>CAKMYA010000007.1:430000-1030339 GCA_928869825.1 Ustilago lituana
TCATTCATTTACCTGTCAGTATGTTTAGTATTCTCACTTTCTTTGTCTTGTAGGGTAGCAATCTCAGGCATTGCTATCACTCAGTGTGCCTCCATTCAAGTCAGAGTACATATAGGCATCAGTCAGAACCATCACTGGCACCACAGGCCTCACCTGTGCAGGTGGAACCTACACTGCAGTCCTGGAACCTACACCAGTACCATTACCATATGATGACACTGACCAGCAGTGCTGTACAGTCTCTAACACCATCTTCAGCAATGGTGATGCAGCTCAACAGCATTGTATACCTACATGGGGGACAGTTAGTCCACTCCTGTCTAGTGTAGGGCACACTACAGGCTACCACAAATGTGCTGCATTACCTCTGAACAGAGTGGCAATGGTGGTCAGTTGACATTGAGCATAAGACAAAGTTAATGTTGATCTCAAGTGAAATTGACATTTACTGGCTGTTAACCTCAAACTCAAACAAAATTGACATTTACCTCAAGTTAACCTCGATTTTGCATGTCTGGCATGTGACTGCTGACAGCCACCTGGCTGGGGCCTAAATACCCTCCAGTCAATTGCCACAGTCAGTTAACCCCCACCAGGACTGACACAGCCTGCAACAATTGCCACAGTTGACCATGGACCCAGAGCTCTCTCATCTCACACTCAGCCAGGTCCACCAATCTCATCACACTCATCAGGTTTCTGCTGCCCTGATCAGGCATGGTCCACCTCCACTGGGTCAGTGGGGACCATGTCTTAACATTGCTGCAGTCAGTTGCAACTCTGACTGGGGCCAACATGCCCTGTGGTCATTGCTGCAGTCAGTTGAAGACCCAGCACTCTCCTGTTCTACACTCAGCCAGGTCCAACATGACCATCACACACATTGGACTCCCCCTCACCTCAATTGGGCACAGGCTGCCACCACTGGGTTGGTAGTGGCTGCATCATAACAAGATTGCAGTGATGCATGGTATAGGACAGTGTGTTGCAAGTTGCTGGATGTTCAGATACACAGTGTTGATGATATCTGTTATGATGCAGTCCCCACTGACCTGGTGAAGGTGGCCTGCACCTGATCAGGGCAGTGGAAACCTGATGCATGTGATGAGATCAATGGACCTGGCCAAGTGTGAGATGAAAGAGCTCCAGGTCTGTGATTGACTGCAGCAACTGTTGCAGGCTGTGTCAGTCCTGGTGGGGGGCTGACCAACTGCAGCAACTGACCAGAGGGTATTTAGGCCCTGGCCAGATGGCTGGGCCCCTTCCCTCCTGACTTCATTGATTGTATTTTACTCTACTCACTTAGTAGGTGGAATACCAGACTATCTTTGCATTACCAGAATCCTTCTAGCCTGCCAGTGATGTATTGGACACCACTGTGCCTGATTACCCACCCATGGCCTCTACCATCATCACCATACCCAGTGAGCCTGAGGTTCCCAGACCCCACAAGCATAACAATATCCAGGAACAGAGCAAACCACTTGGGCATAATCACACAGGCAAGTCACATCAGACATGGTGGGATTCAGAACTTTTATTTTGCATTCACATTGTAAAAAGTTCGATTCTGTATGTGTCAGGCAGGGTGTCAGGCTGGTTGTGTGCCTCAAACCTCAGGCAGGCCCTGAGCCCAAGACACTTACAGGTCATCTGCCTGTGTGAGGCAGCCAGCTCCCAAAATAATAATAATAATAATAATAAATCCAAAAAAGGAAATGAGAATTCTTACATGTCTTTTTCCTTTCCTTTTTTGGCCTCCACCTAGGGTTTGAATTCACACCCTTGCAGGCCCACTGCCCACACCCATACCCATATACACACACACACACACACATGAGCCTGTACACATAACCACTTGGGCACACACTCTATTTTTATGTAACCTGGTTGTCATCCAAATATATACACTACCAAGTACTGCTGTCACTAGAATATGTAAAGTTAGTTAAAATCCGAACCAAAACTGGAAATCCCTGCCAAAAAAGAGCAAGAAAAACCGAATTTGCTCCTTCTGACTCAGGCAGCATCCAGACAGGTCACCTGCCTCACATTTTCTCAGGCAGCATCTAGACAGGCCACCTGCTTCATATTTCTCAGGCAGGTGCCCAGGCATATGGTCTGTATGTGCCTGCCTGGAAGTGGTAAGGCAGCCCCCCTGCCTGAAGGTTCTGCCTGAAAAACTGAGGCACATGAGCAGCCTGGGCCCTGCCTGATGCAAACAGAATCGAACTTTTTACGATGTGATTGGTACTATGGGCACATTGGCACTGCATGAAATATATTACAGGAGATATGTTATATGGAGCAAGCACCCAAAATCAGTGTCAAGGCAAGGCATTGCTGTCCCCTAGATTTTGTCAAAATCAGACACATTGATCAGGCAGGTGAGAGGCTGTTGGGCTGTAGCCTGCATCAACTCTATCAGAGTGTGCAAACAAAACACACTCACAGTGAGATTTCAAAACAGTACCAACGCTTTCACAAGGAGCAGCAGCCAATCATTAGGCTGCTGCTGTATAGCAAACGTCGTTTGGTGTGACAATTGCAGTTGGGCATGGAGAGATACAAATACAGAAACAACAACCGAGCAGAATGTGGCGTGAAAAGGGTGAGAAGGCTGCAAGCTAGATCACAGGAAGGCGTAAAGTTCATGACGGCGGAAGTCGTTGCGCTCGTCCGAGAATTCGGAAAAATCAGGATAGTAGGCAACCATGGCATCCTGCGAGCGAAGATAGATAGAGTTATAGATGCGGACGTACACCTGTCTTACCTTGCGAGCTGGATGGAAGAGACCCTGAAGCGTGTGATTGAGGAGCACGCCCGGCCCTAGCGCCACCTCGAGACTCTCGATAGCCGCCATGACCGAGCCTAGCACGTGTGGGCTGGTCTCGAAGATGTTGGGCCAGATGAGATTGAGCAGATGCTGCATGCTTTCTTCGTGGCCCAGTCCGAAAGTACCAAGCGCAAGGTGATGAACAATGCTAGCTGCCGTTTGTCGATGGACATGATCTCGGTCGGTAAGTGCATCGTCAAGACAGCTGATCACAGAGTAGACGTAGTCCTTGCTCATCTCGCCGATGTACTCGAAGACCCAGCTGAGTGCCTTGAGACAGCCGTTGCGAACGTTGAGCTCCGGTGTTCGATATTCGTTGAGGATGGCGGGAATGGTTGTGAATGGTCCGCAAGTCTCGGCCACGATGGCGATAGCGACCGTGGAGCATACGCGCGACTGGCGTTCCTGAACACGCAAGTTCGTCAGGAGCACCTGAAGCACATCCGACGGCCCGATCGCTCGTGCGATGTAGCCAAAGCTATTGACTGCGGCTCGTCTTATGGCCTTCTTATGTGCCTTGAGCAAGTCAAGCAGCTCGAAGCAAATACGCATCCACTCGCGTGGGCTAACGAACTCGGCACCATTGTCTGCGATCCTACCGATGAGATTGATACTGGCCTCCTGGACCTTCTCATGTCGGTTACGCAGAATGGGCGTCATCCGCGGAAGCAGGTCTTTGATGGGTGGGCTCATCTGCGTCATGCCGACGACATTTGCAATGGCCGCTTCAGCGCTGATGATCGAGGCGAGAGCCTCCGGGAACTCCTCTCCGAGGTGCTCGAACAAAACCACGCCGAGCTTGGCAAGTAGAGAGTCTTCACCGCATTGCTTTATCACGACAGCCAGCTTGGTGGTCAGATCTGCAGCCTGTTGTCGTGTCTTGGCGCTCTTGTTACCGAGACGCCAAAGAATGGTCGAGACAATCTGTGTGAGGTAGGGCTTGACGCGCATTCCGAGTGCATTGACGACCGTACCCACGCCCTCCAACATAACCTGGTCTTCAACGGTCTGCTCCTGGAAAGCGTAGATGAGGCCATCGACAAGCTGAACCTCGAGACGCTCGTCGATATCGGCTGCGCCCAAGTTTGAAATTACCTTTTGGATGGTCTCCATCACCATCTTGCGGAAAGGTTCGCTCTCGTCTTTGAGCTCGTTGACGATGCGTGACACGACTTCGGCCACGCCGACCTTGTTGGCTAGCTCGACAGTAGTCTCGACGACCTGCTTGTAGTTACGGCGGTCCAGCGCTAATCTGCGCACCCAGAAGTTTTTGAAGTATTCGGGAAGCATCTCGTCGCGCAAGAAGGCTCCTGTCACACCGTCGGTGGCAGCGCACTGCTTGACGACCTTGAGGACGATCTTCTTCATCTCCTCGTCAGCGCTCTGAAACTCCCTGATCAATGTCGGCGTTACCTCCTTGACAAAGTAAAGCGTGCTGTCGGAGTCCATGAGCGGGATGATGAATCCGATAGCCTTGAGGAAGGCGGCGAGACCCTTGCCTCGATGTTGTCGGATGCCGATCCATAGCGGTTTGAGCACATTCTCGAAGCTTTCGATACCGTAGGGCGCAGCGGCTTCGGCAAGCGCGGCCAGCGAAAGGGCAGTCATGGTCTTGACCTTCTGTTGCTCGTCTTCGAGTCCCTTTTCGACGCAGTCGACGAGGCTTTTGAGGTGAGGCAGGATTGCACAGCCCATCATGATCGCGATCTGCTGCACAATGCGGATGCCGGTGTGGCGAGCTTGCCAGCTCTTCTTGGATCGGCAAACGGCTTTGAGGAAAGGCAGCAGCGCAGGAATGCCAAGGGCCGACGCAACCACGGAAAAAGCACGTGCAGTGGTGTTGCGAACGTACTCGTCGACGTGGTCAATGTCCGGGCGCATCGTGCTGATCATGTGTGCGAGGCCGGCCGCCTTAGAGAGGTTACTGATGATCTCGCGACCTTCGACCCGTGCATAGTAGTCTTCGTCGATGAGAAGCGGCTCGATCACGACGAGAATGCGACCTACGTACGGCCGAACCAAGTCGTCGAGCTTGTACAGGATACGGTCGATGACCTTGACGAGCAGGTGACGCTCCTGGTCCTCCAATGTTCGCTCCATCAGCAGTGGGAGGATCTTGTCAAAGAGCGGACCGGGTCCAAAGTCGCGAGCGCGATCGGTGATTTGACGAAGGGCGGTCTTTCGAGTTGCAGGCGTGCCGTTCTTGATCTTGAGTAGCAGCCTCATAATCTTGCGCTCCTTTTGCTCTTCAGCGCTGAGCGCGGTCTCGTCTTGCTCGCTCAGGATCTTTTTGAAGAAGGCTTGATCCTCGGTCTTGAAGAAGGCGAGCTGACCGACGCCTGGGATGTCTGTGGGCAGGTCAGGAATCATTTCCTCGAGTACAGCGCGGGTAGCGCCCTCATCTTGCATCATGAAGCCGCCGCCGTTCTCGTGCGCTGGAGCCGTTGCGAGCTTTGACGCTGGCGTTCGGATCGGAGCGTAGTCAGGCGGTGGTTCTACGATGAGATAGCCTTCAGATGGCAAGATGGAATCAAGCTCTTCATCTGTCATGTAGCGATTGCGTGGATCGGTTGCGAGAGACACTGTGAAAGAAGCTCCGTTCTCGGCTGAGGATGAGGTAGGATGCAGCTTGTCGGCGAGGCTGCTGACATCCTCGTTGGTAGGAGCTTGGTCCCAGCGGGAGCGCTTTGTAGCCGGTTTGCTTACGTCCTGCCCCGTAGCAGCGACGGCACTCTCGGCCTCTGTGGGAGCCTCATCCCAGCGAGATCGTCTTTTGCGTGGTGCCGACCCAGCAAAAGCTTCTGCAATGGTGTTGACGTTTTCCGAGCTGGCTTCGATGCTCTCGCTTGAGGCTGCAACATCCCACCTTCTCTTCCTCTTCGCTTTTGGTGTCCTGTCGCCATCTGGCTTGTCCGTTGAAGAAGTTGGCTTGACGTCCCATTCGTCCTCCTCTCCTCTTACAGCTTCCGTCTCTTTCGCCTCTTTCTCCTTGGCTTCGATGAGGCGTCGCACCCGGTCTTCTTCGCGTTCCAACTCGGCTCTCCTCATGCGATCCTTGTAGCTCTCTTCTTCCCCTGCAGCCTGACCATTCTCTGCGAACGGATCGACGGCCCTTCCGTCGACGAGCTCGCGGTTGAATCGTCGAAGATGGTAGTCGTTTTGGCGGGCAGCAATCTGCCTGGACTCTGCTCTCGCTTTCAGGGGGTCCTCATCTTCGTTTGCGAATTCGTGTAGAAGATGCTGAGGGGCCGAATATGCATCAAGGGGATTCGATCGTCTACGGCTGGAGGGGCCATCATCGTCGTCCGAACCGCTACCATCGCTAGTGTCATCCATGGGCAGTTCGCGCACATACTCGCTGCGCCTTCCTCCTCCGTAGATCTCCTGGTCGTAACCGCCTTTCTTTCCTCCTAACACCTTGTTCTTGAGGGCACTGGCATTCCGAGCTTCCTGCAGCCTACGAATCTCTTCCGCCTCTTCCGTCATGTTGAGCTGTACCTGAATCGATGGTTGGAAGCGTCTGCAGCAGTTGAAGGGCTCCTTAGGGGTTCAGAACGTATGCCAACGCCTCGTGCTGCGACGCCTCCACTCGGCTGTAATCGAGCCGAACCAACTCGTGCTCTCGCTTTGCGGAACCGAGTCTGTAAAGCGTTGGTAAGAGGAATGATGGCGAGCTCGTAACTCTGCTGAAGTTCTGAGCAGCAAGATTGTGCGGTCGGACCCAGGAGTTGGAAGGTGATGGTTAGAAGTAAAAGATGAGGGCAGCGATGGCAATGGGCTACCATTTTGGCTGAGCTCAGATCACGCGGAAATCTTGAATCGTGAATTTATTGCACCCCGATGTGTTTAACTACAATGCCCGATGCCACAAGTTTTGCGCGCGAGAATTGGGCTGAGTCGAAAATTGGATGCGATTCATCTGCAGCCTCGCCATCATCCGCATGCCCATCCACAACCAGCCAGGCATATCAGCCCGCAGCAACATCCTATAGACACCCTCTCAGCACCACGAATCGATCCGGCTTGACTCGTCTGGCTGTCCAACAGCCGTATGAACAAGGACACCCCGGCTCAGCCATCATATTAGATCGGCCGATACAAGCGGTCGTCCCAATACGAACTACACTCTACTCGTGCTAAGGTACATATAACGTTATGGCGCCTCGCGCTCAGAAATCAACGAGCGGGACGCCAGGAGGCTCAGGGACGCCTGGTCCGGATGAGGGACCTCAAGTGAGTCCTGGAGGAACGTACGGCCTCGAAGATGTAGTGGTAGGATGCAAGGTATTCGTGCAAAAGCCAGATGTGGTCACGAACGAGATGGAGGAGAGGAAGGCCGAGATCTTGTCGATTAGGGAGAAGCCAAAGCCTCGTCTCACCAAGAAGCAGCAAGCCGAACTAGAGGACAAACCGGCCCCGACATTGGAAGAGAAGCTCGAGTACTACGTGCACTACTGCGAGTTCAACAAACGTCTCGACGAATGGGTCAGCGGCACGCGCCTCATCACATCCCGCGAGCTCGAATGGCCCAAGAAGGAGCCCGCCAACGACAAGACCAAGCGCAAGGTGGTACGCACAGCAAGTGGCACGACCACGCCGTCTACGCCGCTCACACCCACCGGCAAAGGCAATCGCAGTGCTGGCGCCAGCAACTTGCTTAAGAAGGCAGCAGCGCAAGCGGCAAAGAATGTTCAGCAGGAGTCGGGCCAGGAAACACCACAGAAGCGCAAGGCCGACTCTGGCGATACCTCCACAGCACAAAGCGCCCGCGCAGAGTCTGCCGACGCCGACGCCGATGCCGACGGCGAAGATGATGAGGATGGCGCTGTGGTTGCCATGGAAATGATTGGCGGCAATGACCAGCAGGAACGGGACGATGTCGCGACCGAAAGGAACGGAGGCCTGACCGCTTCCCTCAACGCTAACCAGGGGCAAGAGACGTTCAGCAAGCAACAAGAGATCGAGAAGCTCCGAACTTCGGGCTCCATGACTCAGTCCGTTTCCGAGGTCGCACGCGTGAAGAACCTCAACAAGATCCAGATGGGCAAGTCCGAAGTCGAGACCTGGTACTTTAGTCCTTATCCGCTCGAATACGCTCACATCGATACCCTTTACATCTGCGAGATGTGCCTATCATACTATCCTTCGCCGTTCACACTCAAGCGCCACCGAAGCAAGTGCACCTTGACGCATCCTCCGGGCAATGAAATCTACCGTCACGAGGACATTTCCTTCTTCGAGATCGACGGTCGCCGTCAAAAGACGTGGTGCCGCAACTTGTGCTTGCTCAGCAAGTGCTTTCTCGACCACAAGACGCTCTACTATGATGTGGACCCCTTCCTTTACTACTGCATGGTCAAGCGCGACGATTTGGGTTGCCACCTTCTGGGCTACTTTTCGAAAGAGAAAGAGTCTGCCGAGAACTACAATGTGGCGTGTATCCTGACCCTGCCCCAGCACCAACGTGCCGGTTACGGAAAGCTGCTTATCGAATTCTCCTATGAGCTCACCAAACGCGAAAACAAGCTCGGAAGCCCGGAGAAGCCGCTTTCGGATCTGGGTCTGCTCAGTTACCGTGCCTACTGGGCCGAAATCATCGTAGATTTGCTGCTCAAGACCGAAGAAGACATCAGTATTGAAGAGATCGCACAAAAGACAGCTTTCACCCACGCTGATGTGCTTCATACCTGCATGGCGCTCAACATGCTCAAGCAGTATCAGGGCAAGCATTATCTGGTCTTGTCTGACGCTGTGATTGCCAAGCACGACAAGACGGCCAAAAAGAAGCGTAGACGCATCAACCCCGAAAAGCTCAACTGGACACCACCTGTCTTCTCGCGCCAGCAGCTGCAGTTCGGATGGTGAGCTCGACGTAATTTGTTCCTTCCTTCTTACCAAAGCCATTGTACTTTTAGCTGTAGTATGTCCGCCTCCTGTACTTTTACGTGATTAGAAGACATCTCATCCCAACCTGTCCTAAATCCCAGTCTGTGGTCAACGTGTTCGTATCGTTGAGTCTCGAGTCTCATACACCAGCAAAACGTCAATGCCACCACTCTGCCGATCCAAAGCTCGGAGATGATTCTATTACTCGCTACGACATTATTCGCTACTATGTATTATCAAGGCTTGACGCCGTCGATCTCGCTCGCCTGTGGACAAAACGCAGAGGAACAACGAGGACAGAGGTCAGTTTCAGCGCTCGGAAACAACAATGGAGCGCATTGAAGCTACGAAGGAGACCTAGACCACTCACGTTCTTGGCAGCATTGTTTCCGTTTGCAGTCTCGATGACTACTGTTGGGTCTTCTTTGCTGCCATCCTTGCTGATGGTGGAGCCCTTCTTTGTCTTGACCTCGACGCCGTTGTCCTTTACTTCCTTGACGGTGCCTGAAGGGTGTTGCGAGCCCCACGACCACGAGACCTTGTCACCTTTGGAGAGGTCGTGAGCGTCAGATTTGCCTCCAGTCATGATGTCGCGCTTCGCTACTCGGTTGAAGGGTCTGGAGGTAGGTGGATTCTTTCCGTCAACAGAAGGACAGGTTGAGCCGAAGCGAGGGGTAGAGATGAGGAACTGCGATGGGATAGTGGTCATGTATATACGTGCAGGCAGGAAGGAGGGTAAGGTGGCGGGACCGGAGCTCTTCCTGCATGGCCCTTGCAGGCTAGTCTACCTCAAGTTCGGCTGAGTGCAGCGAGAATCGACAGGAACAAGGGATTAGCATAAGAGCAAACCTCGTGTACAGTATCGAACTTCGGATCGAAGCGTCTGGATGGGCGCGTGATCACATGGATAACGTCATTCAATGCGTGACGAGCTAGCTTGAGACGAAGCTTGTATTCTCACGATACAGAGATGTGTGTGCTATGGAACTCTCAGAATGATGTCAACTATCGCGATCTGCAATCAGCGTCAGATAAGGTAAACTTAAGGTGGAGGCGGAGACAGAGAGAAGTCTCGGACAGGGTCCAATACCTAAGTTATATAATACAGGCGATTTGCTGGACCCCGCTATTCTTTCCCCAGAATCCGTGGTCGCCTTCGTCAGGCTAGCTGAACACGTAGTACTTGCTGAACAAGGATGTGCACACGAACAGGGTTTTCAAGACTGCGTTCAGCTGCGCTGAGGAGTCGAGTTCGGAGATGCTGCGCTGCCACTCGTATGGGCTTGACCGATGATGTCGGCAATGCAATCGAGCAACGTTGCTTTCCACGCTGCTGTCAGCGCAGAAGCTCTGCAGGACCACTTCTTCAGCGCAGCGCAGCTCTCTCTGCTCGGCACACTTCTTGGCAACAACGTGTCGTGGCCTCAAGTCCCGAAGCTGTATCCGCAGCTTTGAGTTTTTTGACAGCTTGGGCGTCTAAGAAGGCGCATCGCCACTGCCGCTGCGGGATTTGCAACACAATGTTAAGTCGTTTTAAGTTCGCCTGCGGACCACGCGATTCGCGATTCGCGATTGGCAGTCGTGGCAGGAAGATGGCGCCGTGGACCAAGTGGAGGGCTGTGTGCGACGAAGCTCGAAAGCAACACCGCAACCAGCCCTTACTACCTCGTGGCGCTTGTCGGGTGACCTTCGTAACTCGACGTCGACAAAGCTCCAGTCCAAGGTTTCGCCTAGTCCCAACATGATCAAGGGCCAGCATGAGGATATCGATACCTTCAATTCCTGAACAGGCCACGAGAGCCACTATCGATTACAGCTTAGAACGTGCGTCCAAGATGGTAGCAGAGTTTCTCTCGGCGGCAAAAGGCAAGGCGTTAGTCATGACGGGAGCAGGCGTCTCAGTCGACTCAGGCATCGCGCCCTACCGCGGAGAAAACGGACACTATACGGTGCACAAGACGTATCGACCCATCTTTTACCACGAGTTCATCGAGGCTTCGGAGAAAGGTCATCTTGCAAGACAACGCTACTTTTCTCGCTCGTACCTCGGGTTTCCACCGGTGCGGATTGCCAAGCCAAACAGGACGCACTACAGCATTGCAGCGATACAGCGACTGGGCTATGTTCCAGAGTTTATCACCCAGAATGTCGACAACTTGCATCATGCCGCAACACCTTCAGCGTCGCTCGCGGCCAGCACCATCCTCGAGCTGCATGGGACACTCAAGCACGTAGTGTGCGTATCGAGTCCAGAGGGGTACAAGAAAAGCAAGGATCAAGGGCCTATCAATCCTGACTTCTACGACGCCCTCACAGCGACCTCTTACCTACGAGGGCCGAGAGCGGTAACCTTA
Organism: Ustilago lituana; assembly: GCA_928869825.1. Classification (NCBI taxonomy): domain Eukaryota; kingdom Fungi; phylum Basidiomycota; class Ustilaginomycetes; order Ustilaginales; family Ustilaginaceae; genus Ustilago; species Ustilago lituana. The sequence continues at coordinate 441,077 of CAKMYA010000007.1, forward strand.
CGTCCAGAAAACACCCCAACAGGTGACAACTACCCCAAAGGATGCGGCTTTCGAGGTTCGCGTGCCGTCTTTCAGGACGAGCTGACGCGACTGAATCCAGCATGGGCGCAGCTTCAACGTGAAATGGCCGAAACTGGCAAGAGTCCCAAGACGAACCCAGACGGAGACGTAGAGCTGCACAATGTCGACTACAGCACATTCCACTATCCAGCGTGTCCCAACTGCGGCGGTGTGCTCAAGCCAGCTGTCATCTTTTTCGGAGAGTCGGTACCAGATAGGCTGCGAGATCACTCTTACGAGATGGTCGATAATGCCAACGCCTTCTTGCTGGTAGGGACAAGCCTTGCCACCTATTCAGCCTTCCGTTTGGTCAAACAGGCTGTCGAGCTGAAGAAACCGGTGCTGATCCTTAACCGTGGTCCTACTCGTGCAGATCCGCTTGTTTCGGACAAGATCGAGCTCGGTTCGTCCGAGGTTCTGTCACGTGTGGCACAGCAGCTTAGCAATGGTCGCGAGCGCAACGACAAGGTGCTGCAGAGTCTACTCACTTCAGGTGTCACCATCCGGGCTAATGAAGCGACTGGCGTTATTAGTAGCTAAAGGGTGGTCTGAGAGGATACTCAAGCGCGCAATACACAGCATGTTTCGACGCTCTTTTGCATGCACGTGCTGTCTGTCCCTCAGTCCCCTGGATTTGATAATGGCTATGTAAGAAAGAGAAGCTCAGCGCTTGAGGAAAGTGAACTCGGCGGCAAGGAAGGCAAAGTAGCCAAGGAGCAGAAGCGCGCCTTGCCATCGCTGACCATCGGTGTACGCAATCAAGACCAAGGAGAGCGAAGCCACTTCGAGCAAAGCAAGCTCCTGCCATTGGACGCTGCTGGCGGTGAAGCGGTGTTGATCTTGAGAGATTCCTATGGACGGTGGCGACGCACGGTCTTGATCAAAGATTAGAGAGATACCAAGACATAGTGTGAGAAGAAAGACGTTGCTTCCAGCAGCTCCGGCCATGAGGATACTGCTTGCGCCGCGGGCGAGGTCGTCTTCAGCCTCGTCGTGCACGGACGCGCGGCGAGCCAGGCTGGGTCTACGAACGTCCACTGGAGGCCTGGATGCAGGAGCGCCAGTGCGGAGACCGGCTACGACACTGAGCAACTTTTCGGGGATGGTGGTAGCAAAAGATAGCACCGTCAAGCCTAGGACCGTGTCGGAAAGATGAACCGCCGATGCGATCTGCAGGATGGAGTGTGAGAGGAGGTAGCCGGCAAGCGAGAGGATGAGAAACGTAAAGACGAGCTTTTGTAGGCTGCGAAATATGGCGCGTCTTCGCCTTCGAGCTAGTCGGGTGGCCAAGTTGGAGGAAGTCGCCGAGCCCATCAACAGCGGAGTCGTCTCGATGGCTGCTGATGTGGCGGTGCGATTGTTCTGGCCCCTACGTGTTGCAGCGCTGGTAGCACGTCTTTGAGGGACGTAAGAAGCCTCGCTCTCGTTGCCAAGAGTAGTGGTACTCGCGGCATCGCTATTCAAGGCAGAGCCATCATCTTCGGTTGCGGCATTGTCGCTGGAGTTGGAGCTGTTTGAATCGCTGTCGGTTCCTTGCGGTGCTGCTAGCATACCACGACTGATGGCCCACGACAGGCCGACAAAGTATAGGATAAAGATGACGATGAAACTGACGCCGACGACGTTCTCAAAGAGACGCTTGCTGGAAAGCTTGGCATCCTTGTCGGCATGCTGAACCTGTACAGTTGCAATGAGCAGCAGCACCACGGTGGTGATACCTGCCTGGATGATCGAGAAGCGTTTGGAACTGTCGTCAAACTTGACAGCGTTGGGAGCAAATAAGATGCCCAAGGAGAAAGCGCCCAGAATGTTTGAAATGGCCGACCCAACTACATTGGCAATGGCAAGATTAGTTGCTCCATGTGCGATTGACGCTATCACTACCACCAACTCCTCCCATTCTGCTCCGGCGGTGGTCAATGCGATGAGGGTCGGGCTGATGCCGAGCTGAGTCGCGAGCTGTGACACTTGACGAACAAATCCATCGGCGGCTTTCTCGAGTAGAAGCAGTCCGGCTACAAAGACGCTCGAGTTGTAAACGAGGTTGGATCGAGCATCGGATGAACGCTGTTGCGACGGCTTCAATGGCTGCTGTAACAGCTGAGAAAGCTGCTTGACATGACCAGTCAGACCTTCGTTCGATCCGAATCCGACCATTGTGACCGCTATAAAAGCTGACCGGCGTTGTGACTTGAAACAAGAACGAAAGAAGATGCCGGTATGGTTGCAATCATGAGCGATGCTTGGCCTATGTGTCGGAAAGGCCGTGCGTCACGTCGGATCGATGCCGGCAAGTCTCATCCTGTATCGACGCTTGGCGGAAGACAGACTGTACAGTCACACTGCGTGCGTTTGTCGGTGGAGGATTGATTGGATTGGATTTTTTTTTTTATTTTTTATTTTTTTGGTCTCTTTGGTAACTTTGACGTGGGGGAGAAATCCAGCCTGCATGAGACCGCGTTTGCTTGCAGCACTTGAAGCAATGGTCGTCAGAGCAAAGAGCAGGGTTGCAACCCAACAGTAATTTCTTCCAGAAGTTTCAAGCGCCCGCTCTGTAGAAAACCTTACTACTGTTCGAATTGAAATTTGGGCATCCGATTCACAATCGGGCCATCCAAAAAATTCGCACACACGGACCGACAAAAGTCCACTTCGTTCGAACCGAACACCGTGATTGAGTTATGCGAAAAGGGTCGAATGAGGACTTGCTCGACTGAGCCTTAGGACCAGCCGTACATCTTTCCTCATTGCATCTCTTTACTTCAAGCAGCACCCTCACTTATAAGCAATACTCTTGCGAAGCGTCGCTTTCAGACGCCCCATTCGGAGCAAAGGTACCATAGTAGTACGGACCCTGGACAGACGAGACGAAACAGTTGTGCTTTCATGGATTGGCTCAGCTCAGCGCACATCCTCTTTCAGGCGATCGGCATCGGAGAACCAAGCAGAGCTGCAATCTCGCTATAGCACTTCAAGCTGTTTTGAACCGGTTGCCTAAATTTGCTGTCACACCATGGCCGAGTCCTTCTGGGCTGCTGCCGGGCCGTCCAGGCCCACCGCTGCCAGCTCTGCGGCTGTACCGGGAACTGCAGTAACCAAAAAGAAGCGTGGTCGTGTTTCCGACGCTAACAGGGTTCCTACCGCAGGCGCAGCGAGCTCGATTCCTTCGATCGTCAATCCGTCCTCTCCCGAGCTGGTGCCAAGGCATTCCTCAAGTGCCAGCAGTTGGGGTATCGAGGATCTCTCGGATTCGGATGGCGACTACGACTTGCCAACATCATCAGCTCCAGCAACCACCACAGCTGCGGCGACAATGTCCTCCAACCTCTCCCATCTCACGAGTTCGGACCTTGATAGTGATGAGCTTGCCAAGTTCGCAAGGCCAGCAAAACGTGTTCACCTTGAAACGCCCGAAGATCGCCACACTTACGGCAAGCTAGCTGGACTCCAAATCGATCCGACATCGCTCGCTGCCTCGACGCCAAGTCAATACTTGTTCGAGCGACCCAACGGAGTTCGATCCAACAGCGGCGTCGCTGGAGCGTTTGGCCTCGACTCGTCTTTGACATCGACGTTTGCATTCAACTCAGAAGGCCTCACTCCTGCACCGCGTGTACCGCCTTCTAGCCCAACAAAAGCCGGCGCAGTTTCTTCCTCTTTCCCTGGCTCGGCATCCATAATATACCAACAAGCAGTAGGCCCTGCTCCTCCGGCATCGCCAACACTGACAAGCCGCGGCATCGCCCCGCCTAGCTCTCCTCTACAGACGCAGAGCTTGAATACGTCGGCTGCTCGGACAAAACGAGCAAATTCAACTGATCTCGAGGATTCTGACATGCGATTACGGCGTGGTGCACCGACAAGCTACGAAGTAGAGCGGGATCGCATCGTCGTGACTAGCCTGGACGACACCTCTTCGTCCGAAGGCGATGGATCCAGCGACGCCGAAGAACAGAAGACGCCCGATGCTGACACATCCACCGAGACCAAAGACAGCGCGTCTGGGTTTGTGATCAACAATGAGCTCATCGAAAAATTAGAAGCGCACAGCAGGGCCGTTCTCACCGGTACTTCCGATCGAGATAATGCTGCTTCCACTTCCCGATCCGGAGCTGCAGGAAGCTCTAGTCGCTCTAGACGGTCAGGCAGGAGATCTGCAGGTGGAGCGGCTGTTCCGGGTTTAGGATCGTTGCTAAGCAGCCGACGTCGATCTGTGCAATCGAGCCCTGCCTCGTCCGGATACGCTTCTCCCATCAACGCGGAAGATGCCAGAGGTGCCTTGATACTTTGGAAGGATCCCGAAGAAGTCTTGAAGGCCACTTCCACAGTATCGTCATCTCCACTCAAGCATAGCGATCTGGCATCAATGCGCGAAAGCGGCACTTCTGCGTCGGACTTCATGACACAGCCACCGGTCTCGTTCCCCTCGGTTTCCAATCAAACAATGTTCTCGAACAAGGACCCGTTTGGCACAACTTCAACCATGCCCGGGATCCCTGGAATGGCCGCACTTTCGCCACCTTCACACGCAGTGGAGAGCCCTCTTTATGCACAGCAGTCGTCATTGTCGAGCTCGTACTTTCCTGAAGCATCGCCACTCGAAAATCGCTTTGCCAACACTGCAGCTCAGCCCACTGCGCTTTCATTCGGATCGGATTCTACCAACGTCGGCTTGGCCCCGCACTCGCATCACGTCCAGTCGGGTTTCGGAAACCCCGAACCACCACCGATGCTCACAGCTCAGGGAGCGATGGGTACCCCGCCCTTTGGAGCCGCACAAGGGCACCATTACCAACAGCAGTCACAGCAGCAGCATTACGGGCATCACTACGGCTCGCTTTCGAACGCAGCGGCATCTCCGTTCGCGTCTTTTGGGGCCTCGTCACAGCAGCCTTTGCAGCCCGTCAACCACCGCGGTGCACAGCCCGTCGATCCGTCGGGTCACTTCGGGCCAGCCGAAGAGATGGACCTCGACAGCTGAAGGTCATCTACTTTCCTATTGCGCGCCTGAAGGCCTGTGCTTGTACCGCTTCCTAGGAGGCCACCTTGCGCTTGCCCAAAATCTCTCACACTAGTTTGTCCTTGGCTCACACCCTCTGTCATCACACGCATTGCACATCGTATCCTGGTCATTCATCTGTCACCCATTGTCCCAAACCCGTCTAGCTCGACCTTTCTGGTGTTTCATCGTGTGGGTAATCTAAGATGCAGCGTCGATTGAAGTGTCACAAACGAGAACGGATAAATGCTAAAAGTACAGATAACAGTGAAAACGGATAGGGAAAGTGCAGAACCGGCGTCAAAGTATGTTTGCGCGTAGAAGTAGAGCTTTTGAATGCAAACGAGACTGTCTAGGACGACAAGAGAAGAACGGCGTTGACACAACCATCGTTCTCGGGGTTGTTGGTCACCTGGGCGTACTTGCCCCAAACGACCTTGCCGGTGGTGGTGGTCATGCCGAGCTCGGAAACGTTGACTTCAATGATGGTACCTTTGGTCAGGACACCGAGCTGGGTATACAGAGGGCTCTGAGGATTCTTCTTGACACCGACGATGGGTAGGTTGAAGGAAGCCTTGAGCTCTGGGTGGGTGACGTGCGCCTTGTTGTATCGCAAGCCCATTGGGCGGATGAAACGCTCGAGCTTAGGTGGCTTCCTGGTGAAGCTCTCGCCGACAAAGGTGGGCTTGGTGACCATCCTCTTCCAGCCCTTCTGCTTTCGCTTTCCGGTCTTGATGACCTTGAACGCCTCGTCTTCAGCAATACCTCGCACCTGAGGCAATGGCACCGAGTACCTGGCCGCCTTGTCCTTTCTCCTCTCCTTGACTGCTGATGAGAGCGCCTTGGCGTCCTTCTGACCCTCACGATCGAGCAGATATGTGGGGAGAGCCTGGTTAGGGTCCGAGGATGTCGAAGCCTGCTTGACATCTCGCTCTTCGTGCGCCTTGAGCGTCTTTTTCATCTGAATCTTTTCGTTGCGACGCTTCTTATTGAGCATCTTGGCCTTGAGACCCGTCACCTTTTGCGCCACAGCCGAGGCCTTGTGCACCTCTCGGGCTGCGCGCTTCCTCTGGCGCTCCTCATGATCGAGTCTGCGACCATGTCGGCGGATGTGCTCTTCGATGTAGTCGTTCTGTAATGGTCAAGTTGTACGTGGTGGTGATGGGTCCGCAGGGTGGCGATGCAAAAGTAGCATAGAAACGCAACTTCTGTCAGCAAACATGATGCAACCTGAATGCCTGAACTATGTATGCATGGACAAGGCGCTGCCAAACTTACCTGAGGCATGCTGTCGGGCCCTTACGATGTTGAGATCAAACAGGATCGCTGGTGTTATGAAGGCAGTGGCACTCTTTGGATGGTGTCGGCGAGATGGATGTGCGTTCTGAGCCTCTCTTGGCTCTTTCTCTTTGCTCGAGCGTCTTGGCCGGTCGGTGAGTGAAACTGGAAACGGCGTTTTCTTGGAAATTTTCGAAAAGAGATGCAAGAATAAAATTTCGAGCTCAGGGTTGAAGTGCCCCCACCCCCGCCCGCAACCCGAACTTGAGCTTGGAGCAACGCTGTCGAGGCTCAGTCAACCTGCGCGTCAAATTGACACAGCTCTCTCACTCGTGCGATATTACTCTGCCTCCCAACCAGCGTCAGAAGATGGAGGCGTGGCAGTCGACGATGCGCAACATCGAAAAGCGCTTGGATCACTTGTTTGAGCCAAGTTGCAGCTCGACTTGGCTTCCATCTTCGTCTCTTCTTGGTGCTGTACTCTGCCATTGCACATCACGGCACATCACGGCACATCACGGCACATATTCTAGCTTGATCCGACGGGAAAAGGTCCTCAATCGAAACCATATATCAGACTCCTGCAGCAGGCACAGCACCCATGTCGGCCATCTTTGACTCGTCTTCGCCATACGGCTACGGCCAAGCTTCGGGCTCGAAACCTTCGCAAGCTACATCGCCTGGTCAGACTGGCAACCCACTTGATTTCTACAGCAATCCATCTTCAACCACACAATTTTCTTCGTATTACTCGGCGGGCACCGCACACGATGGCTATGCAACAGGAAGCAATGCACGTCCGTCCTTGGAAGGCAACATGTCATTGTCGGCAGGATACGCTCCGGGATCGGCAGCGCATGCCATGATGAGCTCACAGATGGGCTTCTGGTCCGCGTTCGGAACTGGCGGCTTCCCTGACGAGCCTCCGCTCATGGAAGAGCTTGGCATCAACATTGGCCATATTGTCGACAAGACCTTGACTGTCCTCAACCCTTTGCATAGCTACTCGGCCTCGCACGCCAAAGATGCGCACATGATGGACGATGCCGACCTCGCCGGACCCCTTCTCTTCTGTTTCATCTTTGGTATGACGCTGCTCTTGGCGGGAAAGAGTCAATTCGGATACGTCTACGGTGTCGCGCTCCTCGGCGCTGTCAGCATCTATACACTTCTCAACCTCATGAGCGAGGGAGGTATCGACGCGTATCGAGTCGCTTCGGTCCTCGGCTATTGTCTCCTACCGCTCTGCATCCTCAGCACTGCCAGCATCGTGGTCCGTTTAGAGTAAGTATTGCCTCCAGCACCTCATGTCGCCAGTCACCCCCAGCGCAGGCTGTTCTTGCTGACTCCCTTTGTCCTTCTGCCCGTCCTTTCATCGCTTTGACTCAAACGCTCTTTCGTACAGCTCGTTTCTGGGTTACATCATCTCGCCGCTCTTCATCCTCTGGTGCTCCACTTCGGCCTCGGGCATCTTCGTCTCCATTCTTCGGCTCTCAGAACAGCGTCTACTGGTAGCATATCCCGTCGGACTCTTCTATGCCTGCTTTGCACTTTTGAGCGTCTTTGACGTCGGTCAGTAAGCCGGATGCAACGACCTCTCCCTCTGTAGTCATGTGTCTCGATTGAGCAAGTCTGTCTAATTAGAACGCCATCAGGGACCCTCCTTGTCTCTTTGCATCATTCATGCAGTTCTTGCATCAGCAATTCATACGCCATCGTGCTTCCCCGCTGGTCGCCTGGCCTCCTTTGCAATGTGTCCGCGCCCTTATACCCTCTCGCTATATTTGCGAAATTCCCTATCTGAAGGAAGAGTGAGGGGCATTCATGAACCATGACCAGCATATCGTTTGCTATCACTAGTGTCGGCCGGTCGGGTCCCAAAACACCGGAATAAGTTACACCGAGAACATCCTTTTGGGAAAAAGAAAAAGAAGAAAAAATAAAAAAATAAAAAATCGCATTTCTTCGAAGACCCTTTCGAGGTGGTCGCAACCCTTCTTGCATTCTTCAACCTTCGTCTCATCAACTTTCATCCGTACACTCCATACCAGCTCTGTTGGTCTTTTGATGATGGCCAAGGCCAACACGGATCCAGGAGCGCCCAGAGCGGTGCTGCAGCTGCTGGCTCACATCGAGAGTGTGCAGCTGCTCTCCCAAGAGTGTGCCTCCTCGAGCAGCAGCGAGGCTCTATTGTACCTCGACAAGCCCCTCTCTTTGCTCCAGCAATGTCTCAACCTAACTCTGGAGTCTCCCGACGAGCTGTCACCATCTTTCAAATACGGCCTCGATGCTCTCCGACTCTGGGCAACCCACATGACCAGCTTGCTCGCCCATCCGGATGCGGCTACCTTTGACGCAAGAACAAAGGAGCTCCTCTTTCCTGCGCATCAACAGCTCAGCCTTGCAGATGTCATCTGGTCCGCTTGTCATTCCGAGAGAACACAAGTGTCTTCCAGATGCAAGTCTGTCTTTGAAGCCGTCGTTGCTCTGCTTCACTCCATCTACCAGTTACCGAGTGCTGAGCCTGGACGTTCATCTAAAAACCACTTGCCATATCCCAAACAGGCCGCCTTTCTCAGCACCCTTGTAGATCGTTCGTTGTCCCAACTGGAGCGCAAACAGTCTCCCATTGTCCTCGAGGTAATCATGGCCAAGTACGGCTCGGCTCCTTTCTTGGCAGCAACGCCTGGCGGCTCTACACTAGAAGATTGCGCCATCTACGAGCGCATGATTCGAGGTCTCGGAACAGTGGATGGTGGTGCAAATCGACGATCCAGACTTGCGCTCAACTTCCTCGCTGCGAGAGCCCAAGATCTCCACTGCCCGCTCACAGCAACGGCAAAAGCGGGATCAGAAGCTGATACAGAAGCGCCGCCCTGGCAAGCGTGGGTTCAAATCTGGCTTGGACCCCTCACATCCGCATTGAAAGAGGGTGGTGAGCGGCTCAGATCGGGACTTGCGTCCTATCATCTTGCTTCGCTCTTCGATCTCGACCGGCGCATCTTTCCGACCCTTCTCAACAACTTAACGATCAGATCTGGTCCTCATGATGACGTCAATGTGGAAAGCGTCTTCTTGGTACTTCGTACGGGCAAGGTGCAAGGGCTCTGCCGAATCGACACCGCAGACGACTTTGCTACCGAGGAGCGTTCCGATGGTCAGCCTCCTCAGGTCCTAGTCCCCACCTCATTGCTCAAAGACTGCATTCTGGCCGCCGCGAGTGAGCTGCAGATTTCGGCACTTTCGCTGGTGATTGAGTCCAAGACCCCCGCAGCACCGCTCACCTCGGCAGAGTTCGACATCCTCCGATCTTTCTTCCCCTACAGCCTGACCATCACCAATCCTGCGGCCAGAGGCGAGCTGCGCGGCTTTTTTGTCAAGTTGCTGACACGACTGCGCGCGAGCACCTATGCGCTTGCTCGAGACATGAGCAAAATCACGCGGATCGATGAGGCAGAACGATATCCCCACGAAAAGGAGAAGCTCGCCACGATGCAACAGTCCGTAGAGGCCAGTTGTGGCTTTCTGGAGTGGATGGTCCAGCTCATTTGTACGACGCTTCACCCAGGCGCATCCTACCAGGCCAGCATCACCTCGCTTACCTTCCTGGATCTCATCCTCGAGAGCGGAGCTGACCCTAGATTCTCCAACCACGCGCACCAGGAGGACGGCACCAAAACCTTGACAAAGAACGCAGGCATGTCGCTCAACAAATCCAAGCAGGTCTTCTCGCAGCAATTTCCCTTTTCCATTGACTTGATCACACCGTCGCTCGTCAAGCTGCTCCTCGCTTGTTCGGAGAGCACCTACGACGACATTCAGATTCGAGTCCTCACCATGCTCGCACGCTTCCCTGCCCCTTTGGCTGGCCTAGAGGAAGCCGAAACAGCAGCGCATCGCATCCTCGGTCGCGCGGCCGAGCTGCTGACAAGCACAAGGGATTTTGAGTCGGCCGCCGCGTCCAGGTTGGTCCAGCTGTATCGACGGGTCTACATGCAACAGCTCCATCATAAACCTGCTCATCTTCTCTCTTTCGTCGGGGTGAAGCATCAAGCGACTGCACCTATCTGCAAGCATGCCACCTTGTATCTCATCTTCGATCTCTTTGAGTTCCTCGATCACCAGATCAAGGTGGCCGAAGATGGAAACATTCTTACAGCCACGACCTCTCATCCCCTCCATGGCACCCTCGTGACGCTTCAAGAGCTCTTCGCTTCCGTCTCCGTCGCCGCGCTCGTAAAGACCGACAGGCAATTGTTCCGGGACGCTGTACATGAAGCACAAGAGCTGATTGACCGAGTATGGCGCGTCACGAAAGCAGTGCTGTGTAACTCGACTCCGGAAGGAAGCACAGAGACCGAGGTCAGCCAGGGTGCTTCGAACGATGCCAACATAGGACTCGATCAGCCCGCTTCTCACGAAACCGCCCTAGCCATGCAAGTAGCCGATGACGATGCGAAAGTAGCCTTCATACAGCCTCAAGAAGAGTCTAACGCAGGTCCCAAACACCAAGTCATCCTCTCATACTCGTGGAGGGGCATGAAGGAGGCCAGTGCGCTCCTGGGCGTCTTGATCACCGCTTCCCTGACGGTACCTCCACCAGCACGTGGCAAGAAATACTCAGATCCTCAATCAGAAACCGATGGACGCCAGATCTGGCGTGAGATCTACAGCGTCCAAGACATCGAGGCCGTTGGTCAACGCTTCAGCCAGTGGTTGACCCAAGTCCGCCATCGGGGCGCTTTCAGCACCATCTACCCTGCTTACTGCAATGCCGCTACAGCGATCGTGCGGAGCCAGGCGGCCGACATCGCCGACCTGCCCCAGCAATGGATCGCCGCCTTCCTCGACACGGTCGCGCAGTCGGGCTCTCAGTTGAGCATCACCCGTCGTAGTGCTGGTATTGGCTATGCCGTTCTTGCGCTTGTCAGTGCCCAGCCTAACAAGACCAACCCTTCGGTTCTCCGTACCACCGTTGGGCGACTCATGCAGATCGCAATGCAGGATTCATCACAGCTCGACGTGATGCCCGTCGCGTCCATCCACGCCCTGAACATCCTACGAGTCCTCGTCATGGACGGAGGCTTGACCGACCACATGTCTCCCTATCTGGGCTCGCTGCTTGAATTGACCATCAGCAAGTTCCGGTCGCGTTTCTGGGGTTTGCGCAACGTCAGCATGATGCTCTTTTCTTCGCTCAGTATCAAAATCTTTGGCAGCAGGAACACCAACAAAGACACGAAAGAGGCGCGCATGCCTGTCGACGAGTTTTTCGCCGCCTATCCCAACCTCGACGAATTCCTCCGGCATGTCCTGAGCGAAGGTCAAGTCGAAGGCAGTGATAGCGACGAGGGCGCTGAATCCAGCCTCTTTGCGGTAGTCATGCTATTCAGCCGTATGCAGGCGCCCGAAGACAAGGCCAAGAGAGTGGAAGATGCGCGGAAGATGGAAGCTTACCGCACACTGCTGACAATGTGTCTCGCCAACAAGGTTTGGAAGGTGCGGGAGGTGGCGGCCAAGGCCTACGCCGCATTCGTGCCTCTCAGGTGCGCTGCGCAACACGCAACAAGGATACTTAACACAATCGACCTCCAATCGCAGAACGACGCTCATGGAAAACTCATGCTCATCCAGAGGTTGCTGAAGAGCGTCGCGGAGGCCGAGGCCCCAACGGCCACTCTGTTGACTGACATGGCATCGCTTGCTGACGCACTTACCACGAATGCAAGCAAGCTGCTCGAGCTGAATCAATGCGCAATTACCCAAGCGGCCTTCCTTGAAGTCGTTCAAGACTTTGTTGGAACTCGCCACGGCGCTTTCCTCGAGGTCGGGGTGCCCTTGATCCGCGGTATTGAGACCTGGCTTGCGACTCTGCTTACAGATGTGGAACGATCCAAGGTACTGGCCAGGCTCGTCCGCACTGCAGGCGGGCCAGCACTGCTCGGCGTCTGCACGCGTCTGCAACTACAATTGGCTGCTCAGGCATCGACGCCCAACAGCTTCCTGGATACTTGCACGCAGCATTTGAGTTCCGCATCTCAAGATGTGCGAATCGGCTGCCTTGAGACGCTGATCGGTGACGACGGCATCGCCGCTCTGCAGCAGTCTTCACTGCGCAGTCCTGATAGTCTGACCCCGTTTGTCCTGAAGCTCCACGCTACAGCTCAGGACGAAAACGAAGGCATCTGGCATCGTGTTCATTCTGCAGAGGTGCTGCACGAGATTGCACTCCAGTCCGACTCTGAGGGGGCGCCATGGCTCAAGCGCATATTTTCGAACGATGCGTTGATCTTGGAGGCTTCATCGGTCGCTCGACTGGTCAGCAGCACGACTTGCGTGCCGCTGCGGGAGGCGCTTCTGCCATATCTGTCTGATCTGTGCAAGCTGCTCGTAGCTCATCGCACCCTAGCCGACGGTTCTGATGGCGTGCTTCAGCAATGGTCTTGGGCTGTGACGAGATGCGCCGACGAATACGCTTCAGTGCAATCCCGTGAGGCTGCATGCCAAGCACTGCGCGTTCTCGGAAGTCTCCTTTTCCCTGCCTTGGACGCAGAAACGTCCCAGCAGCACTTCAGTGAAGCAACTGCAGCGGCGCTCTTCAAGACGCGAGTCACTGCTATTGACTTGCTTACAGACGACGACGAGGATGTGCGTGCCGAGGCAGCTGCCATGATCGGCGAGACAGTCTCGGCTGCTGCCAACCCCGATTCTTTGGCCGGACGGCAATTTGCTCAGCGTGATGCGATGCAACAGATAGCAAGACGAGGTGGTGCTAGCCCGGATGTGTCAACGGATCGAGCCTGGAGCTGGATGGCGGCGTTCTATGGCTCGAAGCGCTCCGCCACTGACAATGCTTGGAGCAAGTACGTGTGGGAACAGCTCGTCCCTGCTCCGGCGGTCATGGACCAGATGTTTGAAGAGGCACTCGCCATCAACACTCTTCTCTTTGCTGAAGAGAAACCGAACCAGTTCCGCGATCCCGAAGCGACGCTCCGTCGAGCAGCCAGGTTCATCGAGCATAGTACGATCGAGCAGACGGAGCGCGTCAACATCAAGAACCGCACAAGTCAGAGCCTCCATCGTCTTTACGAAGCACTCTCGAGTGGCGCAAAGTACGATGCTGTCGCCATGCACATGCTTGCGACGCGTCTCTTGCTCACAAGTCAGGTCCTTTCAAGTTCTGACGACGGTGCTTCGGCGATCTCCCCGGAAGTGGTTGAGTCGATTGCTTCCAAGCTTGGCCTCGACCTCGGATCCACCCTATCGCATCCCTCAGCCAAGCAAATGGTCAACTCGGATCAACACAGCAACGCTACCGGAGATGCGAGCGCTGAGCCTCGCTACAACATCGCGTGAGCAATGTTTCCACATGCCCCCTTCCACCGCATCTTGCTGTACTTTATCCAACGTGCCTGGGATATCTAATGTCACTGACATGCTTCGTATCCTGACCCTTTGTCTGCTTCTGTTATATGACGGCCCACGACCGTGGAATGAAACTATGATAATACTGTGGCCTCGTCTATCCATCAGCATGGTGTCAGACTTTTTCTATCCAAATGTTGGCGGCGTTGAAGGGCACATCTACTTTCTCGGAGGGCAGCTGCTCTTGCTGGGCCATAAGGTGAGTCGCTTCCTTTTTCAAGCACAGCACGCCCACTGCTTTCACAATCGCTAATGATTTGCGTTGGAATGCCACCTCGCCGTACTCTAACTTTGATTCGCTTCTGTGGCTACGGCAGGTGATCGTGATTACGCATGCCTACGCTCCGGATCGTGTCGGCGTACGCTACTTGTCCAACGGACTCAAAGTGTACTATGTGCCGTATCAAGTTATTGCTCGGCAGGATACGCTCCCGAATTTCTTTTCGCTCTTTCCCACGCTGCGCTCGATCTTGATCCGGGAGCAGATCCAGATCGTTCATGGCCATCAAGCACTGTCGTCGATGGCGCATGAAGGCATTCTGCACGCACGCACCATGGGACTGCGGACAGTGTTTACGGATCATAGCTTGTTTGGCTTTTCCGACACAGCCTCGATCCTCACCAACAAGCTGCTCCGATTCGCGCTGAGTGACATTGATGCGGTGGTATGCGTCTCGCATACTGGCAAGGAGAACACAACCCTTCGTGCCAATCTGGACCCCAACAAGGTCTCGGTGATCCCAAATGCAGTCGTGGCTGAGCAGTTTCAGCCCGATATTACACGCTCAGAGCCAGTCAGGCTCACAGTTGTGGTACTGAGCCGTCTCATGTACCGAAAGGGAATCGACTTGCTTATCGCTGCCATTCCTAGGCTCTGTGCAGCGCATCCTGACCTGCACTTCCTCATCGGTAAGTTTCGCTCGAGCCGTTAAAGGACTTCAAGGGCCGGGAAGCTGGCTATACCATCATCCGAAGCACGTTTCTCCTTTTTCTCACGATTTGTACCGTCTTTCAATCCTTAGGCGGTGATGGACCAAAGCGAGTCGAGTTCGAGCAGATGCGGGAGCGGTTCCTGCTGCAAGATCGAGTCGAGCTCTGTGGTGCTGTGCGCCAAGGAGAAGTGCGAGGTCATCTGACGCGCGGATCCATCTTTCTCAACACGTCGCTGACCGAGGCGTTCGGCACTGGGATCATCGAAGCTGCATGTGCTGGTCTCTTTGTCGTCTCAACTCGGGTTGGCGGCATCCCTGAAGTGCTACCACCATCCATGATCCGCCTTGCAAAGCCAGCGGAAGACGACATTGTTCGAGCCATGGATGACGCCATCGCCCATGTCCGAGCAGGCAAGCACGATCCGCTCGCGTACCACGCTGCCGTCAAGAACATGTACTCGTGGACGGATGTCGCGAAGCGGCTTGACCGTGTCTACCGTCAGGCCATGGAGAATGAGTTTCCTCGAGCGTCGGAACGTCTGGCTCGCTACTATGCGGGAGGTCTCATCGCAGGCAAGATCTTTTGCATCATTGTGGCAGTCGATCTGCTATTCCTCAAGCTTCTCGAATGGTGGCTGCCCGATCGCAACATTGATCGCTGTCCGCCTTTCCGTCTGGCGCACCTTGACAGCGGCACGACGAGGAAGTCTGGTCTCAACGAGGATCCAGCCTTCCCAGATCTGCCGACAGAAGAAGCACAGGCCATGCAAGAAGTGCTTGCTTGAATGTCATCCGCGCAGGCGCAGGCGCGCTCCCTTCTCTTGGCATTTTGCGGTTCCACTGTATTTGTATCAGATACCAATGTGTGACATTCATGAACTTAGGGAAGAAGTTCTTCTGGCTGTCAAGGAATCTGAAGAGGTTGAAGCCCGGCGCGTGGCGTGGCGACTGAAAAGTGTGGAGTGTTACTTTTGTGGAAAATTCGGATGTCGGGGTCGCTCCTGCTGCGCTTTCTTCAAACTATCCTTCACTCCTTCCCCCGCATTGCATGTTGGCTCTTGCTTCCGCTCTTTTAAACATATCTCCTGCGGCTCACCAGACACCATGTAGCGAAACAGACTCGCCATGTCAGACTCTGAGCAGGTTCCCATCTCAGTGACGCGGCTGCTGTCAGCACGGTACCCGACCCTCGACGTTGACCCAACATGGCTGTAAGTAAACCCGTCCCCACCCTTTGCGGAACACACGCACGCGGCTCACTTCGACTCACACTCGGGCATTGCTCCTACAATCTCAGACAAAGTTGCGTTCAGAGACTCCGCGAACGCGATGCGGCATCACGAATGGCGTCATCCGACCAGCTTGCGCGGGAGGTACGGCGAGAGCTGCTCGATACAGATCTGGTCAAGGTGGTTACCCGTTCACACAGTCGACTCTCTCCTGAAGTGCTCCGTTCGTCATCAGGAAAGGTCGGAGATGCGGGCCGCGGAGCTATCTTGGTACAGATCGAAAGCATGATCGACATCGGCTATTCCGCCTCATCTCAGCTCGAGATCGCCGAAGCACGCAGGGAAGCTCGTCGTGCCAATGTGGATCCAAATGACGTGCCGGCGGAGGTTAAAGCTGCGCAATCGGCGCAATCGTCAGGAACTGATCACATGGCCGACTTTCAGGCGCAGGAAGACGACAAGGTTCAGGCAAGCACCATCTACCCAAGACGCATGCTCAAGCTAGAGCTCTCCGACGGAAGTACGCGCGGAAGTGTTTTCGCGATCGAGATGCAGCGCATCCCCGGCCTCGATATGAACACGACCAAGATCGGAAGCAAACTGCTACTGAAGGGAGCCCTCGTCAAGGATGATTATCTGCTGCTGACGCCCAAGACCGCTGTGATGGAAGGAGGAAAAGTGCAGGAGAAGGAAGAGGTGGCCGAAGACAAGTTGATTGCCAAGTTGCGCTCGCAGCTTGGTAAACCACCGCTAGGTGACAAGGCGCCGGCAGTTGCGAAGGGTCCAGCGGACAGCAACGCCGCCGCGTCTTCATCGAACAAGGAAGCGGGAGTGGCAGTAACGGAGCGCGACTTCAGTCCAGACGAAGACGAAAGCATGCTCCTCGCGATGCTGGCTGACGAGGAAGAGATGATGGCAAGCGCTTCGAAACATCCTGCAGCATTGAGGAACCACCACGTAACTGGCGAAGGCGGGATAAAGACGGTTGGAGATACAACGTCAGTTTTGGAGCCGCCGCTACCAACCCGCAAGCGTACAACGCTGATTATCCCGGAAGGCATGTCCCAGACCTCAGCAGGTAGGTCTCAAAGCCAGCAATTGGACGCAACAGTCGAGCCGAAAGCGACTCAAGAAGACCCTATCTCGCTTGTGGAGAGCGATGACGATGACCTATTTGCATCTATCCCCGATACTGTGCTCAACGGAGCTGTAGTCAAGGGGATTGAAGAAGAAACTGCAACGCTCAGCAACTCGCGATATGACCCGATCGTCATCGAGTCTTCTCCCGAGCCGTGACACCGTGGAAAGCTCTGCACCTTGTAACAATACAAGCACACTCGTAGCACTGCATTATAACCCCCTTCTGCACTTCGAACGCAAATCGTACAAGATTCGGCAGCATGCCATGATGAAAGCATTATGTCTTGCGAGACCGCACATACTGGCACGATCAGCGCTCAGCTCCGGGGTGATGGCCACCATCCTTCGGCGGCTGTTGCTGCTTTCTAGACGAGTCTGTCTCTGTTGACACTCGCTACAGACCCACGCCGGGGACTCTTCTTAGCTCCTCTCGATCCTCCACGGCAGGAGCAGCCTCACGACCACCAGCACCTCTGCCTGGCGCGTCTTCGAAGAGCTGCTTAAACCCATCCTGGCCGTCCCACTTGTTGAACATCTGCGCGCATTCCTCGGCAGTCGGCTGCCCGGCCAAAGGATCTGCTCCATGCTCGATAAGCACGCGAACGACTTGATCGTATCCCTTGAACATCGCGCCCGCTACGATGCTCTGTCCACGTCCGTTAAGCTGGTTCGGATCCGGCTTGCCGCGCCACCCTCGAGGCTGTGCGGCCGGAAGGTCTTGTTGTGATGTAGATTGCGAGCCTGCCTGTTCTGGTTCTTCCAGCATCCTTCGAACGAGGTCAGCGTGGCCATGGTAGGACGCCAGCATCAAGAGCGTGTCTCCTCGATTGTTGGTAAGGTTGGGTGGCAAGCCCGCGGCGAGGTAGTCAATTAATCTAGCATCGCCGCGACGTGCAAGGTCGAACATCTGCAGTGCAGGACGAGAAAGCAACAGCAGTCTTCATCAGCGTTTGGTGCAGCCTTGCAATGACTGTCTATGCTTGGTCTGGGTACTCACTCTGTTTGCCAGGTCGATGGCTGCATCAGGAAGCTGTGCCACTGATGGAGGGTGCGTCTGTGTTTGATGTTGATGCAACGGTGTTGCTGGGCTGCCTTGAGCGCTGCTTGTATCTGGGACTGGCGTCATGTTCGCGATCGAGTTGCAAGACTGCGCGACGATTTGAGAGATTCTGATCAAGATGTGGTAGTCGTGAGGGTACACCTTTGTCTTGATGACATTGATCAGTGCAAGGCGTTGGACCCTATTGGCCAGGGTTCTTAGTGAGTCTTGCATGAGCTTGCATGGTGAGGGTCATGTTGGTAATACTGCTAGTCATGCTTATGTGATCAAGTAAGATGGAGTCACACGTGAGAGTGGTGCAAAGCAGCGATGAGGGATTCCACCAATTCCGAGCTCAAAAGCGCAGCACACCGAGTAGAATCGCGTGTGCCTTTGACTGATCTGCTGTGGCATTCCGGAAGAAATGGAGAAAAGACCGGCGCGAGCGAAAAAGAAAGCTCAGCTGTGCGCCAAGAGCAGCAATTCATCCTTTCTACGTCGCCATCCCCCTTCCTCCCTCCCTCCCTCCCTCCCTCTCTCTCACCTCTTATCATTCACGACTCAGCGACAGCATTCGTATCCACGATCCAGCTGTTGCTTTCTCTTCCATTCTCCTCACCGGTTGATGCCAACAGCTCGTGCCTGCTATCTTGTGGCTCCTGTTACTGCACGCTCCTTTTCGTGCATCTCGACACCCTCACTTCTGCCCTGTCACCGACCATACACATCACTAGTCTCGACGTCGCCATCGACCCTTCTCTTCCTGAGAGAAGCCCGCTCTTCCATTGTTCCTACAACTCCATCGATTAATTCGTCTAGAGGTAGCAATCGCCTTTTTCCCTCTACCCTCGCTCACCATTTGTCCACCATGATCGACGCACAGCAAACCGCTGGCAGCAACGCCGCTACCACTTCCCGCTTTGGCGACTGGCCCGCCACCAAAGTGCGAGATACCTTCACCGGCTACTTCAAGGAGCGCGCACACACGTTCGTGCCCTCGTCGTCCACCATTCCCTACGATGACCCCACCCTTCTCTTTGCCAACGCTGGTATGAACCAGTACAAGCCCATCTTCCTCGGCATCGCCGACCCCAACTCGTCGTTCGGCTCCATGAAGCGAGCCGTCAACTCGCAAAAGTGTATCCGTGCTGGAGGCAAACACAACGATCTGGATGACGTCGGAAAGGACACCTACCACCACACCTTCTTCGAGATGCTTGGTAACTGGTCTTTCGGCGACTACTTTAAGAAGGAAGCCATCGAGATGGCATGGGAGCTGCTTACCGTCGTTTACGGCCTGCCCAAGGATCGTCTATACGTGACATACTTTGAGGGTGATGCCAAGCAGGGTCTCGAACCTGATCTTGAAGCGCGCGATCTGTGGCTCAAGGTGGGTGTTGCCGAAGACCACATCCTCACCGGTGACGCCAAGGACAACTTCTGGGAGATGGGTGCTACCGGCCCTTGCGGTCCTTGTTCTGAGATCCACTACGACAGAATCGGCGGCCGCAACGCTGCTGACCTCGTCAACAAGGACGACCCCAACGTCATCGAGATCTGGAACAACGTCTTCATGCAGTTTAACCGCGAGGATGATGGCTTCTTGCGGCCCTTGCCCGCCAAGCACATTGACACGGGTATGGGCTTTGAGCGTCTCGTCTCCATCCTCCAGGACAAGCCTTCCAACTACGACACCGACGTCTTCACCCCTATCTTTGACAAGATCCAGCAGCTCACCGGTGCCCGCGCCTACACGGGCAAGCTTGGCGCCGACGACAAGGACGGCATCGACACCGCCTACCGAGTTGTTGCCGACCACGTTCGTACTTTGACTTTTGCCATTTCCGACGGCGGTGTTCCCGACCGTGACGGCCGTGGTTATGTTCTGCGTCGTATTCTGCGTCGAGGTACGCGCTACGTGCGCAAGTACTTCCAGGTGCCCATCGGCTCCTTCTTCTCGCAGCTCGTGCCTACGCTGGTCGACCAGATGGGCCACTTCTTCCCCGAGATCACCAAGAAGGTTGACGACATCAAGGCGATCCTCGACGAGGAGGAGGCTTCCTTCGCCCGCACTCTCGACCGAGGCGAAAAGCTCTTTGAGGAGTACGCTGCCAAGGCCAAGGCCGACGGCAAGAAGCAGCTGAGCGGTAACGATGTGTGGAAGCTCTACGACACCTTTGGCTTCCCCGTTGACCTCACCCTCATCATGGCCGAGGAGCAAGGTCTCGGTGTCAACGAGAAGGAGTTCGAGGCTGCTCAGGCCGAGTCCAAGGAGCTGTCCAAGGCTGGTGGTAAGAAGGGCGAGACCGAGGCTGTCAAGTTTGACGTTCACGACCTCGGCCACCTCGAAAAGGACTCGTCCGTACCCAAGACCCAGGACGACTTCAAGTACGGCGTCAACACGGTCAAGGCTAGCGTCAAGGCCATCTACCAGGACCACGCCTTCTTCCCCGAGACCACCAAGATCGGCGGCCGTGCCAAGAACTTCGGTATCCTGCTCGACCGCACCTGCCTCTACGCTGAGAGCGGTGGTCAGCAGGCCGATACTGGCTCCATCGTGATCGATGGCAAGACCGAGTTCGTCGTCGAGGATGCTCAGGTCTTCTCAGGTTACGTCCTCCACATTGGTCACCTCAAGCACGGTGAGCTCGCCTTGAACGACGAGGTCGTTGTCTCGTACGACCAGAGGCGACGTGGTCCATTGCAGTCCAACCACACTGCTACACATATCCTCAACTTTGCTCTCCGCGAGGTGCTCGGCGACCACATTGACCAGAAGGGTTCGCTCGTCGCCCCCACCAAGCTGCGTTTCGACTTTTCGCACAAGCAAAGTGTCAAGGTGCAGGAGCTCAAAGAGATCGAGGACATCTCGATCGACTGGATCAAGCGCGACGTGGGCGTTTACTCCAAGGAGATGCCGCTCGACATTGCTCAGAAGATCCCCGGTCTGCGTGCTGTTTTCGGCGAGGCCTACCCGAACCCAGTGCGTGTCGTGACGCTCGAGTACGACCTCGACACCATCGCCAGCGACATTGAGAACACCAAGTGGCGCGGCACTTCGGTCGAGTTCTGCGGTGGTACTCACGTCGCCAAGACGGGCGAGATCCGCGAGTTTGTCATCACCGAAGAGTCTGGTATCGCCAAGGGCATTCGTCGTATCATTGCTGTCACCGGTGATGAGGCTGCCAGCGTCACCAAGGTCGCCAACGACGCCGAAGCGCGCCTGGCCGAGATCGACGCCATCAGCGAGCAGAGCGCCAAGGACGCTGCCCTCAAGGCCTTCGGCACGCAGCTCGCTCAGCTCGACATCAGCGTCGTCCGCAAAGCCGCGCTCAACGAAAAGTTCTCTGGCATCCGCAAAAAGCTCGACGCAGACCTCAAAGTCAAGGACAAAGCCGACACCAAATCCGTCGTCGACGCCGTCGAGCAGCACTTCAAGACCAACCCCAACGCCACCAGCTTCATCCACAAGTTCGACGTTGGCTCCAACATGAAGGCGCTCCAATCGGCCATGAACACGGTCAAGAAGATGGACAAGACCGCCTACCTGTTCTCGCAAGAGCTCGACGTTAACGGCACCAAGGTGGCCGATGGTAACGCGCTCAAGGCCAAGGTGGTGCACGTTGCGTACGTGAGCAAGTACGACCAGAGCAAGGGTCTCAACGCCAAGGAGTGGATCGAGACTTCGGCCCAGCACGTTGGAGGTAAGGGCGGCGGAAAGCAGGACTCGGCTCAGGGTGTAGGTGAGATGGGCGGCCAGGCTCTCGACGACGCTGTCGAGGCTGCGAAGAGGTTCTACACGCTCAAGTGCGAGGAAAGCCCCGTTCCTCTCCAGTAATCCAGCGAGCGACCTTTCCGCGCTTGTTGAGCCGTACAATCTAGACTTTCGTCACGACCTAGATTCTCGAGTAATCGATCAGTAACAGCCATACGGACCGGACGATGAGATGATTGTTCAAATTGCATGACCGGGACGCGAGACTGGAAACACCTGACGAAAGCAAGCTGGAGAAGTGGCTTTGCAAGGTCCTTGGATCCACGTGCTTCGAGACGATAGTTAAGGGGGACAAATGCAATGAAGGTGATGATGCGCAAGATCGGATGGGCGCCAAGATCATCGGTCACTTCGACTAAGGTCCGGGACTCTTTTGGCACGCTGCTGCTGCTGCGCGTGCTAAGGCTGTGCTTCCGGAGACTTTCTGCGAAGAGGAGTGTCACACGCCTCGCCGTCGACTTTGAGCCTCTTGGAAGGCTGGAACCCAGGAGCGGTGGCAGCTCGAGCGGCAGAAGCGCGGTTGTGGGTCGAAAACGATGCCTGTTGGGCTCTCTCGCGCTGCTGAGGAGTGGTAGGTGCTGGCGTATGCGCAAGCTGAGGGATTGCGTGGGCGGCGGTCTCAAGAAGAAAGTGTTGGCTATAGGTGTACGGAATCTGTGGTACCATTGACGAAGGGCGGTCACAGAAGTCAAGGCGTCGCTGAAGAAGCCGAGCCAGAGCTTCAGACTCCTCTTTGATAGCTCGCTGAACGTTGGCCCTGAACGCCTGAGAGACGTTGACGTCGCGAGCCTCGACACGTTCGAGGGCTTGGCGCCGTTCGAGTTGCTCGAGTCTCTCGCGCTCGGGGACACGGTCAAGGGTCAGCCGAGCCAGTGCGAGTTCAAACTCGTCGTCACCGTCGTCGTTGTCAGACGCGGAGTCAGAGTCTTTGCTGTTTTTGACGTTGATCCCGGCGGAGGGAAGGATAGGCGGGTTGAGCGAGATTGCTTGGAGGCTGGGACCCTCCATAAGCTGGTCTAGATCGGGCTCATGCGGAACGTAGGAGTCCTTGTTGTAGTCGTAATTGACGATGTGACTGTTTGCGAACACTTGGTCCGACATGGCAGCCTCGGTGATCAAGAGCCTGCGACATTCCTTCTCTTCTTGTTCTTTCTTGACTTCGGCTCTAGATCTGAGATATGCGGGGCGCATGCGCCTTTCGGCGAATGAGAAAGGAGAGGTAATCTTGGTGATGAGCGCTCCAGTCATTCGCTTGGCAAGCCGAGCTTCGGCCTTTTGTTCAGGGTCCAGGTCTTCGAACCTGTTGATGTAGGCGTGACTTTCATGCAGCTCTTCGTCGCTCTCATCGGTAAGAACAGTAACTTGTTCGTCCTCCTGTTCGGGCTGGACAAGGTCTGCAAGAGCAACGGGAAGCTGGGCGGCTGCGTCGGCGATCAGCTCCTTGTGCCTGCAAGAGTAGCAGGTTCGTCTGTCTGAAGCGTTAAGTCTGAGGTCGCCTTTAAGGAAAAAATCGGTAGTGAGCGGATAGTCGACATGGCATCGGGTGCATGCACCTCGATTAACAGGAGCGGGAGGAGGTGGCGCGGGCGGAGGGATAGTCGGCGCATTGTTCGGGTTGGTACAGCAGTCCTTGCAAATGGTCCTTGCAACCTCGCCGCGGCTGCGCTTCTTGTCATGCTTGTCGAGGACGTTCCGGAAGAAGCTACGGCGCGGACGATCGAGATTGCACAGGTTGCACCGAATAGTCTCAGTTGGGTCCGATTGAGCAAAAGAATGATCACCGCGGCGAGCACCTCCGCGGGGATGGGGCCGATGACCCCCACGCGCCATGTGTGGCGATGCCAAGGTGTAGCAGCAAACCGCTCACGCTTTCCGAGAGGGTTTCTCCTTTGGTTCTAGCTCAATGGTTTCAGCGGGTCGCGATGGTTTTCAGGCTCGTAGATAGGAATGTCTCCAGGATAAGCTGCCAAAGCGGGAAAGGCTGTTGTAACCCGAAAGAAGTTGATATATATATATACGTCTGGATTGGGATCGAGCGAGTCAAGGCGAGGAAGAGCGAGCCAAGATGCGCAGCGCCGAACCAAATTTGACTTTCTCGGACAGCAGCGCAGCGGTGTCAGCGCAAAAGAATGTGTCAATGCGCTCATCACAGATTTTGTGAGCTGATCGTCGATCTAACTTTATCGGACCCTGTGCATCGCGTCAAAGAAAATTACTTTTGTCACTCGCCGGCTGCGCACAACACGTCCGAAACAGGGGAAAGCAGGCAATTGATGGACATGAGCTCAGGACAGACTGACTGCTCTTCTGCCGTTGCTGCACCTTTCGCTGCTGTTGCTCTGTCGACTGCTGCGCCTTTGCCTTTTGCGTAAGTCAGTCAGTCAGTCGGCTTCTCCGCATCACGTCGGGCGTCGAGCCAATTTTCCAAGTTTCGCTACCGAGCGAGCATGCCTTTGTCTCGCGTCTCTATCTCTTTCTCTCTTTCTCTCTTTCTCTCTCTCCCCATCGATCTCTACACTTCCTCTGCATCATCGCTTTGCGAAACATCCGACACCTACACCCAGCAGCACACGTCGAAATGAACCACTTCGAGGCTTTACCACAGCCATAGGGTCCACCGCTTCAAAGGGTGCATGGCGCACGCAGCCTGTTTAAAAACGTCTTTCCTTCGATCGAAACTGAGCCGGATTGCGCTGCGCTTCAGTCATGTTTTCGACATTGCAATCCACGCTCAGACCGGCTGCCTCTTCGCCAGAGCAGCATCAGCATCGCGCACCTTATGCAGACTTGGAAGTGGGCCTGGAGCGCTACAATTCCCACGATAGCAATGGCAGCTCCAACTTTACGCACAGAGCTGATCCTCCTAACAACCATCGACATCGAGGCCTCTCGAGTCAATCTTTCCACTCGTCCCAACCCGACATCACTGCTACGCCTTCGCCTTCGTCCTCTCTCTTTGCCAGCACAAGCTACTCGCGACCACACCTTGAACATGCTCGCACTCAACCCTCTACGCCTTCGCAATCGCATCCCAGCCCTCAAACCTACTTTTCGTCCGACTTGCACCTGCAGTCCTTTTCAGGTCCGAGTCATGGCATCAGCTCCTCTTTCGACGAAGACGAGTTGCGTCAGATCATGTCGCGAAACCCTGGCTCCGAATTCACACCCTCTCTCGACGGCGATGTAGCAAAAGGTGTCAAATCTGCCAACCATCAGGACATCAGTCCTTGGCTCTTTCAAGGCGAGAATGCCGCTGCTTCGTCCTCTTGCTCGAACACGGCTGCAACACTCGGCACTGGCAACACCTCCACCAGCAATGCTAGCTCTGCCTTGCCTGCATCTGTCATCAGGACGCGTCCTCGCAGAGGCACCGGCGCTACCCAGTACTCAATCAACGACTCGAGTTTCGGTAGCGTCGATAAAGCAAACCTTTCCGCTTCTCGCTCTCAGTATTCGCTCCACCCACACACTCCGCCCTTGGCCAGCACTTCGACAAGCACTCTCAATGGCGCCAAAGATACTCACGCCTCGGCTGCTAAGAAGTCGCGCAACCCTTTCGGATTCCTTAAGAAGAAGCACTCTACCCATTCCAACGCCTCTTCTTCCAATCCGATCCGTCACGAAGCCTCTATCTCTTCGCTCTCTTCGCGCTATGGCCCCAATGTCGCCAATCTCAATCCCATGCGTCCACCCGCCTGGCTCGACAACAATCGTCCGCTAGCGAGCACAACTTCTCCTTCTTCAGCTTCCCTGCGTTCCCACTACCATCACACCCCTGCCGCCAATCCCACGCCGTGGCAGAACCCTCTCAACGCTCGCCTCGACTCCATGCCCGCCGCCGTCAGCCTGGAGGATGAGCTAGAGTCGGAGCATCACTCCAAAAAGGACGCTCGAAAGCGCATCAAAGGCGTACGACATCATCTTGGCAAATCCACCGACAGGGCCAAGGCGGGTGACGATGCAGACTCGGCACGCGATCTCGTCTTTGCCGCACAGAGTCAGTCCATAGAACAAGAGGTCGAACTCTCCCTCGACATGAACTTCGATCAGCTCGAAGACTTTGTCGACACCAATGCGGCACGACAACGACTCCAAGGCTCCTCCGTCACCGAGTCCATCACCACCAGCCCCTCTGATCATCGCTCCCCCAATGGAAGCGAGTCTGGCCTCTATCGCTCGCCTTCGTCTTCTCACGCCTCCCTCGTCGACCGTCAGACTTCTCTCGCCTCGACCGCCGAGTCTTCGTCCCAAATCTCGGATTCTTCCCTCGCACAGTCGGGCTCTCTTCGTGCACCCAGTCGCAGCACTACCACCATGTCGACCTCGACGTCTGCATCTACCATTCTCAGCGACCGTCGCCCCTCTCAGGCCAACATGCCTCGCAACAGTGTGCCCAGGGTCAGCCTTGCCGAGATGCAGAACTACCAATCGTTGCGCAAGCTCTCGAGCAATCTTCGAGACACGCCTGAAGGCGCTTCCTACAGCCCCTCTACCTCCAGCCTGCCCGTCCGACGCGATTCCATCGCCGCCGGCTCTGCGTCGCCTGACTCTTCCCAGCAGCTCAGCGTTGCAGCGTCAACTGACGCAAGCCTCGTCGACCACCGCAAGGACAGTGTAGTTTCGGCGCACAGTCTGCGCTCCAATCACAGTGGTATTTCGCCAAAGACCTCGTATGTCAACCTTCCCAGCGCCATCCAGGACCGTCAAAAGTCAGTTGCTGCCGCCTCGTCCACCGCAGGCTGGGGCGCTACTGCTTCCAAGGACAAGCCCACCAACGGGCGTGCCGACCACACCTACCAGTTTCCCCCTCCCGCCGATCAGAACACTGGCTCGCTTCTCAGCGTGCGCAAATCGAGTGCCAGCTCGGGACAAGAGGCGAGTTCCAGCTGGATGGCGCCTGACAGTTGGGCCGTGCAGCCAGACAAGACAAGAGACTATCTTCGCGATGACAATGTCGGTGAAGAGGAAGAGGATGACGAAGAGCAGGCCCGAGCCAATCTGGTTGCCGGCGGCAAGAGGCGTGGTTCCAGTTCAGGCATCAGCTCTACGCATGCTTCCAGCATGTTCCGTACAGCTTCCACTGATCCATTCAAGAAGACCTCCTCTACCGCTGACTCACGCCGAGGCACCGACGAGTCGCTCGATCCGCTCACGGTTCTGCCGCCGCTGCCCGGCAGCAAAGCCATCGACGAAGCCGCTGCAAACAAGGTCGACGTTCTTCAACAAACCAATAACCTCGCCCAGTCAGCGCTCGCGCAGCAGCAGTCACAAAACCAGCAATCACAGTCGCTCCAACACAGCTCCAGTCATGTTCGCCCGTCTTCGCGAGGTGGAACAGGCGCAGCCATGCTCGCTTCTGCCGGTGCGTCAGCTGCAGCTGCTGCTGCAGGTAAGCTTGGCCTGCACCGCCCGTCCAAACATCGCATGAACACGCGGCCCAACACGGCCGGCTCGATTGGCGCCACTCGACCTTCCACCACCACGCTCAGCTCGAACTTGTCCGCCGAGGACGACTCTAGTATCACCAGCTCCACGCGACGCGATGGCCATCCTCTCAAGCGATCCACCGCGGCCAATACGAGTGCAGCTACCGGCAGCGCTCAGCGTAATCACTTTATCCGCGTCTACAAGACCGATGGCACTTTTGCCACGCTCTCCTGCTCGCTCGTCTCCACTGCCAACGAGGTACAGACCATCCTCGCGCGCAAGAGTCTCACCACCGAGTCCGCCGCATACCGCCTCTTTGTGCGCGACAAGGGTTCCGAGAGGCCGCTTGGCAACTCGGACAAGCCTGCACAGCTTCAGCGCCGACGTCTCATGCAGGCAGGACACACCGAGAGCGACGGTCTCGAGGATATGGGCAGAGACGATCTCTCCTACCTCCTGCGCTTTGTCTTCCGTCCAGACAGTGTACCCACTTTTGACTCCGAGTCCATCGGCCACAGTGAGCACACCTTCCAGCACCTCGATCTGCACAGCAGGAACCTCGAAATGGTGCCCATCTTCCTGTACAAGCATGCAGACTGGATCGTCAGCCTCGACCTCTCTGGCAACCCCATGTCGGATCTCCCGCTCGACTTTGTGCAGCTGTGTTCGAGTCTGCGAACGCTGCGACTCTCCAACCTGGCACTCAAGCGCATCCCACAGAGCGTCAGGCACAGCGAGACCTTGACGCACCTCGACGTCTCAAACAACAGGATCGTAGAACTCTCACACATCAGTCTTGATCTGATTCGTGAGCTCATGTCGCTCAAGGTGCAGAACAATCGGCTTTTTGACTTGCCCTCCTACTTTTCGGGCTTCAGGACCCTTCGAAACCTCAACATCTCCAACAACCGCTTCGACGAGTTCCCCAAGGTGATTTGCGAGGTCACTTCGCTCGTTGACTTGGACGTTTCGTTCAACTCGATCACCGAACTGCCCACCGAGATCGCCAATCTAGTCAACCTGGAACGCTTCATCCTGGCTGCTAACTCGCTCGAAAAGCTGCCAGACAGCATGAGCGAGTTGGTCAATCTTCGCACGATCGACTTACGTCGCAACAAGGTTCAGGACGTCTCGTCGCTGCTCGGTCTGCCGCGCCTGCAAAACATTCAAGCCGAGAGCAACAATATCAAGTCGTTCGAGGCCACCCTAGGCCCGCAATTGACGCAAGTCGAGCTGGGTCGCAACCCACTCAGCAAGGTTCGCATCGCTGCTCTCACCACGTGTGATTTGACTTCGCTCGATCTGTCTTCGACTAACATGACAAGGCTCGAGGAAGGTCTCTTCCCTCAACTGCCAGCGCTTGTCAAGCTGACGCTGGACGGCAATCAGCTCGTGGTGCTGCCTGATACACTAGGAGAGCTCAAGCGACTCGAGATGCTCTCGTGCAGCAACAATCTGCTCGCCACGCTGCCCGAGTCGATCGGCGACCTCAAATCGCTCAAGGAGCTTCTCGTCCACAACAACAACCTCAAGACGCTACCGCAGGCCTTGTGGCTCTGCGAAAGCCTTGCTAACATCAACCTCAGCTCCAACCTTTTGGAATCCTTCCCAGCGGCTCCGGATGTCCGCATTGACAGTTCGAGCGGCGATGTGGCTGTAGCCGCAGGTGGCTCTGCAACCCTAGCCGCACGAAAGGGGTCGGCGAGCTCTTCATTGACGCACAACACCAACGGTGGCAACGGTGCCATGGGCAGCACTAACGCGTCAACGCCCTCCGAGGTCTTCGTAGCGCCGCTCTCGCTCAGCTTGCAGAAGCTCCGTCTCGGAGATAACCGCCTGGGTGACGACGTTTTCAACGCGCTGTCGGAGCTCACCTCGCTCGAGGTGCTCAACCTCAGCTTCAACGAAATCTTTGAGATCCCCGACTTCAGTCTCCAGACGCTCACCAAGCTGCGCGAGCTGTACATCAGCGGCAACCAGCTGAGCACCATCCCCTCGGATGACCTGGTGGTGTTGCAAGAGCTCCGCATCCTGCATCTCAACTGCAACAAGCTCACCACGCTGCCCACCGAGCTCGGTAAGCTCAAGAAGCTCGCCAATCTTGATGTCGGCAACAACGTGCTCAAGTACAATATCGCCAACTGGCACTACGACTGGAATTGGAACATGAATCCGGAGCTGCGCTACCTCAACTTGTCCGGCAACACACGTCTCGAGATCAAGACCAAACTGAGCGAGATGGGTTTCACACGCAAGTCCAACATCTCGGACTTCAGTCGCTTGACCAGCCTCCGCATGCTTGGTCTGATGGATGTGACGATGCCGCTGCATTCCAATGCCACTCCGGACGAGTCTGAAAACCGACGTGTGCGAACCTCGCTGTCACAGATCAACGGTATGGCCTACGGTATCGCTGACGCGTTGGGCAAACACGACAACTTGAGTGTCATCGATTTGGTGATCCCCAACTTTCGCAAGGACGAGAGCGAGTGTGTGTTTGGTCTCTTTGACGGCAGAGGCCACGGCGCCCACGTCGGCAGCCGCATCGCGCATCACTTGGCCGAGTGGAGTGGACACCGCCTCTCTTGGGAGTTCCAGAAGCACCAGAACGAAAAGTCGACCCCCGTCTCGGTGCCGGATGCGCTGCGTCGCGCTTTTCTCCGCCTGCAAAAGGATTATGCCGACGCGCTCATCAACGATGGCAGTCGCAAGCTGTCCGAGGCGCACGCAGAGGCGGCTGCCGATATGACGCGCAGCTCGGCGCCTGCGATCGCTGCTGCGTCCAACAAACACGATTGGCGCGCAGGCGCTTCAGCCATCCTGGCGTACGTGAGGGACCGCACGTTGTACATCGCCAACGCAGGCGATGCGCTCGCCGTCATGTCGCGCAACGGTGGCACGGCGCATCTGATTAGCAACAAGCATGAACCTTTCGACCGTGCCGAAATCGAAAGGATCCGATCCGCCGAAGGGTGGGTCTCGCTTCGTGGCTACGTCAACGACATGCTGGACATCTCGCGTTCGTTTGGCTACTTCCACCTGTTCCCCATCGTCAACGCCGCGCCTGCTGTCACGACCGTACAGCTGACCGACTCGGATGAATTTGTGATCATTGCCAACCGTACGCTGTGGCAGTTTGTGTCGTACCAGACTGCGGTGGACATCGCTAGAACGCAGCGAAACGACCCTATGATTGCTGCGCAGAAGCTGAGGGACTTTGCCATCAGCTACGGCGCCGAAGAGAGCATCATGGTCATGGTCATCTTGGTGGGTGACCTTTTCTACCGCTCGGACCAACGCAATGGAGGCGGCGTCAACTTTGCCAACTACCAGAACAGCGATGCGATCAAGAAGGCTGGGCGTCGTTTCCGCGAGGAGCTTCCTGGCGACCGCACACTGGCTCGACTCGACCGCGAAGTGGCTCCGCCCATTGGCCAGGTAGCGCTCGTGTTCACCGATATCAAGAACTCGACCTCGCTGTGGGAGACCAACAACGGCATGCAGACAGCGATGCGATTGCACAACTACCTCTTGCGAAGGCAGCTGCGAACGATCGGTGGTTACGAGGTCAAAACAGAAGGTGACGCATTCATGGTCTCGTTCCCATCGGTCAGCGCTGCGCTGTTGTGGTGCTTCACCGTGCAGCAGCAGCTTTTGCATGAGGATTGGCCGCGCGAGATTCTCGACAGCGAGGACGGCAAGGAAGTGTACGATCCGTCTGGCGAACTGATCCACCGCGGTCTGTCGGTGCGTATGGGTATCCACTGGGGCCGACCCGTGTGCGAGGCTGATCCGATCACGCGACGAATGGACTACTTTGGTCCCATGGTGAACCGCGCTGCCAGGATCAGCGGTGCTGCAGACGGTGGCCAGATCCTGGCTAGTAAAGACGTGATCAAAGAGTTTCAGGGCTTGCTTGGCACGTTTGATGAATCGTCGGCGGCGGGAGCTAGCAGCGAGGGCGAGCAGCTCAAGAAGACAGACGAGGAGCTGGACGAGGATGCGTTCCGACTGCTCAACCCCAACGTGAGCCGCGATGTAGTGCTGCTGCGAAGGATGGGTTTCGGACTATCGCAGCTGGGTGAACGCCGACTGAAAGGTCTCGAGACGCCCGAGATGCTGTGGCTGGTGTATCCTAAGCAGCTGGCAGGACGACTGGAGCAGGCCAAGACGGACGACGCGCCCGATGCGCCGACGGCGCAGGTGTACGAACCGACGGTGCAGCTGCTCGACATTGAAGATGTGAAGCAAGTGGGCATGCTGTGCCTGCGTCTCGAGTATCTGTCCAACTCGACCGTCTGTCCCGGCATCTTTGCGGCTCAAGACGAAGCAGAGAGATCAAAGCCTTCGACGCCGTCAGTCGAGACGACGCGGAACCCCATGGATGGCGAGCTCAAGAGTATCAACGCTGGCGAGAGCTCCGGTGCTGAGAACGCAGTGCCGGTGCTCTCGCACCAGGCGCGTCGAAAGGGAGTGGAAGCGATGCTGAGCATGCACCCCGAACTGCTCATCTACGGTATCCGTGACGATGCCACGGATGAGGAGCTGGCTGGCATCCTGGATCAGTTGACTACACGTATCCAGAACGCAGTATCGTCGCTGATGCTCAACGTGCTGCGCGAAAAGACGGCTAATGGTTCCAAGAACCTCAGCGCTGATCCGAGCGTGCTCGAGCTGCTAACTAGCCTGCTTTCACAACCTCCTCCGCGAGCACCCGCCTTGGCTTCACCGAGCCCACTCACCAGCCCTCGCAACAGGCTCATGGAGTTGCTGCCGTAGAGTCACCCGACCTCGACCTTGACCTTACCAAGCAGCGTCTCCCGAACTTCCTCTATCTTATCCCTTATCTCTACGAACCTTCTGTCATATTGATATCATCTGAATTGTATTTTATGGTTTTCGACCAACGCACATGCAAAACATCTTGTCATCAGTCCTTTTCGATAGCATGATACTTTGCGAGCATGGAGTGAAGTCGGGAGCGAAGGAGGGCGAGAGTAGACTTGGTGATGCTTTTCCGCACGGTAGAGCAGTGGGATGGTCCAAGTCGTGTGTATGTTGCTCGAACGCGTCGTTGGACAGTGGAGAAGCAGAGCAGCACACAAAGCGGAGAGGGCAGCTCGGAATAGAAACGGGTTAGATGCTGCAGGTGTGTACTGTACACGCCGAGGCAACTACACTCCCAGAGTGACAGACTGGCAGAGTGAGCTGGAATCACGATCAGGTATTTTTTTTATTTTATTTTTTTTCTTGTTCGACCCGCCGTTGCAACAGACGCGCACTCGGTACACGTCGGCCTCCCAAAAACGAAAAGCACAGACGGGCATCCACTGCCGAGTTCCGAACCCATCACCATCTCGCATTCTCACCCTGCGCAGTCCTTTCGACCTTGGCTCTCTCCTCGACAAGCATCATCTCAAACATCGAAGCTATCGATCTACAATCGACGGATTGCGCTTCCAGACACATCGGCTTACCGCTCAAAGCAGCCCATCTCGAAAGAACGGAGGACAACTGTTAAACTCGTTCCACCGGCTCGTATCGCAACAATGGCGCAAGTATTGGACATTGCTATGAAGAGTAAGTATCGCAAGCTCCATCGATGCATCCCATCAACTCCTGGATTTGGCGTGCGAGGTGGGAAGCTGATCACCAACGTCCTTCTTCTAACGCCTTTGATCTCAATCATGCTGCTTACAACAGTCCCGGAGAGGATCCGCAGCTTGCGACAGGAGCGTCTTTCGTCGTTGCGACCTCTCGGCGAGTTTTTTGACCACCAACGCATCTCGCGCCCGCAAGACACCAACGAAGCTTTCCAGCGAATCACGTACAACACACGCCACTTCTCAGGCAACTATGCGGTCGTAGTGGCGCTGCTCACCGTCTACGGCATGATCAACGACGTATTGCTTCTCTTTGCCATCATCTTTCTCGTATTCGGTTTCTGGGCCATCAACAGGTTCGCACCGGAGCCGATGCAGGTGGGAGAGCATGTGATTACGCAAAAGAGCTTGTACACGGGTCTCTTTGTGATCGGCATCCCGTTGCTCTGGTTCGCGAGTCCGTTCGGATTCATGTTTTGGCTCGTAGGAAGCTCGGCATTCTTGATCTTGGGACACGCTGCGTTTATCGAGCCGCCCGTCTCGAGCGAGTACACTGGCGTTGAGGTATGTTGCCTTCTTTCTCTGCAGCTGTGCATGGTGGACAAGGATAGGAATGGCTGATTTTCGATACGCTTATCTTGGCCCTTTTTGACCTTGACAGACCGTGTAAGCAAAACAGCACAATACAGCCACACCGGTTCACTCGCCTTCCAACTACTCACTCGCCTCCTGTCGCGTCTCGGCGCAGCGCACAGGGTGGGGCCATCTCCCTTCCACACCGCAACTGCATCAGGTTCAGCAAAGGGGATCAGAGAGACTTGGCTCACACCAACCTTGTACATACCGAACCGTCAGCGTAGATCCGCTAGAAGTCAAACTTTTCACCCACACTCTCCACCTCTGAGGCTTGAGCCCAAGCGACACGCTCACGGGCACACACGAAAGGCGAAACGTGACATCACAGAGTTGTTGAGGCTAGCGATTGATCATATTGACAAAAAGGCGTATACGACTTGCAATCGTGTCTACAGGTTGTCTTGGATCCACTTGTTCATCTCGTCATCCTCCTTGTCCAGATCGTAGTCCCAAATAGGGTCGAACCTCTCCACCAGATGCTGGCCTAGTTTCTTGGGATCATCTGCGCCCACGCCGCGGAACTCGTACGTGTCGCCTGTCTCCAAACTCGTCTCCAACACGCTGTTGGCTCTGGGCACACGAATCTTGTCAAACACCTCGAGTGCTTTGGTCAAGTTGCCCTTGTGGACGCTCGGATGCGAAAGCAGGTTCGAGACAAACAGGGCGTCTTCGATTGCCTGCCCCGCCATCGCGCCCTGGTGGGGCACGCCTCCGTGTGCAGCGTCTCCGGTCACCATCACCCTTCCGTTGATGTACGAGGTGAGCGAGGGCATGACCTGGTGTAGCGCCCACTTTCTCGGCTTGTCGATGCACTTGAGCATCTTGATCAGGTCCGAGCTGTACGTCTTGAAGTCGTTGAGCAGCGCTTCTTTGGTAGTTTCTTGGATCCAGGCGTCGCCTTTGGGGAAGGGAGTGCGTTGCGGCCAGCGCGTTCGGTCGGTTTTGAAGGCTACGATGTTGACGGTTTTACCGCCTTGGATGGGGAAGATGAGGAGATGCGAGTCTTTGGCGAGCATCATTTGCGCCGTGTCGGCATAGAACTCGCCCTTCTCCTTGCCGAGCGCCTCGACAAACCGCTCACGCGGGATGAGATCACGATACGCCCAGCTGCCACTCCACACGAGCTTTTCCGACCCCGCCACTGCAGAGGGACCCGCGGTTGCCGGGTTTAGCGCACCACGTACGCAGCTGTGGATCCCGTCGCACCCAATCACCAGATCCGCCTGGTGCGTCGACCCATCCTCAAAGCTCACCTTGACCTTCCCTCCTTCCTCGCTGGGCTGCTCGATACTTTTGACGCGCTTGCCAAAACTGCAGATCTCCTTTGGAATCTTTTGGATAAACGTATCGAGCAGTTCAGCGCGGTGGATGCTGGCCATGCCGTACTTTTTGCAGAAGGTCTCCGACAGTAACGTCTGCTCCTCGGGCTCGGCCAGACGCCATTGGAAGAACAGGTTGCGCGAGGGGAAGTCGGCGAATTCGAGGAAACTGTCGTAAAGGCCGAGCCGTTGCAGCGCGTTCTGCGCGTTGGGGCCGATGGCGATGCCAGCACCGATCTCGGCGAACTTTGGCGCAGATTCGAAGATGTGCACGGGTACACCACGGTGGTGCAGGCCGATGGCGAGAGTGAGGCCGCCGATGCCACCGCCGATGATGGCGACGGTGAAGTCTTTCTTGGGAGCCGCGGAGGTCATTGCCGAACGATCGGAAGCGTGGTGGTAAGGGTGGAAGAAGGTAGCCAAGGTGTGGGGAGTGTAAGAAAAGACGACGAGGTAAGAAGGTGTGGGGAAGGGCCAGGACGGATAGGAACCGGATTCGCGGGGCATTTATCTGTGCACCTGTGGGTATGTTGCGAGACATCTAGACAGACACCTGGCGAGACCAACTCTTGCCGAGCCGAGCCGGTCACACTCTACCTTGCTACGGCCTGGTCAATGTTGCACTCGAAACGATGTGGGACAGCAAGCCGACCGTAGGGTGGCGCGTGAGCAAATCCGGCTATCAACCCACACAACGTTCTTGACAAGGGCTATTGTTGACCCAACCACAGATTCATTCGGCGGACCGACAATCGGCTCATTTAGCAAGCATCACGTCCGAATCACTGCCGAAGCGAATCAATGGGACATTGACGAACAAGATGGGATCAGGGCTCATGCTGGTGGAACAGCTTGATGTCTTGCAGAGGCGAGCAAAGTGTGGGGAAACGACAAAGTGCTTCTTCGTAATCATGCTTGGCTCTCTCGAAGTGGCCGGTGACTTGTGATGGAATTCGCGGCGTTCAGTCAGTCCACTTGCAAGCTCTCCTGAAGCGAATGGAATGGATGTTTCACAACATCCCCTTCCACCCTTTGCAAGGGGCATGGACAGGGTTCAGAAGCACTCCAACCAGCAAAACGTTGCGTCCAGCTCTAACCCAACCTCTCACACCTCCAAAGTCCTGATATTATCAACACCCGGCAGGGAAGAAGGACAAAGTGTGCTGACATGCGATGCGATCCTTACAAAGCTTATAGTAGGCTCTCGCAAACCGAAATCGGCCGTAACTTGGCCTGTGGTCGTGCATGGGCCATGCAGAGGTGGCCATTACCAAGCTGCTACCTGTCACATCCAAGTGTCACCGTGCGCTCCCCTGACCTTTTCCGTACTTGACACTCCGCTTTGCCGAGTTGGACCCTTGACAACTCCTCGTTCCTCCCATCATCGTTGTCGAGGAAACGTCCATCCGCCGATTCTGAGTCTAGACCTTGCTATAACCGACACTCGGTCGCACTTCTTGGCAGCACCATCCCCGGGCTGCTGGTGACATCGTCTAGCAATGACAAAATTCATACTCGTAATTCGCTCGATCCTCGCCTTGGCCAGCAGCTTCACCATTTACGCAGTGGGTCATCAGCAGCCATGGACGCTGTCATCTGCTCTTCCGCTGCCTCCGTCTGAGCACCTTCCACTGAGCAACGAAGCGGCTCAAATCTGGACACTGTCTACTGCCGAGTCGCACCAACAGCCCTTTCCCTTGCGAGCCAACGTGCAACGCACGTCGGCTAAGCATTCGTCTTCGTCACCTGAGAACAGCAGCCAAGCCGTCGGTAGCGATCGCGCTGCACCTGCAGTACTGCAGTGGTCACTGTCTAACACTAACGGCTCGATCCAGGTCGATGCGCTGTTCCCTTCGCTAGCCCATTTGGATCTCCTCCGCGCAGGTGTCATCGAGGACCCCGCTATAGGTCTCAACGAGGGTCTCTACCGCTGGATCATCGATGAGCCGACATGGACCTACACCGCGGATCTCACGCCCATCCTTGAACAGCTTTCTCCCTATTCTGATGATGATACGGCCAATCAGAAGCAGTTCTGGCTGTATTTCCAGGGGCTCGACACCATCGCCGATGTCTACATCGGCAGCGAGCTGGTTCATAGCACCAAGAACCAGCACAAGTGGCACGCCTTCCACGTTCACCCCCACCTCCTCACTCCGAGCGCTTCACCGTCTGAGCAGGGAGAGAGGCGAAACACAAATATCACACTCGTCTTCAACAATGTGAATACCTACGCCGCTGAGCAGGCCCGGCGCTTCGATCCGGGCTATCCTTCCCAGATACAAGACCCGCGGCCGAGGACGACCGACTATGAGTATCCGAATCGGATCTTTGTGCGTAAGCAGCAGTCGGATCTGGGTTGGGACTGGGGGCCTGCGCTCGTTCCTGTGGGGCCTCACAAGCCTGCATACCTGATTGCCCTCCCCAGTGGCGACAGAGCCGAGCCACAGGATGCGGACCAGATCGTTCCCACAAACGCCTCACCAGCTGTCGTCCTAGCTTCGGGCATCGACATCTACCGCAAGGGGCAGACCAATAACCTCCCACCTCCCGACCCCGATGCGAATTGGATCGTCAACGTCACGCTCACCCTGCTCTCCTCGCGCGATGTGCAATCGCCGTCGCTGCGTCTCTCGATCCCTGCGCTGGGACTGCACACGTTCGACACGCTGCTCTCTTCGCCTATCGTGTCGGCTGGGTTGAATGAACCTGTGCATGCAGTGTTCGAGGTGCCCAGCGGCGGCAAGTACGGTCCTTCGCTGTGGTGGCCGAGAGGGTATGGCGAGCAGACGTTGTACGAGATCGTGGTGTGCAGTGACGAGCTGGGTGTCGAGGTGCACAAGAAAGTCGGCTTCCGCACCGCCGTTTTTGACCTCTCTAGCATCTCACCTGCCGAAGTAGAAGGGGGTGTGCAGCCAGGCTCGAACTTCCGCCTCCTCCTCAACGGTCAAGAAGTCTACGTTATGGGGACCAACATGATCCCCCTCGACACGCTTTCGCCGCGCGCATGGCCGGCCTACCTCCGGTGGCTGCTCGACTCGTCGCTCGCCGCCCACGTCAACCTCATCCGCGTGTGGGGTGGCGGCTCGTATCCTTCGCAAGAGTTGCTCGAGCTGTGTGATGAGCTAGGCGTGATGGTGTGGATGGATGCGATGTTCGCTGCGTCCCTCTACCCCTACCATTCCGAGTTCCTGGAGGAGGTGAGGGGAGAGGTGGCGCAGGTGATGGTGCATGTCGTTTCGCACCCGAGCATAGTGGCTGTGGTGGGGAACAATGAGGGCGAGCTGTACTTCCTCGGCGGTTACGGGCGGCGAGAGGAGGATGCGGAGTGGAAGCGAGGGTACGAGTTGCTGTTTGACCACGCTGTGCGCGATCAGGTGCTGAGTGCAAGCAGGGGTCTCTCGTACATCCCGTGTTCGACGACGACAGGGTACCTCTCGCTCAACCCCTACAGGGGTCGGTACGACAATTATGACAAGGAAACAGAGCTGCACGGTACGGGCGAGCATTATGGGTACGACGCGGCAGTGGCGTTCAACATCGATACCTATCCGCGCAGCAGGTTCATGGTCGAATTCGGCATGTTCTCCCTCCCCTCGATCCACACGCTCGATCGCATCCTCACCAACGCTCCCGACTACAACATCAACTCTACCGTCCTCCGTGCGCACCTCAAGCATCTCCCGGCAGGAAACCTCTCCTACCCCTTCCCAGCCGACCAGGGCCAGCACGAACTCCTTTCCGCCATCACCACCTATCTCCCTCCCCCCTCTCCCTCTCCCGCTTTATCTCTGCGAGACCAGCTCGAACGTTGGTCTTACTCGTCGCAGCTCTACCAGTTGCTCTACATCACCAACCAGATCGCTGTCTACCGCTCGGGCGCAAGCACGCGCGAACGTAATAGAGGCTTGGTGGTGTGGCAACTCAACGATGTGTGGGAGGGAGCAAGCTGGAGCTCGGTAGAGTACACGGGGAGGTGGAAGATGTTGCAGTATGGTTTGGCGCAGGTGCAGGGTGAGATTGCGGCTGCAGCGGTGTATAATGCGACAGGGGATAGGTTGGAGGTCAGGGTGTTGTGTAGCAAGGGGCGCGGGGAGGAGGTGAGGGTGGAGATGGAGTGGTTGAGTTTCACGGGAGAAAGGCTGGGGTTGAGGGAGGTGAGGGAGGTCCAGTTGCCGAAGCAGGTGGGGGCGGTGGTGGTAGAGACGATCAACAGCCCATTGAAATCCATCTGCAACAGTATACACGGCTGCTTCCTCCGCCTCACCCTCACCCTACCCCCCTCTTCTCCCCCTGCTCACCCCCACCGCTCAACCACCTACTGGACCCCAATCTCACACCTCAAATCCACCCTCATCCACTCCGCCGTTCGCCCACATCTCCAACTCCACCGCGCCGAGAGTCACGCGAGATGGGCAGTCGTAGTCACCAACACCGGCGACGCGGTCGCCCCGTTCGTCTGGCTCGACCATGGCGAAGCCCACATCGGGTACTTTGCCACCTGTGATGCGGAGAGCTGCCAGCCACAGAACGGGTTCTGGTTGCAACCGCACACAAACGTCTCGCTCACCTTTGTGCGCGCCGGCACACAGAGGCACGTGCAAGAGGAAGAGGAAGAGGAAGAGGATTGGTTCAACTCGCTCAAGGTGTCAAGCCTGTTTGACAACCTACCCGCCCCATCATTGTCCCTTTGAATCGAACTCGAAGCGTTGTTCACTTCGCTGTCAGCTAACTTACGCCCCACACGTAGAAGCTAAAGCTACCTGCACACGCACCCAAGACAAGAGAAGCAGAACCGAAACATGCAAAATCGAATCGAATCGAACCGGGAGTAACTCAAAAGCTGAAATTACGACCATGAGCCGGTTGCTACCGCCGACGCTGCGCGAGCCTCGAGCAAGGGCGGGGATCAGTCTTCAAAGTCCTGCGGGTTCTCAAAGTAGTACTGGACAGCCATCTCGACGTTCTTGCCGCACATGAAATAGCTTTCGATCGCCTTGCTCTCCGGGATCCCCATGGCGACGATCTGTTCGACGCTCGTCCTGTCGGCATCGCTGAGCTCTGCGAGTGTAGGGAGCTCCATCTCTTCGCCAGCACCGCCGGCAGCGCCGCCAGCGAGGAGAGAGAGGACGCCTTGGGGGTCGTGGTTCATAGCCTCGGCGAGTTGTGGGTTAGACTGTGCGATAGCTTGGACGAGCGGTTGGAGCGCGGCGGGGTTCTGCTGGACGAGCTGCTGGAGTTGAGCGAGCATAGCAGGGTTACCGAGGTCGATGACTTGTTCTCCGGAACCGTCATCTTCGCCAAGCAAGCTGCCTGCGCCACCGGCACCAGCACCTGGGCCAGCGCCAGCGCCGGTAGCAGCACCGCCACGAGCACCAGCACCACCTCGACCAGCCTGTTGAGCAGCCGCAGCAGCCTCGAACAGGTTGCCAGCGCGTCCGGCGGGACTTGGTGTCGCGGGTGTGGCAGGAACACGAGCACCGGCACCAGAGGTGGGAGCAGCAGGGGTGGAAGGAGCACCACCAGCAGCTGCAGGGGTCTGTGGGGGCTCCTGCTGCTGCTGCTGCTGCTGCTGGGCTGGTGGGTTGGCAAGGTGCTCTGGGATGCCAGTCATGAGGTATTCAACGGCACGGTCTGGATTGTTGAATGCAGCTCGCATGGCACGCTGCACCTGTTCGCGCTCAAAGCCCATCTCCATCATGCCCGACATGGCTGCCTCGAGCGGGCCACCGGTAAGGAAACTGCCAGAGGAACCTGGACTCGACTGCGCCTCGGAAGCAGGTTCGCTCGACTCTGTCGCTGTCGTCGTCGACGTCGCAGCAGCAGGAGCGTCTGCACTGGCTGTAGCGGGCGCGGCAGCATCGGCTGACGACGACGCAGGAGCAGACGTTTCGGTTGAGGCAGCGGTTTCCGCGGGCTTATCAGCAACAGCGGCGGAGGCGGAGGCGGGTGTGCTAGCAGACGAAGACGCAGCGGCAGGAACAGCAGCAGCTGGCTTGGGCGCCTTGGGCTTCGAGACCATAACAACCAGGAAATCCTTCTCCTTGATGTTGCAGTCGGCAACGGTCTTGTCATCGGTCAAGATCTTGCCAGAGAAGATGATCTTTTGGAGTTCAGGAGCGTGACCCTGCTCCTTTTGGATTTTCGACTTGATGGTGCCGATTGTATCGGTGAGCTCGGCATCGAGATGGAAGTTGCCACCTGCCAGAGACTTGACAAGGAGCTTCATGATGGTAAAGCTGGCAAGTCGTTTCTCGGAGCGGATCGGGTTAGAAGGTGTACGTGATTCGGTGAGATGAGCGTGGCAAGCGTCCCGAGCTGCGGAAAGAGGCCTCTGCTAGGAAACAGGGTTATGCGCGCCCGAATGAGAAGACTTGAAGGGATGCAGTGAAGTCGTGTAGTTCGACTAGTCACTGTCTATGTCTGTGTTGTGATCGTGTCGATGGTGATCACAAGTGTGATGGATGCTGGTGGCGGAGAGGATGAAGCAGCATGCTCCAGTCGTCCATCAGCAAACAGGCAGAAAGCGCAGCAGGCACAGCTGTTTGCGTGGGATCGGGCTGAGTGGAGGTAAAGCCTTTGCAAGAGGTACGCGTCAACCTTTTCTCGATTTGAAAATTTGTAATCCAGAGCCCTGATTGCTTCTCTATCCGATTCAAAATGAGCACGAGAAGAAAGGCTGAGCGTGCATTTGGGCGTAAGGCGACAATGAACGCTGCTCAACCGTGTTTGACTCTCCCCGCTCTTACTTTGCCACTTGCAACTTCTGACAGCATTTCGATCACACCTGACAGCGCTCCCACCGCATACCCCATGTTGCTCTCGCCCGTGGCATGCCCATCAATCGGCGCAACCTCCACTCTTGCCGATTCCAAATGATGCTCTTTATCATGCAAGTCGGCATGCCCCAAATCCAGACGAGCGTATTTTCGGCAACAGAAAGAGAGAGCGTTCGATTCAGAAGACCAAGCATTCAACGGCTTTTGGTCGGTAATGCGCGGACACAGGTGATAACTGCCGAGCTGGAGAGGTGAACATGAGAAGGAAACAGGAAGAGGCGAAAAGGAGCAAGAGAAGGGCGAAAGTGCGTGAGCCGGCGGCGCGAGCGTCCAGGAAACGGGTATTGGTGCTGATCGCACCATGCCACACTCGAGAGACGGTGCCGCTCGACTAGCAAGCAGTACAAGGGAAGTTGAACAAGCCTCGTCGGATAAGGGGCTGGAAGGATGTGAGAGAGAGTGCCAAAGCACAAGCCTCGGAGTGGATGGGTGAGTTAGAAGGGGGGGCGGAACACAACTACTAAGATACAGTTAAGGTCTACACGAACAGGGACAGCCGAAAGCGCCGTTTGACAACGGCATAGACGAAGACGAAGATCGAAATCTACGTAGCAGAAAGCTGAAGAATCACGATTGCAGGCGCCGCCTGCGGCTCTTCAAGAGCTTTTCGCGCTAACAAAAGGTCAAGAGATGCCCTGCATTAACCTCGCTCTGATCAACGGAGCAAGGCGATCGCGGATCATGTTAGCTCTTTGACGAGAGAGAGAGAGACAAGGTTTTCAGCGGTGCACACTCTGGATAATTTGAGCTAAGACCGAAGCGGTGACGATGCAGCCTCGAGCTAGCTTAGGCGAGCTTGAGGAAGTAAGCGCTGTGCTTGCCCTCCTCTGGCGAGTGCTGGAGGCGGACGAGCTTGTTGGCGCCAATGTTGACCTGGCTGAGCGTGTAGGTTCCGGGGAAGTCCTGGTTGTCACCGGCGGGCCGGCCGAGGAAGTTGACGTAGTACATAAACTTGCCTTCCTCGGCAGCGGGCTGCTTGGTCAAGCTCCAGAACTGAAGCAGCTGACCCGAGTCATCCGAAGGCTCGCACTTGGCGGCAATGAGACGAGCATCAGGCTTGCCAAGCGCGTCGGCGGCGACGCATCGCTTTCCAACGAGCTTAGCAGGCTGGAGACGACCGAAAGTCATCTCGAC
This sequence comes from Ustilago lituana, assembly GCA_928869825.1. NCBI lineage: Eukaryota > Fungi > Basidiomycota > Ustilaginomycetes > Ustilaginales > Ustilaginaceae > Ustilago > Ustilago lituana. The sequence goes on from CAKMYA010000007.1 coordinate 483,912, forward strand.
AGCCTTGTTGGCCTCGGGCTCGTAGCCCATGAAGGAGCTGGTGCAGGGAGTGAAGACAAAGCTTTCATTGCGCGCGGGCTGGCCAGCCTTTTGCACGTCGAGCTGTTGGAAGCCGTCGGCGTTACGGATGCCCTCGAAAGCGGCAAAGACTTCGCGGCCGGTGTTGGAGAACATCTTGAGCTGGCCAGTGTGGATCGGCTCGGCGTCGCACTGGAGCAAGGGGACCTCACGCACCTGAACGGGCTGAGCGAGATCGTAACCATCGAGAAATCGAGGGAGAACCGAGGCCGAGGCACCGCCAAGGGCAAGAAGAGCAGAAACAGTGGTAGCTGTGCTGAAACGCATTTCGTATGGAGTTATGTAAGAAAGGACGCGATGTGTCTCGAAAGGCTAAGATGAGGATAGGGAACCGATACGAGGGGCTGCCAAAGTGCTATCCTTTATAGTCGGTGAGGGAGTGGACGTGGCGGTGGGTCAGGCGAGCAAAGTGCGGAAGAGAAATGAATCTAGCTTTATTGGGGTGGTAGAGCTAGAATGCAGAGAGTCAAGCAACGAAGGATGCGGTTGTGACGGATATCTGCGTGCGTGCGTGTGGATTGTTCCGTGAATGAGGTTGTTAGAGGAGGTGATGCAGGTCAAAGTCAACGAGTGTGGGAAGTTGCCGAGCAAAGCGGTGGGGCAAGGGGCAAAGCAAGAGAGCGATTTGAGTTGGTGATCAAAGAGAGTGTTGTGGGCTTAGCCGTTGGACGATTTTGCAATGGAATAGGGGTAAGTGGGGTACAAGGGAGCTTGGAGAACAAGAAGAGGGAGAGGAGGTTATGGTGGAGAGGAGACAAAGAGCAAGTATGGAAGGATCGAAAGAAGGAAGAGGGCAGGCAAGCAAGAGGAGCTAATGCAATCAGTATATGTAGTGGGGCAGACGTTATTGCCAAGCGCAGGGCAGGGCAGGGCAGGGCAGGGCAGGGCAGGGCAGGGCGGGGCACGGTGACCATGCATCAAGACTAAGCGAGCGGTCGCCAATTTGGGGATGAGCAACGACGAAGCCAAGCGCCGCCCGTCGGTATTGCGGACCAAACAACCCCTTGGCTCAAAGAGAAGTGGAGCGAACGAAATGGGCTCAGCTTATGATTACCACCAAGTGACAGGGAAGAGAAGGGGAGGAGGAAAGTTTAATGGGGGGAGTGCTCAAGGCTCGGGTTGGATCTGCAGTCCGGATCGTCAATGCAGCGCAGATCTGCACAGGATGCAGACTGTCGAGCAGCTTCAGAGGCGAGCGTGTGCCGAGACAGCGGCTGGCTGCAGTGCTGTCTCGAGAAGGAGGAGCGTGCTGGATGTCGGCAAATACAGTACTGTATATCGGTCAATCGCTTTCGAAGTCGGTCGGTTGCGTGGCAGGACTCTTTGTCCTTTTGAGGCAAAGCATGCTCGAAACCAATTCATACTGATGGGATCGTGGACCGATGTTGCCCAAGTGCTACGCAGACTCGCTGGCCTTCCATGTGGATTTAGGTTTTGTGTCCAAGTGCTGATCAGCACGGACCTCGAGGTAAAACGGAATGCTTTTAGCAGCCACACAATCAGCTTCAAACGGAAAGGGCGATACAGTACTTGCAAAGACACAAAAGAAGCAAGTGAAGCATGAGGTGTGCATGGCGTGCATGCGTGCATGTGTGCATGTGTGGATGCGTGTGTTTCAGTGTTGGACGTGAAGCGCGGCAAATGCGTTGCAGCAGACAGAGAGGGTGAGCTCCTTCGCATGAACGAAATATGCTTGCTCACTTAGCCGAGTGGGGGCATGCGACTTGCCTGCTTTGGCATTTTCGGGCTATCGGCCAGTCCAGTCTTTCATTCGGCCATTGCCGCACACAAACTTGCTTCAGTCACAAACTATACTCGACCTGCTGATACTGCTTTTCCATGATGATGTTTGTTCAACTATCGGTAACCTCTCAGATTGTTTCGTTGTCGGTAGTTCCGCGAATACTCGGCAGAGACGGAAGGGGAGAGAAAGAGAGGTGCGGGTGCTTCCAGTACTGAACGGGAAGAGTGAAGAACAAGGTAACATGTATGTACGCTGCAATTAGGACCGATCGACGCTGTGCGTGTGACGCGCTCGGATAGTGTTGCAAGCAGCAGTAACAGCAGCAGCAGCAGCAGCAGCAGCAGCAGTAGCAGCAGAGGAAGAAAGATGCAGCAGACAAGTGCTTGTACTGTAGTTGAACATGCGCGTCGGTGGCAGCGGCGCGTTGCAATAACAGATCGCATTCCGTGGTTCAGGTGCTCTGGAATGTCCCAATTTTCCTTGCATCGACGACTCTCACGCCTCCTCTCCTCAAACTCAAGCTCGACTCCGACGCCACCTTGTTCCTACACCAGCAGGCTCAGCGCGCTCGGCTTTCGTTCAAGCCGATCTTGCCTCCTCTCATCATTGTGTCAAGGCAGCAAGAGCGTAGTGCAAGGGAAACTAAGCCAGAGAATTATCGAGATTTCAAAAAAGCAGCAACACTGCGAACCCAGGGTCCAGCTGCCACGTCAATTTGTTGGAGGCTCGCTCGGTCTTGATATGCACACTACCCCGAGTGATCCGAGCGCTGCCGTTGCGGCCACCTCTCTTTCTCACTCACACTCTCCGCATCGGTCACTCTCCGGACGTCTTTTCTGCATACGCAAGGCTGCTGAAGCACGTCCGATGCAGGAAGAACTGGAAAGCCACGTGTCCGATGCTCTTTACTAAGAAGGGAGAGAACAATGATTTTTCCAGAATCAAATTTGTTACCTTTCCAAATCTCACACTCGTGCCTTTCTGCGAAAAGTTCCAAGATGCAGGCTCGACAACATGACGTAGCTCACGCAGCTCACGCAGCTCACGCAGCTCACGCAGCTCAATGAGGCCTCACCCTCGTCAAAACTCAGCATCGTCCTTTCGTCTTTCCGCTACCAAGACGCCCTAGAATCAGCTCCTGCTCGCATGCTGCCTGTTGGCACCGTTTACCTCTCTTCTTGATTCCCAGCCGATAGCTCGGTCTGCCCAAAAAAGGTCGAGCGTCTCCGTGCTTACTTGTCCACAGGAAAAGATACAAAGTGCGGGGAAGCCGTGACAATGAAACGATCGCCTCCACATTGCTCACTTGTTCTCATCCGCTGTCACTGTGACGAGCGCTGGCAATGTGTGTGCGCACAGCCTTCTTTGCCAGAGATCACACGAGACGGCTTGGGAGGAACAAGGGCGGCCACTTCTGATCCACCTTCGGTCGCTTGCCCAAGGAGCGAGTCGACGACGCCAAGGTGCTTCGGATGATTCATATGCGCATCGACGTCCTCCAGTCTCTTCGATTTAATCACAGCAGCGTGACCTCATTTTTCCTGTCAGATGCTCCACAGTCCGTGCGCAAACACTATACGCCTGAACAGACGTCAACTGTGACTTGCAGTGACAGACTGAGCTGAAGTGTTTCCTCTTGTTCCTTCGGCTCAGTCTCGAAGTTCTGTGTGTGAGATCATTGTCAGCCTCGACAAGAACCGGCTCGAGCCTGGACCAACTTCATCCGCAACCACCACCATCATAGTCGATCAGAATACTCAACCGTCACTAACCGCAAAAGTCGCTGCAACAAAAACAACCCTTCTACCCCTCCTCGTCAGGACCACTCGCAACAATGGAATCGAGCAAACGCCAAGACCCCGTCGACACCATCTCGTCGCCGAGCAACCCTGCTCACTAGTACGCCTACGCTGCCTCGGCCTTTCTCATCTCGCTCTCAGTTCCGCTTCTCTTATTCCCACGTCTGCTCCTCCTCCTCTCCACCCCACGCGGTGCTGTCGGTCAGCCTGCCCAATCCCAAACCGACCAGAGCGCAGTCAGCGCCATCGGCCCGCAACTCACACCTCTGGAGTACTACGGCTCGTATACCAACGCCATCGCGATGATCAGCATGTCTGCAATCATCCTCTTGCTCGCAGGTGCAATCCCCGTCTCCACCTCGCCCGTCCCTGATTCGGCTTCGTCTGGCAAGTCGCCTTTTGCTATGCCTACTGTCGTCGTCACAGCGTGCTACTTTGCCGCCAATGCGTTTACTGCGTGGAGCCAGTCCGGTCCCAGGCAGGTCGCCGAGCAGATGGACCCCGCCAATTTGGGCATCGGCACTTTCGGCAAGGTCGTCGGCTTCGCCCATGCACTCTTTGCCTTCTGGGGTGCCGGCGTGTTCATGTTTGGCAATGATCTAACAAGGAACAAGAAGAAGGCCGGTGACAGCAGCGCAAAAGACAAGGCGGTCAGCGAATTCCCTTTCAAGAGTGAGTATCATCCCGCCTGCTATTACCTGCGACTACCGCAACGAAAGACCTTCCATACTGACCCCTTCGAACACGCTCTCTTCTTTGCCTCTTTGCTTCGAAATAGACCAGTACGCAAGCGAGGAAAAGGCAAAGTCGAGCTGAACCCCGCTCTTCTTCCTGCTGCCACATGGCACACATTCGTCGGAACCATCCCTCGTTGGAGACCATCAATTGACCTTGATCTGACCCTCTCTGTAACGCTTAACAAAGCTACTCCAACTGCAATTCATCCAACAAGTTTTCACAAAACGCAGAATGGCTGAGTCTGCTCCTCGCGCCGCTGAAGCTCAATCAAATGCTTCTCTGTCTCGTGTGTGCAATGATCATGATACATTACCCTCCGCCGTTCATTTTCAGCGATCCCCGCTGTGCTGGCAGCGCAAACCAGTGTTTTCAAATCTTGACCTTCTTCTCCTCACCTCCAGCAGTGTTGAACCTCTGCTCGCGCTTCCTCTTCCTCTCCTCCTCCTCTTCCTTCTCTGCCGCGTTGTCAACTAGCCCGAATCTCTGCGCTCTTTTCCTTGCCTTCTCTCTCTCCTCTTGCTCATGTGCCAATCTGCGTTGTTTTTCCTCTTGCGTCTCGGCCGGCTTTTGTTTCTCTTCCGTCGGTGTTGCGGAATGGTTTTCTTTCTTCGAGTGGGGTGTGCCGAGGGGTTGGCTGAGTTTTGCGACGTTGGCTTCGTCTGTGGGGTTGAGGCCGAATTTGATGGCGCGTTCGAGTTTTCGTTCTGCCTCGCCCAGAGGTTGGCCGAACTTGGCGGCGCGCGCTCTGCGTTTCTCCAGCTCTGAGATCAGCGCTTGTCTGCGCTCCTCTTCCGACGCGCCTTGCTGCTCCACAGCATTCGCATTTGCAACAGCAGCACCGTTGGTTGTCTTGATTCCCGCAGCACCATTGTTGTGCGCCGCGGTAGATCCTGCATCAGTAGCAGCGATAGCAGTTGCAGGGGTAGCGGTACCAATAGTGGTAGTGGTAGTGGTAGTGGTAGCAGCAGAGGTGGGAGTGGGCGCGGATCTTTGAGCTCCGACCCCATGCACTGTTCCTGCTGGTGGTGGTGCGGAAACGACCACCTCCTCCTTTTCCTCTCCTCGAAGCGACGCGGTAGCAGCCGGATTCTGAACCAACCGCCGAATCAAATCCGGCTTGTTGCCCGAAACAGCCAACCCCGCCGCGGTCAACAACGCCTTCAACTCTGCTACTTTCAACGCCTGAAGCTTTGCCTCCATCGCGTCTTTCGGCATTTATGTATGTGACGGCAACACGCTGCACTGTGTAGTGCTGCGGTGTGCTGTGGTGTCGTGTGCTGTGGTTGGGAGGAGGAGGGGAAGAACTGTCAAACGCAGAGGATTTTGGGATGCAGCGCACGGACGACCCAGCATTTGCAGAAAGAGTCGCGTCTACATCAGATCCGCACCGGATTCTCCTCGCATCGGGTCACATTTCGCTCGAAATCGGGCCTTTTCCCCAACCTCTCCTCACGCACATGCTCCATCAACGACATCAACCTCACCCCCCAATGCACGACGCACAAGCAGCACCCTTCTCACCGTGCCTCAGTGACTCAGTAGCTGCATTGCACCTGATGCCAGCCGTGAAAAGGCTATTGCAACATAAATAACAACTTCCCCTGGAGAACCTACTCACCCACCAAGCGCAACCTCAATACACCCACCCAACTCTGCCCTCGGCTCCACCAGCTCCGGATTAAAGTACTCGATCAGCTCCCTGAACAGCTTCGTCCTCTCCACATACAGCGCCGACGGCCTTCCCTCCTCCTCCCTCACGTGCACTGTTGGCAGCTTCGCGGCCGCGGCAGCGCTCTTCTTCTGCCTATGCTGCAACACCTGCGAGGCGGAGAGCATCATCTCTGACCCAGCCTCGTCGCCGCTCATCAGCGAAGAGACGGAACTGGTCATCTCGGCCTCGTCCGCCTCTGCTTCGTCGCGGGTGCGTTTCGACCCGGTAGCGCCCCACGCTTCTGGCGGATGCGATGGAGCGGAAGCAAAGTTGGGGTTGAGAGGTGAGGATCCGATTCCTCCACTGACAGAGTGTGCGAAGCCGCGGTCGATGCTGCTGTTGCTCAGCAGCGGGTCGTCTGCGCTCATTTCGCACGTCGGAGGGAGACGCCCAGCAGCTGAACTTCCCATCTCGGCATTCAGCAGATGCGACATGAGGCGACGGAAGAGCCACGATTCGGATTCGTCCGAGTGATCCACCACCGCTCCCACCTCGGTCTGCAGGTACATCAGCGCCTCGAGCCCCAAGCGAGGCCCTCCGTCCACAGCAAGACTGACGCTGGCAGATGCGGGTGTTGCAACGTCTTCATCCGAATCGTTGATCGCGCGGCCCAGGTTGCGCGTCATCTCCAGAAACCGTTGTCGGCGCACCCTAAACTTGGCCCTGCGCAGGATCTCGCCAGGAGTGGGTCGAAGCAGCGTCAACCTCCAGAAATCGTCCAGTCGATATGATCTATCGGAAGAGTCTTCGGGATTACCGCCATGCAGGTAGTAAACCTTCTTGCGGTCGTCAAACACCAGCTGAGCTGCGTATCGCGGCTGTGGTTCGGTCGCTTGGGACGGAGCGCCTGCACCGGACCCTCTTTCGGGCCTTGCTTTGTTCGCATTCGCTGTAGATGGGCTGACGATGTTGGCTGCGGCGTTACCTGTAGCTCCTGCTCCTAGACTTTCGAAAATGTTCTGACCAGCGTAGGGCGTCCAGCTGTTGGTCGGTGGCTCGATGGGCATCTCTTCGTCTGCGCTCATCTCCTCCGAGTATGTTGGCAATGCCTGAAGCGGTCCAGACTCGGGCACTTCGCCCCCCTCCATCTCGCCGTCCATGTCAGTACCATCCGCTGCTCCCAGTACGCCGTCCTCCACACCCAGACCTGAACCGGGCACACCACCGCCACTGATGGCCTCGGACGTAAACTCGGACTGCTTTCCACCTTCGTACTGATACACCTTGCGCCACGAAGATCTTGGAATGCTGTAGATCCAAAACGCGCTCCTCTTGCGCTCATTGCGCCCGCCAATCAGCCCAATAAAGACGCTAATCTCACGAGCTGCCACATCGATGGTTGCGCGCTGTGTGAAGGCGGCCTCGGGACCGTTGTGCGATGTGTTTCTTGACACTTCCCGGACAGCTCCGGTTGCAAGATTGTACGTGTACATATCCGCAAGGAAGGTGGCGGAAGCTCCACGTTGGCCACCCAGAATCCAGATCTGGCGCGTGTGAGACGGCGAGATGCCTGATGCGCTCGGTCGGCCACTATCGAGCAACATGCTGTGTCCTGAGCGACTGAGAATCTTGGCACCGTTGGAGGTGCGATCGTCAAACATAAAAGTCCAGCTGCGTTGGATGATGTCGTAGCGCCACATGCCGCTAAACTCGAACTTGGCCGGGTCCGGATCTGTTACGCGACCGCCAAAGACGTACATCATCTGGTTCTGCGCGTCAATGACAAGTCCATGGTCAAAGATGAGCTTGGGACCTCCATCGGCATACGTGTCGGCGCTGAGCCTTTCCCACCGCTCGGAACGGGTAGAGAAGCGGAAAAAGTCGGCTTCGCGACCGGCCGGAGAGGCTAGCGTCGGGCCACGCTGCTGCGAGTCGGTGCGGACACTGCTTTGAAGCCGAGAGGAGGGTCTAGGCGAGCGTCCGATCGACTCTGCACCGCCACCACCCATCAGAAGCGGCGATGACTCCGAGTTGGACGCTGGCGCTGGTGTCGATCCAGCTGAACCGGCTCCGCCTGTGTTGGTGACGGTCTCGTACGGTTGCGAGGTACGTGCAGAAGCGCTTTGACCACCAACACCTGCACCTTCCATACCAAGATCGTCTGTCTGCATCGGATTGTCGCCCAAGATCATGTGAATGTCACGAGCGATGGACTCCGGATAGCGAGCCAGGAAATTGGCGCGAGTGCTTCGTGCCGTTGACGATGACGGCGTCACTGGATGAGCAGATGAGGGCGAAGCGGTGCCAACGTGACGACCACCATGGGCAAAAGAGTCAGCCGGCATCGAGTCGGATTGCTGGCCGCTTTCATAGTCGATGTAACGGCCCAACAGATAGATGCAGCCGCTCTTTTCGTCGAGACACATCTTGTGGCAGCTCCTCGGGCTTGGTCCACCCTGGAGCTGAGTGTCAGGAGAGATCAAGCGCCAACGATTATCACTGACATGGTATGCCCACAGGTCGGAAAGATCCCGTTGTCCGTCCCATCCACCGAACAAGTAGGCGATGCCCTTGTCCGAGTCAAATACCATGGCATGACCGCCCCGTCCTGATGGCGCAGTTGGTGGTTTCGCAGTGACGCCGGAAGCACTTGCGTCGACAGTCGCCGATGGATGTATCTGCGACCAGCTCGCCTTGGGGACCTGACGCGAAATGTAAGCAGAGAACATGGACTTTTGCCACGGTTGCATCCAGACACCGCTGCGTGATAGGCTTGCGATAGAAGGTGATGCAACGCCGCTTGGCGACATGGGGGTGGAGGTGCCACTGTTGCCAGGATCAACGAGGTCGCCATAGGCAGCACGGTTGAGGCACTGCTCGACCTCGTCCCAGCTACCACATCGAACGAGGGCATCAAAGAGTGTCGTCAAGAGGGGGTGTTCGAAAGGGCGGTGCGGACTGTAGGGAAGCATCTTTGCCTGCGGAGCCGTAGTTTCTGTCTGAACTGGAGCGCCGAGGCGTGAGGACTGTAGCAGAGCTTGGAAGGCGGTGTGATGACCAAATTCGCGAAGATGCTTGAGGATGAGGCGAGTCGCCGTCGACTGTCGATGCAGCTCGTAGCTGCGTGCTACACGTGAAACGAGAGCAGGTTCGCTGACTCCGGCCAACGCAACGTGCCAGATGGAGAAGTTGTAATTGGGCGTATGGGCAGCGAGTGGGACAATTTTGACGTAGCGGATGGCAAAGGGGACGGCGTTGCCCGTGTTGACGAGCGCGTTGGTGGCCGAGCGCCGATCAGGTTCTCCATCTGCTGGAAGGAAACTGGAGCTTTCGATGGATGAACCTGAACCCGACCCCGAGCCAGTAGCAGCATCCTCGAGCCATCGAAGCTCAAACGTCTCAGGGATGGCGTCGTTCTTGAGACCACCACGGAGGAGACGCTTGCTTGCCGGTGGTCGACCGTTGACGCTAGATGAGGGCAGGAGGCTGTCGATGCTGGTTGATCCATAGACCTTGAAATCGCGCAGGTTGCAAGGGTGCGGCTTGTGATACTTGCCAAAGGTGATGGAACGCACCACGCTGAGCTTGTCGAGCTTGAGGATGATGTACTGCTTCTGTGGATGGCCTGACGAAGTGCCGCTGGCGACGGGCACGGTGGCAGTCCTGCGACTGGAAACAGATTGACCGCCGATGGTCGCAGACGAAGACGATGGAGAAGAGCCTGTACTGGACGAAGATGGAGGTGCCAGATTGGGATTAGGTGCGATGCCTAGGTTGGAGCTGGACGATTGCGCGTTGGAAAGGTAGCTCGAAGAGTTGACGCCCATGCCGGTACCGGTGGAGGAGCTGTTGGTGGAGGATGCGGAATTGACAGCATGCTGTGAGGAACCGGACCATCTCGAGTACATTTCATGAGGTCGATTGTGCAAGATGTTGCTGGGATGATAGGTACCTGACCACGACGAAGCTTGGGCTATGGTGTACTTGAGTGGAGCATTGCTCGAGCTGAGTAGCTGCTGTAATGGTGCCACAGCATCGTTGCTATCGGCTTGCACTCCGAATGAGGCCATCGCGATCCACCTGTGCCTAACGGGCGAGCTGACTGCTTGCACCGGATGAGCCGTCGTCGTCGTCGCGGAGTTGGTGGAAGAGGAGGTTGAAGCTGCTGGACCAGTCCTGTCCTTTCTGCACTGGAAAGACCTCTCTTGAGATCAAACCTGACCTAATCAGTAGCCCCCGCCGATTCGGCACTTCCGACTAAAGTGTACGGATCTGAGCCGATCGATTACCGCCTCTGAATCCGCAGTGGAGGAGAGCGGAGGATGTTGCGCTTCGATGTCAGTCTGGTTCCCAATGGTCGCTCGACACTCTGCGACGGTGTTGTGATTGCGGACTTGGGGCAAGGCAGAGATGACGGTCGAGCTTGAGCGACATGCGGATGCAACGAAAGACTGAGCGTCGACTAAGCATGGACCCCTTCTGACGCGCACACCGCTGCACAAGCACTGTGCGCCTCGGCGAGTGTGACTTCTGGCTACGAATGTGAAGCGACGCGTATTGGAGAGCGTTGGCTCGAGACTTGGTCACAGGGTCCAATTTGAATTGGCCATATCGCCGATACTTTGCCGATCTCGAAGTGCACTTTTTTTTTTTTTTGTATCTACGACAATTCCAAGTCTTTCTGCTTTGTATGACTAACGTCCTGGGAAGTGACCGGGGGCGCTCTTGCAACAATGACCTGAAAGCACAATCGATCTACGAGACAGTATCTTGACCGATATACTGTACCGTCGAGGCTCTGAATGGATACTGCTAATGCAAATTGACGCAAAATGAGGGCCAAGAAAATCGCCAGAAAACGGTTCTTTACTGTACTGCATCACGGAAAGCAGTCCAACGGCTGGACCTCGAGCAGCTTGATTCATGTGCCGCGATCATCGTTTTTACAGCATGCTACCTCGCTGCGCGCGCATATGCGTTTGCCTCGCCGACTGCGCGAGAAATCGTGTCGTGAGCCCCAATGATTGCATGCCACAAGGTCTTGTGATCACTTGAGCCTCCTCAGAGGCTTCTGATTCGTTCCTGACCCGCATGGCAACACTTGCAAGCTCGGAAATGCACGCGCCAAACTCGAGCGCGACGACATGACTCGCTACACGTCGTTCCTGAGGTACCAGATCGGCTCGTGCTCGGCCGTCATCCAGCTTGACTTGCCTGTACCAGACAGCAAAGACAGTTTCAGGTTCCCTAGAGAGAGCCAGAAAAGGGCTAGAGACGAGAAGGTGAGGAGGAGGAGGACGCTCCCGAGAGTCGCTGTACTTCGTAGCTTTTGTTGCCTGTTTTTACCGCTTCATTCGCTGTGCTGATGATTCAGCTGTGTTACCGCGGGTAGACCCTCTTCTCGAAGCTCAAGGTGCCATGCCGAGCAGGGTTGACCTCGTGAGTCGACGGCGCATCGTTGTGGTCGCCTGGCCTGCTAGGTGCAGAAAGCGGATTTCACTCATACAGATTTGTTCACATGGGACGTTGCCCCAAGGACATCCTTGAACTCGCTCACGCTTGTTTTCGTTCCGTGGCATTGCCTTGCTGCAGGGGCTTAGAAACAGAGTGATTCCATGTAGACTTGGTTCGGGGTCAGCTGAGCTGGGAACAAAGGTAGGAGTGGTAACTTTGGCCTATTGGCCCACGCGTCCTAGTCTCGGAAACGTCGATGACACCAAAGAATCAGGTCAGGTTGGTCTCTATGGGCAGATTGCCTACCTGCATGTCTGCATCTGTGCGTCTTCACATGCATGTACGACTCTGTGGCTTGAGAGCAAAATGAGCATGATGTGGGAGAATGCATCTTTGCGACTTGATGCGGCTGGGAAGGTGGGAAGACGCAGCGAAATTGTACTGTACCAGAGCTCCATCACTGGCGCGGCTTCGGTTTCTGGGATTGGTTTTCAACCGAACGACGGGCTTCCCGTAGATGCACACTTTCCAGGGGAAAGGAAGGCTCGATTGCCGCCCTCGATTTCAAAGTGCGGCTGCAGAATTCAACCAATTAAGTTCTCCCGGTCAATCTTCAAAGAGCGGTCTTTAAATTGAACGCGGGGCCAAATCCTTTCTCATTCCAAATTTATCAGATTGTTTTTACCCGTCGTCGGTACCTGTACTGTTTTTTATTTTTTATTTTTTTATTTTTTTAGAGAACGAAATGTATGATTGATGCCGCTGCAAACCCGGTGAATTCAAATGCAAGAAAAAGAATTGGCCGGGGTCGGCATCGGTTCATCAGGGGCAGCGATGATACTCGGCTCTTGCGCTGCATATGCCGCTAGAAGATTGCTCGTAGACTCCTCATGCTGTGCTGCTGCTGCTGCTGCTGCTGCGGCTGCGTTTGGCCCTGGCACGAGTGTCTTGGCCACCATGATCTTCGTTGCACTTTCGTTGGTTCATGATGGGCTGCTGTTCTTGTTGCAAGGATGCCTCGAGCGAGCTGCACTCAATCAAGCATATTGGACTGTTGGACCAGATAAAGACATGTTTGACGGCCAAGTGAGAGGCCAACACGCGACTGCCTTTTTTTTTCCCCATCTCTTGAGCCAAGATGAATTGATGCGCTCCCTCCACGCTATTGGTGTGCATTCGGTCCCGCTTTGTACGCATGGTTCAGTCTGTCGGTTTGATGCATGACCTTGCTCGCCTCGCTTTGGGGCAGTTTGTCCTGACTTGGTGCCGAACAATCCCACGGCAAGGTGCGAAACGGTTTCGAAGCGGGCATTCAAAGCAATATTGGAACCGGCTCATGACGAGCATGGCTACTAGCTGGTCATGTTTCGCGAGCCGACTCCAAAGCGAAATGCGCAGTCGCTGCTTTTTGCTTATGGGTCACTTGACTGCGCTTCCGTACCGTACTGGCATTTGGTCTGAGCAACCCAATGCGAACGCCGACACACAGCTTGCAGCTCTCCACGCTTCGAGCTTGGTCGATTCTGTGTTTTTTAGACTCCGCCCATGTGCGGTTCGGCAACTTGACTCGGTGCACTCTCAGGCATCGGAAGCCGACGTTGGCTGCTCTCGTACCTGGTTGCGAGCGTGTCCCTGTTTCGGACCTTTTCTTTCGCATCTCACCGCTTCTATCTTCTTAGACTGTGTTGAGACGAACTGTCAGGGAGCAGCTGCAGGTCTTCCACGACAAGACAATTCTAGCCGACTTGAATCGGCGATGCTCAGATGCAAGCAAGCATCAGGCCAGCTAGACTGCAGTGTCTTGCCTCCCATGCCCGCACAAGCGTCCATGCAAAAGCAAAAAAGTGTTGCGGACCACGTTCGACCGGTGCATCAACGTCCCGGCACAAGACAACAAGCTCGACATGCACCGACACCGGAAACAATGGAGCCAAAAAGAAACACCGTTGCTGCATTATACAAAATCATACCACACAACGAAAATAATAATAATAAAAAAGACTCATCCGGGTTCTAGTTTCCCTCGTTTTTTTTTTTTTTTTTTTTTTTTTTTAAACGTCAATCACAGACAGGTTACCAGGCAGACACGAGACGAGTGTAAGGCTCGCCAACTGCAGTTGCGGCAACTTTTGCAAAGTCTCTCTCAGACGACACAAAGGATCAAACTTGACCATTTTCCTCTTTCTCTCTTTTTGGAGAGACAGTTGTCGTTGCAATGTACAGTATGCTGCCAAACCAAAATAGAAAGCCAAAAAAAGGCATCTTATGTTTTGTGTCTCTTTGGGCCGAAACTAACCCTGGTTTTGGCTACTTTTCCTGCCGCCCTGTCATCGCTAATACGGCCATATACAGTACAGTACTGTAGTGTACAGCGCCTTGATGCCTGCCTTTTCTTTGCTCTTTCTGCTAGCAATCTTTCGGATTCGTCTGTCCGGGGCTGATCTTCCGCACTGCCAAAAAAAGAAGCTCGATTAGGAAACCTTGATTTTTGGGCGTGTATGTCAGTGCCGCTTTTTATTTTGGCGAGCCTCTGATAGTTCGCCGACGTTGCATTGCGTTGTACTGCACTGCTGATTGTTTCCGTATGCCAAAACGCGGACAGTATGGTTTGAGTGGTTTGGTGTGGTGTGGTGTGGTGTGGTGTGGTGGTGACGCACTCGGCGTCTTTATTTTCTTTTTTGCTATTCTTGTTTCCCATTCCACACTATGTTGAGCCCTGTGCTGTTCTGTGCTGTTGGGCTCATCAGCGTCACTCCTCGTTGAGCTGACAAGTGTACCGCTCCATCTGCCTATCTGTGTTCGCTCCTGATCGTCACCTTCCTGTTCGGTATCTCACCCACTCGCTCGTTCATTCATACAACCACTCACCAATCACGCCACTAGGAACACAACCAGCATCAGCTCCGATATCGCCTACCCACAACAGGAACAACCGCCAATTCTTGCCCCAGCATTGCAGCCATCACCCTCTTCTTCGCACGACATCGGCATCGACTCAGCCTCTTCATCACATCATACGCGAGCAACGGACAATCCCATCAGCCAATTGCACACCATCTTTGACAAGTAGTTGCGCTGTTGCGCTGCGGCCAAAATTGCACCGAGCACACCGGTACCGCCATTTCACCTCCCCACCAGCTTCCATCCCCACCTTCCCTCCCTGGTCATGAGCTGCGACTCTCGATTCTCCCCGTTCCAGCAGCCTCTGGATGCGCTCCTCGACCTTTGAACACACATGTCTCGGTCGATAGCCCGCTAAAGCCATGTTGCCAGGTGGACGCCACAACAACTCACATTCCTATTCGGGACATCGTCCTGTCTCGGACAAGGAGGAGATCGCCAGGGCGGCACTCCGATCACTTGCTGAGCCCAGTGGAAGCTCTGCTTCACGCGATCCTCCGCTTCTTCCCCGTCCTTCGCTGCCCGCCCCATCTTTCTCGGTGCCCCATCTACCACCTCCGCTTCCCTCGCAGGCAGCACCGCTCCCCAATTTCACTCGACGAACTTTCGACGACCATTATCACCACGATGATCGCCAAGCTTACATCGACGACGAGCCCAATCATGCACGAAATTCTCTCAAGAAGAGAAACGTAGGCGATGTCGCCATGTCGCGCGATCACAGCCCTCCTTCTTTCTTCCAAGATCAACACATCACCGCTTCACCCGACTCGTCGCCTAAATTGAATGCCCGCTCGACTCTTCCGCCTCTGTCCTCGCACGCATACGCTCGACACAGTCTTCCTTCAACCTTCACCACCTCGGGCCAAGTTCACGAGGCAGCGCTGCGACGCGCGTCTCTCGCTCTTGGAGTCAATGTCGACGAAGTTCGACAGATCGTTCACCACGCCTACGTGTCCCGACGCACCTCCAACTCGTCCAGTGTAGCATCTGCATCTGCTTCCAGTCAAGGCTACTTGCCGCCTTCATCGATACCCGACCACGAGTCCGTCTTCGTGCGCCAGGTGCTTGACGCCTACTGCCTCGAATCCAACCGGGCCTCCCATCAACAGCCAGCACATGAAGCACGCCGCATCGACAGCAGCAGAAGCTCACTTGGATGGCATGCGGAGCGTGGAGCTGCTGCTCCATCAGGCATGGCATGGCACGACCCCAGCGATACCTCCACTCAAGCCACACAACCACAGCAGCAGCATCATTTTCACGCCGACCACGGAAGCGCCGTTGCCTGGGGAACCAAACCAGACGAACAACTGCCTACATTCGACTCGAGAGGTCATGAGTCTACCTTCCGCACAGCAGACCCTGTACACCACGACAGCCGACGGTACGAAGCTGCGGCCACCACCTTGGGATCAGCAGCTAGACCTCCCATCCCTGAGCAGCGATCAGAGTCGCCCTCGCCATTCGCCTACGATGCCTATCGCCGCACGTCTCAACCCATTTCACAGGAACAAAGCTATGGCACTGCAACTTCGAGCAAGATGCGTTCCAGAGCGAGCCACGGCTACCTCGATGATTTGGCACGCAGTCGCGTGATCGAAGAAGAAAGGTCGTGCGCCGCACGACCTCGACATGCCCTTTTGTCCTACTCCCAGCAGCAGGTACATGCGCCGCAAAGCTCGGTGTACGAGCGTCGAGTCAGGTCGATCGACGACTATCTCGAGCAACAGCAGCAACAGCGTCGACAGCAACGCCGCGGCTCGATTGCCTACCATCCTAGTCGCATTACCGGAGGCGTAGCTGAGTACGAGGATGATAGGCTTGCCGATCGGCGCTTCCGATCCAGCGTCAGGCACTCTTTTCAGCCATATCCTCCACCAAGCAGTCGATACGCGCTTGGTCAATCTGGAGCTGGAGCATCGCATCCTCCTCCATCGCAGTCACCTCAGCTGTCTCCGACCATGCCAGATGCATGGCGCTTCCAGCAATCCGCGCAACGCCGATCTCCGCTCCTGCGCTCGCCCGCTGCCGAGACTGTGACTTCGGTAGCGTCCTCGTCCGTCGCATCGGTGGCGGCGCTAACTCCCTCGCCTCTGCTCGATGCCGTTGGGTCTGCATCCAACAGTCTCACACCCGACGAGCGCAGGCGCAGCTCTGGAGCCGACACGGACGCGCAAAGCTCACTTCGCCGTGTTTCAGAAGACACGGCGGCCGAGACGACACGTGTTGGTGTCGCCAAGATGCAGATCGAAGAGGCTTCTTCATTCAAGGCGCCAAAAGCATCGTCACGGAAGGTTCGATCGATGCGATCGTCCTTTACCGACCGCGGATCTGCCCCAATCGCTGGCACCGACCTAACACATTCAGAGATCATGCAAAAGCTGCAGGACAAGGTCAAGAGCCGACTTGCTGCCAAGGGAAAGGCGGCGGCCGTTGATGAGAATGCTTTCCGCAGCGGAAACAACAGCAATAGCAAGCACAAGAACTCCAGCAGCGTCGGCACAAGCAGCAGCAGCAGCGTCACACCAGGAAGGCTTGCTCGAGGCAACTCACACAAGCGTACTGCGGCAAGTATCGGAAAGTCGGAAAGCTCCACTCACTCACCCGCAGCATCACCGGCGTCCAGCCGACGCAGCAGCGAGAGCAGCAACATTGCAACCGTGGAAACGTCGGCTACCGCCAAAGATGGAGTCCCCGCTCCCAAAGTCAGGCGCACCTCTGCTGCGTCCGGCCAGCAAAAACCTGCGTCTAAGCCAGCATCGCCATCGAGAAAAAACGACGCAACGCCGACGTCGATCGCAGCAGCGCTCTTGTCGCCCACAGACACGCCCGCGCCGGCGGAAGCCGCTGCCAACCATGCCGAGCGCTTGTCCATTCCGCCCATGCCGCCTCAAGGTGCGGTCGAGACGGCGTCAGGTCAGGCTTTGCCAGGTGAGCTGCCGGGTGCGGGCCAGATGAATGCGTCTTCGGCGGCCAAGCAGCAGACATCGATGGCTGGGATTGATTCGCTGCTGCAGGCTGCGCAGGCGAATGATCCGACCGAGACGAATTCGGTTATCGCCTGACTTGATGCGGCGGCCTTGTCCGAGCGAGACTTAGCCAGCTGCAATCGGAAACGTCTTGGTCAGTTGCGATTTAAGCTCATGAACAGCACCTCGCTCGCATGCGGCCGGACACGTTTGTCATCCGCCCATGTCCTCGCGATCTAGCTCAAGAGTACGTCCAGTATTTGCCTTGCAACCAACGCAAACAACGCGCAAAGCAATGCTTCGGACAGCCTTCTCGAAGCTGAACAAGCTTTCGAGCTCTGAATAGCCTGGAGCATGGCAGTGTGGGGTCTTTCCGTCCCGATCAGTTCTCAAGGTGATCAGACCCACTTTTACTACCCTCCGCATAGCATCGTCGTTCAGCCGCACCTAACCCAAGGATCATCACATCTCTCGTTTGCATTGTCCGATCCGCAAATGTACCATCAGTCACAGTCGTTTGCACTTTTCTCATTGTGTTGTTCCTTCACCGTCGCATTTCTTTGCAATAGTACGTCGTCGCCTCGCCCTTCTCTTTTTGCTTACAACGCCTGGATCCCTCTTGAGCGCAAGTGCGCTTGGGCCGGCGAGCTGTGGTGGGTTAGCCGGGATCACCTCTTTGAGCGGGAAGCTTCAATTCATCACAGAGTGGCTTGCCGAAACCCACAGCGCCAATCAGCGAAATCGACGTCCGTGCGTGCAAACCGAAGTCGTTTGTTATCTGCTCTTGGAATGAACTTGCTATTGTGCTGCCTGCAGTGTATGCACGCTTGGCGTACCCACCAGTGATAGTCAGGAAACGACGCCGCACGTTGTGGGTGGACCCACCACAGATGCTTTGCCTTTGGACCATTGTTACTTTGCCTGTCGTATCACGCATTTTCCATAAGCCAACTCTGCTCGACGCAATGGTGCGGAGGCCGCTATCCGCTGAGCACGTTGAGTTTAAATCTCGGCTGTCAAGTCTGCGTTCATTGTTCCTCTTTGCAGAACTCGACGTTTCACACGATGTCAGTAAAGTTCCTTGTTGCGAACAAAGGGCTTCTCCGTCATTCATACACGCTGATGTTCGGCTTCGGCTGCCCTGGCTAATTTCTGAGCAATCAAGGTGGGTCTGAGCTCGAGATGGTGGGCTGGTGCTGCGACTGCTGAGAAACACTAGACGCTCAAGGACAATGGCCAGCAAAAGGACCTTGCTTGCGGCGCTAATCGACAATTCTGTTTGGGTCACACACGGCACTGTGCTTCTTGGGTTTGCCCTGCCAACCACTTGGACGATGGCGGGTGGGTACACCCCCGAACGCAATTGTTTTCGGTCTAGTGTCGTGGTTCGGGAGGCGGGGCTGAACCACACTTCATATCCGCTCGGGGCGTTGTTCAGCACCAAATGGGACTAGTGACCACGCCCACTTCAACCAGGGCCCGCACGAGGTGGGATGGCGTGTGTTGGAGCTGTTGCCTGAGCGCCAGGGCATTGGTGGGTAAGGTAGGTGACACAATTGCCCCCTCGGAGCAGGACGAGTGCCCTACACCCATCCGTGGTCAGAACTGTGGAAGATATAAGAGGAGCTGAAGATGCGTTCTATCTTGAGGCTTCTGCACAACCAGCCTCTCCTCTCACCCCTTCTCCTTTCTTCCTTCTTCTGCCTCAGCACTCTCCTGTTGACGTGTCCCCTTTCCCCCGGCTTGCATTCCCGCTCACCTTCTTTCAAGCCCCGTTGAATAGAGTACACCAAGATGAAGCCGACGCTGAAGAAAACCTTGCCCATCGCAGCGGCCTTCATCGTCGTCACCGCGCAGATCGCCAGGGCCCAGATCGTGATCGACAAGATGTGGAGCACCACCTATGACTACTCCAAGGTCCAAGAATTCAGCAAACCCGCCATTCAGTTCGTTGATGGCGCCCCGCTCGCCGCCTCGGTCAACGTCACCGTTGCCGACTCTGAGAAGAGCAAGGACAAGCACGACCTTATCGGCATCCAGATCCAAGAGAACCAGGTGCACCAGATGGTCGATGCATTTGGCGGCGGCATCACCGATAGCGTCGCCATCACGCTGCAGGATTTCAAGGCGAAACATCCGAAGGACTACGACGATCTGCTCCACCTCCTGTTCTCGCAGGATCCTAAGTGGTGGGCACGGGGTGGTGTGGGGATGAACTCGGTCCGTGTTCCGCTGGGCGCTTGCGACTTTGGCGTGTCCCCCTACACGTATGACGACACCGAGGACGGGTCGGAGGATATGAATTTGGAGCTGTTTACCATCAAGAAGGCCCCAAAGTTGTGGAAGACACTAAACGATATCATCGCCATCAACCCTGCGCTTAAAATCTTCACAGCGCCCTGGAGCGCTCCCGGCTGGATGAAGGAGAATACCAACAAAGACCAGCCGCTCTTCGGCGGCAACCTCAAAGCTGGCATGGAACAGGTGTTCGCCGAGTATCTCATCAAGTCGATCGTCACGATCACCAAGGAGGAGAAGCTCAACATCTATGCGCTCTCCCTCCTCAACGAGCCCCAGATCCCCGAGCTGCAGTACCCGACCATGAAGATGTCTGTTGAACAGTCCGTCCAGGTCGGCAAACTCGTGCGGGCCGGGCTCAACAAAGCTGGTCTTTCGAGTGTCAAGCTGCTCGCCTGGGATTTCAACTGGGACAACACGCACTATGCGCTTTCGGTGCTCGATGCGGACCCGACCAACTGGCACGGTATCGCGTGGCATGGCTACGCTGGCGAACCCAGGAGCCAAAAGGTGGTCGCCGATGCCTACCCGAACAAGGACACGTACTTTACCGAGTACACCGAGGTGACGCAGTACTTCAGCGAGCCGTACAAGAACATGAAGAACACGGCTCGCAACCTGTTGATTGGTTCGATCAGGTATGCGAGCAGGAGTTTGATCATGTGGAATCTGGTGCTGAGGAAGGACGATGATGGGAATACGACGCCGCACCTGCCCCACGTTTGTGAGAATTGCAATGCGGCGATTCTGTTGCTGCCCGAGTCGACGGATGCGAATCTGAACTCGGGCGATCCCAACCACACAAAGACAGTGGCCGAAGCCAACGGAGAATCGACTGCGGCCAAGACGAATGGTGATTCTGCTTCGCGACGACGCCGCAGCCTCGACCGCCGTTCTCCCGGCGATGCTCACGGGGTTCCCGGCAGTGGTCTCCTCCCTCTTGGCGGAACAATCGAGGCCGTCCCTGCGTCGGGCATCATCGACGCCAAGAAAGCCGGCACTCACGGGGATCCCGGCAATGGTCTCCTCGCTCTTGGCGGAACAGGCGAGGCCGTCCCTGCGAAAGACGTCGTCGACGCCAAGAAAACCGGCACTGACTCCGTCTACGCCTCTACCCTCTTCAAACGCACCTCCGACTTTTCGGTGCTCTCGCACCTCTCCACCGCGGTTCGACCGGTCGGTGAGTCCAAGCGCTTTTCGAGCCGCATTGGCGTCGACAGCACCGACGAGCTCACCGAACTTGGCGGCCGAATGCTGGCTCAAGCATTCAGACAGGACGGGGTAAAGCCGGGCGTGACAAGGTTCTCGGTGGTGCTGCTGAACCAGAACGATCACTATGAGACGGGCGTGTGGGAGGAGGTGACGGCGGTGATTGCGTTTAGGGGGCAGGTGGCGAATGTGACGACGGTGCCGGGGTTGTATACGCTTTCGTGGGAGGCACCGACGCTGGCACCGAGCGAGAAGGCGCAGGTGCAGCAGAGCGACACGGATGGTGGTGTTACGCCTCCCAAGGAGCCCGATGCCAAGGCTGTTCCCGCTCCCGACACCAAGCCAGCTCCTGTGGCCGCCCCCTAGAGTTGTCCCTCCCTCCTTCCTTCCTTCCTTCCTTCCTTCCTTCCTTCCTTCCTTCCTTCCTTCCTTCCTTCCTTCCTTCCTTCCTTCCTTCCTTCCTTCCTTCCTTCCTTCCTTCCTTCCTTCCTTCCTTCCTGTCTTTCTTTCTCATCCTGTTCCGATCCATACGTATCGTTATGTTCCGACATGTTTTCATCATTCGGTGCGCTTTTCGAAAACACGAGTCGTCTTTGCTCCACCAAAGCTGCTTCTTGTCTGTCGGGAAAGTAGAGCTCTCCGTGTCAAACAGTGCCATGCGCAGCAGTCACACCTATTTGTCTCGTACCAGAAAAATTCCGCCCTCTAACCATGTGTAGCGTGACCGCAAGGGTCCTGTGACGGCGTTATCCAAAACTTGCCCGTCTCGCGCTCACCTCTCCCAACCCGCCCGTGTGTCTGCGAGGAGAAGCGGAGCGGCGGACTTGGATACAATTCACCTATGGCGCGTCATCGTCCATAAATTCGGTTCTACAGGGAGGAGCTCAAATTTTTCTAGGTGGATGCCTGCTGACGTCAACTACAAAGACGCCCAAGCCTCGCGTGGCTCCGCATGAAGAAAAGGGTGGAGGCGGAGTAATACAGTTGAGCGAGAGTGTGGGAAGCACCCAGCGCAACGATCCATCCGTCTTGCAGCGCACCTAGACAGCACAGGACCATGATTGGGCGTGCAGTGCGCTTTGTCGAGCCTCGTTGCGGGCTTTCATCACCGTAGAGGACAATGCTCGTGAAGGGGCAGGGGCAGGGGCAGGGAAAGCCGGATGCGAGTGCTTTTGCATCTCTGCGGCTCAGCTGCAGAGTTGGGTGTGCTCATCAAATGCCGAAGAGGAAGCCCACACTCACTTTTGCTGTGCTGACTGTCATAGCTGCAGCCTTGCTTTTGGCGGGTATTTTTGGGTGCTGAGGGCGACCGTTGAGGTGAGAGGTTGTTCGGCTAGGTGAGAAACTCTGAGCTCTGTTTGCTCGCTTCATTGGCTTGACTGAGCCAACTGGGGGTTCACCCTCTGTTGCGACAGTGACTGTGACCGGAGGGGCGAGACTGTGATTGATCCCGCTCCCTTCTCCTAGGCTCTCAATCGTATATATCTCCAACCAGCTCGTGAGTTGGACCCTGGATTGTCCCATATCTCGACATCAAAGCAATCCCTCTCGCACCATCCACACCCTCACCTCAGATCACAACACCTTGATCAAAACCAACCAACCAAGCCACTCGTACGATGAAGTTCAGCAGCGCCTCCCTCTTCCTCATCTCTGCCGCGCTCCTGGCCTCCTCCACCACGTCCGCCACGCCTCTGGCCTTCAACGCGGACGACGACACCATCTCTGTCCCCATCCAAGTGCCCTTCTCCTCCACCCCGCGCATCCTCACCTTCCCCAACTGGTTCCACTCCTCCTCCGACGATGGCGATGTCTGCCCTCGCCTCCCTGTCCAGTGCGTCAAGGACGGCAAAGTGGTCGGCGACATTGGCGAACAAGACTTTTGCCGCCAAGGCCTCTCCTGCCGCATCTGCAACCCCAAGAAGAAGTCGCTAGACTGCAACACCAAGTTTGTCAAAGAGTGCAAGGCACAGTGCACCGCCCGCGGCCCTCTTGGCGGTAAGGCAGCCCAGCTCGAACACTCGGTCGAAGACATCAAGTACACGGTTGGCGGCCTGTTTGCGGGCGACGAGGACGATATTTGTCCAGACATGAAGGTGTCATGCAAGAATGCGGACGGGAAGACGGTGGGCGATATTGGCAAGAAGCCGTTCTGCAGGGATGGGGTGACGTGCGGACAGTGCCACCAGACGGAGAACTCGGTCGAGTGCAACGCCAAGTTTGTTAAGGAGTGCAAGGCACAGTGTGAGGCTACGGGTCCGCTCGGCGGCAAGGGCGTGTTTGTTCACCTCTACTGAACACCCACTGCATTGCAGCAGCATCGCAGGACCGATTCGACTCTTTCGTTTTCACAATTGACCTGATCCCCCACGTCAAGCCCCATACCATGCCCACTGTATCTATCTCATCCAGCTCGTCCTTCTCATTCTATGACCCAGACATTGACCAGAATCACGTGCATTTGAGCGAGGATGGTGTCACGAAGGAGAAGGAATGGCTCGAATGTGAAACCTTCAGTGAGGATGAGTTTAGAAATGAGCTTTCCCCTCCAGCAAGTCGCGATACCTCGCACTGCGGTCCGGGTCCAACTCGATCAAACTCTCCAACAACGTCCTCGCCTTTTCCCGCTCCTCCTCCCCTCTTTCACCATCTCCATGTAGCCCCGCTAGGAGGGTGTGCAGGTGCGCCAGGCTTATGGCACACCACTTGCTCTCGGGTTCGAGCTCAAACAGCTCCTCGATCACGCCTACCTCCTCTTGCAGCACCCTCAACCTCCGCTGCTTCCTCTGTGCTTCCTCGCCCGACTCTGGGGCGTTGGAAGGGGTGAAGAGCAGGTCGATCAGCCACCGGTGGTAGAACCACACACTCTGGTCTGCTGGATCTGTATACATCGCCTGCTTGACCAGCTCCAGCTCTCCATCCACCTGCGTATCGACTTGCTCCGTCCTCAGCTGCCTCGCAGCCCACACGTGCGGGAGCAGCTTCGTCCGCTGATGCCAGGCCGAAAAGTTGGAAAAGTTGCTCTCGATCTTTCGAAGCGCATAGCCCAGCTCGCGCTCCGCCAACGCTAGCAACTTGGTCTTCACTGGAGCTTGTTCAGGTTCGATGAGGAGGGGGTGGCTGAGGAGGGAGGGGAAGGAAGGTTGCGTGGCGGAGAGAGGGGCGAGGGGGGGATGAGAGGCGAGGATGGAGAGGGCGAGGTGTTGGATGATGGCGCGACGGCAGTTCCAGCCGTGGAAGTTGCGTGGGTCGAGGTCGAGCATTTTTTCAACGAGTTTGAGCTCTCGCTCCCACACCCACCCAGCATCGCTCTGTCCCTTGGAAGATGGGGAGGAGGTGGGAGGAGGTGGGTATTGCGTGAGACACCACATGCGGTGGTTCCAGATCCAGTACACTTTCGGATGCGCACGCAGCGCATGTTCCGTCAACATCAAATCGTCCTCCAATAGCTCCTCCCTCCTCCTTCTCCTCGCCATCTCCTCCTCATCTTTGTCCCCCTCCTTCCCCTCCTCTGTTGGCTTTTCCTCGCGCAGATTCGCAAACACATCTACCTTGCCCGTCCCACCTTCTCCTTCGGCAAAGATGTGCAGCAGTATCTCCCTCCTATAGTTCCACACGGTATACAGCTCCGGATTGAGCGTAAGCAGCGTCGTCGTGTGTTCGAGCGCGGTGGTGTCTTTGCGCGCCTCACGTTTGTAGGTGAAAAAGGTGCGTTCGATGTCGAGGTAGGATTGCAGCTTGGCCGCTTCTTTGGCTTTGCGTGCCGCACGGGCTTCCGTTGTGGCGGCGGTTTTGGGCGGCCGTTTGACGCCGTGCATCGTCGCCTCGGTCCAAATCTGCGAGTTGGATGAGCAGAGAGAGGTGTAGGAAAGTGAGAAGAGGGATAAGGAGAATGGTGCACCAAGCGTCGTGCGAGTGTTAGAGCAAGGGTTCTCCGAAAGCCGAGGTTTTGGGAGGGTGCGGCCGCGGGACCAAAGTGGAGGAGGAGCTGCTAAACACCTCTCGATCCCAGCACATCCTTGTTTGCATCCGATCGTCGTCACAACTTTTACGCTCGGCATCTCTCAGTGCGATCAAGATGGTGTTAAGCATCGGCATACGGTGTGCTGCTGCCGCTGCGCAGGGCTCGCGAGTCGCTGTGATGGCGATACCCCTCAACCTGCCGTTGAGGTGCCAACCGCCTCTGCTGTCCACAAGATTGTTCTCGACATTACCATCAAGCTCGGCTGCCCTCTTCAATGTATCATTTTCGTCATCGTCACTGCTCAGCTCACACAGAATATCGTCGAGCCTCCCCTCTCTACCGGCACGCGCCTCGGTACAGAACCTTCTGCTCCAACCGCGTCCTTTCTGTTCAAGCTGCATTTCATGTACAAAATCAGCCCCACCTTCATCACCAACCCCTCCACCCCCATCACCAAAGCAGCCGCTTTCGGAAGACATCCTCACCATCCCCAACCTCCTCACCATGCTGCGCCTCGCCCTCACTCCCTACATCGGCTACCTTGTCGCGACGCACCACTTCGTCCCCGCATGCACGCTCCTCTTCCTCGCCTCGATCACCGACCTGCTCGACGGCTGGCTCGCGCGCAAGACGGGCAAATATACCGTCTTTGGATCCATCGCCGACCCTGCCGCGGACAAAGCGCTGGTTACGACAATGGTCATCTCGCTCGCCATGTCCGGCATGCTCCCCTGGACCCTAGCGACCGTGATTCTTGGCAGGGACGTAGCTCTGGTGATCTCGGCGTTCGTCATCAGATATCGCACCTTAGAAGAGCCCAAGACGTGGGGGAGGTACTTTAACCCAAAGCTGCCATCGGCAACCGTGACGCCGACGACGATCAGCAAGTACAACACATTCCTGCAACTGCTGCTCCTGGGATTGTTGACGCTGTATCCCATCTTGTTCCCCAACCAGCCCTCGCCCACGCTCTCCTTCTCTTCAACCAAACCAACACCGGTGGTGGGGAGCCAAGGCGAGACCCCAGCGGTAGGAGAGGCACGCAAAACCCTCGCCGAAAAAGGTCTCCTGTCGGACCAAGCCAAACAGTGGGTAGACAGGAGCATCGCCGCACTGATGTGGGTCGTGGCCTTCACAACCGTCTGGTCCGGATTAGGGTATATAGGCGGCGCGGGGACGGGCAAAGTGCTAGCCGCGCGTGCGAGCAAGGTGCGCAGCTCGCTCAGCAAACCCAAGCCAAAGCCATAGTAGCGACAAGCAATGCAACTCGTCTACTCAACGCAGTGTGGAGATGGAGTGTGAGATAAAAATACAAGTGATCATGTTGTTGTTGATACTAGAGTTCGGAGTGGTTGGCAGACTCGACGACGTTCCGCCCAGTAGCGAAACCCAACGCATGGAGGCAGTGAGCGAGCGACCGCCTGCATGCCGCTAGACTTTGCTCTGCGCGCTTCTCCAACCACATGAGCCAGTGAGCGAGACGCGAGTGCCCTAGTCCCTCTTCTTCCCCACCCTTGTCAAATTCGAGCTTCCCTGTCCGTGTGTCATTGTGGCGAGCACGCGATGCTTTGTACTCTGTCTTCCCTTCCAGCTCCCCCTTCTCCGCTGGTACTCGCAGCCTCTCCTCCTGATACATGTCCCTAAACCTCTCCACCGCCCTCAGACTCTCCGCAATCCTATGCGCCGCATTCACCAACGCCACCAACTCGGACTTTTGCAACTGCACCTCTCCCTCCCCTCCACTCTCATCGTTTCTATTGAACAGCAACTTCAACGCCGTCCCAATCCCATTGATCTGCAGCTTGCCCCACAATCGGCACTTGTCGCATCCCACGCAGTCCATGATGGTCGAGATGTTGCGGAAGTGCTGCCTGAACTCCTGTTTGAGCTCTAGCGACTCGCGGTTCTGGCCGTTGAACATTTGCGCTTCGTTGAATGTAGTCGGACAAGCGCGTGCGTCGCTGATGAGCTGGTCGAGCTGGGCGGCGGCAGAAGGATCTTCGATCGAGTCGCCGGCACGGAGGGAAAAGTTTTGCGACGCATCGCCTAGCCTGGAGAGGGCACGGAGAAGGAGGACGTAGTCGAAATAGACGTTCTGGAGACGTTCGGGGTGCTCGGCGATGCGGGTGATGAAGCATTCGAGGTTGGGCGCCCATTCGCCCGTTGTTGTGTCGAGGAAATCGTGGCAAATGTGGATCGAGATGGAGGCATGGAGGCCCGAGATGATGCGGTAAAAGACGCGCTTCTCGAGACATTGCTCGCTATCGCCGCTGTCAAGTGGCGCCTGCAGTGACGAGACGAGCCCACTGAAACCACCCGAGAGACCGCCCATGGCGAGGTTGGAGCTCTGCAGCATGCTCTTGTCGACAAAACCCGTACCGCCAGACGATGTGGGTCGAGCAGGCTCGATGAACTTGACGCCATTGAAGCAGTTCTCTTCGTAAATTGACTTCCACACGCGGTTCGCGCTGGGACCGGCGTAGCCCGTGAATCGCTCCGGATTCTTGAGCAGATCAACGTAGACGCCTTCCTCCGACGACTCGTCATCAAGATGGCAGAATTCGGTGGAGGAACACGAACAGCTGGCATCCGAGCCAGTCATGACGACATCGTTGGGCGAGGCTGTTGTGACCGAACTGAGGCGTTTGACGCGAAACTCTTCTGGCACATTGGACTCGTCTTCGGTCTCGACACTGCAAGCGCGGTTCATGCAAAAGCCGTTCTCGTTCCAAAAGGGGCACTCTTTAAACAGGTTGACCTTGTAGAACTTGAAAAAGTTGGTCTTGCGTAGCGTGTCGAGGCGATCAAAGAACTGCGAGTTGATGGTCTCGACCGTCTCGTAGTCGCAAGAGGCGTCTTCGATCTGGCCAGTGGGGCGACATATTGTCGAAGAAGAAGAGCGAGGAGTAGTAGGTTGATTTTTAGGTTTGGTGAGCACTTGTTGTAAGAAATCGGCGCCGCGGGAGCTGTCAGACGCTGGTGATCGGAACAGAGCCGGTCGAGAGCCTCTTGCTGCTGCAGCTGCAACTGAGGTCGGGGATACCGACAGCAAGAGTAATGTGATTGTAGTCAGGGCGAGGAGAGCGACGGAAATGCCGAGGCGATGTAGCGCGCGTCTTCCTGGCAGAACAGATGCTTGCTCGCCACTACTTGAGCTGGGCCATGCGTGAAAAACCATGTTGGCGGGTGTGAATCAGATTGACGGCACTTCCGATGCTTGTTCTCTGGCAGGCTTCACAGGACCGACTGGTTTCGAATCGAATCAACGTTGGGATGTGGCCTAGGTCAAGCGCATTGCAGTGGCAATGACGATGCGAGAAATGGAGCAGGAGATTAGCTGGCGGATGGTTCGAGGAGAGAGGAAGCCTTGAGCTGTCGTGGCAATGACTAAGGCACCGTTGTAATGCTGTACACTGGATGAAACGTCCTTGATCGTGGTGGGGGGGTCTTGAGGTGGAGGAGGAATCTCGCTCCTGTATGATGTTGTAGAAGAGAAGCAAGATATTCTCTGGCCGGAGCAAGGAAATGTTTAAGTGTTGCTTGGAGGGTTGAGCAGGTGTTGGGCAGAGAAGGCGGTCGACGTGGCTAGCTGCGTGTCATGTTCCGGTGTGTGGGAGTGGCTGAAATATGCAGGTCGCATAGCAAAGCAGTGCCGTAGCAAGCTGCAACTGAGCAGCTGTGGATCTGGAAAACCCTGGAATTTGTACGGTTCGGCGATAAAAATTGAGAACTTGGCCGCGGTCCACGGCTAAGCAAACAACAAACTGTCTCGCCCTCGTGGAAGACCAGCTGTCTCTGTGTCTCTCTCTCTGTGTGTGTGTGTGTGTGTTGGGCTACAGAATGGCCGAATCGTCAGGTGACGTGTCGAACTGCGTGTCTTCGTTGTCAAATTTGCGGCTTTCTTGACAATGTTAGCTACGTAGATCGAACATTTTGTCGTCAACGGCTTTCTTGTTCAGCTTGACACAATGCGACCCTGAGCAGGACAGGAAGACGCTTTCACGCTGCTCCAACTCTTTTGCCCAAGCGTGGTTCTTGTTTCGGGGGGGGAGTCGCATCAACAGTTCCAGGCTGCTCTCTCTCTGCCTTTGACATTCGATACCCTAAAAAAGGGTGTCTGATCGACGGATCGCATCTCTCTACGACTCTGTATTCCACGGAGGACTCACAGAATAGCCCTGTGAAGGAGGTGATCATTGTTGTGCACGTTGTTCCTCGCCGCGCCATAACTACAGATCTTTGCAACACCCATATGAACGCGGCTCCCGCTCTTCTCTCACTCAAAAGGAACAAGCGAAGCGAATGGGCCACGGACTGCAGACGCTCAGGACGCCTCGCATTGTGCAGGTATTTCGAGGCGAGACACCTATGGCGGTAACCAGGAGCCTTGTCAGGACACCATGTTAAGGCTCTGACGCAGGTAGAAAGGACAAATTGACTCTATGAATCACGGCTCCTTGCGAGGGAACCGGCGTTGGACTGTTTCCTGCACTGCATCCACTCTTTTGCCCCGCACTCTCTCTCTTCAATCAAGCTCAGAAATCTATCGTTTGGAAGCGCACTCCTGGACGACGAAAGCAACCTCGGTTGTCCCGATGGGCACAGGCTGCAAAGCGCACATCAGCTCCACGCAAGCACGCGCCCCATGCTCTTATTCATGTTCCTCTTTTTCTTTCCTTCTCGCTGTGCTGCGTTGAAATCATGGGGTCACTTGCATGAGTCCAGAATAAGCGGGCAGGCTCGCCTACACACACCGCGCACTCGAGAAATCATTGAGCAAATGTTAGCCGCACTTTGTGACCCGCACCGACCCTCTCTTTCAAAAAACGAGCATTTCAATCTTCCAACTCCGCATGCCGCCTTTTTTTACAGCTTGGCTAAATCTCAGTGTCTCTGTTCGCTTTCAGCGCCACGCCTTTGCATCCGCTGCTGTCGCTGCTGCTGTTCACAGCCAACGTTTGCAAAATCGGCGCATCCGCTTAGCATTCTCTGCTCTCACCATTGCAACATCGAAGCCGTACGCCTCCTCAACCCCCCCCCACACACACCATTGCGTCTCTTCTTCCTCCTCCTTTCCCTCCTCCTCATTCCATCCTTTCAACCTACCTTCCTACGCCCCTCCGGCGTGGTCCTGCAACACCTTACGTGTCGCCTTGTTTCCCTTCTTCTCTGTGGCTTATCTTACCTGCTTGTATCCACCTTCATCCACCTCCACCACATCCCGTGCTAGGAACCCCTCCCAGTGTGGTTCTTTGCGAGCATCCAGCACCAACGTTGCAGGATCTACGGTCAAGACTAGTACCTAGTCCACAACCCTTAGACGCTTACCGGACATACCAAGCGCTTCGGACGCTGTCACTCCTGGAAAATTCCTTGCGCACTTAGATCCGAAATCCAAGAGACATCGACGAGAGACATTTAGGCGCCTGATCACCCCGACGTCATTACCGGACGCTAACGAATCGCCATGTGCATCCCCAAGTCCAATCACAAGAAACTCGTCGACGACTGCTATCCGGCTCCCAAGGCGCTAGCTACCTCGGGTCCAGAGTATCGTCCCAACTCCAACGAGCTCGGTCGACTCACCTACTATGCACAGAACAAGCCTGCAAAGCTCACCAAGGTCGGCAACCTTCTCGAGTCAAAAGCGCAAAACGATGCACGTGCTGCCAAGGGATCCGGACCCGCCGCCGACAAGGGCAAGGCGGGCTTGATGATCACCCTCGCCATCGTCAAGAACCTGCTCACCGAGTGCAAGTCCTCCCTCAACTACTTCATCAAGCCCTCCCAGTCCATTATTGCTGCTGCCCTCGACGCTGCTCAGCCCACACCAGCGCGTCCACGCGATCTAGAGATCAGTGCCCGAGCCGCCAGCGCCTTTTACGCCCTTGCTTCCTTCCTCGACCCTGCTACCACAGCGGTCGATGACGGTTTCCACCGTCTCCTGCGCTCCTTTGCCCAGCTCGCGGTCGAGCGACCCTACGGCGTTGACGCTTCTTTGGGAGAAGATGCTGAGCAACGCAACCGCATTCGTCTCATCGGCCTTGGTGCCCTTGCCGGCGCCGTCGCTTCCGATGCCATCTACGCGTCCAACTCCAAGCAGCACCTGTCCCTCATCACGCCCGCCCTCGTCGAGAACGCCAAGGGCAACTGCGTCACCCTCGATTGGCTCCGCAGCGAGTCTAGGAAAGCTTCCGAGGGCGAGCCCAGCTATGCAGAGTTCAACATCTCGAAAAAGCCTCTTGCTATCCGTCGCACTCGCTCCATCTCGGCCCATGTGGCAGGAGAGAAGGGTCCTTCCGCCGAGGATGTCATCTCAGCGGCCATCGGCACCTTCCGAGGTCTGCTGCGCCACGCAGATGCCATTCAGGTGCAGAGCGTCGTGCAGAACGTCATTGTTTGGCTCGACGACAAGTCTGCCCTCTCCATCCCTCCTCCTTCCGACGGACGTCAAGTCGTCTCCCAGTGGGAAGAGACCGAGTGGTGTTGCTGGTTCGCAGAGTCCTTGTGTAGCTGGACCTCGCTTCAGTACCGCTTTGTGGTCCTCGATACCCTCGTCGACCACCTCGTCGAAAACTGCGAGGGCACAGCCACCACCAAGCATTTCTCGCTCATCGAGATGTCCCGAAGCATCCTCACTGGCCAGCTCAGCCTGATCGGTCTCAGCACTTCGGACACCTTGAACAACCTCACGGCCCTTGCTGTGCGCCGGGTTTATAAGGATATCCGCGACAGTCTCCTCCCTCCCCTCGTCGACTGCATCAGCGGTCTTGGAACCCACGTCTACTATGCCGATCAGATCAACGACATCGTCGAAGAGATTGCCGGACGCATTGCAGCGCTTCAGATGCCGGAAACCGCCTCCGATGCCGCTTCGGTCAAGGCCAACAACCTTGGTGCCATTCAGCGTGGCCAGCAGCAGGACCTCAACAGTCATATCCATCGTCAGCGTCTTGCCAATGCAGGTCCTGAGCAGCGCGACGAGAGCATCCGCGTGCTCCTCTTCTGTCTGCAGGGTGTGCTTCGTACCACACATCAATCCAGCGGCGAGATCCACAAAGCCGTCGATGCCAAGGACGGCAGCCGTGACGTCACGTCCATGCAGGCGAGTGGCTCGGACGACGAAAAGGGCAAGTCGACCGCATCCAGTCAAGCCAAGCTCGGTCTGGCTCACGCTGGTACACGCAACCGTGTTGCTCCCTCCTCGATCTTGCCGACTGCTAGCCTGCTCGCATCGCCCAACCACGCAGTGCGTCTCGCCTACGCCCAGACACTAATCACGCTCTTCCGTGACGAGTTTGATCGCGAGCAGCTCGAGCGAGAGAGCTCCTTGTTCGCTGCAGCTCCCATCGGCGAAAAAGTGGGCGATGCCATCGGTGTCGTGCACGCCCTCGCCGCTGCTGTCCACGTCATGTGTCTCAGCAAGAATCTCTCCCCGCCTGCACAGGTCCTGGCTAACCTGCGCGAGTCGCCGTTGGAGCTGTTGCCGCAGCTCGATCGCATCAACGCCGACCCAGGCCGCCCCAGCTCCCTCAACAGCGGTGTCTCGGGTGCCTCTACCGACGAGTCCACCGCGGCACTGCCCGTCGACTACGTCGCTGTCGCTCAGGCGCTCGAGCACCTTGTCACAGCGCTTCCATGCAGTGCAGTGTTGGCTCTGACGCCCATGCTTATCGCGCTTGACAGGGACGCTGGCAGCCGACTGGTCGTTCATGGCACTGCTGTCAACACCGGCCTTGAGAATCAACGTCGTCTCTCGTCCCGCATGGTCGCCGCTCATGTGCTGGCAAAGATCGGCGAGACATTCGATGTAAGCACCATCGTCCGCTCGGCACAAGGCCTGCTAGCACAGATCCCTTCGCTGGGTGTAGAGCCCGGACCGTCGCCGGCCGCTGGTCTCACTTTGCCTCCCGAGGTGGTGCCGTTCTCGGTGATGGGCGGTATCAACGCTGCTGGCGAATCGAGTAGCACCAGCTCGCCTTCGATCGACGCCAACTCGATCATTAGCAGTTTGGTCTCGAGCTCGAAGCTGCAGTCGGCTACGCGTCTAGATGCAGCAGTACTCAAGCGCTGGCTGGAGCGGGACTGGAATGTCAACATCGCCGTCGACGAGGCCTTTGCTGGTTCCAACCCTTATGCTCAATCCACGCTTCCTTCGGCCTCACAGCAGCCATCGCGCCGTCCGTCGTACACGCCAATCAACGGTCTTGGTGCTGCCTCGCTGGTCAATGGCAGCAACGCATCTTCGGCTTCGGTCAACAAGCCCAGCCATCTCAGTATCCAAGTGGCCCCCACTGGCGTCAATGATCTTCGCGAAGCATTGGGCACCGCTTCGCCTGTCTCTGCAAAGCACACCAATGGCTACAGCCAAGATGGCGCTCTGAGCGCAGCTGACTTGGATGGCCGCCGTGCGCACCGCAGAGAGTCGCGTCGCATTCCAACGGCCAACGGCAGTAATGGGACTAGTGCAGTGGCGATCTTGGACTCGCTCAAGGTGGGCGTCGATGAGGATGCGTCACGGCTGGGTCCGGATAGCTCGTTGTCGGCCGTGCAGTCGGCAAAGACCACCACCGCAGGCGCCACGCCGATCAACCCTCCTTACGCTTCGTGAGCGTCAACACTCGTTTTTGGATTCATCATCTACCACTCGCCGATTGGCCCTACACACTCCTTTGTTCATCTCTCTCTCTCTCTGTGGCTTGGATGCGCTTGTTCGTTTCTAGCGCTGCCATACCGCTCTTTTCTCCTCTGCTTGCTTGTTACGCCTCGAATCTAATACTGGAGACTCGTTCTCGCTCGCTTTGCAAAATTGGATCAATCTGAGGTGAGCAACATGGTTGTTGAACGTGAGTATGTACATGAGATCTGCATCACTCGCCCTTGATGGTGACGAGACAGTCGCTGGCAGAGAAGTGGGCCGGTCTAACAAGATCTGACTTTTGCTCAAATTGGAAAAGTAGGAGCTTGGTCGCACGGACGCCAATTCTTGAGGCGCAGCATCAGGGGCGAGGGTCAGCGCAGTTCGCATCGCTAAGTTGCTCTGATTCAGATTCAGATTCTGGCTGGGGAATTCGAATGGGCGGCGCGCGTTGGTCTGCGCTGATCGTCGCCAACTCGCCTCCCTCTCCACCTCTGCATACCCTTCTCACCACCGTCTTCACCTTAATCGACGAGCGACACTTGGGTGAGGGTAGGCATCATGGTTCGCACCCCAAGCGTTTCGTTTGCCTCATTAGCGTTGGCAGCAATCGCCTTGGTTGCAGGCGCTTCGGCCAAGACCAGTCTCTATCTTTCTCCCGCACACAACCTCGCCGCACCCATCGACATCAACACGGAAGAAGCGCACCGTATCCTCTCGCACCACATCGACATCGATGCGTCGCAATCGGATGAGTCGGGGATCTGGGCGCATGTGCTGCACAGCAACAAGGAAGGTGATATCGAGGTAGACCAGCGAGCTATGGTGGAGCGACTGTTCGACAGTCACAAGGACGAACAGAACCGTTTGCTCGTGCTTATGCATGGAGCTGCGCATGATGGTAAGTGTGGATCCGGATTTTGCTGAACGAAAGCATGCTGTAGCATCGGTGAGGAGTTGGATAGAGTCGCTTACTGATGTCTCTGCGTCATTCCTCTTCTTGCTTTCTTTGCTATACAGATGTGATTCCTAGCGGTGTCCACGCCACACACAGCATCGAAAGTGCGCCTAGCTCCAACTCGTTCGACGCTCTCTTTGATAGCTATATGACCAGCCTGTCGCACACACTCAAGTCGTCCGAATCGGCGCTCTTGCATCTCACCGGCACTTTCATGGATGGCTTCAGCGCTAGCATCGAATGGTTAACCACCAACTCTCAAAACACGGCCGCAAAGTGGTCCAGGCAGGCAGCTTCACTCAAGTCGGCCGCATTCAACAAGCTCGAGGAGGAGCTGCGTTCGGCCGAAGCGCTCTTGGTCAAGTTGGAGACTAAGGACGGCGAGGAACTCTCGATGCAGCCACTGCGATTTTCCGGTCTGAAGGATGTGGAGAGCACCTATGGCGCCGAGAGCGCAGAGTACGCCAAAGCCAAGGAGCTGGTGCGTGCCGCTGTTGAGCAGGTGACCGCCCTCTTCCAAACGCGATCCGAAGAGCAAGGTCGCGCTGCATCGATTGCTTTCGTCGTTACCGAGGCCGACAAGGCCTTGACCAAGCGATCAACCGCCGACCTCCTTGCTCCTTTCCACCAGCGCAGCTCTGAACTATCCCACGGCAGCGCCGTCCGCCCCGCCGACCTCTTTGCTTCCAAAGACAAATCCAAACCCTCGCCGCTCCCCAAGAACCTCGCGGGCACCTGCTTCACCTCGCAGTCCTCGCTCGAAGAGACCACCAACCATTGCTCCGGCCACGGCAAGGGCGTCAAGTCCACCAAGGGGGGTAAAGCGTGCTGGCGCTGCCAGTGCAAAGCCACCGAGGTGCGCAAAGGCAAGAAGGTCTACTGGGCCGGAGCGGCGTGTGAGAAGAAGGATGTTTCGACCGAGTTTGTGCTGATCGGCTCGAGCGTGTTGCTCTTGGTACTGATCAGTGTGGGCAGTGTCTACTTTTTGTACGCGCAGGGATCCGAGGAGTTGCCGGGTACTCTGGCTAGCGTTACCATCAGCCTCAAGTAGTCACCGCGGGCCGTTGGATGGCGGGGAACAGTGCAGAGTCGAGCTGTTTCTCTGACAAGCAATGATCAGATCAGATCGGTCGTGACCAACATACCTTTTCTCCTTTTCTGTCTCTCAGCCGGATCTTTCGCAATACATATATACACGTCGAGCATGACATGTGTACCCGCGCTGACTTTCATGAGAAGGGAGTTGAGAACTTATGAAAGGTGGAACGGCTCTCGAGTACTCGAGTGACTTGAATTATACTGCTGCGATGGACAGTAATAGAATTGGTGGTGGCAGCGTGACAGCATGAGAGCTGACCCGTTGCTTCGGATTGGGAAGCTGCATCGGGAAGCAAATAAAGGAAGACAACTGTGAGCTGAAATCGGCAAGCTCAGTAAACAACCCGAAATACTGTACACGCTGTATGGAGAAGGCGATGCTGAGTCGAAATTCTGTGATTTTTGTTGGTTGGACCCTGAGTTGGAGCTTTTTAGAATTGCTGTAACTTAAGTCTTGGACTGTGCGTTTGGACCATCGCCGTCGACCATCCACCTGTCACGCAACTTGTCTCCTCGCCACATTTGTTATCTTCCGCTCCCCACCTCCACCGTCCGTCGGAGAGCGCATCCCTTTCGCTGACGCAGCGATTTACTTCAGCCTGTACAAAAAAGACGGTCTCAGGCACTGTGGCTCGCTGACCATGTAAAGCTTCCATTTGCTTCTGGCAGACGACATCAATAGCAGGCGTTGTTTTCAAACCGAACCCTGACTTGTCGTCTCATTTCGCCTTCATCGGACATTTGGCAGTCAACAATAGCAACAGCTCCACGCGCGACTGCTCAAGATGCCCTCCACACACCGGCCCTCACCTCTGAGGTCGTCCACCGACGCAGCGTGGATCGCGTCCAGCATCTTCGATAGCCCCCCTCCTTTCACTCAGCACGCCTCATCAAGTCTCGACCTTGTCCCGGCCCCGCGCGCAAGCGACTTGCAAATGATACTCAGAACGAGAGACCATGCGGCCTACTACGATCCGAGCTCAAACGAGCTTTCTCTCCAAAAACGTGTTCCTCCCCGCTCCGAGGCAACGGCGCCGGCTGCAACGCTGGTCTCCCATCGCAGCAAGGCGAGTGTGTTGCAGCGGTATACTAGGCGACCGCAGATGGCTGCTGCGCGAGATCGAGCGAGGTGCCCTACGTGCGCTCAACCTTGGCCGTTGGGCAATGCAGATATCGTGGGTGATGATGATACAGCAGCAACAGCGTACGACCGCGAATCCTCGCCCTCCTTTATCGCCCCAAACTACTTTCGTCTTCTCGCCCAGGCCACCACCTCCACCTCCAACAACCCGGCCTCCAGCACTAGCCAAGGCTACAGCGGTCGCCCCGAAACTCCCACCTTCCTTCCACGCAACCGCTTCTCCCCCGCCTCCGGCTCCTCCACCCCGCTTCCCCCTTCCTCTGGCGCCTCGACACCTCCTGAACCCATCAACCTCTCCTCCTCTGCCCAAGGCTACTACTCGCGTTTCTTCGTCGAGCTCAAACCCCTCGGTCGTGGCGCCCGCGGCCAGGTGTTCCTCTGTCAGCACGTGCTCAACGGCAACAAGCTCGGCAAGTACGCCATCAAAAAAATCCCTGTTGGCGACCATGCGCAGAGCCTGCTGCAGAGCTTGAATGAGGTACATCTCATGGAGACGCTGCACCATCCGCATTTGGTGCATTACCAGCATGCGTGGATAGAGCGGTGTCAGCTAAGTGCATTTGCGCCCGAGGTGCCGACGTTGTTCGTGTTGATGATGGCAGCAAATGGAGGGAGTTTGGCGGATTGGATCTCGGCGAGGGCGGGGGAGAAGGCAACAGTGGGTGATGAGGTGGAGGGGGTGGAGGAGAGCTCCGCGTCAAGCATCCCTGCCGGAGCAGGAAAGGAGAAAGTCAATGGGAACGGCGATAGAAACGGAGGCAGCAGTAGCTGTAGCGCCTTTGTAAACCCTGCTGAGCGGCGTAAGATTGAGCGTCTCAAAGCCGCTCTCCGTCAACGCCGAGCCAGTCGCACCACTGCCCAGCCATCCCACAATTCACCTACCTTCCCCACTTGTACTGCTACCGCTGCTGGTGGTGGTGTAGACATGGAGAGCGGAGTAGGCGTCCACCTCTTACGCGAGGACGAAATCCTCTCCCTCCTCACCGACATTACTTCGGGCCTCTCCTTCCTCCACGACCGCGGCATCCTCCACCTCGACATCAAACCGGGCAATGTCCTCCTCCATTGGGACGAAGATTCGCTCCTCCCCCGCGCCCTTCTCTCCGATTTCGGCTCCTCTCTCCTCCTCCACGACTCTTACACCCGCACCCGCTCCGGGCATACAGGCACCATGGAGTACATGTCTCCCGAAACAGTGTTCCCGGATCCGCACACGGGCATGTTGTGTGAGTTGGGGAGCAAGGCGGATATCTGGTCGTTGGGCATGATATTGCATCTATTGCTGTTCTTTAGACTGCCGTATGGGCAGACGGAGGACGTGGAGGTGTTGAGGGAGGAGATGGGGAGATATCAGGGGTTTAGGAAGGAGGACGAGGTGGGAAAGAAGGGAAGGCGAGGGAGGAAGGGGGAAGGGGTACTGTTGGGGCTGTTGGAAAGAATGTTGAATGTGGACCCGGGCAAGAGGCCGAGCTGTAAGGAGGTGCTGCAGGTGCTGAACGCTGCCAAGGAGGGGATGGGTGAGAAGGAGGAGGCGATGGGGGGTGTGGGGAAGAAAGCACGACGACGAGCCGGACAGGATCCGGAAGAAGCAGCGGCAGGAATGCAAGGAGGAGTCTCATTGGCGCTGTACAGGCCCACCGCTCTCCCTCCCCTCCCACTCCCCTCACATCGCCGTGTCGATCACCCCTCTTCACCCCTACTCCCACCACCTCTCTCCCCAACCACACCCTCCCTGTCGACATACCGCTACTTGCCACTCGAAACAACACCCATCGCAATTGCCCTCTTCAAATGCATCTCCCCCCCTCTTCTCGCTCACTTTCTCACTACACCACCACGAGGCAGAGAAAACTTCGTTCTACCCTCCGACACAGCGTCAACACTTATATTGCTCCTCGCACTAGTGGATCTTTCATCCTCCATCGCTTCACATCATCATCAGCAGCAGGAGCAGAGGAGGAGCAGCAGGAGGGTGTCAGCGTTCTGTTGGGTTGGCCACCTTGTGCTGCTGTGGTGGATCGTGGGTTGCTCAAAGAAGTGATTGGCGATGGTGAATTAAAGTGTTGCTGCTCGATCCGCTTGGATGTGCGTGTGTGCGAGAGTGTGTGTACGAGAGAGAGATGGTATTGCAGTAAGAATGTGATCTTAAGGACAGGGTTTTCTTAAGAGGAGGAACGAGGTGTGGGGAGGAAACCGTGCATTGAAGCGAGGTGAGCTAACGATGCACCGCTGCTTCTCTGCTCTCGATGCTCTTCTCCTCCCTCCTCCTCCTCCTCCTCCTGCCGCGTCTTTCCCTCTCCCTCCCCCTTCTCTTCCTCTTCCTCTTCCTCCGCATTAGAATCGGAAGCATACCCGCCCAACAACCCACCCAACGATCCCGATGTAACCACAGTCACCGTCGAATCCACCTCCCTCTTCCCCTCCTTCTCTGCTCCCTTGCCTCTTTCTCCTCCCTGCCCCTGCTCTCCATATTCTTCCGAATCCAGATCCACCACGACCCCGCTCTCCCGCAGCTGCCCCAACTGTTCCGCAGCCACGACGCGCACCTCGGGAAACTCTACAACCGAATAGCCCTCTGGAAGACTGCGCAGGAGCCAATCAAGCGACACGGAAGCGGGAGAAGGAAGGTGTATGAGGATCGATCTTGCGCTTCCACCCTCTGCTTCGACGGGTCGCTTGGTGCTGGTGTAGAGCGGCTGAGGTGGATGGTTTGAGAGAGCAGCGGGTTGAGCGGGAGGTGGGAGGGCAGTAGAAGGCTGAGTGGTGGTGGTGGTGGAAGAAGTGCGGCCGAGCCGTTGCGAAAGCATGCTTAGTAGCGAGCTTGATACAATCCCGCCTACGCCTCCTGCTGCTGCTGCCGCAGCTAGCTCTGAAGCCGGCGCTGGAGCTGCAGAAGCCAGTTCCTGTTCTTGCCCTTGTTGGCACTTTGTGCTCTCTTCCTTGACGTGCGGTCCACGATCGTTGTTGTAGCGTGGCCGAGTCTCCCTCTCCTGCTGCTGCTCTTGTTGTTGCGCAGCAAGCTCCGGATTCGCCTCTTCCCACCGCCTCTTCTTCACCCACCACTCCAAATACCTCGTCGTGCTCTCATTCGTCAGCCTCGCCGAGTAAGCTGGCACCACCGCCGCCCACTCTTTCCCCGGCCAGCGCTCGAGTACCAGTAAAGTCTCCCCCTCCTCTCTTCCTTCTCTCTCTTCCGCTAGCGAAGGAACAGGTAGCCCGGCTTGGGCGAGCACAGTGCTGGACGCCACCCACGCACTTGATGGCTTGCTGAGTTTGCTGAGCTCCTTTTTGTTCGGAAATGAGCGATGCTGGAGCTCGTTCAGGACCAAATCCTGGATTGTGCGGTCGGGCGGCTGCTTATGCACCAAAACCTCCTCCTTTCCTCCCCTACAGGGCAACTTGAGCTCGACACTGAGATGAAACTTCTTGTCCTTCCCGTTGAAAGCGGACATGTTCTGCTGCCTCCTCGCCATCCCATTGGGCAGCACCATCACTTTGTATTTTCGATAGTGCAGCTGCTTGATCAGCTGCTCGCGCTGCCTCTGCTGGTTCGTCAATCTCAACCCGCCTCCCGCATTGTTGTGCTGCTGGTGTTTGGAATGATTCACATCCGAGGTAGAGGTGGAAGGGGGGAGGAGGTTGAGAGAGACGATCCGGCGGCCGTTCTCAGCCGTGGTGCGGGAGATGGCCGAGAGGAAGAGATAATCCTGCATCATGTGAGACTCGTTATATTGCGACATGGGAACGTATCCCAGCCCTCCATCGCTTCCTCCTGCACCTGCCGTTGCTGCACCATGCTTACGAGAAGGAAGGGCAGAAGAAGACGCAGCAGCAGAAGTAGAAGCAGAAGAGGAACAAGCTACGGCAGAGCAAGGACGTCTAGCAGCACTCGACGACTTGTGAAGCTTCGTACAGGCAAGGGAGCACGTGCGAGCCTTGCATACTGGGCACGTATACTTCGAGGGTTGCGTCTCGCACTCGACGCACAAGGTCGTTGATGCGGAGGGCATGGCCAGAGGTGAAGCAGCTAAGCCGAGCTGGTTGGGGTCGAGGTCCTGAGTGTGCGAGACCTTCCTTTCTCAGTGCCCGATCATCTGCGGCGGTCTTGCGCGTTCTTGTGAATCAAGTGGATGAAGCCAATGTTGAAAAGGGATGCTTGGGGTATATGCCGAGCACTGCAGGGTGATAGTGAGAGGAGGTGGAGTGGATGAACGAGAACGATTGATGGAAGAATGGTCAAGTGAGGAGCAGATTGAGAAGTGTCACTTTTTTGGCCGCATCAAATTTGAAAAGGGTCTCGGCTTTGTGGAGGCCAAACGCAGAACCGAGTTCCGAGCTCAGCACACGACAGTTCGTCCTTTCGAGACGTTCAACAGCATTCATGGGTTCGCAACACAACACAGAACGCCGTGATGGCTCGTAATCTCGAGAGAGAAAGGATAATTATGTAATTTGATGCAATGAGATACAAGTACAGATCAGAGGACGGTCTAGCAACAAGGTGATTGAGAAGAAAGCGAAGCGGCGATCAACGACGACCCTTCTTCCTGTTCTGATTCTGATGCCTGCCGTTCCCCGAGACAGGCAATCCAGCCTGAACCTGATCGTCGTCCCTGTCCATATCATCCGCACGCCTACCGTCCATCTTCCTCTTCCTCTTACCTGACCCGCCCGCACTGCCGACACCCTTGTCCTTGAGCTCCCTCACCGCGGCTCGGTGCGCCTCAGCAACTCTCTCGCTCAGCAGCATCACCGCTTCCTTATCGTTTCCACCGGGGAACTCGGTCATCTTGAGCCCGATCACCGCCTCAATCCTCTGCAGCAACTCGACGTCGTATTGCGTCACAAGCGTGACCGATCGACCGGAACGACCTGCACGGGCGGTACGACCGACACGGTGGATGTAATCCTTCGAGTTGGTGGGGATGTCGTAGTTGACGACCAAGTCCACTGCGGGGATATCGAGACCACGCGAAGCCACGTCGGTGGCGACGAGGATGGATCGACCTCCGGTTTTGAACTTGTTGAGTGCACCCAGACGCGCCTGCTGGCTCAACTGACCGTGGAGCGGAATGGCAGGGAAGCCGAGAAGCCTGAGTAAAATGGAAAGACGCTGCGAGTCGTGCACTGTGCGGGTAAAGACGATGATCGAGTGTCCCGCTTGCTCGTTGGCGAGGTGGACAAGGTAGGTATCCTTGTGTGCAAACGGCATGAAGAGGTAGTGCTGCTTGAGCGTAGACACGGTTGTATACTTGGTGTCGACTTCGACTCGTACCGGGTTCTTGAGCGATGCACGCTGCAGCTTGGCCACCTTGGTTGTCATGGTAGCACTGAAGAGCATGGTGCGCCTTTCGCGCGGGATGGACTGGAGAAGCTTGTCGATGATGGGGCCAAAGTCCATGTCGAGCAAACGATCGGCTTCGTCCATGACGAGGAACTGCAATCCGCGAAGGCTGAATCCTTTGGTGTTTTCCAAGTGGTCCTGCAGACGGCCCGGTGTGGCAACAATGACATGAGGACGCTTGGAAAGGGCGATGGACTGCGACATCATGTCCATACCACCGACGATGGTAGCAGCACGCACGCCAATAGTGGAGCCCAGCGCTTCGACTTGCTGCGAAATCTGGTATGCGAGCTCACGCGTGGGTGCGAGCACACAGGCGAAAAAGGGCTTGGGGTTGTCCCACAGCGCTTGGAGGATGGGAATCGTAAAAGCAGCCGTCTTGCCCGAACCGGTCTGTGCGAGACCGATGACATCGCGGGCTTGGAGCGCTTCGGGTATCGCCTTGACCTGAATAGGTGTGGGGTGCTTGAAGCCCATGTTGGTACATGCCTCGATGATTTGTGGGATGACACCGAGGTCGGCGAATGTGACCTTGTTGCCGTCTTTTGCGATGGTGGCGACCTTTTTCTCGTCCTCCTCCGCTTCTGCTGCGTTTTCCTGGTCATCATCACTGCCACTGCCGCTTCCGCTTCCGCTTGCGTCCTGGTCTACGTCGTCTACCTCCTCTGACGATTCATCCTGCTCTCCTTTGTCATCGTCGTCCTCTTGCTCTTCGCTGCTGCCACTTTGTAACGAGTGATCTGGTGATGGTGATGGTGCCTTGCTCTTCTGGAGCT
The DNA here is from genome assembly GCA_928869825.1 of Ustilago lituana. Taxonomy (NCBI): domain Eukaryota; kingdom Fungi; phylum Basidiomycota; class Ustilaginomycetes; order Ustilaginales; family Ustilaginaceae; genus Ustilago; species Ustilago lituana. The sequence continues at coordinate 526,675 of CAKMYA010000007.1, forward strand.
TGGCTCTGGACGAAGAGGCAGTAGATGTGGAAGCTGAGGCCACCTTCTTGGCTGGTGATGCCAATCCTTTGGCCATGATGTGTTATGTTGCGTCGTTAGAGAAAGAGAGAATGTGGAAGAAGTGAGCACAGAGGTGCAGAGAGTGTTGGTTTGCTCCACACCACCCGCGGCTGCAGCGTTGTGATTTTTCTTCTTTGGCGGAACTGAGCTTGCTGGAAATTTGTTGCTCGAACCCTTCGAACTGGTTTCCGAATTCCGTACTTTCCGCAATCTGGAATCATTCGCGCGAGTCAGGATGGATTATGACGGCGAATCGAGGTCCCGATCGGTGAGCCAAAAAAAAGGAAGAATAAACACGGCACAAGACAACTACGCTTCTGTTGTGAGAGGCAAATTGGCTCAGTCGAAATAGGCGGCGCTGGCTGCTCAGTTTTGACGGTCCATATCGCAATAGAGAACCCCAGACTTGTTCCTCTACGCCTGACTTTTGATTATAACTCATCGGTGCTTTGGATGCTTTCCCAAGCTAGCCCAAGCTACGGTGATGCAAATACAACAAGCAGTGAGCAGAGGCTAGTATGAGCGAAATAAGGTGGGTGTATAGTATGAGCGAAATAAGGTGGGTGTATGAGTGAAGCTGAGCGCGTATGCGGGGGGGAGAGCGGAGAGCGGAGCAGAGAGCAGCAAATGGCGACCAAACGAGCAAAGGGAAAAAACGACAGCCGGATCGCCCCCAAAAATCCCATTTTGGCATATTCCGACGTGCCTTCAGTAGAGAGGTTTTGGTCGAGAAACGTCTATCTCACGCAGTTCGTTTGCCGAACTACGCGAGACGGTGGTGGCGGTGGTGGTTTGGAAGAGAGTCAGACGGTCGCGAGCTCAGTCTTACTCAGTTCGGGATGCGGGTGCAGAATTTGAAAATTTTTTCCATTCACATGACGCGTCTTAGTCAGCAAATATGCACGATTTGTGAATATCGGGCTCATAGGTCACCGATGAGCTCCGTACAGTTGGTGGTAGTGGTCGTCGTCGCGAGCAGGCACAGACTGTAGATACGACGCGCTGGAGTCTTCGACTTGCATGATCGCGTGGACAGTGTCCGGTGCCTGGCGGATGCACTGGTTAAACAGAGATAAGGTTACAGAAAGCGCGGGGTAAGGATACGGATGATGGTAGTACTACCGCCATCCGTGGTTTCGACGGTTTCGGCGGTTCTCTCTCAATGTAGACTTTAGTTTCACATACCACACATGCTTTGTAATCAAGAACGTTGCCCAACATGTTACATTCTAGCTAAAACCACACGATCATGGTGAGATGCGTCTAACGCTTCTCATTCTACTTACATACACAGTTCACCTAACAGAAAGTAGTTGTAAGACGAATCCAAATGGGTCATACGGACCTCGCTTATGCACGCATGCATCCGAAGTGAGCAAGACGGCTTTGCCGAGCTCGAAACGCGCGAGTAAGAGGCGTACCAAAACCTCACTAGTATCGTCGCGCGACCTTTTCCCCCACCAGCATCCTTCCACGTCCCTTTTCATCCTAGCTTATCGACCCTGTTTCGTCATTCGTTCATCTCCGTTACTCGAATCATCGCATTCTTGGATCCTCAAGCTACGTTCCCATACCCACCACGGCCGCCTCTGCATACGGTTCGCGCCGATAAAATCGCTTCGAAAAGTGGCCGTCTCGCTGCATTACGGCCAGGAGAAATATTGCGCTGTGCTGCGCTTTCTTGATTGCAAGGGACAGGCGAAGCACGCGTGCGCGCGCGTTGAGTCCGCTTTGATACCATTTCATTGGATCGGCATCGTGCAAACACTCCTTTCCCGAAGCCGCGGCCGATCTCGTTCTCGTCATTTGTCGGCCTCGGTGTCACCGACAAGCGTGGCCGTAGCCCTGGCACCACCTTGATCGAACGACATTGTCGTCGTCGTCGCTGCTGTAATCGTTGCGGTCGCTCGTTCGTGCCGTAGTCTTGGTCGAGGTTGTTGCGACATTTCTCGTCAACGTTCGACATCGATCGGACCCTGGCGCACGAGCCTCCGATTCCACTTACGCCACACTGCATCCCCAGTTAACATCGTTAGGGTCCAATCCGGAGCAGCATACTACGAGCGAGTCCGACCATCAACTCAACACTGCGGCGGTGTCTGGTCCTAATCGGAAGCCGACGTGCTGCTCGTCGCCATCGCTGATCGCCTTTACCAATCGTCGTCAGGACAACATTTGAGCAGCACAACGACATCAGCGCACCACACCGCACCGCAGCCTCCCCTGTGACACTCGTCTAGGTCACCAGCATCACTCGGATTTTGTGCACTCTTCGTCCCAACGTGCTAGGCCTGCCAGCGCTGCATAGCCGTCCGTCGACACCATGACGGTCAGCCATCGCAAGAATAAGCCCACGCCAAAGACAGAAGATGGCTCCACATCGGCAGCTGCAGAGCCCGGAGTGCGCTACCATTGCGATGCGTGCGGGGCCGACATCACTCTCACCGTGCGCATACGCTGTGCCGGCGGCTGCACCGATTTCGACCTCTGCGCCTCGTGCTTTTGCTCCGGTGCACAGCCGGGCAAACACAAGGCATGGCACGACTACCGCGTCGTAGAACAACACTCCTATCCCATCTTTTGCGACGACTGGGGCGCAGACGAGGAATTGCTCCTCATCGATGGCTGTCAGACCTATGGACTTGGCAATTGGGCTGACATTGCAGACCACATCGGAAATCGCAGCAAGGAAGAGGTGCAGGATCACTACATCAAGGTGTACGTAGAAGGTCGAGATGGGAGCGAGCAAGGCGAGCAACGTGCACAGCAGGCCTTGCAACAATACCAACAGGTAGCGCAGCCCGTCTTCGACCCGCTCACAGATGCAGAAGGAACAGGCAGCCGAGTAGCTTGTCAGCTCACAACACAGGAGCCACCCGTCGTGGGACCGTCCATGTCGTTTACGCCCTCAATATCGCAAGATGAGTTTCAGCGAAGAAAGAGGCGGCGTGTCGAAACGCTACGCGAAGCACAGGCATCCTACTCGCCGCCCAAATCAGCAAAGCCGCTCGTCAGTGCCCCCACCAACCACAGCGAGCTGGCCGGTTTCATGCCTGGTCGACTCGAGTTTGAACACGAGTACGAGCAAGAAGCCGAACACCTCATCAAGGATATCGAGTTTGGCCGTGTCTACGACTTTGGCGGCGCCGACATGCCGTCCGAGTGGGAAGCGTTGGGCAGCAAAGCGACGCAGGGCCATGCGAGGATGGAGGCCAGCGGTCGAGGTGGTCCCACCAGCAAAAAGGCGACCCAAAATGCCGAAGATGACAAGGAAACCAACGCTGACGAAGAAGCTGAAGATCAGCAGGCTGCGTCCGACGCCAAGGACAAGGACAAAGATAAGGATAAGGATGCCGAGCCAGAAGATAAGCCCTTCGACTGGGACGAAGATCCAACCGATCTCAATCTCAAGCTCACCGTGATCGACATGTACAACGAGCGTCTCGACCGACGCTTGCGGCGCAAACACTTTATCTTTGAACGCAACCTGGTCGACTACCGTCGCAATCAGGCCGCCGAGCGTCGTCGACCGAAGGAGGAGAGGGAGTTGTTGTCCAGGACCAAGCACTTTGCGCAGATGCAGACCGCACTCGACTATGAAGATTTCCTCAACGGCTTATGCTATGAAGAGGCGTTGCGTAAAGCAGCGGCCCAACTGCAACACTACCGCAAGATGGGCATCTTGACATTGGACGATGCGAGCGCATACGAGCGCGACAAGGCCGAGCGAGCGCGCAAGGCAGCCGAATTGGCAGCGGGCGGGTTGGCTGCTTTCCCTGCTTCCGGAGCTGCAGGCACGCCTATCGCTGCTTCGGCACGGCCAAGGATCGACGCAGCTCGTGCACGACAGCGCGACACCAGCACACCGACCCCTATGGAAGAGACACTTGCAGCACAAGCAGCAGCTGTTGCAGCTACCCCGACTAGCGCAGCCAACGGCAAAGAAACCAAAAAGGAAAAAGATGCCAAGGACAAAGACGCCAAAGCCGACAAGGACGCCAAGGGCAAGAAGGGCGGTGCGAATGGTGACGAACCCAAAACACCACGGAAGCCGCCGCAGCCGCTCAATCTCGCGTCAGCGCCTTCGCTCAACCTCCTTACTGCGGCAGAAGCACAACTCTGCTCAGCACTGCGCATCCTGCCGCAACCGTTCTTGCTGATCAAGTCAACGCTGATCGCCGAATTCATCGCCAGAGGTGGCAAGTTGACAAGACGCGAATGCCGCACGTTGGTCAAGATTGATGTCAACAAGCTGGGCAAAGTGTGGGACTTTTTCAACGAGATGGGCTACTTTGATGCTGCCAGAGAAGCAGGTTGGACGGGTGGGATCGGATCGCCGCCGAGGAGCAAGGATAAGGAGGTGAAAAAGCCGGACTGGCTGGATGGGAGCATGGCGCTGTCCGCGAGCTATTCGTTTGCACCTTCGGCTGTCAACGGGAACGGTGGAGGCAAAGAGGGAAGCGGTGGATCATCGAGGGGAGCGAATGGGGTCGCGGGTGCTGGAAGTGGTGGAGGGCTGTTTGGCAAAGCATTTGGCAATGGCGCTGCAAGTGGTAATGGAGGCGGTCTATTTGATCTTGCTCACTCGAGCAGCGGCGTGACATCGGCGCAGCATCAGCAGGCATTGTTGAATCACAATGGACGAGGGGCGCCGCTCGTGTCCACACCTGGTGCTGCGAATGGCGTCAACGGCAGTAGCAGCGGTAGTGGTGCGAGCAGCAATGCTGTCACCCCCAACATGACTTCAGGCAGAGCTGGGTCGCAAAGCCCAAGTAAGGCGGAGAAATATCGCCCCACGGCCGCTGTCTAATCTTTTCCCTTTCGCTTCAACAAGGCTTACCGGAATCTGTGACTCGGTATCGTATTGCTTGCATGCAAAAAGCACATGCCTATCTATTTGTACACTATTCAAAATCCATGCACACAACCACAATGCTTTGTAGTGTTGTCATCCCCTCACCATCGGGCATGGCCAGGGTGCAGTCCTCCACACTCGACTCGATTGGATGCAGGCACCGGTGGTGAGTCGCGCGTTGGATGTGGGAAATCTCTCTTTAAATCTGAGCCAAATCGACGAAACGCATCTCGCAAGAGAGAGGGCTGAGACTGAGACCCTTAGATGGGCTAAATCGAGCTCGCACATGCCTCGAGCCAGGTGAGCAGTAAGATTCAATCATCCACATCCTCATCCACACGCTCCATCAGTCTTGCAATCATTCTTTCGCCATCATCACCAAGCATCATCGACCTCTTCCATCACACCATCGAACAATTCGCTCGCAGGGTGCAGCATCCCACAGCTCTTCTTGAATCTGTGGACTACCGCTTCCACTTGTCCGACCCGTTATCAGCAATCGGAATCGAGAGGCTGATCGGTGCACAGCTACTCCATCGCAACGGGTAACACTCGCAGGCCTCAGTCCATCATAGACTTCGATCGCTTCAACACTTTCAACATCCCAGATATCGTATCTCTTACCCAACCTCGTCGTTGTGCAACACGCGCCAACATGGCACCCATCCGCATCCCCTCTGGCACTTATACCTCCTCCCCTGCCTCTGCGGGCGCCAGTACCGCTCCGCCCTCCTCTGGCTGGGACTATATCCTCAAATTCATCCTCATCGGCGACTCTTCCGTCGGCAAATCCTCCCTGCTCGTCCGACTCACCGATGACCGGTTCCTCACCGACCCGGACCCGACCATCGGCGTCGAATTCGGTTCGCACCTCATCCGGCTCGACAATGGCGAGACGGTCAAGGTGCAAGTATGGGACACGGCGGGTTCGGAGAGCTTCAGGTCGATCACCAGGTCGTACTACAGGGGCGCGGCGGGCGCGTTGCTGGTGTACGATATTACGCATCGGGCGAGCTTTCTGAACGTCAAGAGCTGGCTCGACGATGTGCGGAGCCATGCGGAAGAAAAGGTTAGTGTGGTGCTGGTGGGTAACATGTACGATCTGGTAGAGGATGAGGATGATGCTTCAGCGCTAACAGGGAATGATGCGGCGGAGGAAGGGGAAGAGGAGAGGCGCAGACGAAGAACGGATAGGCGGAGAAGCAAGGGCAAGAAGAGGGAGGTGAGCTATGTGGAAGCGAAACAGTTTGCGGAGCAAGAAGGCCTGCTGTTCCTCGAAGCGAGCGCCAAGACGGGCTACAACGTGCAGGAGGCGTTTGCACAGGCGGCGCGGGATATCCACTCCAAGTTCTCCTCCTCGGATCCTTCAGCAGAGACGACTGGTGGCGATGGCGGAGGTGGTGCGGGCAGTGGCAAGTATGACAATGCTACGCTGGGGAAGAGATCGAGGATGAGGGCGAGGGCGGGGGGCAGGACGAGTGGGACGGTGAGTCTGGAGCAGACAGCAGCAGGGGCACAATCAGCACCAGGCACAGGCGCAGCGGGGGGTGCGAGAAACGTCAGCGGCTTCTCGATTCGCAGTCTCACCGGCGGCGGCAGCGGCGCGACAGCAGCTCAAGGCGAGGGCGCAGAAGGGGAGGCACAAAGGGCTGCCGGAGAGTGCTGTACCATCTGCTAAGCCCTCTGTTTATCTCACCAACTCTTGCAATCGCATCGCCATTGCCACACACACACACAACAGTCCGTCGCCGTGTGAAGTGCTTATTTCCCATTACATGTTACTGTCTGGCTGACGGGGGCTACTTCTTGCGAATGCGCAACAACTGCGTTCCCTGCCGCCTATACTCCCTCGCTCTCTCCTCATCGTCATCCGCGACATCTTCAAAGACAAAGGCCTTTTTCAACATGGCAAAGAACCGTTTATCCGCCTTCCTCCGTTTCTGGTAGCAAAACAGGATCTCGGTATTTGGGGTGGAGAGCGCAGCCATAGTATCGATCAGCGGTTGGAAGGCGGTTTCGAGGTAGACGCAGTCAGCGAGCAGCAGCACGTCGGGGAGTGGCGAAGTGAACGTTGCAGCGGGTTCGGTGGCCCAATCGAGCTCGGCTACTGAGATGGAACCGTTGTGCGAGGGGAAGTTGAGCAAGAGATTCTCGCGCATCAGCGGTAGCATAGCGTCTTGGTCTGTGACGTAGATTTTGCACCCGGCGAGGGAGAGGGAGTGGACGAGGTAGCCGACAAGCCCCGTGCCAGAGCCGAGCTCGATGATGGTTTTGTTGCGCCAGTCAAAGTTATGGTTGTTGTACCCAGCGTTCTTGCCCTCTTCTCTTCCCATTCCCCCTTCTTGCTGCACGGCGGGTTTCGAATACCTCCCAGCAATGTAGGCGCCCAACACCTCTGCAGCCGGCCAGATCTTTCCCCCACACCCCGTGGTCATATCCAGCTTCAGATGCACATCCCAATACTCTCCTCCTCCCCCCTCTTCTCCTACACTGGCAGGGTGGTCTTGGAGCAGCTCCGGCCGGCGCGTGAGATCGCGGTAGTACCGGATGGTGGTGCGTCTATCGATAATGCTTTCGACCTGTTGTGGAAAGATGCTGTAGTCGGTGTTGCTGGGAAGATCGCGGATGTCGGAGGAGGTTGGAGCGGTCAAAGATGCGGTTTCGTCCGAGTCGGTGATGGCGAGAAAGTGGCGCAGGGGATTCGAGAGGTCGAGCGCTTCTTCGCGCTCCAACTCGGCGCGAACGTCGACATCGGTATCTTCTCTAGTCATCACGGGTGAGAGCGGCCCTATCTGTTGGAGTGTGTAAAGGGTGGTGGAGAGGCAGGAAGATGGCCATGCAGCAGAGATGCGTGTGGTTTGGGGCAGTGTCATGAGAAGAAAAGCTCAAAGAAGACCCTGAAAAGTGGAAGCACCTCCCTTTTTTCATTCGCTGTTGTTGATTCAATTGATCTGACATATGCTACTGCGCTAAAAATGATGGAATCTGCAGGGTCCAGCATGCTGCGGTGGATGTAGGATGAAGTCATCTCGACTTGCAACCAGCGTCATCATATCGCTTGCCGCCGGCCGCTCGCACCGCATGAAGCCAAAGCGTTCCTTGGCAACCAGATCGGGCCGGCAAATCATTCCAAACTCACTCACTCATCTCCCAGAAAGAAGTCGTTTCAGACAGAACCACACAGCTCTGAATGCCGAGACTGGTGCACGCTCCAACCAACCAACCATCGTTGTGTGTTGTACCTCGACTTTTTGAGGCGACTCTCTTTTGTTCTTGACACCATCCTTCGATTCGCTGCTACAGGATAGCGTCACCGTAGAAGCAATCCATCACCATGCGCGCAGTATCGACGCCTATCACCGCTCTCGGGCGCACCCTCACATCACCAGCAGCAGCAGCAGCGGCTCGCCCCGCCGCTACCCGCATTGGCATCTCGCCACAACCCCTCGGCCGCAACTTTACCACTTCAGCCGTCAGGAACGACGACCAGTCCCGTGCCAAGGCTGGATCCGTAAGTCCCCCTCCCCAACATCCCTGCTTCCACTATTTCCTCTCTCTGTGTGTGTACTTACACCCTCTTCTTCTTCCTCCTTCCTCTCGTGTGCGTTATGCAGCTGAGAGAAGTGCTGAACCGACCCGAAATCACGCCGCTCTTCCTGTTCACCGGCGGCATCATCTGTCTCGGCCTCTTCTTCGCCGGCAGACACCTGTTCCGCGACAAAGAGCTGCGTCTCGACCACGCACAGCAGAACAGGCTCAAGACCGAAACCGAAAACCTCGACTTTGAAGCAATGAAGCACGTCGCCGACGACCCGGACGGAAAGCTGACACGAGACGCAATCGACGAGGACAGGAGGAGAAGCCAGAGAAGGGACCAGATTAAGCAGGAGAAGGTGGACAAGGCTAACGATAAGCTCTAATCCTCCCTCTTTGCAACCAGGGGGGGTGGGGGATAGGACCGCTGGCTGATGAAAATATGAATATTGCAGCTTGTACACAGTGCGATGCGATGCAGGTGTGTGCTGGAACTGAGAGCAATAACAGCTAGCTTACTTGTGCCATGGGTGGGAATGGGGCGGAACGCAGACAGGCGAGAGTATGAGTGTGCGAAAGGCAACGATACAAGTACAGACATTACACGACAAGAAGCAGATACGGTACAGTACAGGAAGAGGAACAGGGACGAGAGAGCGAAAGCTAGACATGACGCACGCTGGGCGTGTTCCCACTCGCAGCGTACACATCTACGCGCATCCCGCACCCCCAACGATGCAGCATATACATCAGCAAAGCAAGCGAGCGAGCGAGCGTCGAGATCAAGGCAGAGTTGGGTGTCGGCTCGAATCGAGGCTGTACACGATACCCTGTAACCATGCATTGGCAGGCAGATGGGTTCCCGAAGAAGCGTGTGTGGGTCAGCACGGTCTTCTCTGCTCGGCGCTTTTGTTGCATATGAGAGTGGTGGGTACTCACGTTGTTGCTCGTCTTGACGACATGCTTTGCAGCAACGAGCGCGATGAGCGTCTTGTTGATCTTGGCCTGCGACATTTCCGGGTTCTTGACGATCTCTGTGATGCGCAACCCTTTGGCGCCTGCTGCGAGCAGCGCCATGCATACATGCTTGGCAATCGCGTTCTGCTTGGGATCGTTGCCACCACCGCGGTACTCGAGCGGGAGCGTCTCGATGATCTCGTCCGTGTAGGCTTCGCGCTTCTTCTTCTGTGCTAGTGTCATCTTTGGTTTCGCTCCTCCCGCCGCCGTCGCCGCTGCTGCTGCTGTGGATGCCGCTGTGGTGGGCTTTTTAGCTGCGGGAGCGGCAGTGGTGGTGGTGGAGGAGGGTTTCTTGAGCGCAGATTTGAGCGCGGGTTTTGCGGTTGAGGCGGTAACGAGAGGAGGTTGGGTGGGGTAGATGCTCTCGTCGTCCGTGGTGACATAGGTCTGGTCTGCTGCTGCTGCTGCGTTGTTGTTCATATCCGCCTGCTGCGTCTGCTGAATCTGTGAACCGATAGCAAGATCCAAGTTCTGCTGTGCGGCATACTGCTGCGCCTGCTGCTTAATCCTCTTCTCCGCCCTCTCAAAATTGTCCTCCAACGGCGCCTCTGGCCACTCGACACAATACGCATTCATCTTCAACCCATAAATGTACATAGCAAAGTTCTCGTTAAAACTGTGCAGACTCTCGTGCACCGCCTCGACATTCTCCAGGTTGAGTTGCAGCACGCCGACTTCTTCCGCCAGATCGGTCATCGCACCTTGGAGGAACGAGAGCGGCGTGGCACCGGCAGAGAGCTGTTTGGACGCCGAGTGGGAGAGCGCATTGAGCGAGCCGCGCGAGATTCGGCGCAGAGGCGTGGTTGGGGTGGGGCCGGTGAGCGGTCGTGGTCGTGACATTCTGGTCCACAATCTTGGAGGGTAAGCGGGGTCAGGGATGGTGGTGATGGTGACAGGAGGAGAGGAAAAAGGGTGTTGCACTGCAGGTTAAAAGGCGCAGGCACAGGCACAGGCACAGGCACCGGCGGATGGCAAGTGTCACTTTGGACTGCGCGTCGCGCGTGCACGTGATGTGCGCAGAGCGAAAAAGTGTTACTTTGGGGCCACACCAACACTTTTGGCCGTTTTTTTTTTTTTCTGCGCTCGACTCAGCCATCGCTCAGCTTTGGCTCCGTCCTTGGTTCTTCTTCGTCTGCCTGCACCATCACACCTTCGTGCACAGCTTTGTGCACAGCTTTGTGCACAGCTTAGCTTCAGCCTTGGCTCAGTCTTGGCTCAAAGGCGCAGCGCATATAATGTAAGCTTTTTGGGAGTGCACCTCGATCTTTGCTTCTACCCACATCATCCTCCCTTCTTTGCCGTCTCATCTTTCCCTTACTCTACTACACCTGAGCCCATGTGATATCGTTTGCCCTGCACATATCTGCCGCCATCATGTCGAGAAAGGGGCGTAATTCCAAGAAAAATAAGGCAGCTAATGACACTAACAAGGCGCGGGTCGAATCGCCGCCCCAAACTGTTGCAGATGATCAGGAGCCCATCGACCCTCCCCCCTTCTTGCGTTTGCCCATCGAGCTGCAATCGCGCGTGATATACTATGCGCTCAACAAAACACATTGGAGCGAGTCGTGCTCCAATTCGACGGGTCGAGAGGTTGGCGACATCCTCTCGGTGTGCTCTCGCTTCCATGAACTGGGCATACCGCATGTGTATGGGAAGGTCATTTTGTGGAACGACGAAAGGCATTGGCGATTTCGCAAGACACTCGAAGCTCATCCAGAGTACTCGCTCTACATACGCGAGCTTGATCTGCCCAACTGCTCATACAAGTGGTACGAGTTTAAGCATGTTCTCGGGGTTGTCGATGCCATAGACACCGCTGTGCACACCGCGTCAGTAACTGAAAAAAGACTTGACAGGGTGTTTTTGACCGTTCCAGAAGATATGGTTGCACAAGCGTTCGAGGTGTTTCGACGCTTCCAGCCGTTGCACATAAAGTGTCAAACCGTACTGGTGACGGAACGCGGGGACTACATCGTGCCTTCCTTCGGGCTGACTGCCACGAAAGAGAAGATCGAGGGTGGATGGCTCTCGCGGCTGGTAGTTCTGGATCTATCCGGCTTTGAGATCGATTTGGCCACGGCTCAGCTGGTATCAAAGCTGCCGAGCCTCACATCTCTGACTTTGGCCTGGAATGCAAAGACACTGCAGCTACCATTGCACGAGGCAATCTACACGATCCTTTCAACGGGCGAATCGCGGACCAAGCTCAAGAAACTTAGACTGGCCAGATTCCCATACTGCTTTCGCCGTACATACCAAGCGAAAATTGGCGTTTGCATCCTCACAACGTCAGTACACTGGTTGCAAGCTGGGAATTACGATACCGCACCGGAACCTCGGTCGGAACATATGATCTGGCATGGCTGCCAGTTGTGCAAGATAGACTTTAAGTGGCCCCGAGCTGAGTACCAAGTGTCCGAAGGCTGCACCCTCTGCCCAAGATGCTGTGCCTTGGCTAGTCAGCCACACATCACGAACCCTGACAAGACAGTGCACTTTGTTGCCTTGGGATCTGGCATCAAAACAGTTCCGCCCGCCGGTAGCCAGGTCGATGGGGAAACTTTTCGTTACGGTTTGTGCGATCAGCACTACCAAGAAATATTCGGAGAAGAGCACGATCAAGGAGCCGTTCGGGACGAGATGACTTTCTTGCGACGGAGGGCGCTCGAATGTATACTATGGTATCCGGACGAGGACGTGTGGTAGCACTGAGTCTGCCGCTCATGTCACGCAAGCAATGCTGTCAGATATGTTGGGGAAGTCCGCAATCCAATGGCAGCATCGATACTGGTGTCTGCTGAAGCGCCTGACTGATTGCTTACATGCCTGCGAATGATATACACGGTGATAGAGGATAAAGAGATCGTGAGCCTGGAACCATGTGCGACATTGAGCGTGGGGGAAAGCCAGAAGAAGAAAACTCAAATCTGGGAATCCTGACCGGCGTCATGTCAAAAGCTGCGTCCCTGTAACTTATTCCCAAATCACGCGGCAACTTTTTCCTGCACGGACCCCACACCTCGCACCTCACTGCTCACCTTTCCCTTTCGTTCTCTTTCTTCCATTTCCACCACCACCACCATCATCCTCCATTCCATCCTTACCTCACCACTCCTCCACTCGGCCTTCACCCGCGTCGGCGTCACGTTCGCGAGGATGGACCGCCTGCTCAACCTCCAGACGGCGCTCTCGCTCGGCTACGTCGCTTCCATGCTCGGCGCTGCCCACCTCTCCTCCCGCCTCCTCCTTCCCCGTTCTTCCCCCTTCAAGACCCGCTGCATCTTCCTCTGGCTCGCATTCGACTCCATATGCCACCTCACCCTCGAAGCATCCTTCCTCTACCTCTCTGTCCAATCGCGCACTGTCGCCACCTCGGCGCCCTCGTTCTTCCGCTCGCTCTGGATCGAGTACGCCGCTGCCGACGCACGGTGGGCCCATGCTGACCCGACGCTCGTCGCTATAGAGTGGGTCACTGTTCTCGTCGGTGGCCCTCTCGCCGCGTATTGCGCTTGGTTGCTGGCAAAGGGGGATAAGACGTATCATTATTGGGCGGTGGTGTTGAGCGCAGGCGAGCTGTATGGGGGATGGATAACGTTCGCACCAGAGTGGTTGGTGGGGAGTGGGAGGCTCGAGACGCAGGATTGGTTGTTGTTGTGGGTGTATTTGGTGGTGATGAATTTGGTTTGGGTTGTGGTGCCGGTTTGGCTGATGGTGGATAGCTATGGGTTCATGGCGCAGAGTTTGAGGGAGAGCAGGGTCAAGGATTCCACAGTACCTGTGGTTCAGACGAAAGAGAAGCGGGGAAAGACGAAGCAAACAAGCGTGCTGACCTCGGCACGAGGTCTCTCCGGATCAGCCTACCTCCTGCTCCTCGCAGTGCTGTTCTTCCACATCACGCCAACATCCGTCTCAGCCTCGTCCTCCTCTCCCGCCTCGGCTGCATCTCCATACGACCCGTCGAGCAGCACCACCCTCTTCCCACGCGCTACCCACACCGAATCCCTCTTCACCACCCTCAAGACAACCCTTGTGCCCATGCTGCTCCCACTGTCTCTCGTTAGCTTCTCCGTACTGGTGGGCGCAGTCCAGGTCATCGACAAGGCGCTCCGTCGTGTGCGCAAGACCAACCGCACCCGCCGCCGCCGCCTCCTCTCCTCCCTCGGCATCAACGAAAAGGACGAGCAAGCAGAACCCAGGACGATCATCGGCTTTTTCCACCCCTACTGCAACGCTGGCGGCGGTGGAGAACGCGTGCTGTACCAAGCCATATCCCTCCACCTCGCCCTCGATCCACGCTGCATCATCGTCATCTACACGGGCGACTTCCCTTCGGCCACCAAAAGCCAGATCCTCGCCAAAGCTGCGGAGCGGTTCGGCATCGAGATTGATGCAGGGCGGGTGGCGATGGTAGGGTTGGAGAGGCGGTGGATGGTGGAAGATGCGACGTGGGAAAGGTGGACGCTGGCCGGGCAGAGCTATGGGAGTGTTTGGTTGGGGTTCGAGGCGCTTTCCCAGCTGATTCCGGATGTGTTTATCGATACGATGGGGTATGCGTTTACCTATCCTGTCGTGCGGCTTTTCAACAGGAAGCTGCCTATTGGAGCGTACGTGCATTACCCGGTCATCTCTACAGACATGCTGAACCGGGTGGAGAACCGGCAAGCTTCGCATACCAACGACGCTGCTACCGCCAACTCGGCTGTTCGCTCACGGGTCAAACTGGTATACTACCGCATCTTCGCAAGGCTTTACAGCTGGGTGTTGGGCAGAGCAGACGTTGTTGTGGGGAATGGAAGCTGGACTGCCTCGCACCTCAACCAGCTTCTCTCCCGCAGAAAGGAAGAGGGAGTAAAGGTGGTCTATCCACCCTGCGATACGGACGAAATGGCCACCTTCCCACTCACCCCGCGCTCTCGCACCATTGTATCGCTCGCCCAATTCCGCCCTGAAAAAGAACACCCGACCCAACTGCACATCCTCTCCCGCCTGCTCACCACCCACCCGCACCTCTCGCCCAAACTCATCATCATGGGCAGCAGTCGTCACCCCGCCGATACCCACCGCATCTCGCTCCTCCGCACCCTCACCACCCAACTCTCGCTCCACCCGCACGTCGAATTCATCATCAACGCCCCCTTCACCACCATCCTCCACCACCTCAAATCCGCCAGTATCGGCATCAGCACAATGAAAGACGAACACTTCGGCATCAACATTGTCGAGTTCATGGCTGCTGGCCTTATCACAGTCAGCCACAAATCTGCAGGTCCATACCTCGACATCGCTGTCCCCTCAGCAAACCACAGTGAACATGGAGAACATGGAGAGGAGGTGGGGGTGGGGTATCACGCAGAGTCTGTCGAGCAGTATGCAGAGGTGATTGCACACATTTTTGAGCAGGAGGATAAAGAGCCTAATGCAGTGTTGGGGATGAGGATGCGTGCGAGGGAGAGAGCGCAGAACGTGTTTGGTCGGAGCGCGTTTGAGCATGCGTGGCAAAGGGAGTTGTGGAGCAAGTTGCAGGCCAAGTTGGACGGTAACGCTGCACCGGCAAAGAAAACCGAGTAGAGACTTGCACACAGCCGAAACAGAGAATGCATTCGTAACACTGTGTGACATGTTATAATATCGCCTTGCATTGCATTGCATTGCAACTGCGGTTACAAGTGCCATCGTGTGCCCGAGCATTTAACAGCGCTCAAACACGCGATACAGATCCGGCAGATTGGCCACCTGCACCACAAACTCGTTGCTCGCTTTGCTCGGCACATACTTGCCCCTCGATCTGGGCATGCTATCGAACCACAGATGATGCACCCTCCTCTTCACAGCCTCCTCTTCTTCCTCTCCCTCCTTGCGCGTCTCTCTATCCTCGCCCTTCGACGTCGGTGGTGCAGGGGGACAGGGCAAACATGCCCATGCCAACTGCTTTGCGACCGAATCAAAACACTCCTGCTCATCCTGCCAATCCACCCTCGTCGCCAGCCGCACCAGAAGCTGGGGCAACCGATCCAGCTCGACAGCACACCCATTCGCGCCTGGCAACAAACTCGGCACTGCCTCCAGCGTCCGCTTATCGGCATCAAAGCAGAGCGAAAAGTACTCTGCCACCATCTCTGCCTTCTCCAGCAACAATGCAACGATCTTGTCCTTCACCACCTCGATGCTTGGCGGATCGTCCTCGGGAACGCCAGACGTGGTTTCCAGCCCAAGCCGCACAAGCTCGTCGAGCGACGGAGCGGGATCAAGCCTTATGCGTCGAAGACTGCCAAACTGACGGAGGACGAGCTGGTAGCCAAACTCACGGATGAGCGCATCATGATTGACCAACAACAGCCTTGTCTCGTGCTGAAGCAAGCTCAAGCCCTTGTGCAAATCGACGACGCCAACAAACGTGTGGTTCTGCACAATGTCGGTGAGATTTCGATGTTGAGCCTTGACCATCTGCGCGCGCAAGTTTCGAACCGACGTGAACGAGCAGTCCGAGTCCAAGATGCGGACGCCAAGCGCATGGCGACTGCGCTTCGCCGCACGAGTAAAACTGTCGCCATTGCTGTCAGCATACGAGTCGCTGCTGCTCTCCACTCTGCTGGTAGCGTGCTGAGCTGTAGAAGCGGACTGTGACTCGTCTTCTGCTTCTCCTGCCACTGTATCCGAGGTGGTAGAGTCGTGCATGCCTGCGTCCAATGCACGCTCCTTGTCAGCTGATCTGGATTTGGAAGAAGAAAACATGGCGTCGAGCGTCCTTGTCTTGGCATCGACGCGCACTAGATGCTGAGGGTAGCCTTTGGAAGACGAAACGGGTACGTCGGGTCTGCGCCCAAGATTGGCAGAGCTGCTGCTTGCGCCACTACTGCTGCTTCTCGCCTCCCTCAGTGCAGGTCTTGATGCCTGCTGCTGCTGCTCGTCATCCCTGCCGGCGACTGCTAACGAAGCTCCTCGCGTACCTACATCAGGAGCAAGGATCGGCAGGACTGCTTGCGAAAAGGCAAATGTCCTGCTCGAGTTGGCGCCGGCGAGCTTGGTCTGCGCCGCCTGACAGATGCGCTCAACAATCTCGTCTTCGTTGAGAAAGTGCACCTCCTTCTTGGTAGGGTGCACGTTGACATCGACATTGGCAGGATGGATGGAAATCGAAAGATAGATCCAGGGATGCCCACCTTTGGGCAGCAGCGTGGCGTATAGCGCCTCGATGGATCGCTTGAGCAGAGGGCAGTCAACGAGACGATTATTGATGAAGCAGAGCAGAGTAGTGCGCTTGCTGCTCCAGTTGGCACCGCTGATCCAGCCTTGGCAATGAAAGCCAAGGTGGTCGTCGGCGACGTCGTTCAACTCGACCAATTCTCGCGCGACTGCATTTCCATGGAGTATTCGGATGGTGTCGAGGGTGGTGTTGGTGGGAGAGGAAGGCGTGTTGAGATCAGTGGCATTGCTCGAGGCCTTTCGACAGACAAAGCCGACGCCTTTGCCTCCGTAGTGTACAGCGTACTTGGAGACGACATCCAACGCTCGATTGTACTCGTCCGCGGGACTGCGAAGAGCGCGGCGACGTTGAGGGACATTGTAGAAAAGATCCTCGGCCGTGATCAGCGTGCCGTCTGTGCCCGCACACTGCCTCGGCTCGCTGCTCTGACCTGGCTTGGGCGGTGCAAGACTGCCGTTTGCATAGAAGGCGCGATAGGCGCAGTCCTGGTGCTTGGTTTTGGAGACCACATTCATGGATGCGGTGACGTAGCTAATACTGGCGAGTGCCTCGCCTCTGAAGCCAAAGGTAGACATGCTCTCGAGGTCGGCAAAGTCTCGCAGCTTGGAAGTAGCGAAGCGCTCGCAGAGAAGTGGCAGATCGGAAGGCTGAATGCCAGAGCCATTGTCTTGGATCTGTAGCATCTTGATGCCGCCTTCTTTGAGGGTGATGCGGATCAAGGTGGCGCCTGCATCGAGGGAATTCTCAATGAGTTCCTTGAGCGCGTTGGCTGGACGATGAATGATCTCGCCGGCTGCGATGCGGTTGACGACGCTCTGATCGAGTCGTTTGATGGGCCTGTAACGCAAGCATTCTGCCTCGGCTGGCAGCTCGTGTTCTGTGTCGTCAGTCATGTTGATGTGTAGAAGTCAAGATGGGGGAAGGCAGACTCGTGAATGTTAATGCCTTGATATCTGAGGCTAGCGCTTGGCGTGGTCTTGGCTGAACCAGCCATGCTATTGATGCTGGCCAGAGGGCATCAAGGAGCTGTTTGAGGCTCAGTCGAGAGTCCTGGAATGAAAGGCGATCCCCCTGTGCAATCGCGACTCAGCCACGGGTCGTAGCCATGATGATGTCTCCTCTGCTTCTAACCGGCTGAAGAGGTGTGATGGCCAAAAGGAGAAACGCTTTCCTCTCTGTCACAGTATATGAAGTTGGTCGAGCTTCGCTGACAAGTCACAATGTTCCGGCGTCAGGATGGGCGTAAGAGTGTGCGTGCGTCGAGTGGCTCAGTCGACCAAAAGTGTTGTTCTGCGTCGAATAGAACAAAAAGTTGGCTGGGCACGCGTCGCGTTAATTGGATCGATTTCCACTCAAACTCGTCCTTCTCCTCTCCAGCCCACACCATCATCCTCTCTACCATCCATCACGTCCCTCGTCACCCTCTCCAACGCTTGCTCTCTTCCAACAATGTCCGAGTCTCCAAGCTCACCCGGTCCATCCGTCTCCGCCTCCAGCAAACCCGCTGCTGCTGGTGCTGCTGCTTCTTCTTCTTCCAAGCTCCAACGCGGCGTGTCGGTCTTCCCCACCGCCCGCGTCTCGCGCATCATCAAAGCCGACCGCGACGTCGACATCTGCTCCAAAGAAGCCACCTTCCTCATCAGCATCGCCACCGAGATCTTCATCAAAAAGCTCACCGACTCAGCATACACCCTTGCTAAGCTCGACAAGCGCAAACACATCTTCTACAAGGATCTGTCGCGCGCGGTGCAGCAGGCAGACTATCTCGAGTTTCTCAGAGACGCCATCCCCACACCGATGGCTTTGTCGTCAGCGTTGGAGGCAAGGCAGGAAAAGCTGGCTCAGAAACAAACAGAGGAGAATATGATCTTGGAGGGCACGTTGCAAGATGAAGACGACGAAGACGAAGAGGAGGAGGTGGAAGAGGAGGAGGATGAAGGCGAGGAGGATGACCAGGAAGAAGCAGCGGAGGATGAACCAGAATCAGCCGCAAAGCCGACCAAAAAAAAGACCACTTCCGCGAAGAGCAAGTCCACATCCAAGGCCAAAGATCCACCACCACAGTCTACTGATGCCGAGAACCAAGAAGAGGACGCTATGGACGAGGACGCTGCTTAAACCGCCAGTCTGCCCCTTCCTGCCCCTTCCTGCCCCTTCCACCCATCTTTCCACATGCGCTCTCACTATTACATCGCTCTCCAGTCCGCCATCTGTACTTCTAGCACATCGCAAAATCCAAATACAGTCCGTCTCTGCTGCAATCCCGTACTGTGGCCACATTCATGAGATTCGACCTTCTCTCCCCACACACTCCCACTGCATAGTGTTCCTAAAAGCATCAATCTGACTAAAGGATCGCAATGAGATTCAACTAAAATGACCCTTCACATGCAAACGGTAACACTGCTAGGACCTCCTACGCAAAGCTACCTCCCATCGAGACAGCCGCTGCGGTCCTATCACTCCCCTCCAACAACTGTCCGAACAGACCCCCGGCAGACTCTTCACTCCGCATTTGCAGCATGTAAATGATCCCTGTCCTGTTGCCCCTGTCACTCAACTCGACAGCAACGCCCACTTTACCCACCCTCTCCACGCCATCCGTCAACACAATGGTTGAGATGAGCGTCTTGCGCTCGTTCTCCACCACCAACTGCTTGATGTCGTCCGGCAGGATGTGGTACAGTTTCAGCCTTGCGTTGCCTAGCGATTTCCACTGCGCGTGGCTTTGTTTGAGGAAAAGCTTGCAGCGCATCTGAGCGGACACGGTGCTACGGAATGGTCCTTGCCGCTTGGAAGTAGGGCTGCCGGGTGGAGAGACGTCGGTGCCGCGCTCGCTCCTGTCGCGCCCTTCCTTCATCATCGCAGATGGAAGTTTGGGCGCCGTGGATCCAATGCTGGAGCTGGAGCGCGTGCGGATAAACGAGCGCGGTCCGCCTTCACCTTCGTCCGAAGTGCGTCTTCCACCGGACGAGCCGTGCGATGCTTGGCGAAGGTTCGGTGCAGACGGTCGCTTCAATGCCTCCCGTGCTCCCATGCCGTTGGGTGGGGGAGGTGGGCCATGGCCGAAGGGGTGCCCGCCACCGGGAGGCGGTCGTGGCATCGGCGGTCGTGGAGCACCATTCATAAAGGGCGGCATCGGTCCTCCCGGTGCGTTAGGTCCACCTGGTCCCATGCCAGGCGCTCCTGGTCCCATACCAGGACGAACATGTACAGGGCCGAAACCGGGACTGTTGCCTGGACCGCCGCCGGGCATCTGACCAGGAACCGGACTAGGACCACCTCTTGGGAACTGCATCGGTCCCCCTGGTCCTCGCATGCCACCCGGCGAGCGAGGTGGCATGTTCGGATCCTGCATCAGCGGCGGACGCCCCATGTGCATAGGACCATTCGGGCCATCGGGTCCAAATCCACCAGGACCATAGCGCGTAGGCCCAAACGCGGGGCTGGTGTCAGGCGAGAATGCACCGTTCGTGGGCGAGATCATACCAGGACGAGCGCCCATGGGCGAAGGAGGACGTTGCATCGGTGGACGCGGTCCCCCAAATCCACTGCCTGGGCCAAACTGAGAGGGAGAAGGCGATCGTGGCGAGAAGGCCGAGTTGCTGCCAGGTGGAAAGCTGCCCAGATCTGGCGAGCCCATTGCAGCTGCTTTGGGGAACGATGCAACCGAGTTGAATGAAGCCTGCCTCGACAGGTCCGAGCCGACGACAGGCGAGCCTATGCCTTCGGGGCTGAATGGTGCTGGTGCTGCATCACCGGCGTCGTCGTGGCCGTGTGCGGAGGAAGGGGTGACCGAGATGGCTGGCGAGAGTGCCGGTGTGGTAAGACTGGGCTGTGCTGATGCGAGCGCAGCGCCCGACAGACTGCTGTTGGCCGAAGGTGCGGGCGCCGATAAGGGGTTGCTACCCGTCTTGACTTTGAGGCCGAGGTTGGCTGCAAACTTTTGGCAATCGGCGAAATGCTCGAGCCAATCCTCTTTTGCTTCGCGCGAATCCGTGTGCACGAGAAGCTTTTCCTTTTTGAGAATGGTGATGGACAGCAAATTGCCCTGGCCGCCCATATCCGCGACACGCAGATGCTTTCCAGCCAGCGGCGGATACAGCAACCACATATCGGGACCCTTTCCACCCTTGGAAAGCTCAGCTTTTTCGCTGGGCGTCATGCGCTCGCACACGAGGAAGAGATCGGTGAGCAGGAAGATGTGCGCCCTGCGAATGCTGATCTCGGGACCGCCGCTGGATGGAGTGAAGTGGATGACCACATCGGCCGACTTGCGCAACGAGCGCGAGAAAGGTAGGTTGGGCGGGTTCATCTGGAGCTGGCACTTTTTAGGCTTCATAGTGAAGATGTCGAGCGTCTTGGACGTGTCGAGGCGCTTTTCGAGATGCTCGATGGGCTGCGAAAACGAGTTAGTTCGAGACGATGCAGAGTCCTCGCCGGCGGTTTGAGAGCCGCTTTCGTGCACGCTGGCAACCTCTGAATTGCCTCGGATCAAGTCAGGGCGTGAAGGAGAGATGCTTGGCTCGAGACTGAGGCCGTTGAGCTGTGCGGTGGGAGCGCCAAACATGGGCATGCCTCCTGGCGTAGGTGCACGGCCAGCAGAGGGAAGCAACGTCGACGTTGGAGCAGAAAAGCCGGTAGGGCCGCCACTGCTTGGCTCTGCCGCCGGTGCACGGGTGGGCGAGTGTTTGTTGCTGCTACTACTGCTGTTGCCGAGTGTTTGGACGGGACGCACGCTGGGCGATTGCGAGTCGGAAGTCGATGTGGCGGACGAGACGCGATCGCGGGGCGAGGTTTCGCTGGTGACGTTGCTTTCAGCAAACGAGCTATCGCGCGACTCGCGACCAGCCGCTTCGTCCAGTACCGAGGCCGCAAGTCGACGCTTGGACTTGTCGACGAGCTCATCGAGCTTCTCATTGGCTCCGACAAGCAGGCGGTGGTCGCTGCGGCCTGGCTGAGTACTCTTGAGGAGGCGCGAGTAGAGCCTCTTGTAGTACTTGAGACGAATGTGTGGGAGCGCAAAGAGGCTGTCCAATGTCCACGGCTCGTTGGGATCGCGTTTTCGATCGCTAAAGACGACCGGATTGCCGTCTGCATCGGTTGCGCCCGACACCTCTTGGAGAAGCTGGGCAAGACGGGGGTTGGACTGGACGGCAGGCCAAGCATCAAAGTCGGAGAGATAATTCTCGCAAAAGCGCGAGTAGGGCGTCTCGAGGTCGTCGATCCACTTCATGAGCAGATCGCCCAGTGCTTTTGGTGAGGAGGGGTTGGGTCCAATCTCCTTGAGCGCCTTAAGGAAGCTGCGGTTGGCACGGTAGATGGCCTCGATGTTGCGGAACATGGTGTCAAGCTCTGGTGGCGGGAAGTTAGAGCGAGACCAAGCAGCAGCCACCTTTTTGATGACCTTGCTGAGCTCAGAGACGTAGGCGGCCTCTGTCTCGAGCAGGTCGACGAGTGGGTTGGTCTTTTTCGCCTTATCCTTGTCCGTAGAGTCTTTGGAGCCGTCATCTCCGTTTCCTCCTGATCCACGGCGATCGTCAGATCCGCTGTTGCGCTGCGAACTATCGCGACCTGGCGCACTACCGTTGTTGCTGGAATAAGCGCCAGGTCCGCCGAAGCTGCTGCCAGCCGAAAAGCTGGAGCCGGCATTCTGGCTCAGATCAAGGCTGGACTGGTCGGCTGCAGAGAAGGAAAGGGAGGAAGGGGAGCCCTGCATTCCGATGGATGGGCCAGCAAGCGCATCGAGCAATGCGGCGTTCTTGCGCGCATTTCCATTGCTCGCTGGAGATGGCAGTTGTCTCTCTTCAGCAGATAATGGCGATCTGGGCAAAGAGCTTGAGGAGGAAGGACCTGCATCGGGGTTGAAGAGAGGATGTGGTATCGAAAAGGGGCTGTGCATGCCGTTAGCCGAGCCCATGCGTGGGAGCAGGTCGATGGAGCCTGTCACAGACATGATGGCAGCTACGGAAGGAAACGAGGGCGTGCGTGTGAGAGATGTGCTGCTGTAACCGGGCGATTGGGCAGGTGCACGGTAGACTTGATGAATGGTATTGCTGCCGTCAGACGCGTCGCTGTGGTCGCTTGCAGCGTCGTCTTGATCCGAGAGAATCAGCTGACACTCTTGTGAAAGACTAGACGGGATGCGACAAGCGCTATGAAAGCTGTGTTGGAGCTCGAAACGCGCGTCTGTAGTGTGATGTCGAGTTGATCTGTTAAAGGAGGGGCTGCGTGGCGGATGTGTTATGTAAAAGGGGCTGCTGTCTCTGAATTGGGCAGCAGTTTGCGAGACGGGGAGGGTGAAGCGCTGGTGCGACGGAGGCCGAAGCTGTTCTGGAGCTGCTGCAAGCGGTACTGTTGGCGAAGCGTGTGAGTGTTGATAGCGGGACCATTTTGGTGGCAGAGAGCGTCGAGCGTCGTTAAGATGATCAGGAAAGTCGCGGGGCGGCATGATGATGGGTTGTAGGATGTAAGTAGGCAACGGGGGTTGTGAGGATATTTCAGAGACCGCATCAGAAAGGAGACAGAGTGGGAGCAAAGCGCCGTGTGCAGCATCAGTAGAAAGAAAGGTGGGGCAGCGAGAGGGGAGAGAGGTGCAACAGAAGCGTCAGCATTGCGAGACCAGGAAAAGCGTGCGGTTGAGTATGCGCAGAGTTGAGCCGGAATGAAGCGGGAGCACGAGCGGATGGGATACGTACAGATCAGGAGCTGGGGTTTGAAGGGGTAATTGATCTTATGGCTGAGCAAAAAGCTTGAACTGAATGGCTCTGCCGCGTCTTATTAGAAATGAACTCGAGGAGCTGGATTCCGATTCGAGTGGACGCTAGAGCGATCAGCTTGGACAAAGCCTGGTTAGGAATGGCGCACTGGCATGGAATCCCCCTTGAATGCAAAAAGTTTGTTGAGCGTTCGCACGTTTGTAGCGCGTGGTTGTAAAGGGCGGTTGAATAGGTAGTCGACGGGGGGGTAGCAAAGGGAGAATGTAATCGCCGTGTGATACGGAATCGACGGCTATGTAAAGTGCTAAAAGAGTGTGGATGGGGCGAGCTGGGTTTGATGCTAGCTAGCGATGCTGTGGTGGGGAGGATGGTGACGACGAAAGGGTAGGAAGCCTGTCAGGATCGAATGGAGCAGCGGGTGCAAAGAGGTCCGAGCAAGCGATCCGATGCCGAAGGAGCGCGAAGAAATCCGAGCGGTGAATGGTACGAAAGCTGGTCCACCTAGCTGCGAACCAGATAGAAGTCGAAGGCAGAGGAGTGTAGGTGAAGGTGTCCCGATGGTGGCAGCCAAGGGAAAGATGATGGCGACGAGATTCGAGTCGAGGGAGAGGAGCGTGGAAAAGCGGAGTGAATGAATGAATGAATGGGCGGGCGGGCGGCGATTGACTGGCGAGCAAGCATTCTCTCTCTCCCTCTCCCCCTCCCCCTCCCCCTCCCCCTCCCTCTCCCTCTCCCTCTCCCTCTCTTTTTCTTGAAAAGAAGATCCGATTGGCAGCAGCAGCAGCAGCAGCAGCAGTGACAGTGACAGTCGCTCTGAGCTGCAACGAGCGGCATCAACACTTTTTTTGTGCCTCTGCGAATTCGCTTCCATGCCAGCCAAGCATCGGTTGGGACACGAAATTCAAGAAAGCCACGCTCAACTGCACTCACGCAAGCACACGCACACACGCACACACGCAGTTGCTCCCAATCCAACACACAAAACCATGCGCCATACAGCAGCCTCGATTTTCGTCATGCCTCCTTTCCTCAAGCACGCATGCACGCTCTTCGCTTTCCAACTTTCTCTTTTTCTTTTTTTTCTTTTTTTTTTTTCCTTTCCCTTTTTTTCTTTTGGCTCCAATTCCGCGTCGTGTCTGGCAGCTGCACCTTGGCTCATCCAAATTGGACGTGGGCAATCAGAGACCAACAGTGTGCTTGCTCTCTGTCAGTCCGAGTTGAAAGAGCGTGTTTTTTTTTTTTTTTTCTTTTCCTCTGCAGAGACGCGCCAAATCATTTGAATTCCTGCAAGAGCGACCCTGTCTGTATGATTCGCGCTCGCTTGCGTGCATGGAAAGATTGACCACGATTCACCTCCGTACACTTGCTGGGATCTAACTAGGGAATCTCTTTGGAGCCTTCACGGACATCATGCTACAGGAGATCCGAACCTCGTTGCTCAGCGTAAAAGGGCAGAAGACGGCCTTTTCGGCATACCGAAGCGTCAGTACATCGACTTGAAGCCGCTCCGGCCTCTTGAGCGTGGCTCTCATGAGACAATAGAACTACCCTGAGACAGAATTGCAAGGGCGATCCCTCGAGTGGTAAGCAAGCAATTCTGGCACAGCCAAGAAAATGCACCGTCGCATACAGTAGTCAGGTTTGAGCTTGCTGGGGCAGTGTCAGAGTGCTGCACAGCCTCTCCTTCTCTATCCTTCCATCGACGCTACTCGGCGACTAGGGCACTATTTGTATAGTGGACACAGCGAAAGGTACACAAGTGAGTTCTGCGAGCTGCATGTCTGGCATCAATGGACAAGCACTGCCGGCATGTCCTCTCGCCTCTCTTTCTTTCTCTCTGTATATCGCTTCCTGTTGTCCTGACCGGTTTCCCAAAATAGCCGCTCTCTTGCCCTACTGAGCAGGCGGCCATATCCAACTGCCACATCATCCTTTTGCTTGCTGAGAAGCATCGATTGCCTGGCTCGATCTGCAACAGAGCGCAGGTTGAATCACGCATCATCGTCTGACATCGGCGTTTGTCTCAGTCGCCTCGGTGTTGGTTTCTCGGCTGGTTGTGTTCGCTTTCCATTTTGGTCCTCGTGCGGTGATTTCAATATCAGGACGATCAAAACAGATCACCGAAGACCGAGCCTTTGACAATCCTCACTACTGTACTCCAATCATTGCCTCTCCCTTACAGTGTTATGGATGCGGAGTGTCAAAGACGGTGATGAGACTTGCACTGCAGCTCACCTTCAATGTCCAATTCGCCGGGTGCTGGTATGCAAAGTGCTCTGCCTGGCACTGACGTTGCATTGCACTCGAGGGCCAGCATAGCATACAGTCTCCAGCTTTTCCATCCTGGCTCCACCACCAGCGCGGTTGCCAGTCACGAACGACGACGCGCTTGTCTTGTTAGGCCGCCAGCCATCATGCCGGATTGTATACACGCTCTGGGAGGTTTGCTTGCCGCTTCGGTGCAGCGGAAGCGCATTCCGCTGCCCTTTCGTAACGGTGAGCGCTCGTCGATCAGGCACAACGGCAACGCTTACGGCTGCCTCGTGAACAATGCGCCCCTTGTCGGCGAGTTGGTGACGCCCCTTGATGGCCTTCAAACCTGCTTTGCTATGGAGACATCCCGTCGTCGCTCAGTTTCGCTTGACGGAGCACTTGAACGCCGGATGATACGCGCACGCGCGCTCGCTGGTTGCCGTGCGGCGATCAAAACAAGCGAGGACAACTCTTTCTTGGCATCCCTCCTCGTCGACTTATCCGTGAGCGACTCAATGCCGAACTTGGCCTTGGCAGTGCCCATGCGCAAGACTACAATGCAACCTCAAAGGTGATAACGTATCGGGCCCGATCGTCGAGCGAAGAGATCCCTGTACGAGTGCCGTTCCGGTGAACTTTCGAGCGTGATTTTACTCGGCAATTTTGCTGCTGCCTTTTTCGCGCCTCTTTTTGGGATTCTTCTATCGGGAACCTCCCTTGCTCGACGTCGCAAAAGAACGAAATGAAGATCAGTGTAAGAACAGAACAAGGATCTAACAAGGTCATTTCTCCGACAACACAAACCCCCTTACACAAGGCTCTGATGTCATCACGCCAGCAAAAGCATGCCTGCCGGTCAGCCCCTACCCAAACGTGATGGCTGCTCGAACCATGCTTTCCTTTCCTTGTCTTGCCTCGACTGCACGCGACGGGATGTACCGAAAACTGGTCATGAATTGCGGCGGACAAGGTCTGCCTGTCATGCTGTGCGTGCATCTGCAGCGGAAACAAAGCAAGGCTCTATCAGCAGGCTGAGGCTGAAGGCAAGCGCCGAGCGTGGTGCCGAGGATCTTTGTACGGAATTGGCCGATGGAACGACCCTCGAATCGAATATTCTGCTTCGCAGGAGCGGAAAGCGTTCGATGTGGAGAGCAATCTGTGCTTGGCAGCTCTAGCCTCTGCAGTACGGCGGTGCATTCGCGAGCGGACAAGGGTCTCTTCCCCCAACACCATCATCCTCGTCCACATCCCAAGCTCGAATTCACGGGCGCCATGGCGACACAGCTCACGCTCGCCAACCTGGCCTGCTATCACCACCACCTCCACCTCCTCTTCCTCCTTGTCCCACTATACGTCCTTCTTTCCGTTATATGGCTGCCAACATCGCACGCAGCCGCCTCCCCACCCCCATCCTTCCTACAGCATCCCAACCGCGGCCCCCTCGTTGCCCGCCAATCCTCGGTCGTTGCCCTCCGAGCACCCGCTCACCTCTCCAAACGCTCCCTCAACCCTGCTGCCTTGCAACAGCACCTTCAATCCCAAGCGGTCGCTCGCCAACGCTCCCTCTCCCCTCGCCAAACCAGCAACCTCACGCAATCCTCCACCAATCCAGCAGACAAGATCCAATCCCTCGCCTACCTATCCGGCGCCTACACTGTACCCCTCAACCTCTCCTCCCACCCCAACCAGCTTGTGTTTGTCCAGCTCGACACCGGATCCGCCGATCTCTGGATCACTTCCACCAACTGTCACACCGCTGAATGCGATCGGCAGGGCTTGCTCAAGTTCAATCCAGAGAAGAGTGCGAGTTTTAGCGAGATCAAAGTGGATGCGGGGGCGAGGCTGAATCTCACCGCGTCGAGTTTTGGAGGCAATGCGACCAATGGCTCTTCGTTGCCAACTAACGTCGGGGACGCGGGCATGAGAAGACGGCAAAGTGATGGTGGAGAGGAGGCAGAGGTGCCGTTCTACATCTTCTACTCGGACACCACCTTCGCGTCCGGCATCCTGGCCGCTGAGAACATGAGCATTTCCGACCTGAACGTGGCGCAGCAAGCGTTTGCGCTCATCAACGCGACCAACGTTACCCTCTCCTCCCAAGGCATCTCCGGTGTGCTCGGTCTCGGTTTCCCGCGCGGCAGCGTCATCTCGCGGAGCTTAGTCGGCTACCAAGAACAGCTGGGCGATGTCAAGACGCTACCCTTCATGACGTCGCTGTTGCAGGAGAGCAACGAGAGCTACCCGCTGTTCGGGCTATACTTGACGAATGAAGGCGGTAGGGCTACATTTGGGGCCGTAGATCCGCTTGTGTTGCCAACAGAGGCGGATCGGGAGCTGGTCGAGTGGTACGATGTCTACCCGTTCCCTTCTGGCGACACCGCACTGCCTCCGAACAACACGCTCAATGTCGACGGCGAGGCACTTGGACCCTACGTTCAGTGGGTTCTCCCGCTCACCGCGGCCGGCGTAGCTGGTGACCCGGCCTCGCTCACGCCTACATACCCCCAGATCGGAACGCATCCTCTCGCGCTGCTTGACTCGGGCACCTCTGCTATCATCGGTCCCGCTAGCGACGTGGAGAGCATCTTTTCCAAAATCACCAACAGCCGCCACGTGGGCGGAGGCCGCTTCGTCATCCCCTGCGCCACCACCTCTCGAATGTACTTTTCCTTTGGCGGCCGGAACATCACCCTCCTCCCTTCGGACTTCATTATTGGACCTGATCTTCAACAGCCAGACCTCTGCTTCGCATGGCCTTCCGCCTCCCCACCCGACGCAACCGGAGTTGACTGGGTCCTCGGCACGCCATTCCTGCGCGCCACCTACTCGCTCTTCTCCATCGGCATCAACCATAAGGAAGCGCCGAAAATCGGCCTCTATCCGTTGCGACAGCCA
Organism: Ustilago lituana; assembly: GCA_928869825.1. NCBI lineage: Eukaryota > Fungi > Basidiomycota > Ustilaginomycetes > Ustilaginales > Ustilaginaceae > Ustilago > Ustilago lituana. The sequence continues at coordinate 555,215 of CAKMYA010000007.1, forward strand.
GCTACCGCCACTGCGAGCTCAATCATCTTTGCACCCGACCCGACTCAGAGCCTGTCGAGCTTTCTGGCACAGGCAACGAAATTCAATAGCGTGCTGCCGAATTATCTCGTCCCACTCGAGCCAGGCAGTACACCGGCTTACTTTTTTCAAAATGCGACCACGACGGAGAGGGTAGGCGTGCTACCGACGAGAGTGGGCGCGCCAAGTACGTACAGCGCGATACTGCCAACCGGGGTGGTGGGGGAGGCGGAAGGTCGTTTGCCGGTGATTGCGAGCAGCTCGAAGCCCATCCCGGTGCCGAGTAATCCGGCAGACACGGGAAGCGGGGGAGAAGGCAGCGGTGGCGCAGGGGTGGGCAATGCAGCGGCAAAATGTCTGCCAGCGATTGCAAGGTGGATGTCTGTCGTTCTGGCGGTGGTGTTGGTAGGTGTGACAATGCCTTGGTTGATGATCTGATGTGACAATGGATGACCCTTTTTGTACTTTTAGCCTCGCTTTGCATGGATAGCTGTCTCGCAAACCTTCTTTATCTGTGCTGGATATGATGTTCAAGCGCGGCCAAACCTGATTTCTCTATGATCTGCTATATTCAAATCATGCATTTACCTTACATGCTCTTCTCAGCGAAGACCGGTCTAGTAGTCCAACGCCTTCTCCCCTCGCAACTCATTCAAGTAACCCTCCAACTCCCACGCGCCATTCCAGTACTTGATGCCTGCCTTGACATTGCCCTCCTTACTGATCCTTGTCTGGAGGCCTCTGAACTTCCTCACGAACGCCAGATCGCGCTTTTCCAGTCTCAACACTGGGCAGTAGTCGTTGCCACCATCACCCACGTAGATAATCCTATCGAACGCATCCCTTCCGCCATGTCGGGCGAGGAACGCATCCAATTCTTCGCCCTTGCACATGTTTGCCGAGCACCCGACCGTGCAACCATGCTGCTTCTCCGCCGTTGCCGGCACCCTCCTCTGCAGCCTCAGTGCGCCGTCGGCGGTGAAGGCCGCTGGGTTGGTAACGATCTCGTCAAACACGTGAGTGAGGTTGTGGTGGGAGAGGATCGTGTCGATGTACACAGTGTTGCTGTTGGAGAGGAGGAAGAATGTGGTCTTGACGTTCTCGGCAGCTTTTAGGGCGGAGACACCGCGCTTGACACCAGGGTGGAAGGGGAGCAAACGCATTGCAGACTTGATATCCTCCGGAGTCTTGCCTTGAGCATGCAGCTTGAGCAGGAGATCAGCACAGAGATCGGTAAACTGTTCCGACGATTTGCGGCGCTGCAGCTCAGCCCGCGTGGCCGGCGAAAGCACCTCATGCACCCATCGATCCGTATCCTGATCCACAAGCGACCTGCACAACGCAACAACCCCCCAAAAGTCCAACAAGTACATCCGAACAACAGTCAACATCCAATATCCAGCATTTACCAAACTTATGCAAAGCAAACCCCAACAATGGGGTAAAGAGCGACATACCAATCGAAATCAAACACAATCAGCTGCTTGCTTACTTGCGGCAACGGTGCGGGCGCGGTGTTCATCTTGTGCAGCGCGTGAACGAGATAGGTGGTGGTGGTGGTGGTTTTGGTAGTGGAAGCGTTCGCTTGCAGCGCATTCTTCTCAAAATCTGTGCCAGAGAAAAAGTGCCGAACACCGTGCAATGCGAAAAGTTCGGCACCGTACCAGTACCGCACTGTCGAGTCAACCAGTCGCGCTCTTCTCCAATCTAATCTTCTGATTTGGCGAAGGCAGAAAGGCGATCCAATCAGAAGATGCGCCCCCCCCCCCCCGATGTCGCGTGTGTCTGTTTGTGTGCGTGTGCACGTTTCAACACCTCAACGCACCCCGCTTCCGTTAACTCACTCGACTGCATTCGCTTCAAAGTCCACACCGTATTGCTATATTGCTACGTGCGAAACGGAAACACCATCATGCTTAAAGTGCAGGTGCAAAACAAACTAGATACAGGCAACGAAAGGAATTAAACGGAGAGGAAACGATTATAGCGCTGCGACAGGTGCTGTCAAAGTGGGAGGCCATTGCGTATGTGTAATGTAGCGTAGAATAGCGGAGCAGTCTTCTTTCAACGCACCTCGAAATCGCCAAAGATGTGATAGACGTCCTTCCACTCAGCCTTTTGGCCCTTGGCCTTCTTGGATCCGACCTCATACCTCTCTGCCCAGTACGATGTTGTCTCCTGTCCGTCTGGCCCTCCTCCCGTTGCAGCCGGCGCAGGCTGCCACAGCGTCTCCTTGGTATCCTGATCCATGGTCCGTTTGAACCAGCGTGGTTCGTGCGGCGGCAGCTCGCCCGTCTCGCGCTTGCGGCGTGTCTCTCGCTGGTAGTTCTCGAGTTTCTGCTTCAGGTCGTTGGCCTGCTCAAACTTGCCGTTCTCAAATGCGCTCAAATCGGGACGCAACCGGCAATCCGTCGGTGCCAGCCACGGTCGAAGGTCGTCGGGGCACGAGTTGAGCGTGATGGCAAACGGCGTCAAGTTGAACGGCGAGGGTGGCTTCTCCGAGTTGCGCCACAACAGCAGATACTCGGCCAGGGGCTGCGCGGTAGCGATCTGCCCACCGGGCGCATCGACGCTCTGGTCAGGGTTGAGATCGCCCGAGCCAGCGCCGCACTTCCTCGCAACGAGCTGCGAGTTCCAGCGACCGGCAATGTCCCATACCATGTTGCCCTGCGCATCGTACACGCTTCCGCGAATCTCGAACGCATCCTTGCCTCTCCAGCCTCGCGGCTTGAACGTCAGCACACACCTGTCGCCTGTCGCGTGGTTGGTCACCTCCATGTCGCCAAAGTGGTCGATGGTGGGGCTGCCCACAATGAAACCAGAGACCGACGTCGTCACCTTGTTCCAAGAATAGTGCTCGAGTACGTGGTCGTCCGCCAGCCTGGGCGCCGGCTTGAGCTCCTTGTCCGTCTTGACCCACTTGCGTGGCACTTTGAGATTGACGTGCGCCACACCAGTAGGTCGGATTTCGAACGTACGGCCAAGGAACTTGGACTTGGCATCCACACAACCCATGTACTCCCATGTAGGCGACTGGGCGAAGCAGGCCGAAATGGGTGGGTGGTGCGACACCTGTTCCGAGACGTACCTGTACTTCTTATCGGGGCGCATGTACTCGAACGTCTCACCCAGAAGCGGGTTGAACGGCTTGGCAATTCGACCGATCGTCGACGAATAGTTGCTCATGGCAAAAGCTGCCACGTAAGCGATACGCTTGGTCGACTCTTCCTGCATTGAAGCGGCGTCAAGACACTCGGAAAACTCCATGTCCTCGGCCATACGCTGCAACATGGATGTAGGTTCGTTGAAGCTCACGGGGAATGAGATCTTTGTGAGATCCTTACCGATGTTGTTTTTGAGAATAGCCCACAGCGAGACCGACGGACGATCGTCCTTGCCGATGGGCATCTGGGTTCGTAGGTGCCTGTAAGGCTCCATGGACTGCTTGACCAGCTCGTCGATCATGGTGGTGTCAAACTTCTCTGGCCACTTGTTGACATCCGTCTCGGGCTCGACGAGCGACTTGTCCACCTTGAGGCCAGGCAACTTGCCAGTCTCGATCGCGTCGAAGAACTCGTCGTCGGCATCGTCGATCGAGTCGCGTACCAAGTTCTTGTCGTCTGCAATGCCCAGGATGGCGGATCGATGCGCCTGGATGGGAGGCGCGAGCTTGTCATCGATCTGCAGCTGGGCACCGGCCTCATCCCCGAGTCGGCGCGCAGCCAGCGAACCTGTTGCATCGCTGTGAACCGTCTCGTAGGACTGGTTCGTGAGATTGCTGTTGACGGTCGACTGACGGCGTGGATCGTGGGCAAGAAGCGAGGAAGCCAGGGAACCGCTCGCAGCAAGACCCGCACCAGCAATGGGAGGCGAGATGACGGAACCAGGCGACGAGCCCATGGTCTCGCGCACTTCCCGCAGCGCCTTTCGTCTTCTTGCGTTCTCGGCAGCGGCTTCCTTGAGCTGCGACTCCATCTCGGCGTGCTGCTGTGCCAGCACAGCCATATTCTCCTCCCAAAGATGCTTGATCTGCAGCTCACGTTCGTATCGCTTGGTCATATAGGCTTCGCGGGCAGCGACCATGGTCTGATATCGCTCGACCAGCTGCAGATTGCTCTTGATGGCTGCGTCGAGCGCTGAGCGGACCGAATCGCCATTGCTAGCTATGGACCCACTAGAGACGCGGTTGGAGCGGCTGTGTTTGCCAGTGCTGCCGTCCTCAGAGGAGCCGCGGCCAGAAGACGAGGAAGAAGGAAGGGCGTTGGCGTTGAGGAGCGTCTCAACGAGGCGCTGGCTGGCCTCCGCCTGGGCCTTGAGCGCCTGGCCAGTGAGCGGGAATTCGTTCTCGTAGGGCATGCGACCACCGGTAGCGCCACCCTCGTTCTCGTCCTCGACACGGTCGTCGCTCGAGAGCCGACTCAGGAGACTCGGGCTCCGATTGACAAGCGGAAGCGATCGTTCACTTGCTGCGCCTGACGGAGGCTGAGTGCTGGGCGACTTGATCGAGAGAAGGCCGCCGCGACTGCCCTTCTCGCTTGGCGCGGTCGAGGAAGGGCGGACGATGCCAGCAGGGTTGGCCAGCGGTGTAGTGGACTGAAGGCCCGAAATGCCTTGCGAGATCGAGAGCGAGGAGGTGGAAGGGGCACGTTGACGGTAGAAGCTCTCTGTACGGCTGGTCTGTCGCTCGAGGTTGAAGAACTCCTTTGTTTGCTGCAGCACTTGGACCCATCGGGCGCGCTCGACGGGATGCGTGCCGCGGAGGTAGAGCTTCGAAGTGCCTTTGCCGGTCTCGCTGATGACCTCGAATCGGTGCTTGTCATTGTTGTCTGCGCGGATGTTGGCGTAGCGCATGTTGATGGCACCGCGCGACTGCTTTCCCTCGTCTTCTTGGCTGTGGTAGTAGGAAAGGATGCCGTCTTCGAGCACAAACCATCTTGTCTTGTAACCGTGCGCAATGTTGGTCCACTTGCCAAGGTAACCTTTGAAGGACGGCGGTTGTCCCGAATAGTTGGCCTGTGTCTGTCTGGCAGCATCTGCATTGTGAAGCTGACGCAACAGCGCCTTGACCTTTTCATCCTTGGTGACATCGTTGACGCGCTTGCCGCGACGGTCACGGGCGTACACATCGGCACCTTTTCGCACAGCTGTCTCGATCATGCGCATGTCCTTGCGCTTAACGGCCTCGTGCAGGAGGGTAGAGCCGCTGCCTCCGTGAGCATTGAGGTCGATAGCCGAGCTTCGAGGGAGGTCGAGGAGGCGGTGGATCTTTGCGTCCGAGCCAGGCACTTCCTGCTCGTAGGCGGTGAGGAGTTCGAGGTACTTGACGTTGAGCAGCGCGCGGCTGACCTGGATTTGTTGGGCGATTTCGGGCGATTTGGCTACTTCGAGTGCATCCTTGCCGTCGTGATTGCGCTTTGAATCGTCAATGTCTTCCTGGGCAAGCAAGAGCTGCACGACGTCGTCTCGACCAGAAGAGGATGCAATGTGGAGGGCAGTGTTTCCATGTTGGGCCTCGACGGCGTTCAAGTCGATGGTCTTGTAGTTGAGGAGGAACGAGATGATGTTGAAGTCGGCGCAGCGCACTGCCAAGTGAAGGGGGCTAGTGCTTTCCTTTGCGAGGTGGTTTTCGTTTTTGTGGGTGGGCTGGAGAAGAGGGATAAGGGCTTGCTGATCGCCCTTTCTCAAGGCCTCGAGGAGCTTGAAGCTGTACACGGCTTCGGCCACTGGAACGTTTTTATCCGAGGATGAGCATGAACGAGCGGGACGTGAAGATGCAGTCGAAACCATTTCGGAAGCAGGGCAAACGGGGGCAGTGGATGGGATTGCCATGGATTTGGAAAGGGGAGGTAGGGGCGGTGGCGGTGAATTTGGAATGGCGTCATTTCGAAAGCGAAGGGCGATGTTGGAGAGAGATCGCGAACCGATTGATAGTCGACGTGCGCGTGCGAAGAGTGAATGCGACGAGTTGCGTCGAATCAAGCGGGAGGCAGATGATTCGGGTTCAACGATCATGGTCGAGATGGTGTCGGGAGGAAAACAGAGCAGATGGTGGTCGATGAGGTGGAGGAACAAGGAAGAGGAGCAAAAGACGAGGAGAGTGTCAGTCTAGGTCCATACTTTGGCATGAACGAGTTCTGCGGGTGGCATGATTTAGGCCCCAAGACGAGCAGGATGACAGAAAGTGAGCGCTGCGGGAAAGGCGTTGCTGCGAGTCTCGGTGCCACAGCTGTCAAACAAGCTGACTTGCAAGCTGCTCATTTGCTGAGCAATGTTCTGCGTGTGGAAGGGGTCCGAGCTATTGCATTGCAGTGCAACAGCGCAAGGAGCCAGCCCACTTTTTCTCGAAGCTGAGCCGTCTCCTGGGCAAGGCGAGACTGCACTAGCTCGCAAACGGCTCGTCCGAGAGCAAGGCAGCGAAGTCTGCCAAGCCTGAGAGTGTAGCTTGAAGAATAAAGAGGCAAGAAAGGACCAGTGTCGGGACAGCTTGTTGCTACAAGGTTTACTTACCCTCGTCGCCTGATGTGACGTTGCCGTTGGGCGTGTGTGCAATCGGGTTGGCCGGTGCTGCTGACGCCGTCATTGCAGTGCTGGCCATGGCTTCAGTGGGAAGGAAAGGACAGCAGGTGTTGGCGGCTTGCGTGCCTACAAAGCAAATGGAAAAGAAGCCTGGGTTGTAGCTGTTCGTGTTGCGTGTGTGTGTGTGTGCGTGTGTGTGTGTGTGTGTGTGTCTTGTGTGTCGTCGGAAGCGCCGCGCACGGCCTAGCCAAAGGTAGAAACTAGCACAGACGAGTCCAATGCGCAGGTTCAGCGGTTTCCCTTCGAGATGTATCAATGGTACTCCGAGTTGTAAGAATCGAGCGGATGCTCCGATCCGATGTGCTAAGGCTGCACGCTACTGAGCGAGCTTAGCAGCAATGTAATGCGTCCACGAAAAAGACGCTTGGAGGTGGGAATGCCGAGGTCCGTGTCTGCCTGAGATGCAATCGATGATGGTGGCAAATTGGCGGGATGAAAGGAATAAGAAAGAAAAGAGAAGGGGAGGAGGAGAGGGCCGTGTGAATGGTAGACGTATGAAACGTTAGGATCTGCGTGCAACAGCAGCAGCAGCAGCAGCGGGGAAGAGAGGAGCGGACCAAGCGGTGAACGTGACCATGGGGTGAGTGTGTCTGAGTGACTGCGTAAGAAAGTGTTCGCGGTGCTTGCTGCGAACGCGTGTCGGCTCGTGTGGAAGCTGACTGCTGTGTCTTTCTTTTTGCCTGTACTTTGGTCAAGGGCGAGGGGCACGAGTGGAATCCTGGTTTACTGCATGCAGCTGCAGTTGAAGAGTAATACAGTGTACAGCATCTGGATCCCGGTTCAGCAGCGCTTTCTCTTCGACTTTGCGTTGAATTTGCCTGAACAAAGCCGAACTGTGACGCGAGTGAGTGACAAGAGTGTCGATAGAGGGGCGACGCGCATTTGTCTCCTCCAGTGCTTTCTGCTGTTGTGGTGCAGCGACGATTTCGCAATTCACGCTTCTCTTCCCATGTCTTTCGTCTTGGAGCGCAAGTATTGATGCTTGCAAAGCCTGTAGAACGGATCGACAGTGGCGACAGCAGTTGGCGTCGCCAACTTCGACCAGCCATTTACAGCCCCGCCCTTTGCAAGTATGCTATGTCATATTTTGAACAGCCAAACTTATTCTTTGCTGATCTCCTGCAGAGCTGCAGCTGCAGCTTCGCTTGTAGATTTCAGCAGCAGCAGCAGCGTTGTTGATTGCCGCTCCTTTCAGCAGCAATCCGGCCATCCAAACACGGAACCTCTCCACCATAGCTTCATTGGGACTGCAAACAGTGAAAGCAACAGCCTGGTTGTCCGTTGCAGAAGGCTGCTACCGAACCTCGTACAATCAGCGCCGTCTTTTCGTTTCAACTACCAAGAGAGACGGCGCCGGGTGAAACAGTGCAAGAAAAAGCGCAAAAACATAGGGCCCACGCTTTCCCACCACCGCAGCCACAGCCACAGCCACACGGCAAGGATCTGCCATAATCTTACCCCATTCATCACTCATCCTTCCCCTTACTCTCCCTCCCACTGATGACCGGAAGCCAGTCCGAACCCAAGCTATGTTCACCACCACTCGCGTGATCTGGTCCACAAGACTTCATATTGGGTATGTTGATGGCTTTCCGTCTATGTCCAACCCAAAGCCTTGTCTTGTGCGTGTCTCTGGTGCGAAGGTGAAAGCTACGTCATTTTCCGAGATTGCCTTGGACCCCTTGCACGCGTTGGACCAGTGGAGCCAGCACACACGGCCGAAAACATACTCACCGTTCCACCGTTCGTCAGTGTGAGATTCTGTACCGCCGGTTCGCTTGCCTCTCATACGGTTACAATCTAATTATAGACTGTCAAGTGCACATCCCTCGCCTGGCTTCTACTTTGTCGCTTTGGGATCTGTCAACCTGCTTTCCTGGCATTCCCAGACAAACCTGATATGGTTGCATGTGTGGCATTCTCATCGAGTGTCAGGACAATTCCGAGGCCACATCGAGTAGTTGGCTTGCACGCGATGGGAAAGGACGAGAGCTGGCTGAGTGGAAAAAGGATATGCTCTAACTGCGTCACTGTGCGCAGGCTCTGCAAAAGAACCCAAAGGAAATAAGAATAAAAAGGCCACACCGTCAGAGCCCAAGCTTCACCGATGCTGAGCGTCTGTTGGCGTCTCGCGTTGCGTTTGCCTCCACTTGAAGTGCGTGACTGTAACCGAGTTGGCCCAGAATCAGCGTGCCTTCTGATACTGCAGAGCTGCTGTCATTCAAACCTGAGCGAAAATGGGGAATGGTTGGGGAGGGGGTCAGTCAAGCATGCGCTCAGCGTTGGAATGAGTGAGACCTCGACGCTTGCCTGTCGCTGTTGCTACTATACTTACAATACTTCAGTCCCCAGTCTCGTCCATCTTGACCTCCAACCTCAAACACCTTTTCCTGCAACCGAACCTCTTTCCCTCCAACGACCTAAACTCTTCTATCCAACCGAGCCGCCTCCTCCTCGTCGAATAGCATCTTCAAGATGGCGTGGAACGACGACCTCCTCCTCAAGGTTGCCAACATTGTCGCCTATGTCTTTTTCACTTCGGGCAACGTCTACTCCCAACTCGGCGTGGGTGCCGACCCCGTCGTCCAGGAGACCTACTTCACTCCCGAGCGATGGATCTTTGGCGTGTGGCCCTTTATCCATGCCCTCTTCCTCGGCATGATCGTCTACCAGTTCACTGACGCTGGCTCCACCCACGTCGTGCACGGCATCGGCTGGCGCTTCCCTGGCCTCTGCATCCTCAACGCCATCTACTCCGGCCTCACCTCGGCCCAGCTCAACGCCCACCATGACAGGATCTACGCCATCCTCGCCTTTATCGTCATGCTCCTCATCGCCGGAACCGTCTCGCACTGCTACCGTAGCCTCAAAGTTCACCACACCGCCAACAACCTCGCTGATACCGTCTTCGTCCACCTCCCCTTCAGCCTCTACCACGGCTTTGTCGTAGTCCTCCTCTTCGTCACCGGTTTCGAGGCCTTTGGCGTCAACGCGCACACCCACAAGGCTGGCATCATCACCAAGGTCATCGTCTTCCTCTCGCTCCTATTCCTCGAGTCTACTGCCGCAGGCTACGTGTGGTACTCGGAGGGAGATGTGGCAGGCGCGCTCGTCATCAGCCTGAGTCTGCTGGCCATCTTCCAGCACCAGACATCGAGCAAGTTTATCCACTGGTCCGCCTTGGCGTTCTTCATCATCAGCCTTATCGCTGTGCTCAGGGCCACGATCTCCATCTTTACCAACAGGAACAGGACCGCCATCAGCGACGAGGAGCGCGCTCCTCTGGTTGGTTGAGCGGTTTCACTCTATCCAAGTCTCTCAACAGCGTCTTGACTCTCCACGCTTATGCTTCTCCCCATCCCTTGCTCTCCTCCAACCTCCTTTGACTCGCTGTAGCACCGTCCGTTACTATGCACGTCACTGAATTGATACCAATGTGACTCGATTTGTCCCCTTTGACACAGAAGTGTGCATGAGCAACCTTGTCCCCGCTCTCACACTCGGCTTCAACAACGCTGGCACACACAAAGAACGATGCTGTAAAGGGTATTTTCATTGGCTTCGACATGGGCACCAGTGCCTAGTCCTTGGTCGGGTTGTTGATGAGCAGCTCCCCATTCCTCCCGCGGATCACCGCATGGATCCTCTTACTCAACTGCAACCCCAAATTTGTCCTGTTTCCCCTCCTCTCTGTGCCATCCTTATTGCTCTGCACTTGCACCCCGCTCAGCAGCCGCTTTTCCTCGTTCTCGTCGCTGCACGCCTGATACGCTTTCACGAGCGCTTGCAGCGACGGGTAGATGGTTGTGATACTGTCCGCGATGGCAGGTGTGACGCGCGGGATCTGCTGCAGCATCATGGTGTAGATCTGCGCCGACGAGGACGAGGTGGTGTTGCGGCCCGTGTCGACGGCGAAGGAGAGGTGGGTATCACGGAGCGACTTGTAGGGTTTCAGGGAGAGATCCGAGGTGAGTTGGTGCAGCCATTCGATGCCGTCGACGAGCGAGGCGGCGTGGATGACGTAGCAGCGGTGGATGAGTTTGAGATGCAGCAAGGAACGTTCGACCAGAGATTGCGGGGGGTGGTCCGCGCTCGTTGGAGCATCATGAGTGCTGGTCGTAGTGGCTTTGCGACGCGCTGTTGGTTTCGGTGGTACGTTTGCTTGTTCTGAAGCGTCAGTTTGATTTTCTGCAAGCTGCTGTCGGATACGAGCAGTGTACGCTCTGTTCTCGTTTGCTCTGATCCTGCTGTAGTACTTGACCAGCCCTTGACAAATCAAAAACACCTGCTGATGCTCATGCTCTCCACCTTGCCCACCATTGCCAATCTCCAGCCACCGCTTCAAGTCCTCATACCATCTCTCCAACCCCTCCACGCCTCCCTCCTTGACCTGCTGCACCACCTCCTTCGCATCCACATACACAATTACGGTCCCCTCCCTCCTTACCTCCTCCTTGTCCAGCGGCACCCAATGCCGCCTCTCCGCGTCCCACTCCGCTTTTACCTTCCTCCTGAACCGCACCAACGGCGGCGCAACCACACCATCGCACAACTGAACGCTTGCACCCTCTTCCTCAAACCTCGTCTTGATCGAGTCCTGACAGTTGGCTAGAGGATGCCCGGGAGCGAATAACGACCGGTCGAGATCGACGATGAGTTCTCGCATCGTGTCTGACTTGGAGGTGCGGAGGCGGTTGACCTCAAGGAAGCGCTTCTTCTCAGCAGCTGCGCGGAGCTTGGCCGCCTTGGCGGCTTCGCGCTCGCGTGCTTTGGCCTCGCGTGCTTCTTTGGCCGCGGCGTCTCTCTGGGCCTTTGAAGCAGATTGCTTACTGGGAGAAGCATTGTTTGCAGCAACTATAGAATTGTCATTGTCAGCACCGTCCGCGCTGGTGCTTGTTGCTCGAGGTTGCTTTGGCATGGCCGTGTCCGCGGGTGTGTAGAGCTGATCCAGTGCGTCCAATAGCGAGGTCGTCCTGTTGAGCCCTCTGGACCTCTTTGGCGAGCCCAGCTGTGTTGTTGGATCTGCAGCTTGCCTTTTGAGTGTCGGAGATGCGTCGGCTGCCCTTTGAGCACGGAACGGCGAAGAAGGTGGGCTAAGTGGTGGATCTTCGAAAGGAAATGAAGATGGCGGGAGGTCGGGCAGTTCAAACTCGTCTTCGGCTAACTCTGCGATTGCATCTCCCAACGACCTCTGGCTAGTGCGTAGTAGTGGAACAGGCGGAGGGCTGCTGGAAAGGATTACGATTGGCGCCGATTCAGCTCTATATGCCTGTCGAACCTCATTGTTTCCCAAGCCTTTTCCCTCATCCCCTCTTTGTCGATCTAAGCCCGCTGCACGAGGTGGTGAGAAAGGCAGCGGCTGGCTCGAGCAGAGTTGTTGTCTGGCGCTAAACTGGGATCGAATGGGAGAGGAAGTTTGCAAGGCGAGTGGGGCATCGATTTCGCTGGCAGGATCGACGACCGAGTCGGATCCAATCTCGATGACTTCTGGTATCGCTGCATTCCTGATAGGGCGGCGAACTTTGAGGCTGGGGAGTGAGGATGTGGGATCTTCCTGCGAGCTCGTCACGGCGGGCTGGGATACGGTGCAGCGCAGCGAGCCTGCTCGAAGCGACACCGGGGCGACACGTGATGTCGAAGAAGCCCCAGCATCTGTAGAAGCATCTGTCGTTGAGCTCGCCAAGTTGCGCGAGTGTGTCGCAGCTGACCGTGAACCGTGCTGCTGGAGAAGGCCGCGGAAGCTGGGCATCGAGGTGTCAGGGGATTGTCCGGCCAACAGCTGAACCATGCGCTGGCCTGGCGTGAGGTTTGCCAATTCAGCTGCTTGGTCTGTCTGCAGGCGGTCGGAAGCATGGCTGATCTGCTTAACTGCTGTGTTGCTTCGATTGATCTTTGCTGCTGTGTGTTGGCTGTGGTCCTGCGAGGAGGACAAGACAATCACCGAGGTCGACGAGGAGGGAGGGGCCGCATCGCGTCGAGGTGATTTGCGAGGGTGGGGCGGATCGAGTCGAGAGGGCCCAGCCACTGCATTGACATCACGTGGGTGGCGATGGCTGCGACGACTGCCTTGTGCGACGTCGCTGTCGCTCTCTGAGCCACTGTCGATCCAAAGAGCGCCCACCATGGTCAGCGACGTACGCAACACGGGCAAGTGGCATTGCAATGCTGCCTAGAGTATCGTCGTGAGGACGTGGCTTGAAGTGCGATTGGGTGCTGACAGCAGGGCGGCTGGTGGTAGTATAGTATATAGCACGAACAAGAACCGAGCCCCGAGTGACACCTGTCACAGCATCATTTTGGACGGCCTCTTGTGCTCACCTCGACTGTTGTGCTTCCTTCCCTCTCTTATGCGCGTCGCGGAAATACTCTACTTTTTACAAATAAAAAAAATCGTGCAACACACGGCTCCCTCACTTTTTTGGTGGAGGTATTTTCCCCAGCGTGAAGAGCGCACGTGACGTGGGGCGGTCAAAGAGAGAGAGAGGGTCCAACCGCTCCTTTTTTTCCGAATTTTTTGGCAAAACTTGAGCTTTTCTTCTAATTCGAGCTGGAAACCCACACACCAGCACTGAAAGCTGAGCATTCGTCCTTCTTCTCAACCACACGTTTGGTCCCATAGCAGCCATCGCCTCACTCATCCGCGCTACCAATAGCGGCACAGTAGAGGACTAAAATGGCCAAGGCCATCGACTTTCTCGCCTCGGACGGCGAGAACGACTTCCCCGCTCGTCCAGCTCCAACCAAGGCTGCACGCAGAAACGCTACCGCTTCCTCCAGCAAACCTCAGAAGCGATCCAGAAAGGGGGCGGACGACAGCGACGACAACGACGACGACGATGGCTTTGACATCACCACCTCGCTCCTTGCTACTGCCGATCCCACACCGGCCCTGTCTACGTCTCAGCAAGCCTCAAAAAGCGCATATGCAGCTCGTGCGGCTCTCAAGGGCGATGAACACGAAGATGACGCTCAGTTCATCGCCTCGGTCATGCAGCAGGCCAACATCAAAGCCGGTGTAGAGGTCGCAAAGAAGGCACTGTCCGGAAAGAACAAGGGAAAGAACAAGCTTGGCTCGGGCGTCGTCACAGGAGGTGGATCCTTCCAGAGCATGGGCTTGCACCCCTCTCTGCTTCGCTCGCTCCTCATCCGCGGTTTCAACACTCCCACCCCCATTCAGAGACAAGCCATTCCCGCCATCATGTCCCAACCCCCCAGAGATGTGGTCGGTATGGCCCGTACTGGTTCGGGTAAGACGCTCGCCTACCTCATCCCACTCATCAACCGTCTCAACGGCCGCCACTCGCGCACCTTTGGCATCAAGAGCCTCATCCTCTGCCCCTCGCGTGAGCTTGCAGTTCAGATCCTACGAGTTGGAAAGGAGATTGCCCGAGGCTGGAAGGCGGACCCTGGCGAGGGCCAGGATAGCCGTGGTGAAGCCATTCGCTGGGCCATGATTGTGGGTGGAGAGTCGCTCGACGAACAGTTCGCCATCATGTCCAACAACCCCGACGTCGTCATTGCAACTCCAGGTCGAATGCTCCACCTCACCGTCGAGATGAACCTCGACCTCAAATCAGTCGAGTATGTCGTCTTTGACGAGGCTGATCGACTCTTTGAGATGGGTTTCGCCGAGCAGCTCGAGGAAATGCTGCTACGTCTGCCGCCTACCCGGCAAACGCTGCTGTTCAGTGCTACGCTGCCCAAAAAGCTCGTCGAATTCGCCAAGGCCGGCTTGCAGGCTAATCCCAAGCTGGTTCGTCTCGATGCCGACAGCAAGATCAGTGCCGACTTGCGAATGGCATTCTTCAGCGTCAAACCGTCCGAGAAGGAAGCTGCACTCTTGCTCTTGCTGCGAGACGTCATTGGTGTCCCTCTGGGCGAGCAGGCCGCACCGGACCTCGAGGAGGAAGCGCAGTTCAACCAAGACGCAAGCAACGACGAGGGCGAAGGTCAAGGACGACGCGGCTGGGGAAACAAGAGGGTCGAGTTCAAGGGCAAGACCAAAGGCAAGGGCAAGGACCTCTCCGCCAAACGCAAACGCCGCGGACCCGCAGGAGGCGCACTCGAACTCCTCCCGCACCAGACCATCATCTTTTGCGCCACCAAGCATCACGTCGAATATCTTCTCCTGCTCCTCACCACCGCCGGCTATGCGTGCTCGCACATCTACTCTTCCCTCGATCAGGCCACGCGAGGCATCCAGATGTCGCGCTTCCGACGAGGTCAAACAAGTTTGCTCATCGTCACCGACGTGGCGGCACGTGGTATCGATCTGCCTGTCCTCGAGCACGTTGTCAATTTTGACTTCCCGCCGCAGCCGCGTACGTTTGTCCACCGCGTCGGTCGTACCGCCCGTGCGGGCAGGAATGGTTGGGCGTGGAGCATGTGCACCAACGCGGAGCTACCCTACCTTTGCGATCTGCAGCTCTTCCTCGCCCGTCCTCTCGTTTCCTCCCACACAGCTATCGCAGCCGTGGCAGGCGGAAAGGATGTCGAGTTTGCCGACCCGCTTGGCCTGCACGACAATTTGGTCCTAGGAACCTTCCCTCGCGAAGCCCTCGACCTCGAGACCGAATTCATCACCTCGTCCCTCACCAATACCTCCTCTTCTACCGCACACGACTTCCCCGCCATGCGACAGGTGGCTGAACGCGCGCAGCAGAAGTACGAAAAATCCATCGCCAAAGCCTCCCAGGAATCGCACCGCCGCGCCAAAGAGATGATCAAACTCGGCAGCATCGAGCAGATCAACATCCGCACCGCCGCGGGCGTCGAAGGCGAGGTCCCCGAATGGACGCTCGCCGGCTCGCCGCTCGAGGAGATGGCGGTGCACGACGTCATCAAGCGTCCCTCGGCGTACGGTTTGAATGGTGCCAAGCAGCTGGCTGAGTCCGCGAGGTCTGTGCTCGGAGCAACGGTGCCCAGCACGGGTGCAAGTGGGAAGGCGGCGGTGAAGGAGGCAGAGGAAGCCGCGGCAAGAGCGGCGCTGTTGGCAAAGGTGAACGCGTTCCGCCCGCAGGAAACCGTGTTCGAGATTGGGATTCGAGGAGATGCGACGCCGCTGGGTGCGTTGATGAGGAGTAGGAGGCAGACGATGGATGTCAAGACCAAGCGCGCCGAAGCGTTGGAGGCCAGGAAGCGGGCCATGGAGGGTACTCTTGAAGAAGATGACGACGCAGCTGCTGCGAAGAGTGTTAGTAAGAAGAAGAAGGCCAAGGCTGCTGAGGAAGAGGTGACTAGAGATGCGACAGTGGATTTGGAAGAAGCGGACGAAGCAGACATCCTTGCAGCGTTCGACACTGGATCCTCTGCAAAGACTGCCAAGCCTCTTCCCGATGCTGACGCCTCCGCCTCCGCCTCAGATTCCGACTCTGATGCACCCCCTTCAAAGCGCTCTCGTCCGAGCCCCGCCTCTTCCAAAGCCAAACACGCCTCATACCGCGATCCGAACTTCTACCTCTCCTACGAGCAAGCAGGCTCGCGCTCCGAACGCGGGTACTCTCTCAATAACCCCAAATCTTCCGCCATCGACTCGTTCATCCAACAAGCCTCCGCCGCCTCGTTCGATCTCGCTGGCGACGACGCTACGCTCGGCACCCAATCGCAGCGGCCCAACGTCACCCGCTGGGACTCGAAGAAAAAGAAATTCATCCAAGGCACGGTGGGGGCGGATAACAAAAAGATGATCCGCACCGAGTCCGGCGTTCGGCTCCCCGCATCCTTCCGCTCGGGCAGGTTCGAAGAGTGGAAGCGCGAGCAGCGCGTGGATGTCCCCAAGACGGGCGAGATCGAGGAGGCTTCTGATCATGCAGGTGCGGGGGCGGGAGGGAGCGTGATGGGGTTGAAAAGGTATAGGCATAACAAGGTTACGCCAGCGAAGGTGTTGGGCAAGGGCAGGCCGGGGCAGGCGAAGAGACAGGCTGCGAGGGATGAGGTGAAGAGCGCAAGGGAGATCCAGAGGGAGAGGGAGATCATGCAGAAGAGGAGGGAGAAGAATGCAAGGCCGTCCAAGAAGGATAAAAAGGGTGGGAGGGGGAGAGCTGGCGCAAGGGGTGGGAGGGGTGGTGCTAGGGGTGGTAGGGGTGGTAGGAGGTAATCTCAAGTCACACCTCGGTTCACATCGATTGCGGTCTCGTTTCACGCCAGTCAAATTCAATCTTTCCGCACACCACAACGCTCCGTAACTTAGTCTGTCTTTCGAGGTCTGCGTCACCTGCCTCTGCCTGTGCTGTAAAGTGAGCATTTCATTGCTAAGCATGCAGTGCTGGACTCAACCCTGTCTATTGCCATCTTTCCGACCCAGCGCGGCGCCGAAGAAGTTACCAAACTTTCTCAAATCGCTAAACGCTCTTCCCGCTCCACCCTGTCCTGCGCCACCCGCACCCGCAGCACCCTCAAACGTCCCCACCGATGACGTTGGCGGGCTCCTCAAGCTGTCCGGTCCAAACAGGGAGGTCGACCTGTACTGGTTCGTCGATGTGCTGTCTTTGCGCGTCGCGCTGTCCAAGAACGACGGGGTTGATGCAGTAAATGGGGAGGAGAGGATGGGGTGCGTGGGTGGGTCCATGTCGAGCTGGGTGAGAAAGCTTTGGTCTGTCAACTCGCCCAGGTTGGAAGGAGTGTTGGAGGTGGGGTTGCTGGGGTCGTCCTGGGAGGAGGTGACTTGGAGGAAGCGGTCGAGGAGGCCGTTTTGATCGACTTTGCGGACGCCCTTGAGGTCCAGCACCTTTTGGAAGTTGGAGAAGGAGCGGTCGCCAACGAGTTTTACGTAGGATTGAATCAGGTCTAGAGTTCCTCCCGCTGCATCGTCGCTTCCTCCTCCGAAGGTGTTGGCACTTTGGTTGGAAATTTTGCGATCGACTTCGAGAGGCGCAAGAACGACCCGCAAGAGGACGTCGATGCGGTCGGTGAGGCGGTGCACATAGCGGATGTACGAAGCTGCTTGGGTCGAGAGCGCCGTCTGTTCGGCGGAGGGCGCGGGCATCCAGTGCGATAAGCTTGCTTCAGTGGCATTTGTGCTGCCGTCCGCACCGACGCCGAGGTCGTCGACGGGGTATCGCGGCAGTTCGATGAGGCTTTTCCTTAATTCGGCCGCATCCGCCAACAGCTGCTCAGCCATCGCTTGCGATAGTGGACGCAGACGTACTAGTCCCTGCAGGAATCTGGTTGTCGACACGCTGACGATTTTGTCGCACCAGCTGCGTACGTAGCGTTTGTTCTCCACGTCCTGCCTGATCACGACACCGATCTGCTCGAGCAAACTCGCCATGTCCATCACGTACTGCGATTTGCCACTTCCCCCGCCATTCGATCTGGGCTGCAGCTGGTTCCACGGGACAGCGGGTCGCAGCATCGAGTTCCAGATGGGTTCGGAGCACAGCTCGAGCTCCCTGGCGAGCGTTTGGACTGCATAGGATACGAGCGTGGTGAAGATATCGCGCTCTTCTTCGAGGCTGACCGTATCCTTAAAGTCGGGGTGAATCTTTTCGCGAAGCTTATCTTCGAGCTGGCTGGAGGTGCTGGCGCAGTAGTCGGCCGTGTTGAGCACGAGGCACCACTTCTGGATCTCGCCGATGTTAGGACGTACGTCGATGGATCGTCGCACCGGTTCGGGCCGTACCAGTGCTGACCGAAGCACGTCTTCTGCGTAGACGCGGAGCCACTTGCGATAGACTTCATACAGGTCTCGCAATGGCTCTCTGTTGGATAGTCTGGCGCACTGTTCCAGCGTCTGGCGGTAAAAGTAGAAGAGCTCGGTAGAGGAAGGTAGGACGGTAGTGCCGCCGCTCGAGCTGGTGCCAGTAGCGTCGGGCCCAGCGGAAGGATCAAAGGCATTGTCTCCGCCGAAGCCTCCTTCGCCTTGATGTTGGCCGCCGTCGTGCGAAACGCGGGCGCCTTGTCGTCGGTACTGAATAAACATTTCTGATAGCGCTCGATCTTGCGCCTCGACAAAGACACCGAGGTACGGATCAAAGACGGAAGATAGCGTCTGCGTCTGTGTGTGTTGCTGAGCTTGCTGCTGCTGATTAGTCTGCGAAGGGTTTATTGGAGGAGAGGCTGCTGGTGGCGCAATGAGCTCTTCGAAGGGAGTGTTGTATTTGCGACTCATAGTAGCCTCGAATTCGAGTGTGGAATTGAGTGCCTCCATCAGTGTTGAAACATTGAGTCGAGACTGTTCACGAATGAGGACACTGCGCAGGTCATCCTTGGTGACGTCTGCAAACCGACGAATCAGCCAGCGCTCCGCCTTCCAGTGGTCTAGAAAAGCTGAAGCGTGCTCATCCTCGTGGATCTTGAGGATACGCCTGAACCATGCGAATCGTCGCGACACGTTATCGAGCTGCCCTGCTTCGTCGGTGGCCCGGAAGATACGGCGATACTCGCGCAGCTGAAGCGAGCAGTACCAGTCGATGAGGGCCGATTTGGCTTCTGTTCCGATGGCGTCGATGACGAGGGCCGACTCTGGCAAGTTGGTGGAGCGGACGGCACGGTTGGGGTCGTGCAAGAAGAAGTTTTCATAGTCCTTCATGATGATAGTGCGCAGGCTGTTCTGTAGCTCGTTGACCTGCTTCCAAGCGGAAGCGATGCGTTCGACGCCGCGGTAGGACTGGAAGAAGTCGAGCAGAGAACGGACGGCCTGGAGTGCCGAAGCAGCTTCTCGGTAGCGTTTGGTCTCGGCCAAGCGCTGGAGCTGATCGACGCCATTGATGAGCATCTGGAGGCGTTTGAGAGCGGTCATGCTAGAGACGACATTGCGTTTGGCGATATCGAGACTGCGAATGTCGCGAGTGATCTCCTTGACAACGTTCTCGGACTCGCGTGCCTTTTCTCGGATCAGGAGGAGCTGCTCGAGCAACGCTGCGATAGCTTGCTGCACCTGCGTCATACGGTTGGCATCGATTTCGGTCTCGAGCTCGGCAGTGAGTTGGCTGATTTGGTCTCGACATGACTGGACTTGCAGCCGGAGCACGGCCTGGACACGGTCGATGGAGGCAAGGCTGAGCGGCTCATCTGACTGTTTCGACGATGAGAGCAGCTGGTCGAGCTGTGATTCGAGTGAAGATCGATCTGCTATGCTGTATGAGGTCAATTGAGCTCCATTTGGCGGCGGCTGGTGCCTATCCGGTGAGAGGACGCTATCGATCTGGAGCGCTACCTCGTGCGACAGCTCTAATGACTTTTCTGCTGGTGGCGGCGGCTTTGCTGTGCTTGCGTCTTCTGCAGTTGACGGAGCAGCGTCGAAGACTGATGCCGGCATGACAGTCGTCATAAACTCCAGGTCTGAAGCCACAGGCGGAAGCGCTGCCAGCTGTACCCACGTCGTTCAAGCCCAGCACACGGTGTGGCCTACAGCAGAATGCAAGTCTGCTTCTGAGTCTACGAGACGGTAAGATGGGGTTGAGGAGAGATGACGAGGACGTCGACTTCAGGTCTGCTCTCTGGAAGAGTAGAGTGCAACACTCGGTGGGTCGTGCATGACAAGGCGTCGTCAGGGCGTAGCAGCATGGCGTGCCGAAACTTCGACATGTTAGACCGACTTTCAAACGAGTTTGACACGTGACTGCTTCGCGCGTTCAGATGTTAGTTTGGCTCGCAACTGGACCTTGGCAGTGCAAATGGCGCGTTTTAGTATTTACTGTACAGCGCAGATGTTGCATGCAAGATGCCAAAAAGCGAAGCGGTGTGGAGGATCTTCGAGGCAAATCAAGCTGATGGTTGCTGAGTTGCATGTTCTCAACAGCACCGCAACTCGAATCCCAACCACCATCTATCACAACCAGGCCTGACGCATACGATCCTACGGAGACGCAGCCGCACCCGAAGCAGGGTGTCTTTGCCCTGATCGTCCGGCCACCATGTCGCGCCGACCCCTCCCCGACGCTGCGCATGCTGCCGCTCTCCCGCCCGCCCATGTCAGCGTCGTACGACGACCTCTCGGTCCCAGTACCAAGTCCAATGTCGTCACCACCGCTCCTTCCGCCGCTGCACCCGTCAACGCTGTCAAAACGCAAATCAAACTCGAAGACCGACTCTCCAAAGCGGAAGCAAGGATCCACGACCTGCAGCGAGAAAAGACCACTGCCCAAAACGAGCTTGGTGATCTCCAGACAGAGCTCCGCCTCGCAGCCCAGCGCGAAGCCAAACTCAAACACAGTCTCGAGAAATGGGAAAAGTCGCACGCCTCGCTCAAGGAAAAGAGCAGCAAACTCTCCGACCTCCAAGCTCGCCTGGGGGAGCTGCACAGGGTGCATGAGGAGTCGAAAGCGCGTAGGCAAAAGGAGATCGACGACCTTGGCGAAAGACTCAAGAAGGAGGAGGATAGACGCAAACATGAGCTTGCCGAAGCGAGGCATGCCTTAGCGAGTGAGAAGGCGAAGGCGCAAGAATATCAGACAAAGTGCAATGCAATCGAGGCAGAGCTAGAGCACCTTCGCCTGCAAGGGGCTGCTTCACGCGATATCCTCAAGGAAAAGCAGAGCTTGATAGACGAGCTGCAATCGCAGAGACAGTCGGACAAGATCATCGCCATCGATGCACAACAGTATGCACGCAAGATCGAGGTCGAGCTCAATCAGCAGATTGAATTGCTCAGGTCTCAGATCGAAAGCAAGACGGATGAAGCAGCACGTACAACGCTCGAGCAGCAGGCAGCCGCCGAAGCTGCGCAATCCGAGCTCCAATGTGAACTCGACAACCTTCTGGAGGAATTGGATCAGACCGAGCAGCAGCATGCGCACAACCTTGCTATGGTTGCCAAAGCAGTCTCGGAACACATCGGAGTTCTGCAACAGCAAAATCGATCGGACAAGGATGCCTTGAGTGCAAAGTGGCATCGCAACGCATCGGAGCGTATCCGCCTAGAGACACTGGCAGACGAGCGGGCCGCTCAGATTCACGAGCTGGTTGCCGTCGTCAAGCAAGTGCAGGATGATCGCGATGCCGCCAAGCAGCTCGTCTCCACCCTCCAGGCCGACCTCGTCAGCATCACTGCGGAGCTGTCTGCAGAACGCCAGCTAGCTTCTATCCTTATCGAGCAGCGAGAGGAGCTGCAGCAACGAGCCTCCGTCGGTGCTAGCACCAGCTTTGGCGACCTTTCTGGTCTGACCACCGCACTTGATAGCGACGACGCATCGCCATCGCTCTTGCGCGCGGAACTCGAAGACGTTCTAGCACGCAACACTTTGCTTCAGAACGAAGCGGAAGATTTGCAAGCACGGCTCATTTCGCGTTCCACGGAGGCCAAGGCTGCTGAAGAAGCGCTAGCATCCGCGCGGTCTCAAGTGGCGACGCTCGAGACCTCTGTCGCCGCAAAGGCACGCCAGGTAGACAGCCTCGTATCGCAGCTTTCCGAGCTCGAACCTCTTCGAAGACGCCTTGCCACAGCACTCGAAGAAGCCGCAGCAGCCAAAAGGGAAGCCCAAACTCAGGCCGAGGCATCCAGCTCCCTGACTGCTTCGTTGCAGAACGCAAGAGTAGCCGAAAAGGCCTGGCGCGATGAACGCGATCGTATGGCCTCGCTGCTAGATCAAGCAGAGCACTTTGAGTCACTCTACCACGAGCTGGCTGAGCAAACCAAGCATCTGGTCGAACGCAACGCCCTCGCAGAAGAGGAAAAGGCAACTCTTTCCGCGCTCAACTCGGAGCTGCTCAGCCACAGTAACCCGAACCAGAAGATCATGTACATGGATCGCATCCGACACGAGCTGGACGACACCAAGCACGAAAATTTGACCCTCAGGCTGCAGCTGGAGAGGTTGGAGGAGGAGAACATATTGATGCAGCGCGAATTGAGCAGCTACAAGGCGGTGGATGTGCCGTTGAGCCAGCGGCCGAGGGCGGAAGTGACGAGGGTGTTGAGGGCGACCGACCACGAGGGGTTGCTGAGGCAGGTTTCAGGGACGTTGGAGCACGAGCAGCCGAAATTCAAGCCGGTACGGAATCCGGCGTCGGCGATGCAGGGGGGCGGGATGGCTTCGACGCCGGTGAAGGCCAATCTTGCTGCGAGACCATGCAAGACTCCATTCTCAACCCATGGGCCAAGGTTTACGGCGGTACCACTGCAGCCTGAGTTGCAAAAGACTCTGCAGACGGAAGATTGGCCGCAACCCAAGGAGGAGGAGGTGGAGGCAAACACCGCAGGAGCTGTGGAGGGCTTGCCTCATCCGCCGCTGCCAGTGGATACGGGCTTATCGCCGAAGAAGAGGCGCTCGTACGGGAACTTGTCCGTCCACGCGGCTGAGGATCAGCGCGAAGCTGCAGAAGCGGAAGAACAGCAGGACATGGAAGACGACACGCTGCTACCTCTGCCGACCGCTACCGAGATGGAAGTTGCTGAAGCTCCGTCTCACCCCACCGAGGTGGCTATCCGACGCAACCGTCCTCGCCACACGCTAGTCAATAGTGGAGCGCTCCGTGTCGCACAGCAGCCCTCTTCCATTCCCCAACCCGCTTCCGTCTCTGCTCTCAAGACGGACTCTGTACCAGCAGTCACCCCCGCTGCTGTGGCTGGAGGAAGGAACGGAGCTCGGCGTCCAAGTCTGACCACTTCGTCACTGGGCATCAAAGCGCGCCGTGTCTCCGAGCTGGTGCGCTCCTCCACCCCTCCCCTCCCCTCCATCGCCGACTTTTCCAACCTCGATACGCCCAACAACCACCTCCTCCTCGACGCCGCACTCCCCTCCGCGTCCCCCTACGGTCTTCCCGACTGGACGGCCACCGACGAAACATCCCACGTGCCCGCTCTCAACGCTCACCACCACGCTTTCCCCTCCATTACCCACTCCACCCCCCTCCCCACCCAGCCGTCGGCGCCTAACAGGTTTAAGAAATCGCGCTACTCGGGTGCCCAACGCGTCGCCCCCCCTCCTCCCCTCCACGACACGTCCTCCACCCCCAAAGGCAGGGTAAAAGGCTTGATGCCCGCAGCGAGGAAGAATGGAGCGCTGGTAGCGGTGGCAGAAGGGAGCGCAACCGTGTACGAGGATGAACACGATTCCTTCCGCAAAGGCTGGCTGTACCACGACGAAGATGCCGACAATGCGGACCTGCCGGACTTCGCGATCGAGAATAACAATCCGCAGATAGTGCAGGCAGCAAAGAAGCCCAAGGTGGCAAAAGCAAAGGGAAGGGCATCGATGAAGATCGTCAAACCAGGACCCATGGCTAGAACTTTCTTCCGTTAGACCACACACTTTTCTTCCTCTCCTCCCCCTTCGATACCATGACATGATACCACATACGAACCACACCGTTACGACAAGGACGAGTTTGAGGAGAAGAATGACTGGTATTGGGTTTATATGCAGGCGATGACTTAGGACAGGTGCACTTGACGCGAGACGTAGGTGGGCGGGAGGTCGTATATATCATGCAGGCTTTGGCGGAGTTTCTCATCGTCTTCGAGCAGGTGGGTGTCCTCCTCACCCATGGGGATGTGCAAGACGTTCTGAGCCGAATCTGGATTTCCCCACACAAACGCAGGCACAGATACGTTAGCATCACCAGCCCATCTTCTTCTTCCACATCTTGAATAGTTCCACTTACCGGTAACGTTCTGAAGATCGTCCAACTCGGGCGTGTTCCTCGCGTTGAGCCCAATGAAGACGGCGTACACGGCGAGCACGGCAAACAGCGACCATGCGGGGATCAAAAACGCCCATTCGCGATTGGGGTACCACGCGATCCCCACGCTCTCCAGCACCTCATCCGGCGTCAGCGCCCATCCGATCCACCCGATCCACAGCACCGTGGCAAAGATGAACAGCGCAAAGCCGTAGTACTCGTTCGCTGTCGACCTCCCTCCTCCCGCTACAGGTTCGATCGGAGGGGTCGAGGGGGAGGAGCTAGCTCGAAAGGAATGCCCGGCTTTCTCGTCGACCCATGTCTCCGACGCCGTTATAAAAGCGTCGGTGGGGTTGGTGGAGGAGGAGTGAGGGTTGGAGGACTGGAACTGGTCCACTGTGGGGAGAGCGTTGAGGCTGTGGATCTGGAGCGCAAAGGGACCGGATTGCGCTCCGAAGTTGCTGCGTGCCATGAAGCCCCATTCGTGTGTCTCTTCTGGACGGAACTCGCCTGCGGTGTCAGGATCGACAGGGCGGCCGCGGTAGACAGGCTTGAAATCGTCCCAAGTCGTATCGAACACCCAAAAGTCGTCGTTAGTCAGCGCCATGTTCATCCTCGGATCCCTTGCCTCCTCTTCAGATTGCGGGATGGAGAATCTCCACTCCCACACGATCACGCTCTCTCTCCTCCCATCCGGCCGCTTCTTGGGCTCCTCGGTCTTGATCTCGAACACGAACGACGTCACTGGCGCCTTGCCTCCTCCTGGGTTGGTCCCGTCGGAGGGAGGTGCTGGTTCTTGCCAGTTTGCTTGTTTGCGGACCACCAAGCGGAGTCCGGAGAAGTTGTCCTTGCTGAGAGTGACGGGGAAGGAAAGCGACGATGATTGGGAGGCGAAACCTGCGCCATCAAGGGTAGTGGTGTCGAGGAAGCCAGAGAAGATGATCTCGCCGCGACTGTTGGGTGGGTACTGGACGATGGCGGTGTGAGAGTGACTGATGCCGCCACGAACACGGTCGTCGACGGCGAAGAAGTCGTCGGAGCGCCAAGGTAAGGCCGGGGCGCGCGGGTTAGGCCCGGGTGCGAAGAGTGGGGTGGCGCCCTCGTACGACATGGTGGACGGAGGAGTGTTGGTGGTACGATACGGTTTGGACGTTGGTGTGGATGCGGATGGAGGTGAGGATGAAGAGCTGGTGCATCCAAGCTGGACAGCTCATGCCACGACAGTGAAAGTGGGGTTAGTTGAGTGTAGCTGCAGATGCGCAGCACACGCATTTCACCTAACTTGACGACATGAAAACAAACGGCGCTGCAGATCTGCCTGGCAGTTCGTCAAGACGGAACCCTGAGCACTCGGCTACAACGGATTCTCTACCCGGAGACTCCACCGTCTCTTGGTCTCTCTGACATCCAGAACCTTTCTCTGCCAGAAGTCGTCTTTCATTACACGCCATACAGTCAAGCAAGGCGCCTCGCTGTCATACTCCGAGCGCTAAGACAATCGGTCCAACAGCTTACCTCAGCCCAACGTGTGCCACAAACCCAACCTTATCTGCCATTCATGACCTCGCACACACTAGCACGCTTCGATTCGAGCAAAGAGCTCCAAGACGACTGCGCGTTCTGCCGTATCATCACGGGCGAGTCCGCTGCATACGTCGTGTACGAAGATGAAGAGAACCTTGCTTTTCTCGACATCCTACCGCTCAGACCGGGACACACGCTTGTCATTCCGAAGAAACACGTTGAGCAAGTGTCACATTTGGACTCGCAGACTGCTGCGTCGCTATCGCATGCTCTAGTACAGACGACAAGAGCTGTTGGCAAAGGTAAGTCTGTCAACCTCGCACTCGCTATGTGTGACTGAGGAGAGTCGCCCTCACTGCGTTGCAATGCTAACTTGTTCCGCTCGAACGAGCATTATGGCGTCTTTCGAATCGTCTGACAGCTCTGGGCGATGAGCGGCTGCAAGTCATCACGAATCAGATCTATGCGCAGCTTGTACCTCACGTAAGTCCCGTCTCCATGATTCTGCGCTGCCGTACAACACCGAGACGGCTGACCCAAATCCCCGATCTGCAACTTTGCATGAGCTGCGCAGGTCCATTTCCACATCGTGCCCGCCGCCATGCGTCCAAGTAACGACGGGAAAGCGAAATCGAACAGCAGATCCGCATCGCAAAATCCAATGGCGTTGATGGGACTGGGACATGGACGGGAAGAGCTGGACGACGAGGAAGCAGAGGAGTTGTGCAAGAAGATCCGCGAGGCAGCGCAGCAGATACAGAGGGAGCCCAATGCAAAGTTGTAATATGCTATCTCCCAGCAACAGGAGGAACACCAAAAGGGTCAATGTCTGTACGTTGGTCGTCGCCCTGAGCTGCCTAGGCACGATGAAAACGAGATGAGAGAGAGAGAAAAGCGAAGGGTCTGGAAAAGGGTTGATATATTGCAGCTCTGAGAGGACGATCTGAGACATCTAAAGAGATTGCAGGATTGCTTCACTCGGAAGCTCGCTTGATCTTGAGATCCGAGAGGTCGACTTGCGAACCGGGAGCAATAGCGTGCGGCGATGCTTGCTCAAAGATCCTGAGAAGATGAGACGAGAGGATTTGCGAGATGGAAGAGAGTCAGCTTATCACATTTTACATAGATTTGTGGCTGGGAGAGCTGACTACTTACTGAGTATAACGCAACCTGTGGACGGGAGGACGTTCGGCATCCTGGAAGAGAAGACGCTCTTCGGCCTTTTCCTTGACGAGCTCGAGATGCCTGGTGTTGCGCTCCTTCCATACAGAAGAAGGGGTGGTCCAGTGCTCAATGTATCGGGTGAGCCATGGTTTGTGGTCGTCGTCATGGAAGTTGTCTTCGGACTGGTTGCCCGGTGCGGAGCGGCCGGAGGAAGAGGCTCTGGAAGGATGAGGGTCAGCGTGAAGGGTGGAGACGCGGTAGAGACCAAAGGCGGCAATAGCGCCAAGGAAAGTGTAACGCCAAATAGGAGCGCCAAAGTTCTCGGCAGGGAACTCGTCGTCAGCAGCAGAGGCGGAAGAGGAGGAAGAGGAGGAGGCGCGAAGGATGCGTGTCGAGTGGAGGGATCGGACCGGGGCGGAAGATGCGACGGCAAGGATGGGAGCTCGTCGGAGGGTGATGCTTGCGGAACAAGTGGCGACCATCTTTGCTGGTGCTGCTGCTATCGAAGCGAGGACGAGGGGTGCGGTGACAAAGATCAAGAAGATGAGGTCGATATCAACGGCAATGCTGCAACTGCAACTCTTCAACAAGGCTCACACTCGACTCGCGACTCCACACGTCGGTTCCGAATCCGTCCTCAAGCCAGTCAGCCAGAGAGCGAGCGAGCGGGAGAGGTTGGAATTCCAATTTTGCATTTCCAACAGAAAGAAGCTGCCAGATCCAACCTGCAGAGCGTACAGTGCACGGTGATCGACTTGAAATTTCCCTTTCCGCACGGCATGGGAAATCGGACCCCCCTCTCGGTGAACTGTGGCGCTCTAACAGTTGGCAAGAATTCCAGCCGCCGCCCTGTCGATCCATTCGATTCTAGCGAGCTTGCTTCTGGAACTCTGTGCTCGAGAACTGCTGCGATGCGCGTGTTGGTTTCATTCTGTTGGCAAAAAGGCGATACAGCAGAGAGACGCTTGGTTTTGGATGCGCAGGCACTCGGTCAGTGTGTGTTTACCCCTGTCGTGTATGCAAGGAATGTTTCCATCGACGCCCGCGTTGCTATCTAACTGTACCTCTCTTTGAAGCGCGCAGACGAGACTCGTGAGCAGCGCACTCTTTCTAGTCAAAGCTTGGATCTTATTCTCGAAATGAAGCTGCGTCGCACCCGCATGTGACTCTATCACAAGTACATACTTGTATTCAATCCACTTTGAAGATGAGGTAGACTCGTGTTCGAAATGCTTGGCGTAGTTACTGCCGCGATCAGCGTGCGCTTAGCTAGCTACACGGCAGTCACGGCCATACGTGACGAGAGAGGCGCAGTTACCACCTTGAGTACCTTTGCGAGCGACGGGAACGTAGGGTGCTCAAAAGTGGGCTCTAAGAATTGCAGCGTCAATAAAAGGCGACAATCAGCGGATGCTTTCTGTATTTTTGTTTCAAGGCATATACAGTACTAAGTTACTGTAAATGGCAGAGAAAGTAGGATTGGCGAGCATTGAGCGTTTGCGAGCGTTTCGGCTGGGAAAATTGTGCTTGGCCCTGTGTTGCTGCTCTCTAGCGCGTAAGGACGTGTGCGTCCAAGCGTGCGTCTGATAGAGCTTGGCATCTCCCAGCTCGTCCTTCAGACCTGCCACCTCCAAGCTCGTGGCTGTACTGTATAGCAAACAAGCCTTGACTTGGAATTGCCCATGTCTAACCATGGTGGCTAGTCCGCTCCAAGATGAGAGAACAAGAGCTCGCAAGGCCAAGACGGCAGAGTCAAGATCGCCTAGACTGGTTGCTGTTCTCTGCTGTTCTGCCGTTCTGCCGTGTCAAAAATGGGCGTTGTGTTGGTTTTTGTGAGGATTCAGAGGATTCACTCTGGGCGCGCTTTTGGCTTTTAGTGCCAATTTGAGCTTTGTCGATTCTCGTCCGGTTGCTTTGCTGTTCAGCTTTGCTTTCCAACCCTTAGCTTCGCCTCTTCACCCTCATCACCCTCATCACCTTGACCTCTTCATCCCTCCCCTTTGACCTTTTTCTCCTCCTCGTCCTTTGTTTCCACCCCCTTTCTTGCACCGACTCGACTCGCCGTCGTCTCGTTGGACTTTTGCTGCTCTATTGAGCGCCACAAGCAAAACACGCGCCTCCAACTCACCCATAATCTGCATCGTCTTGACACGCCTCTACACACATCTTGAACCAACTTTTCGTCTTCGTATTCGCAGCTTTCCTTGTCTCATCGCCACATTTGCTACATCTCAGCCGCGACAGCTAGTTGCATTCTTCCCTTTGCCATCTTTCTTGCCTCCGATTGTGTTTCGCTTTGCATTTACCAACCCACTCTCTTTCCACTGTCGCCCACCGACCTCCAATCCTTCCATCGCGAATCCATCTGTCGACGACCAACAACTTACGTCCCACACCTCTGATGCTCTAATTTGTGCCTCTGCCCGCTTCTTTCCCTTTGCAGCGTGGGCGTGACCTCACTCCACAGCACACAAACCTACTCCATCGCTCAGTTAGTCCGCGATCTGAAGCCATGTTGACCTCCTCTTTCCCCGCTTCGGCGGCTGCATCCCATCGACACCGCCCACAGTCTCGATCACCCACCTCGCGGCTAGCACGAGCAGTGTCCAAATCAGCGCTCATACTCACCGCCGCCGTCCCCCTGGCATCAGCTTCCATTTCCAACTTTCCCAGCATCGACTTTGGCCTCCTCGGCGCCGTCAGCATCGCAGGCTCATTTGCAGGCATTGAGCTCTGGAACCAAACTGGCACATCCGCAAGCCCCAACGCTACCTACGATCCAGCTGCTTCTTCCCTACTGTCTCGTGCCACCAATGGCACCGTCTCCTTCATCAGCGCCACAGAACAGGGCGGCACCATCCGTGCCATCTGCCAGATGCAGTCCTCGCCCAACACCGTCTTTGTTGCAGGCAACTTCTTTTCAATAGGTGGCACCTCGGTCAGCAACATTGCCGCCTATAATCCCACTTCCAACTCCTTTACCAACATGGCTGGCGGTCTCGATGGCACTGTCCAGGCCCTCTTTTGCGACAACGAACATCAGCAGCTCATCGTCGGAGGCTCCTTTTCCGGCCCCGTCAACGGCAAAACCGACCGATATCTCGGCAATGTAGCACTGTGGGACCTCACGGCCAACACCTGGAATCCTATCGACTTTGGAGGTCTCGACGGCACCGTCAACACCATTACAGCTGGAGGCAACAACTCGCTCGTCCGTTTCGGAGGCAGTTTCGACACTCGCTTTGCCTCGATGGGCGCCAACGGCATATCCTCGGGCACCAACACGTCCGCCTCCCCCCTCACAGCTGCACTTACTCCTATCTCGCTTGGTCAGGTCGAGTTTGTCGGCGGCCCCAGTTCCAGCAACGCTGGCTTCAACAATCCTGCTCAGATCCTCTGTCCACAAGGTCCAGACGGTAGCGGCAACTCGTACCTCTTCGAAGATGGTGTCGAGGGTCGTCTCACTGCACGCGCCTTCCGTGCCCTCAACGTACGCGCCATCCGCCTCGGCAACACTTTCGTTGACGGCCGCGGTACGCGCACTTTTGGTATCGTCTCCATCCCAGACAATACCGAGCTCGAGCTGATCTACCTCGACCCAGTCACCAATAAGAATGCCACTTGCACCAACAACTGTCCTCTTGCCCACGATCCCTCCATACCCTACCAGGACTTCTTGATTGCAGACACGCCCGCCAACAATGCGCCCGGCGGCATCAAGGCGCTCACCGGTATCCAGTTCACCGCATCTCAGTACTACGGTGCCGGAGCTGGTCTGCACGTGCTCGAGCTTCTTTCTGAAGGTGGCTGGGCCTACGCTTACAATGCGCTCAACCGCGGTGTTTGCAACTCGGACCAGAGCGGCGTCAACGGTACTGATTCCTCCTCCACCAACCAGGGTGGCTGGTACACCAGCACTATCAACACCTTGGCCGGCACCACCGAGCCTGTGCTCGCCTACACCGACTCATACAGCAACCTCCGCTCCGCATCTTCGTCGGCCACCGTCACCCTTTCCGTCGACATTCCCTTCAACGGCAACTACACCATCACCATGTTTGTACCCGGTTGCCGGGCTAGTGGTCAATGCGGCCAGCGCACCGATGTCAACGCCAACGTCTTCGCCGTCGAAGGCTCCCAAGGCAACCTCACTCGCGTCTCGCAGACTAACGAACAGGATCAGACCGTCCAAATCTACAGCGGCGAGGTCAACAAGGCTGTCGAGGGCTTCCAGCCCACTGTCGTCCTGTCCATCCCATCGGATGCACCTGCGCCTTCCGGTGGCGGTGACTTTACCGTCATCGCCGACAAGGTCAGCTTCTTGTTGCTCAACAGCAACGAGACGCTCCAGATGGGCCGCTCTCCTGGATTCGGCTTGCTTGAGTACAACCTATTCGACCCTGCCATCACTGCTCTCCAAACCAACGGAACCGGTATTCTGCCCAACACCACCATGACCGACATTGATGCCTTCTCGGCCACACTCTATCAGAACGGCGTACGCAGCAACGCCAGCAACACCGCCATCTCCGCCATCGCCTCGGTCGGGTCGCGCACCTTTGTCGGTGGGTCCTTCACCTCGAATGGCAACATCAGCTTTGCCAACATTGCCGGTTTCTCGGCAGACTCGTCCGGCAGGACGCCCATCGCCATTGCCAACGGAGGTCTCAACGGTCCAGTTGAGGCCCTTGCGAGCCTCGGAAGTGCGCTCTATGCAGGAGGCAGCTTCACAGGCACCGCCGACGGATCCGTGACAGCCTCCTACATTGCCCGCTACGATCCCGATGCCAACGCCTGGGCCGCGCTCAGTGGAGGTCCGGACGGCCCTGTCTCGTCCATCTACCCTCTCGGCTCTGATACGCTGCTCGTCGCAGGCGCCTTCGAGATGGTCAACGGAACAGGCCAGTCCGGCGGTTATGCGGTCTGGAACTCGACCGCCAACGGCTGGCAGACCCAAGCAAGCTTTGTCTCGGCAGAGATGACCGCTGCCTATGCCGACTTTGCCGCTACCACCAAGCAGAGCTTCCTCGCCGGAAGTGTTCGCGCCATGAGCCTCCAGTCTGCATCTGGCGCTGTGCAGCTGCGTGCTCCCGACAAGTCTGGCAACTTGCCCGTCATCGAGCCACTCAACTTCCAGTTTGCAACTCCATCCGGCTCTTCTCCTTCGTCCTTATCGTCAGCCAGCCTGGCACGAAGGCCGAACATCAACCACGTCCTCCAGCAGCAACGACAAGAGGAAGAGCGACGTGACACGCAAAAACGCGCTTCCTCGGCCCCAGGTTATGGTCTCGGTTCTAAGCTGCTCTCGCTGTTCCCAAGATCGCCACTAGACTCTAACGATGCTGGTGCATCCTCTCCGCGGGTTCCATCCTTGGCGAAGCGCACAGACGCCATGGTCCCCGCCTCGCTCATGTCACACGGTCAGAACGAGATCCTCGCCAGCGCCTTTTGGCAGCGCGATGATGGCTCCTTTGTCAATATCCTCGGAGGCAACTTCACCACCACCCACGGCATTCGCAATCTGGCGTTCTATGACGACTCAAGCAACACCGCCTCGGCATTCCCAGCACCCACCAGCTCCGCGAATCGACCCAACGTATCAGTGGTCCGTTCGTTGCTCGTCGACTCGGACATGCTCTACGTTGGTGGTGATGGCGGATTCGAAGCGTACGACCTCAAGAAAGCAAGCTGGGTCACGAACGGCGCGCCGCTCTCGGCCAGCTCCGGCCAGGTCCTTTCGGTGACAGCCATCGACCACCGACCGGACACCACCCAGCTCCTCGTCGCTGGCAGTTTCGCAACAGCTGGCTCGCTTCCTTGTCTCAACGTCTGTCTTTGGGATACCAACAGTATGCGCTGGAGCCCCTTGAGCGCTGGCCTTAGCGGTCAGATTTCTGCCCTCGACTTTGCCGGCAGCAAGGCCAACCAGCTCATCCTGGCTGGATCTATGACCGTCAACGGAGCTGAAGCCTCGCTTGCCAGCTACAACTTTGACACGCAGATTTGGTCCAGCCTCGGCAGCGTCGGCAGCAGCTCGAACCAGATCCCCGGTCCTGCCACGGCGGTCAGCGTCGACGACCTCAACGCCAATGCCATCTTTGTCGCCGGCCGCACGGCTGACGGCACCGCACCTTACCTGGTCAAATGGGATGGCACACAGTACACTGCAGTCGGCACCGGCCAATTCTTGCCAGCGACTGGCATCTCGCAGCTGACGTTTGTGCCCATCTCCGAAGCGCACCCGAGCAACCCGATTCTGGAGGATAACCGTCTGCTCGTCGTCAGTGGTGCTCTGGCGACGCACGACTACGGCAACATCTCGAGCGTCTTCTTCGACGGCCAGAGCTATTCGCCCTTCTTGGTCGCCACCAACCTTGACGGCTCTTCGGGTATTGTCCGGGCGTTCAGCCGCTCGACCGAAGTGCTGCGCTTCCCCAACCTGCACCATCTTGCCGTCGGACTCGTTATCCTGATATCGATCGCTATCGGACTCGGCATCGTCTTCCTGCTGGTGCTACTCGGCCTCATTTGGGCAGTGGCGAGGAGACGACCCGAGCCACGCGATATGGATGTGCCCCTGTCGGCCAGCGACGAGTCACTAGGTTTCGG
Source organism: Ustilago lituana (assembly GCA_928869825.1). Classification (NCBI taxonomy): domain Eukaryota; kingdom Fungi; phylum Basidiomycota; class Ustilaginomycetes; order Ustilaginales; family Ustilaginaceae; genus Ustilago; species Ustilago lituana. The sequence continues at coordinate 588,668 of CAKMYA010000007.1, forward strand.
CGAGAAGAACCGACCGTCCAGCCTGCTAGCAACTCTCAACGCGGCCACCGAGAACGCCATGCTTGGCGAACGTGGTGCTGCTGCTGGTATGGGCGCTGCTGCTGGCGCAGGTGGAGCAGCTGCCATGGCGGCTGGCGCTGGTCACCGTCGACAGGACTCGCAGCAACACGATCTGAGTGACGAGGCGGTCACGTCCAACTACCACAGCGACGGTGGTCGCACAGGGCAGAGCGCCCACACGCAGTACCACACCGACGACGGCGCTGTTTCGGACGCAGAAGCAGGCCTGGCTACCGGCATGGTCGGCACAGGCGCAACAGCCGCAGCAGCGATCGGCGATGAGGAGGACTCACCCATGGAGGGCATTCCTGCACACGCGCGATACGACTTTGCGCCCAATCACGAGTCGGAGCTGCCCTTGACCGCCGGCGAGCCCATCGAGATTCTCGACGATCAAGACCGTCACTGGTGGCTCGCCAGGAACACCCAAGGTCAGACCGGTGTCGTTCCCAGCGCGTACGTCATGTGATCTTTCAGAAGCAAGGCACGCTAGGTTTCCTTCCATCATACCCGTTTCGAGGTTTCCTGTATGGAAGCTTGGGACACCCAACACACTGTCATTTCTCTGTGCATTTCGTCTCTCCATCCCCGCTTGGTTTGCTCAATTCACATGCTCTTTCGTTTTTCCACAGCGCCTAGGCGCTTGCTCGGCGTTAATTTGATGCTTGGTTTTTTTGGTTCGTCTAGCGTGCGGTTGGGGACGAGGAAGGAAGAGTGTCTTGCACTCGACAGCGCTGGTTTACCTGCCTGGCATTGATATGATGGAGCGGTGAGACTGGATCGGCAAGATTGGATGTAGGTTAGCAGTAACATGCAGGTGTGGATGTCGCGCATGCAAAACAAGGCTGCTCCAGCTGCAGAGGCATCGCATCGTTGGGGTGCTTGTCCGTGCTTTACTCGTCTGAAGTAGACATGGTCGTCACGAAGAAGCTTCTCCCGATGAAGAAGTGCGAGCATGGTTGCGGGTGTCGCCCAAGCTGCAGTGCTCAACTGAACAGTATCCGGCTCGGGGTTGACAAAGCAAAGTGCAAAGTGCGAGAAAGCAGGCGTAGCGCTGCAGCGATCCTACTAAGCTGGACAAGCACAAGAAAGTGTTTGGCAAACATGGAATCGCATCTGCCGCGGTACCCTTGGCCAAGCGCGTGCGGCCCTGACGATACCACCGTTACTGCTGGTGTACCTTCCTGATTTGCTCTAAGACAACCCGCGTGATCACGTCCTGCTTGTTCTACTCAACCTCGATGCCAAGATTCCCGAGTGCGGCTTCAGGTGCCAACTTCCACAGGCAGACAGTTTTCGCGCTCAACGCGGCACAGACAGAGCCACTAGCTTCGTTTCTGTGTCCTGATACGACATCGTTGGCTTTTCTTCTGCTTCTACTCCTTGGAGCTACAAAAAGTACTCGACTGCTTCGTGCTTCCCATTGGCCATTGGCCCCCCGTTCAAATTATGCTGATTCGGTCCGTCCCGCTCATTCTCCGGAGCAGCCTCGAACGTGTTAAAATGTTTGCTTCCGTCCGGGAACACTTCAAGAATCGAAGCCATATTCCCGCACCTGTAACAGTAATTTGGAGCGCTCCAGACGGTGGATAACCTGTCGTCGTAGAGAACGCTGAAACCCTCCATGCAAAGCTGGTGGGCACGCAGGATGTGGTTCATGTTGTTGCGATGCAGGAAGTGCTTGACGACCGAGGCGCCGAAAGTGTAGCCTGCGCCACGGGGCGAGATGGCGAATTCTTCCTTATCTGGGTCGGGGTCGGACCAGACCAGGTCGGCCATGGGACCTTCGTGTGGGATCTCGCGGAAACGGTCGATGATCTTGACCTGATCAATGTAGTGTACCGATGGAGACAGGCCGCCATGCACGCAAAAGATCTGGTCATCAATCACCACCGACAGCGTGAGGAAATCAAACATGTCGGTGAAGTACGTCCACACATTCGCCGAGCCGTACTTGCGCTGGCACTCTGTATAGAACCCATAGGTCTGCGTCACTGCCCTCGACTCGTGATTGCCGCGGATCAACTGCACGCGATCCGGATAGCGCAACTTGAGACAGGTGAGCAGCGAGATGGTCTCAACCGAGAAGAGACCGCGATCGACGTAGTCGCCCAAGAAGAGGTAGTTGGTATGCGGCGCGTAGCCGCCGATGCGAAAGATCTCTATCAGGTCGTAGAACTGGCCGTGGATGTCACCGACGACTGTGACGGGTGCCGAGATGTGGATGACGTTGGACTCGCGCATGAGGATCTCTTTTGTCTTTTCGCAGATCTCTTTGAGCAGGGCTTCACCGAGCAGCTGTTTCTTGAGCAGCGTGGCGATGCACGCATCGAGGTCAAACGCCATGGTGCTCGGTCAGAGCGGCCCGCACACCCACTGGACGTGCCGGGCGGCAGGATGATCCGCAAGCGCACAGAGCGATGCGCGATCTGTCGAGGTCCGATGCTAGTACTCGAGTTGCTAAGCAGAGCGCGCCAGGATGAGAGCGAGCTTGTGCGGTGGGGCTGATGTTGTAGGCTGGTAGCCTACTGTTCGCACTTCGCCGCTGGGCTTGCTGGCGAGATTCTGAGGGGGTTGAACACGAAGAAAAAAATCCCTTGTGGCCTTTGTGGAACCTGTGTCCTGGGTGTGCACACTGTATCCTGTTGACGACGGCGCTGTAGCCTTCGTTTATGCGCTAGCTCGGTGTGATGCTTCACGAATGCTAAAAGTGTTGATTACAGTCCGGCAAAGCTCGCTGCTGCTGTTCATGTGTTTCGGGTATCTAGGATAGCTTGGCTGAGCCATTTTCTACTTGCCCCAGGCAAGCAAGGTATGGAGATGCGGAGAGTTGCAAAGCTGACCGAGTCGAGGCGTGCAGAGTCATGAATTGGCGACAAGCTGAATCTGCCAATGCCGCGTCGCGCTCTTGTCTTTTGTCGGTGGTAGGGGATGGTGGTGCAGCAGCGCTGTCTGCCGTTGTGGTAGCAGTGAGCGTCGAAATGTCGGTCGCCTCTTACTCAATGGAGGCTGCAGACAAGCGTGCAGATGATGGCAGCTCAGACGAACGCAGCCGTTGCAAGTGTGAGTGCGAGTGCGACTGCAAGTGCGACTGCATGTGTGTGGAGTCGTTCAAATATTCCGACCACTCGAGTCAGACGCCGAACCAAATTCCGCAAGAACTGTTACGCTCCGTATAACTAGACACACTTTTTCTCACGACCACAGACCTCTCTCAACTGCCTTCTACAAGGCTTGGACAACGGGCTCATGGCAAATCCATCAACTAAGCAGGCGTGGTGGTGCCTATCGCGACTGCTTTGACGAGCACTTGTGATCGAAATATTGACAAGCCGGCCGATGTGCGACGGATCTGAGCAGGAAGTGCGTGTGTGCTGGAACGACGGGGAGGTGCAAACACTTTAGCGGCGTGACCAAAGCCTCAATTTTCATTGAATATAGGTGCCTTCCAAAACCTGCTCGCCATAAAAGGCGCTTTGGCGGAGTGGTTATCGCGTGGCACTAGAATCATCCGCGTTCTAGAGTACTTCCTACTCAACAATCAATGCCATTCCCTCTGGGAGCATAGGTTCAAATCCTGTAGGCGTCGTTCCTTTCTTGATTTTTTTTTGGGGGGGGGGATGTGGATGTGGATGAGGATGGGTTCTGTTCCTTTTTGCTCTCTTCTCATCCGAAGCTAAGGAATACTCCGTATCGACAAGCTTTCGATCATGACAGTTTGTTGAGACGGGTCAAGAAAAGCGAATACAAGGTTGGATGGAGACGTGGAACGAAACCGAGCAGTGGGGAACGAAAAATCAAATGCAAAAGACTTGAGAAACGTGTCCCGAAAGGGCATGCGAAAAAAGACTGCAACTCTGAGGGACCACAGTACTGTAGAAACCCTTTCTCGCACCCACTTTTTCGAGAAGAACACGTACTGTATAATGAGACTCGTTGCAATTAGACGGTGTGATGCCAAGAGACTGATGTGGGACCAGCATAGAAGAGAGAGAGAGCCTGGATGAGACTCGAAAGTGAAGGGCCCGGGACGCGTGTCTGCTGTTGGACTCAGCCTGAACGGTCAAAGTGGACAAAGTGCAACCAGGAGAGAGAGTGACAAAGAAGAGGGTCGCGCTGGTTTCTGGTTTGAGTGTCGTTGTCGCCCAGACGACTTTTGGCTTCAAGGTGGTTGCGACACGCGTTGAAATCACTCAACCTCGAGTGTGCAGTGGAGTGGCTGATTTTCCAAATGCAGTCGACCAGTCGGCCGCTCGGGACAAAGCCAACAACATCTCTGGCACAGCTCTCTCTCGGCCTTGCCGATTCGGCTGTGTCAGACTGAGCTCGAGTGTGGTTGCTGCTGCTGCTGCTGCTGGACCGTGCCATCTCTTTCCTCATCCCCCCCAACCTAGCTTCTCCGATCCTTTCTTCCTCAACATCATCTCCATCGTCAACCCGGGACGTATCGACGTCAGAACAATCAAGACTCCTTTTCATCCACGCTGCATATCTGTAGTGTTCGAGCTTAATCGAGTCCAAACCCAATCACGAACCGAGCGTGCATTTCCGAGTTCAAAGCTGGTGCAGACATCCGCACCCGAGCGCAACACTTAAATCTTGCGCACTCTCCCCACAACAACGCTTTCGAGAGCAGCGTTCGCCCGTCATGTTCCTCTTCGACGCCATCGTCTTTCTCATAGCCATTACCCTCTCCATCAGCATCTCGGTGCTCATCTCCCAACCGTTTAACGGTGCCATCATCCGTCTCCGTGCCAACTACCTTCCCAAGGCAGTCAGCCTCGATAATGTGCTCGAGGATGGGTCTGCCCCTGGCGCCGCTTCGGGTCCTCGTGCGCTCTCGTCCTTCTTGCTGTCGGAACGTCGTTCTAGCGCCAAGATTGGGCCGGTGGTCACGGGTGTCTTTGCAATGATGCTACGCACCAAGCGGCTCGAGGGGTGGGCAGGCATCTACAAGGGCTCGATCCCCGTCGCGATCCAGATCTTTACGCTCAGCACGCTCACCATGATCTTCTTCTCCCGCGCATCCACAAGCTCGCCCGGCAGTGCATACAAGGCTGGACCTGCTGGACCTGGACAGTTTAGCTTCTTTGCCAATCTGTTCTACATGCTTTTTGTCTCGTTGGCTGCGCTCCCACTCAACGTCATCACCTATCGAACCGTCGTCCACCCTCGTATCCTCCCTCTCAACACGCCTCGCGAGAATCTCCGCGAGCTTTTCTCCTACACCGAGTTCAGCCAACCCTGGCGACTCTACTTCCTCCCTGGCCTCCTCACCGCCAATGTGCTTCATGTCGCCTGGATCGGGCTCGCCACCCGCATCGTACGCCAGCTCACCGTCCCCTCGCTCGGCGGTCTTCCCCGCACAAATCCCGCCGCTCCCGATCAGGACACCTACTCTGGCCCCAACTCGAACATGCTCGAGCTCAGTCCGGTCGGTTTGCCCCTCTTTGTGCTGTGGAACGTGCTCAGCGTCATTGTCTTGGCCCCGCTCGAATGCGCCATGGTGAGGCTTTCGACGCAGCGACCTGAGAGGCAGAACCCACTGCACAGAGCGTACGCGAGGGTGCCAACCAACGGCAATGCAAGTGGACCTTCGCCGTACTCACACCAGGCGACGGCAGCTGCACAGGCCCAGCCAGGCGGTGCATACAGGGACGCCGACACCGGCAGGAAGTCGACAGATAGCGCGGTGGACAAGCCTCTTCCCTCCTCCCCCGGCGAGCTCCCCGGCAGGCCCTCTTTTGCGATCGAAGACGACGAGGACGAAGAAGACGGCGACGTCGCCACCGCCAAAGTCAAGCCCAACGGCAACAGCAGCGTCAAAGCAGCTCGTGTGCTCGGCCACACCACCCCTGAACCCACCTCCGCCAGCAACACAGCACGAGGATTCAACTCGTCCCCTTCCTACTCGCACAACTTTGCATCGGGCGGCGAACCCCCGGAACCCGTCATCGCGTTGCGCCCAATCGAGGAGCAGACCGCCGAAGAAGCCGCCGCCGAATTCGGCGCGCCGGTGGTTAGGAGGTACGAAGGCCTCATGGACTGCTTCAACAAGATGGTCGATGAGGAAGGCATCGAGAGTCTCGGTAGGGGTGCGTGGGTCACCCTTCTCGCCATGTTTGCTGGCTCGTTCAGCTGAGGACCAGCAACCTTGTTACTCTCGCCCTTCCTCGTGCGCTTTTGTTCGCTTTTGTTCGAGCTATGCTTTTCAAATTTGTATCCTTTTTTGCATCCGGAAACTTCAAAAGTGTTTGTGCTGCTAGCGCATCCATGTGTGGTCGGGTTTGAGCGCTTTGCTGTCGCAGTTCTGCGCAGGATGGATCGAACTGGCTCGTTGTCACTTTGCCTACAACCATCATGCACGTGTTTGCAAGGGTATTATTGAGTAAGTTACTGCATGTGTCACTTGGGATCGAACTACTTGATGAAGGAAGCCATGTTGCTCGCAGGGCTGTACATGTGCAGTTGGTATTCTAGCGAATGGGATGTTCGTTGCAGCGAGTCTTTTGCGAGGCTTCTGAGGATTACGTTGCCGCGATTGTCCCTGATTTTGCTGTTGACTGTTGCCAGGCGGTCGATGATCTTCCTGACCGCGTTGATGCGGGGTTCGTCCAGGTGTGGGTTGAGCGAGAGGTAGGGGTCGAGCGCGAGGCGGAGTGCGCGTGGCCATGTCTCGTCTCTACCAGAGGTAGCGCTGCCATCGTGATGAGAGGGGGTGGGGGTGGGGGTGGGGATGGAACGGTCAGATGGAGGGGAGAAGCGGCAGATGTGGATGGGAAGATCGCGTAGGATGAGGGCGATCAGCTGGGTTGCGGAGAGGATCGTTTCGAAGCTGGTGGTGCGCGGTTCGAGGAGCGGAGTCGTGCGTGAGCTGGTGGAATGGGCATCATCTTTGGCGTCAACGCTGTCTGCTGTGGCTGGAGCAATGTAGAAGGGTGATTGTGGGTCGGATGCATTCACCGCCTGTACGAGCATGTTCAAATCGATCGAGAGCGGTTCGAACTTGGTCCGTTTCCAATGTGCATCCCCTCCCTCAGCATGCTCGAGCTCTCGACTCGCTTCGCTGGCCGCCTCCTCTTCCAGGTCCGAAGAGACCACTGCCTCCTTGCCACCCTTTGCTGCCACAGAATGCGGCGCGAGATGATCGGTCACAGCGCACCACGCCAGCCACCTTCTGACCGCCGCCACTTCCCTACCTTCCCCAGGCCACACCGCTACCAACCTGGCCCGCACTACAATCGACTCCGTCCCCAACGCTTTGAACGATCTCCAACACACCTCCTCCTGCATTCTCCTCAACACTTCCCCGCTCCCCCCCTTCGCAGCTGCGGTAAAGATGCTGCGGAAGGTGCACCCCACTTGATCCTGCAGCGTAAAGTTCATCGTCGCGGCGCAAGCGATCGCCATGCTCGATACGTACCCGGCCAACACCGAAAGATGATCCGCCACAAAGTTCGGTCTGGTGGAAGCAGAAGTGATCATGCTGAGCGTACGCGCGAGGTTGATGATGATGTCGTCGCGCTCCGTCTGCGTGAGGTAGAGCTGCGCACTCTTCTTTGCTTTGGCAGACTTGGGCCGTTCGACCGCGGGAAAGAGCCCATCGGTTGCATCTGCATCGTCCGGAAAGCACGCCTCCAGCACCTCTTCGCTCACCCCTAATCGATTGAGCATCTGAGGCACCAATGCTACAAAATCCGACAAGGCCTTTGGAACGGCAGTCTCCAACTCCCTCCTGTGAGAAGATTTCGACCAGTCATAGATCAGGGACTGGAAGAATCTGAACAGGAGATGGCTTTGAAGCACGTCGCGCTCGAGAATATACGAGATGGCAATCCGAACCACGAGGCGGCCAAGTTGGTCCTTGTTGAGTTTGAGCGAGGGCGGGATGATGCCGGCCAGCAGGATGTGTGGGACGAGAGGGATCCAGTTGTCGTCTTCAGCAGTTACCGCGGCTGATGTCGATGACCTTAATGGTGCTAGAGCGGGTGACAAGTCGGAAGGCACGTCGCAGAACGTCTCGACGATTGGACGAGGAGTCCTCTGTGGTCTGTAAAATAATATGTGGCCGTTGGGCTCATCTGGAGGAGCGTCTGCGCGATCGCACATATCACGCTGCAATATATCGAGAGTCTGGCGGCTTTGGTCCTCGTTTGCACCGATAGCGGCAAGGGATACTGCGAATCGATGCTCCTCACTGCTGTGTTCCTGTTCCGCGGCTACCTCCATCTCGTCGTCTGAGTGGGCTGCCTCTGACTGCGAAGACCACAGGAAAGACGGGATCGTAGGAGACAACGCCTTTACCGTCAACTCCGGTTCTTTCCCGTTGGTGTCGTGCGTATTTCGGGAAGCCGCGTTATCCGCCTGCAGCGTTTTCAGCGAAGTATGCCCTGCTGATCGTGAGGATTCTCCCGGGCGGTGAAGCTGATGACCGGGCCCATCGCCATCTGCCGAGTACGCGATGCCCATCCTTCCTAGCCGCTCTTGCTCCATGCTCTGAGCAATGGCCTCTGCTCTCGAGAGTCCGTCTGCATCGGTTCCGCGCTTGATCCTGCGCTGCTGTTCACGAAGCATGCTATCGATGTCCTTACTCTTCTTGATCGGTGTAGCAGCATGTTTGGCAGCCGAGGTGGGAAGCATGTTTGGATGACGCCTCAGACGGGAAGTGTCGTCGGTAGGGTCGATGCTATAGGTACCCGGTCGCTTGAGCGCAGCTTGACGCTTGCTTCGGCCAAGAGTGAGCGATCCGAGCTCTTCTTCGTCGTTATCAGCCTTGACGGACAAATGAGAGCCCGCCTCGCCGCGCGTGCTATCTGGCGTCGTCGGTGCCTGGGCTTGAAGCTTTTGCTGCGCCTTGAGCCGCAGCTGCTCGCGGAGGGTCAGGCGCGAGGAGCCGCCGGCCTCTTGACCGTTTGTCGGAGTAGACATGGTTCACGATGTCGACATGGGATTTGGTGAGGGATGACCCAAGCGAAGTCAATGCGGAAGACAATGCTGTAGGCGGGGCGAAAGGTGACTGGCGAATTGACAGTCGCGGCAGTTGATGTGGAGCTGTGTTGGTCTTCCGTGGACAGGCGCAGCCAAAAATTCAAGGGTCTCGCGCTTCCCGCACGCGAGAAGTTCGAATAGCTTGTTAGATCACCCCGAACTCCAGCATCGAATTCAATACATTCGTCGTCGTCTTCGCGCCAAAAACATCATCACCCCTCACATCAAACGGATCCTGGAGTAGCAGAATGACGGCCTACAAGGGGAGGCGCTATAGTTTTGGGTTCATGAGAATGATATGAAGTACATGCGACAAGCCTGTGCGGATGGTGTGGGACAGGCCGGCCAAGCTGAACGCCAGCCTAAACTGGCGCTACCAACCTAGCCAAAAAAAGTCATACCGCCATGATATGCGGATGGCAGCGTGACGATGATGGCGAGAACCAACGTTTAAGAACGGGGCTTTTCCTTTCGGCCGAGGAACAATGCCCTCAAACCGACGCCAGAGACCTTGACGACCTTGAAACGGACACCGGGGATATCACCCTTGGCCTTACCGGCACGACCGAAACCGGAGATGAGAACCTCGTCGTTCTCGTCGACAAAGTTGAGACAACCGTCGTTGGGGACGAAGGCGGCGACCTTCTTACCGTTCTTGATAAGCTGGACACGGACACACTTTCGGATAGCCGAGTTAGGCTGCTTGGCCTCGACACCGATCTTCTCGAGAACGATACCCTTGGCCTGGGACGAACCACCGGTGGGCGAGGTCTTGTAGAAGTTGCCGAGAGCACGCTTCTTGTACTGAGCGTCGGCCTGTTGTTGTCAAGTGGATAGCATGACATTTGGTTAGATGTGGAGAGAGCGCAGAGGTCAGCAGACGTTGGGAGGCAGGGAGGACAAGGTGTGGATGCTGCAAGACCGCCGACAACAACAGGGAAGAAGCGCACGCATCAACCGAAAAGGACGGACCAGCCTAATGGCCGTCACTTTTGAAGGTGATATGAGATGCAACGCGTCGTTGTTGTGTCTGGATCTTGCGCTATCCTAGCAGTCCGGGTACAGCAGGGACTGGCGTGCTAGAGTGGAGCAGATACGTACCCATCGGTTGTCTCGGCGGGTCGAGACCTGCTTACGGGCTGTGTTAAGTCCACGAGGCTTAGCCATCTTGAAGAAACTGCAGTAGTCGGTCAAGAATGGGAATGTAGCAGAGGAAGGGACAAAGATGTGTTGGTGGTAAGAACGATTGTTCCTTTTCGAAGTTGATACAGCGATATTATCTGAATCTGCAGTGTTGTAGACATGAGGCCTGCGATCGGTCCGCCGCACAAGTCGAATGTCTCTACGGTGTCTCCTAAGCGTCGGCGGTGCTTGCAAGGTTGTGTGCGTCAAAGATAACCGAGTCTTTGGCAATACCAAAAAAATCACGACAACCACTACTGTCGGAAATGCAATCGAGCTGGTTGAATGAGGCGCTGTATGCGAGGTCTGTCATGACCGAGGATTGGCACCTTCAAGTGCAAGCTGCTAGGTGGCGGTAGGTGTGACATTCGTTCCCTGATCGTACGACTTAGTATCCCTCCCTGTCACTGTGGTCACCATTGCCATCGAAGCGCTTTGTCAAAGTTTTTGTGTGGTCCATTGCGGGACAAACTGCAACGATGTGGGCGACACGATAAAGATTGGCCGAGATCGATGCGAGGCCGATGTGTGCGTGGGCTGAACCGATCGCGGCGAGGCTGGGTGCTGCTGTTTGTAGCTGACTGTAGATTGCTGATGATGCCGTATACAACGTACGTGTGTGTGTTGATGTATGAGATACCTACTTTGTTGATGAGGACGAAGGTCTTGATGGTGAGGAAAAGAGTGTGGTAGCGTACGTGCGCTGGTATCCAGACTGGCCTCAGTGGACGCTGCTCGCTGCTGGCTGGCTTTGATTTGAGGATCACGGACTGTGTGGCACGCTGCCCCTCTCTCGGTGTCAGCCAAGATTCGATTGAGCACGCAGCTCTGGGGCTGTTGGGCTGAGCACGCTGATCAACCAACTGAATTTGCGCGCAACGGACAACGTTGACCTGAATTTTGCGCCATTTGCTGAGACCGTCCCCTTTCCGGTGGTGATTAGAACTCGGATCCGACTTGCGAAAAATTGTGACATAGATTTTGCGCGTTCATTAGAGATAAGTAAGGTTAGGGATGAGGAGGTCGAGCGTGGGAGTTTTTAACGCTGATCACGTGCAGCTTTGTCTCTGTCTCAAGCAAATTGTGTGGTTTTGCTGGTCTGCAAGCCCAATTCTTGCAACTAAGTTATGCCAAAGTCAAAGATTCCAACTCCAAGGCGTGGCCTTTGGCTATTGGAGCTTGCCGAGCAGCTGCAGTGGCCAAGTCCAGTCCAGTCCAGTCCAGTCCAGTCCAGTCTCTGCGAATTTGAGAATGTCGGATTCAGAGGGAGGGAGGGATCCACGGGTGTGACCAAGTGAAGCTCGAAACAGAGCGCTGCGTAGCCTGTGTGTGCAATCCCAGAGCGAGCGAGTCCGGCGACGCAACCCAGAAGAGCTAGTTGCTCGACAACTGCATTCTCGTCACCATCATCTTCCATCAAGATCCCTCATCCGTCACAATGCCCAAGATCTACAAGGTACGTGCTCGATATCACCACCGTACACACGACCTTTTCCACATCGGTGCAAGCAGCAAAAGGCACCATCGACGGACATGCATCCGACAGATATCCATCGCAATTCGAGGTCGTCGTCTATGGTGTCCTAATGCTGCTTGGTCGACCATGACATGATTCAAAGATCATCGCGCTGACTTTTGTACTCGCGCATTGTGCCTTGCTCTCACCCACAACAGCCAGGAAAGGTCGCCGTCGTCCTTAGCGGCCGTCATGCCGGTAAGAAGGTTAGTATCAATACATCACCAACAAACAGCAAACCAGTGTCAGCTTCCAAGTCCAATCACACAACATCGGCATAGCAGCGCAGGACAGCATCAGAAGATAACGGACATGTCCCGGGAAACACACGGCAAAGAGGTTCACTGTTTGGCTTGGAATTGGTATCTGAACGGCATTCTTGGGATCGGTCAGGAAATGATCAGGGACTCGCATCACATCACATCGCAGCCTAAAACACGATTCAGATAGCAGCCACAATCTATGCATGCAACCGTCGCTGGAAGGGTGAATCAAAAAGGCATACCAATACACGGGCAACAACATCCAACTTCGCCCAACCATAGGATCGCGTTGCAAGCCGTCATAGGGCATGGATGTTGTTGGCTTGGTCGTCAAAGGGCATACGATCTGCAAAGAAGGTGGATGCTGCAGCGTTGAAAGGGTCAACCTGGTACAGGCGTGAGGCAAAGATTCCGTGACCAGGTCTACAGTCTTACCTTCGCGCCAGTATCGTTGACACCCACATTACCACAGATTGTGGCGTCAAGCTGGTTGGCTCTCTGGTGGAATTGCATGTTGGACTCGGAGGCTGCATCTTTTACTTGCTTTCTGGTAGACATTGTCGACTTGCTCGAGCATCGTCACTGACATTCGTCTGCCATGTTGGATCTACTTTGTCTCATCAACAGGTTGTCGTCATCAAGCAGTTCGATGACGGCTCCAAGGAGAACTCGTTCCCCTTCATCGTTGCCGCCGGTATTGAGCGATACCCCCAGAAGGTGACCAAGCGCATGGGCGCCAAGAAGATCGCCAAGCGATCCAAGGTTAAGCCTTTCGTCAAGATCATCTCGTACAACCACCTCATGCCCACCCGATACGCTCTCGAGCTCGAGGGCCTCAAGGGTGCCGTCACCCAGGACACCTTCAAGGAGCCCTCGCAACGCGAGGATGCCAAGAAGCAGATCAAGGCCATCTTCGAGGAGAAGTACACCTCGGGCAAGAACAAGTGGTTCTTCACCCCTCTCCGATTCTAAATGCATTCTCTAGCGATGGAGAACCGTTCCTAGCGGCGATTCTCTATCTCTGAGAGTGTTTTGCGTTTCGGTCCTACTTTCTCATCACGCAACCCTTTGATACATCTTCGGCATCTCCCGTTCTTTCCCAGCATATATTCCACCCTTCTCTCCGATTTGGAGAGTCCACCCGGCGGTTCGATGGAGATGCTCCTTTCGTCGAAACGACCAACAGTCTTTCTTCTGCTTTAGGATGTTCACGCATCCCACTTTAGCAACCATCCCCCCACGTTGGTTCTCAGGTTCTTCGGTCTGACTGCGAACTCAGCGTTGTAATGACATGCACAGCCATCCACACTACACACCCCGCAGACCATTGTAGCTACCAAAAGCTTTGTAGGCACTCAGAATCTCCGCATATCGCAGGGGACGCTTACGGCAATATCACACATTCCAGACAGAAAACGCTCGCGCCCCAAGATCTTGCTTGACACGGTCGTCCATTGGTCCCGGAGATTTGAGGATTGTAGGGTTTTGTGAAAGAAGCACCGCTAAAGCGTCGACTCAAAACAAGTCGGAACAGCTCAGCCACGCTCAGCATAACTTCTTACCCAGCTACCCAGACCCAGACAAGGCTATGTGTGATTCTTTTAGCATTGTAAGCGGAGCCCGATTTGAGATCAAAGCTCAAAGCTGGTTGAAATATCTACATAACGGAGGGGAGAGGGGGTTAAAAGCGGGGTTGTGTGTGTGATGGAGCGACAGCGACATACGGGTGGTTGTCCCGAGTACGCGAATGCTTGCACGAAAGTTCTTAACTCCTAAGCGCGAGTGTGAGCGAGACAAGTCGCTAACGAGCAAGGAACGAACGCGAGTGATTAAGTTGTGTGCAGGAATAAAGATCCACTACTGGATGCTGCGGGAGGAGAGTGAGGTCGGCGTAGAGAGCAACATTCTTTTAACCGAAGAGCTCGCCCATAGCAGCCATCTCGGGACCACCTGCTTCGCGCATTCCGATCTCAAAGTACGAGTAGATGATGGTGACAGCGAGCAAGATACCAGTACCCGAACCAAAGGCGCCAATCAGATCGGCACAGACGGAGAGAGCGCCGATAGTGGCACCACCGAAAGCGGCCGCGGTGGGGATGACCCGCTTGAGCTCCTTGTACATGGAAGCGTCGCGGTGACCGGCCATGACCATCTGGTTGTCCTTGAGCTGCTTAGCGACCTCGCGGGGACCGGAACCGGAGACCTCGATCCAAGTCTTGGAGAAGAGCGCGCAGGCGGTAAGCGTGAAGGCGATGTAGATGGCGGTGTGGATAGGGTCACCGATGACCTCCTTAAAGTTGTGGGGAGGCGACATGTAGTAGGCGATACCACCAACGGCGTGGAGCTGAGCACTGTCCTCGAGGGGCTCCCAGACACCGAGGAGCTTGACAAAGAGGTTGGTGGGGAAGCGCGAGGCGAGCATCTGGCTGATGATAAAGACGTTGGAGGTGAGGGCGGATTCGAGCATGATGGGCATGTTGGAGGTGTAGAAGAGCTTGACGGGGTAGGTACCGCGCTGGCCACGGAAACGGTTCGACTTGACGGGGATCTCGATACGGAAGCCCTGGAGGTAGATGACGACGAGGAAGATGAGGAGGGTAGCAAGCAGGTTCATGACGTTGGGGAGACGGTCACGGTAGAGGGCCTCCTTGAGCGCACGCGACTTGTCGTTCCAGGTGAAAAGAAGGTGGAAGAGGGCAACGAGAGCACCCTCGAACTCGGGGCCACGGCCGGTGTTGACGGTGGTGGGTGAGAAGGCCTTCCAGACGATGGACTCGCAAATGTTGGTGGCGATGAAGAGCGAGATACCGGAACCAAGACCGTAGCCCTTCTGGAGAAGCTCGTCGAGAAGAATGACGATAAGACCGGCAACGACAAGCTGGAGGATGAGGAGAAGGCAGACACCGGCACCGAGGTCTTTGGGCTGACCGTAGAGACCGGTGAGAACGTAGACGGTGGCCTGGCCGAGCGAGATGATGAGGGCAAACAACTTCTGAGCACCACCAAAGAGGGCGCGGTCCTCCTTGAGGCTGAAGTCGACCTCGACAAGGTTGGCACCGGCGAGGAGCTGCATGATCATTCCAGAGGTGACGATGGGCGAAATGCCGAGTTCCATGAGGGTACCTCGGTTGGAGGCAAGAATGACACGCATCCAGTAGAGCGGATCGGAGCTGTCACTCGAGACGATACCGTAGAGGGGAATCTGAGACGAGACGAGGAAGATGGCAAGGACGATGGCGGTCCACATGACTCGGCTCTCGAACGGCACTGTGATTTGTTGATCATAGCGTTAATTTACAAATGTGACGGAGCAGAGAGGTCAGCATGAGCCTTGAAGCTTTTCCGACAGATCACCGTGTGCTGGAACTTACCTTTACGTTCTGGTGCCGCCACCTCGGGCAGGATGGACATGAAAGGCCGCACGAGCGACAAGAACCGGACTGTATCATGGTGGAGCAGATTGTGAAGGGGTCGGAGAGAGCATGAGTATGCTGTCACATGATGAGCAGAACCCATCGTTATCCTGCAGGTGTAGTTTGCGCTTCGCAGCGGTGACGGTGATAGGAGCAGCATACTTACAGCTGCTCATATTTGCAGACTTAGACCCGGCTAGGCAGAAGAGACAGAGACGCAACAAAGGAGATTGTGGTGTAGAAGGAGAACAAGCGAGCAAGGGAAAGGAAGAAGGCAGCGAGCGTGCTGAGGAGTGCAGATCAATCAGCCTCGAGCGCGGGGAAGGGCCAGTTCTGAGCGAGTGAGCAGATACAGCGGTCCACGCACGGTCAGGTTTTGTAACACGTCAAGGTTAGCCAATTCTTCGAGACTGCTGCGCTCAAGCAGCCAAGTGATGGCCTTACGCTGGCTTCTGGCTGGCTGGCTGGCTGGCTGGCTGGCTGGCTGGCTCTCAATCACGCCAGCATCGGTGACCTGGAACCCTGTGGATTCGCTGGGTTGGGTTATTGCGTATCTTTTGAGGTCTGAGCTGCATCTTTGATTGGAGCGCAAGCCAGCAGCGCTCTCTCTTCAGACAAAAATGACTTCTTCTCGTGCTTCTTCTTTTGACGCTTCTGCTTCCGGCGACGTGGAATTAAAGTCAGTCAGTGGCAATTGTAATTGGGCCACCTCAGTCGCCTAATTCCAAAGCAGAGCGTTGGACTACAGTTTCCGTCCAAACCCCCCCCCCCCCCACTGTAACAGGTAAAAATGAAAGACCTTGAATTCGTGCGAGAGCGCGTCGTGATCGATTTTTGGAATTGGGCATGTTAGTTTGCAAAGGTCTTGGGATCGGGTTGCGGGCAAGGCGGTTTTTTGGACAAAAGTTCGAAGCTTGGATCACAGCGACCCTGAAGCCATCTTTCGCAGTCATCTCATCCATATACCTCTATCACCCACTCACCATCCTTCTCCATCACCGTCGCAGTATACCCTCTCGTTCATCAGGCGCAGGCTATCGTGTAATCGGAAGCTGTCTCCCAAGTGCACCAGAGCCGGATTTACACTCAACAACCACGTCGACTACCACAATCCGTAGTTAGCGGCCTGAGCCAGCACCTCTGAGAAACGGCGAGAGAATCTCTTCCTGACCGCATCACCCACACACTTCGATTCAACCTCTCGTCTCGAAGCTCATCTTGCAACCGTCCGATCCTCATTGGCCAGATCATTGCGAAACGAATCACCCGTTCAACCTTGCACATCATACCAAGATGATCATTCCTGTTCGCTGCTTCTCCTGCGGCAAGGTCATTGGCGACAAGTGGAACGCCTATCTCGCCCTTCTCCTTGACGGTCGCACCGAAGGTGAGGCTCTCACAGAACTCGATCTTAAGCGCTACTGCTGCCGTAGGATGGTCCTCACCCACGTCGATCTCATCGAGAAGCTCCTCCACTACAACAGTAAGTTTTCTTCTCCCTCACCCAGCGTGAAAGACGCCAGCTCAACCGTATCAAACATTTATACTGACCACCATTCGATTATGTCGCATCTATTCTAACACTTTGCCGATACAGTCCACGAGCGCAGAGTTCAGGCATGATCCCATGCCACCAGCAGCCTCGAGTCACTTTCCCGCACACCTTGTATATTAGCATTTTGTTCCGGCCCTTTTACAATCTCCTATGCAAGGCCTCCTCTGCATTGGATCGCCACTAGCATCCCTTCGTCTCGGCGCGTATGTGCCTCCCCAGCAACAACATCGCACGCACCCATTGGTTCACCTTGTGCGCACTTTCTCAATTCAGGGACATCACCGCAAGGAAAATGAAAACGCAGTGTAAGCTCACAATGGATTGCTGGAATGGCCAAAAGCCCCTTTTGGGTAGTAATACAGGATAAGCAGGGGAATGTTGGGCAGAAATAGCATACCAGCCACCATCGAGGTGCAAGCTTGCGCTCGTACAGTAACGTACGTGCGCATCACTGCAGGTATAGAGGCTGCACGTCGCTCACCGCGAATGCTAGAGCGCAGTGTGGGCACTTGCGCTGGCGCGTTTGCACTCGCGAGTCGATGCATTCCGAGCAGAACGTGTGGTAGCACTTGATCAGGATGCGGTTACGGTACCGTTCCTTGCACGAAGAGCACAGAAGCAGCGCATTAAGAAAGTCCTTTTCGCTGCCACCTTCTCCCGCTTCCGACTCGCGACGTCCCTTGTTCTTGCCTGTCGACGCCGCCGCTTTTGCCATCTGGCGTTTGGCGCTTTCCAGGTCCTTCTCCAGGCGTACGATGCGTTCCTCCGCTCGCTTCCGTTGGTCCTTTTCGACATTGGCTGCATCGATGAGCTCCTTGACAGAATCGCTCGCCGCTGCCTTGGTCCTTGCGGATTCGGCCAAGCGCGACTCGGCCAGCTCGAGATCGCGCTGCAGCGTCTCGATGCGGTGGCTGTGCACATCCACCACCTTTTTGAACGTGGTCACTTCTTTTTCGTGCAGGCCCAGCTGCGCTGTGTAGTTGCGTTCCGCCTCGGTCAACATATCGATAGTCTTTTGCTGTCGTTCGTTGACCTGCTTGACCGCTCTGAGTTCCGCATCCATGCTGTCCTTGGCTCGCATTGCGGAAAAGTACTTGTTGTCGGCTTTTGACTTCTCTGTCACCCATCGCAATGCTTTCTCTTCCAAGCGGCTGATGTCCGTGACCTTGACAGAGGCTTGTCTTTCCAGTTCGGCGTAGGCTGCGCTGATCTTTTCCAGTTCGTCGTCCACGGCCTTGCTAGATGCCTCGGCGGCTTGCAGCGACAGTCGCAGCCGCTCGTTTTCCGCTCGCAGATCGCTGTCGCTGGTAACCTCGCTGCCTTCCTCGCTCTTGACCTTGGCCGCTTCAATTCCATTTGTAGCAGCAGCGCCAAATTGCTTCTCGAGCTCGGCTACGCGGGCCTGTGCCTCGTGAGCTGCGCGGCTCAGCTGCGCGAACTGGTCTTCTTCAGTCCCGGATTTGCTAAGAGTATCTACGCCAACAGGCTGACCCTGGAAAGCAGCAACCGTCATGCGCAGTCGTCGCACTTGGCTGCTGAGCAATGTTAGACGTTCCTCCTTGCTATTGAGCAGAGCCTTCATCTCTTCGATCTGCGTGAACTTGACCTGCTCGCGAGAACGACGCTCGGTCAACTCGGCGTTGAGCTCATCCCGTTGGCTGCGCAACCGTGTGACGTCGGCCTCCTTGGCCTTGACGAGCTTCTCGAGCTCCTCGGTCCTGGCGTTGGCCTCTGCTTCGACAGTCTGCTGGAACGTGCCACGATCTTCGCGCAATGCGATAGCCTCGTTTTCGAGTGTTTGCATGGCCTCTCTCGTCACTTGCAAGTCATGTTGCGCGTGCCGCAATGCAGACTGGAGCTCGCGGTAGATGGCCGAGTTGAGCAGTACCTCTTCCGGTAGACCGGTCAACTTTGTTTGCGTCTCGTGGAGTTTGAACTTGAGCGTCCTCAACTCTTCGTTCAGGGTCTGAATTTCGGCGTATCTGGAATCGCTTTCCCTCCGTGTCAGTTCGACATCCTGACGCGCGCTTTCCAGCTCATCTATCGCTTTCTGCAAAGCTTCCGACGCCTCTGGTGCGGCTTCTGTGTTAGACGAAGATGAAGGCTCGTCCTTGGCAACGGTCTCGTCAGCTTTGTCGGCGGCAGGAAGGGGGTCCGAAGCCGTGATGGTTGTACCTGGTGGGACCGTGGCTTTGCCTTCGGTTGCGCGGAGAAGGTTGCTCTGATAACGAACGTACTCATGTTCTACTTTGGAAAGCTTTTGTGTGACCTGAGCAAGCGCATCTTCAGCTCGCTGCAACTTGGACTGGGTGAGGAAGAGATCCTGCTTGTGGCGCGATGCTTGATCGGCGAGATCGTGGAACTTTTGCTGGAGCTCTACGACGTTGACGTCGCTCTGCCGAGAAAAGGATTGCAGTACAGTCGTCGACTGGTCCTGAAGCTGCTTTTCCAACGTTGCGATATCGGATCGCGAGTCGGATGAAGAGAGCGTGGCAAAGGTATCTTGGTCTTGGATGGTGAGGCGAGCGGCGAGATCTGTTAGAAGCAAGTTCCAGAAGCGTTGGAGAACTGCGGCGCGCTGTTCCGAGACAGCGAGATCGTCTTGAAAGGTGCCTGCTCTACGCTCGACACGTTGCAGGTCTCTCCTCGCCTCTAGCAGCTTGCGGTAGATGGCTTCCTTTCTGAACGCTTCGAGGCCGGCGTACGCGGGATGCAACGCTTCGTCGTCTTCATCATCGTTGGCAGAAGTAGTAGTAGCCCTTGGCGCGGTTTCGTCAGAGTGCAAGCGCTTTCGAGGGCCGTCTTCGGCGGCCAAGGATCGCTTGCGATCGTCGGTGCCCAACATTGATTGCAGCATGATTGCAATGTACTTCAGCTGCGATTGAGCTAGAAGGCAGGATCGTCCGGCCGCGTTCTAACGAAAGGCAATGATGGTATGGGGTGATTTGGAACAGGTTTGTAAAAACTCGAAGCACGAGCATGGACCTGAGCAAGATGAATGGAGTCGTCGGTGCGGCAACGAATGGATCCACAAATAAGCAGAACAAGACGGATGGAGGCTATGCCAGAGATCAAAAAGCACTAGCGCGGGGCCGTGCGGATGTACTCGACTTTAGCTGGTGGAACGCAAGGAGACCGTTAAGCTATCGCTGCAAGCGACACTCGTGCAGTTGCGATTGTCGAAATCCAGTGCCTGAAAGAAGGAAGACCTTGAAATACCAAGCAGAGGAGGAAGGGCAGGTCAACACGTCCAGCCAAAAAGTCTCATCCAAGAGGAGACAGGTTGGCAAAGACAAGATCGACGAAAGATCAGCCACGAGCGACAAGCAGAAAGGCAAGTCGAGTGAGCGGCTGATACCCTGCCGATGAAAGAGGGCAAAGGAAGAGAAGGTAAAGAGGGACCGATACGCAAGGATAAGATGATGGTGGTGTCGCAAGATGCGGAAAGCGCCGGTCAAACCTCGAAATCTCAAATTTGCTCAAAGCCTTGTGCCTGTGTGCGTGTGGTTTTCGGTGCCGACATAGGAAGCGACCAACGCAATTTTAATTTTAGATCTCACACTCCTCGAAAATTGCGCTCGGGCATTCCGGAAGGTCCTCGCTTTTGGCCAACATTGCGCATTTCAACCAACACCTTTTCTCCTTTCGACCCTCAATTCTCCGCTGGAAGCTATTGCTACCTCTCGGGAGCACCATCACGCTGCCGCTATGCCGTCTGTAGCACCGTCAATAGGTGCACGACAGTGTCTCTGTCTGCGTCCGCGGAGCGCTGCGAGGCTGGACTGCCATTCGACTGCGCTAGCAACCAGGCGCGCTTTCGTCACGATTGCTCCGACCACATCTGCCACGATCTGTCATGGTGTGGGCACTTCCGCTACCAAGCCTTTCCACACAGATGCTGCGCGATCGCAAGCTGTTGAGGTCGTCAACCGATCGAATGACACCTCCTTCACAACCACAAAGGAATCACAAATACTCTCCGAAATTGTCCGCCGGGCCCAAAGCATCGTCGACCCCAGCCATCAGGTCCTAAGCGCAGAATGGGCAAATAGAGTGGATCTCCTCAGTCGTAAGGTACAAGGCCTGGAAACCGGTATCACAAATCGCATCGTATTGGTAGGCTCCTCGCTCAGTCAGACGCAGCAGCTCTTGGCCGCCTTGATCGACGAGCCGCTCCGCGAGATTAGTGGTTTTCAGACCAACGAGGCCGGAGCGATCTCGTCTGCATTGGCTCGCTTACCTCCATCCACACCGTTCACCATCAAGTACGCGCCTGGTCCCTTGCAACTCCTCGACGGCAATGTGGTTGCGTTGGATCGACACTGGCTTCAGCAAGCCGACCTTCAGATCACTGTCCTGCTCGATCCTGCGCTGAGCGAACCCATCTACAATCTCATTTACGACAGCGAAGCCGTTCTATTTGTCACGGACGACTATGCGCTCAGCCGCTCAGCACACAGGTCTCGCAGCGCAGATGGGCGAGGCAACGCTACCCACGAGCTTCTGTCTCGCTTCGCTGCTAAGCCCAACGTCCATGTCGTCGTCAATTCCATTCTCGGCTTGGATTTTACACACGTCATTGATGGTCTCGAGGCGGCGACTAGCGCCTCTGTATCCGAGCTCGTCGCTCCCAACCTCCTCTCGGTCCGCATCACGGACGCATTAGCGGCTAACGCTGCGCTTCGACAAGCGCTCGACAAGTCAAATCAGCAGACACCGCCACCAGGCCTTGCCAACCCCCCTGCTACCACGAGTTGGGAGGAATTCAGCAGCCACTACCAGCGATCCAATGTCGGCTCCCTCATCGAATTGATCCAAAGGCTACAGTCTCGACACGGCTTCAAGGCCCTCGTAGCTCAATCTGCACAATTCCTGCTCCAGCATTGTCTCGATGAAGCTCTGGCGACCGTCAAGCACAACATGGCCTGCCTTCATCAGCTGCGTTCCATCGCGAGCGAGGCCAAAGACAGAGAGCAGGTCACATTCAAGCAATCGCTCGAACGCATTTGGCCCCCGGCTACCGCTTACACCGGACAGATTTCGCGCGACGAGATCAAAGTGTGGCGTCCAGCATCGCCAGGCTCACCCAGTGCAGTCGACGAGGCCATGCAAGAGACGGACGCCCGGATCGAAACGACGTTTGACACCAAGCTGCAGTGGTGGAAGCTCATTTGGAAGGTCGACGATGTTCGTAAGGAGCTCGAGTCCGCCTGTGCTGGCTTTGCTGCTTCGCTCGAGTCTGATCTGGCTTATGAATTGGGTCGTCTGGCCACATTGCAAGTTGAACAGATACGGTTAGCGGATCAGCTGATCCTCCAGTTCCGTCAATTGGCGCTCCAGCTTGCGCCAAGCATCGCAACCGTCTCTCGTGACGTCGCATTGCTCACCAACGAGGCCGAAGCTTACCGCTCATCCAAGCTGCGTACCATCGAACCTTCCACGCTCATGGAGCCGATCCACCGCAGACGTCAACAGCTCCTGCAGACCGGCGGACCGATCGACGTGCTCGCTTCCAAATCTCGCAAACTCGCCGTCACCAGCTCGGCTGCTGTCGCTGTCACCGCTGCTGGAGTAGGATCGGCGAGCGTGTTGGGCTTTTCTTTGGGCCTCGACGCATCGTCGGCCGCCCTCACGCTTGATCCCAGCACAGGTATTGGGTTGGGCCTCTTGATCCTGACCCTAGTTGGGTGGAGGATGCAAGGGCAGTACAACAAGCTTCGCCGAAGGTTCCGTGAGGATTGGCAACGCTTCTCTGAAGGTCTCGATCAGGATTTGAAAGGCAACTTTGAGGCGGTGCTGCAACATCAGATCACCGGACCTTCGAACTTGGTCTCGTCTCGCATCGCCGCGCTCACCCAGTCCTGGGCGCACATCGTCAAGGAACAAGACTCACATGTGAGGAACGTCGCAGCTCAGACTTCGCATCTGCTCAACACACCCGCTGAGGCGACAGAAGGTGCCCAGGCTCGCGGACCGCTCTGACGCATGCATGGTGTGGATTGTCCATCTCTGCTGCTGTTGGTGTTACATCGTTCTGCAAAAGAGTGTCAATTCAACAAAATTCGAGAATATTAAGACAAGGATACCCCCACCGTGCGCACCGTCGTCCTTGTACGGCCCAGATCAGGCAGACAAGTAGATAAAGCAAAGATCGATTAGTGGCCCGAGAGGAGGGAGAGAGACGGCATCGAAAGAGGAAATGTTACAGAAGAGGAAACGCGGGGTTTTGTTACTACAAAGGGCACAAAGTGTACGCACTTGCGCCACTGATGGGACGAGCCATGTCTGCGAAAGCATCGTGGAAGTCGCCTTCGATCGACACTTTTGCCTGACGAATTGAGTTGGATGGCAATAGGAGGTCTTGTGGGTTTTGGCAGGGACTCAAGGTTTGGTTCGGTGCGATCAAACCGTTCAAGCCGTCTCCGCTGCTTCCGCATTCGCGTCCGCTGCAGGCGCCTCGGGCTCGCTCTTGGGTTCTGGCTCAGCGTGGGCAGCGCCATCGCCGTTCTCCTTGACTGCCTCGCTGGAACCCTCGGTAGCTACCTCCTTGGGAGCGTCGCTACCAGCCATGATGGCTCCCCACTTGGCGCAGAGCTTCTCGGCGCGGTCCTTGAAGTGGAACTCGTCGTCGCGTGGGATCTCGGCCAACTGCATCACCCGCTTCATCACCTTGCCGATCTTGGTGGTGCGCAGGTGCTCGGCCGTCATGCCATCGTACTCCTCCACCACCTTGAAGGTGGCATCTGCCGAAGGCATATCGTCTGCGTTGATTTTGCCTTCCTTGCCAAGGAACGTCTTTTGCACTTTGTGTCGCCATTCCTTTACCTTCTTTGTCTCGGGATCCAAGTGTTCCTCAGGCTTGTCCTCTGCAGCCGCACTTTCCCTCTCGATCTTGGTCTTTGCGGCTTCTGCTGCCTTGGACTTCTTGCGCTTGTCGGCGCTCTCGCGGATCTTGCCAGTCTCGGGCCCGCGTTTCCTTTTCTTGCTTGAAGGCTCCTCCTCCTCCTCCTCTTCAAGCTGATCTTGGTTTTCCTCCTCCTCATCCGCCGCGTCCTGCAACGACTGCTCGTAGTTACGTACGATGATGTTCTGCTCTTCGTTCCACGAAGAAGGATCGCGAGCAATCTCGTACGCTTGTCTCAGGTCTCCCTTCTTACGATTCGGTCCAGCAAGGAAAGCGTCGATTTTATCCTTGTTCAAAAGCTCGAGGTCCTTGGAGAAGGCCCAGTGGCTGATGAAAGGCAGGGATCGGTTTGTCACAGTGAAGAGGGGGCCATCGTCAGTATCGTCCGGGTAGAGTTGATGAGCAAATGGGCGCCACAAGGAGGACCTACTAGTCAGCTGCGGGGAAGAATCGAATGGTGTAGAGGTCGCGATGCTTGGCCACGGGTCGCTCCTTCAAGACCGCAGATGGCACGTTCTCGTCGTCCATGACCTGCGATGTTAGAAAGAACAGTGTTGTAGCGTCAGTTGCCATGTTATCAACTCGATTAGAAAAATGCATCCGTTTCCAACTTACAATTCCTGGCCATGCTGGAAAGCCACGAACCTTGGCGAGCACGACATCGTTTACTTGACTGAAGGTTGCAGGCCGAAGAGACAATGGAGGAGTAAAGCATGATAGCGCGTCAGTCATAGATGGCTTGAAAAGGCGAATGTTTCGTCGAGCCACTTACAACTTGTGCGAGGTTCGGTTGAGCTGGGCCTCCTTCGACTTCTTTTCTGTGCTAGACATTGTGTTTGCCAACGGATTGCAAATGTGTTGATCGAGAGTGCCTGACTTGGTGATCCCGGGTGTGTTCGAATGGACTGTGGAACGCTGTAAATCGCTTGAGAGGGAGGACTCGGTTGGTCAGACGTGGAAAACGTCGATGCAGCGGACGTGCGTGACTCGAAGGCCCTTTCTTGAGACGAGACGGAAGGAATCGAAGCGAGAGGATGATGCAAGGAAGCAAGGTCAAGAGCTGTTCGTTTTGATGGTGATGATAGGTGGACGAAAGGATAGCGGCGGTTGATGTGGGGTTCAACCGACTGATGTGTGGAATATTCGCGTTGACCACGGATGCGGGCCAAGATCACGAGCACCAACTGGTTGGCAACAAGTCCGGACTCAAGACTCAAGGGCGCGCTTTCCAGGGCCGTGCTCAGAATGCGTGTCCCGATTTCCCGCGGTTGGATCCGATTGCGAGAGTAAAAGTGCAGCAGCAGAACGCTTTGTCGCATTTGTCGCCTCTTGCCAGACCTGGACTAAAAATACCGCCTGCTGCTTGCGCCTGTGCCTCTTTGCCTGAACCTCAGACCCGAAGCCAACACAAGCCGCACAAAGCCCTGCGTAGAATCGAATTTGTGGCAGACGGGCGCTGACCTTTTTCCAATTCATTTGGCGCGTCGCGACCGACTATACGAGGGCGTTGAGGTCACTGTGCAGCCTCCACGCTCGCGCGCGTGATCGATCTAGTCTCGTCCGAGACAAGCCAAATCGCTGAGTCGAAATCGGCCAAGCTGCGCCGCTCATCGCCACTTAGGTATATATACATACCTTGCTTTCCAACCTCATCCTCATCATCCTCCAGACAATCCCGGCCTACGTTTGTCCGGGCTCGTCCAGTTCGTGTTCACTGTAAATCAGATCTTGTCGCTGCGCTCGCGACTCTCAGCAACCCTTGTTGGACCTTTGTTGGGGGAGGAAAGCAGCGGAATTCGGTCAAGTAGTTGACAGGGTTGGGACTGCATCGTGCGAACCGAGGATCGAGCCACATCGCCGACTTTCTTTCAGTCTCGAGGAAGGAGTACTGGCGGGTTCAGCTGCAGGTCTATTCTGAGATCCGCCGACACCGCACAGGTCTCGACGACCTGTGGACCCTTGTTCGGCAATCGTCTGGTAGACAAGGCGGTTCTGCATCCCTTCACTCCGTAGTCTAAAATTGTGTGCATCTTCTTGTGCTCCGCTTCAACACAAGCCCTTCAGAGCTTCCATCAGACTGTTTGGCAAACATGAGCAACAAGGTTGTTGTAAGTGTTGCATGTCGATCTCTTCCGCTCCTCCCAAGACCTGAGTTCAGAAGCACAGGCGATACCACTGTTCGACTTTGCTGACACGTTCTCTTATGTTCCCCGCCCTTAGTCCCAGGTGTACAGGAGCATCATTGACGATGTCATCAACAATGTCCGTCAAGACTTTGAGGAGATGGGAATCGAGAAGGAGGTGCTAGAGGAGCTGCAACGCTCTTGGGAGGCCAAGATTGTAGCCACGCAGGTCGCCGAGTTTGAGGGCGCGCCAGCTCTGCCGCCTGCCAAGTCTCGCTCGAGCAAGAAGCAAGAGCCCAAGTCCGAGGTCAAGTCTGAAGACAGCAACGGAGCCAACGGTGCCGGCTCGGGCAGCAACGGTGCCGACCAGCACCGGTCCAAGGTCGCTCGTGGTGACGGCACGACCGACGTAGCTGGCGCTTCCGGTAGCGGCAGTGGAGCAAATGACGGAGCTGCTAAGCAGGAGGACGACGATGCTGCCGCCGGACAGAAGCGCAAACGCATCAGCGACGACGACGAGATCGGAAGCGATCTAGATGATTCCGATGATGAAGACGCTGATGGCGGCGCCGACGGCGACAACGATGACATGGTTCTCTGCCTTTACGATAAGGTCCAGCGTGTCAAGAACAAGTGGAAGTGCGTCCTCAAGGACGGCGTTGCATCGATAGATGGTCGAGACTATCTCTTTGCCAAGTGCAACGGCGAGTTCGAGTGGTAGGCTCCAATTCGACCGCGACGGCCTGCTCTTTTCCAAGCTCGTAACTGCCTTCCACCGTGTCGCCAGAAGCTTCGACCAGCTATGCTCTTCTCGTCCGACCGCACAAAAACATCGATCTTTATTCGACTCCTTCTCCCGTTTGTCTCTTCGCCCATCCTGCCGCTCGAGCCAGTCGCCATCAAAACAAAGATCGCCAAGGTCTCTACGTGCTCATCAAAATCCTGCCATGTTTGGCAGCCTAATTGCATCCCCGCGCGCCCTTGTTTTCCCTTTCCCGTTCATGACCACATGTGTACACTAGCTTTCCATCATCCTTACCTTCAACATTGCAATGCTTTCTCCTCTCTCCCGCGATCGAGTGTGTGCGCATGGACAGAGTTTTTGAGAATACAGAAACATCAGATTAAGGGATACAGGTACACAGTTGTACAGGGGAAGCTGACGCCGCGTTATCGAGGACGAGAGAAGATTGCGCGCACCTCGGCAATTTACGCACAAAAGAGGCGTGTATAGGGAGAAAGGCGTGAAGGCTGCTTTTGCACGGCGTCAAGACGTCTATGCTCGCGGGCCGTGATTAATCACATCATAGGAGAGTATAGAGAGAAGAGGCGTTTCTGCCGAAGATTCGAGGGAATTGCATCAAAAGCTGGGACGCTTCGGAGCGGCTGCAGTTGTGGGCTGCTGCTGCTGTTGCTGCTGCTGCTTGCCACCCCTCTCGTTCGGCCCACCTGCGCTCCGATGCGAGTAGTAAGACAGCTGTGCACGAACAACATCTAAGATCTTTGCCGTGGGGTCGACCCCAGGTTGCGCGGGCGCGCTGAGGGCGCGCTCGAGGCGGTCGAGCATGTGCACCATCTCCTCGCGCACCACTTGCGATGTAAACGCTCTCGAATCCGCCAACTGATCCGACAGGATGCGGATTTGGGATTCGAGGAAGGAGGCGTGGCGGATGATCGCATCGGTGCGCTCCGAGAGGTCTTCAAACCGCGCGATGGCCTCGGCTCGCTCGATAAATGCTTCACCGCCTGCACCAGATCGACGTGCGTTGTCGCTACCGAACGGCGGCGCCATGCCAGAAGCTCCGGGTGGGCCGCTGATCGAGTTGGTCATACCAGGGGGCCCTTCCATCTTGCTGCGCACGTAGCCGTACTCGTCTCCGGCAGGGTTGCCGAAGCCTCGCTCGCCAGCGAACCCACGCATCTCTATGCGGCGATCGGCGGCATACGAGTGTGCGTCCATACGCTCGTCGCCGTAGGGGAACTCACGAGAACGCGGACCCATCGGCATGCCCGCTGCTGCTGCTCCACTACCCATCATCCGCATCGCATCGGGTCCTCCCGGGATGGTCGCAAGTGGCACTTCAGGAGAAGGAGTCGAACTGCCACCACTCCGATCCGCTCGCATGTCGGCACCCCCGATACTCCCACGCGGCGACCCGCCCCTCTTCTGTCTCGAACTCTTGCGCTTGATATCGTTTAGCAACGCGATCTCGCCTCGGCGGAAACTCGGATGGCGGAACTCCCACACCTGCACCTCGTCGGTGGGATTGCCTTGATAGGAATGGTTCACCTTGTGGAAGCCGTACATGTTAAGCTGACGCACGAACGACTGCCAGTTGGAATGCTTGAACCAGTTCGGGAGGACGAGTCGCGAGAACTCGGCTGGGTTGGCGACGCTGAAGACGGTGCCAGAAGAGCCCCAGCTGATGAGGTCAGAGATGGAAGGATCTTCGAGCATAGAGTAGAGCTTGCTTACGAAGCTGGGCTGCTGCTTTCCGCCCGGTCCCCCGCCGGCACCTGGCAGGCCGGCGAGGGAAGGGTGGATCATGGGCGGGTTGCCATATGACGTGGAAGGAGTCGGGCTTGGGTGGTGGTGGAGTAGCGGCGTTCGGCTCGGTGCTGGCGGGTAGCTGCCGTACGAAGGCCCATGGAAGGG
This sequence comes from Ustilago lituana, assembly GCA_928869825.1. Taxonomy (NCBI): domain Eukaryota; kingdom Fungi; phylum Basidiomycota; class Ustilaginomycetes; order Ustilaginales; family Ustilaginaceae; genus Ustilago; species Ustilago lituana. The sequence goes on from CAKMYA010000007.1 coordinate 617,328, forward strand.
CATGCCTCTCCGTGGCGAGCTCGAGTAAGGACCAGCCAGTCCCACATCATCACGAGATCGGTGGCCGAGTCCTTCGGGCTCCAACGATGCAAAACTCGGCAGCCTTGGCGGTGGCGAGGATGGTCTGTTTCGGAAGCTGGGCAGGTTGGGCTCGCCGGCGTTTGCTGGTGGTGGCATGCGCATCGAGGGCGAACTGTATTCCATCTTGGGCTCTCCCGCCAATCGATCGCGCGGATCGCGGTCTGGCTCGGCGCCATATCGTTCACCAACAAGTCCACCGGCATGGCGGCCATCCTCTCTCATCCCTGTTCCCGACTCGTAGCGGCTCGGGAGACCGCGTTCGTACTCGTAGCGACGCGGATCAGACCCGGCGCCCGACTCCATCCCATCGCGGAAGCGATGCTGTGGCTGGTGTGGTGGATAGCGCGACTCCAAGGTAGCCGAGGCGCTTCGACCAGCCCAGTGAGCGTGGTGAGCTGCTGCCGAGGAGGACCTGCTGGTGAGTTCCGGTCCGGAACCTTTGCGTTCGATTTTTGGCTCGTCGGATTCGCCTCGAGGCCTCTTGCTCATGTCGCCAGTCTCATCCAATTCATCCATCTCTTCTTCGTCACCCATGTCTTGCGATCGCCCTTCGTCTGCGACTGGGCGACCGAGTCCGAGCTCGTATCGTGGTCGTTTGCGATCTGGACTTGCCGGTGATAGTACTGCCGATGCGTCGGTTTTGACGGGGCATTGCAGATCTCTGGGGACCGCTGCATTGTTGTGTGCTCGAGGCGAAGCGGCCGTCGGGGACGGTCCAAGTGCGCTAGCACGACGTTCAGTGCTCATCATATCAGCCACCAAGGCAGGCGTCGCTGCAAAGGAACCGACGCGAAGGTATCAAGGGCGTGGCCGTTGCACAGAGCCTTGGATGGAAAGCCTGAAGGCTAGTTTGTTTGCGGGTGCAAGATTGGAGGACAGCTGTATGCACTGATCCAGATCTTGGTGTCGCTGTGGATGCTGGGTATTGGGTCCTTTGCGTATGCTATAAGACGATGGAAAGGTCGTTGAAGCGGCGTGGGATGACGAGCATGAAGAAGGGCGTCAAGACGTCGAAATCGGTGCCGAACCAAGAGATGTACGACGTGCTTAGCTTGACCGAGGCTAGCTGGCTCGGTTTCGTGGTCGGCTACGGTTGCTACGAGGCGTGACACAGGTTAATGCAGGGTTGCAGCGAATCAGTGTGATCGAAGCTGCTGCAGTGGTGGGTAAGACCGAAGTCGCAGCTCTTAACTTGCTTGCTGGCTTGGGATCTTTCACCAAAACAAAGCGATTGGCCAGTTAGCGAAGCCTTTTCTGGGCTTCGGCAGGTGGGCGTTTACCGGCGGATACCGTCCGCAAGATGAAGCAAGGCGCCTTGCGAGTAAATGAACCGACTCGAAAGCTTAACCCGCGCGGGCGTGGTTCCGATCGAACACGGACGGGTCTACAAGGGGAGAGATGGTTCGAAAGCTAGGCCCTTGCGCAACGTCTTTGCCGGCCACGCACGGATGTGAATGCGTGTCTGCCAGGTCCGGGAAAGTAGAGCTTCAGCAGCACCGAATTACAGCCGAGGGTGGACGGTAAGCTCGGAGAAGCGCCGCCACTTGTCGCAAGACAGTTGTGTCACGCTTCCGACCGGGGCTGCTGAACGACAGACGATGTAATGCGGTAAGCGTTGATGAATGCGTCGCTCTCGGGAATGCAACGCGAGGCAAGGGCACTTCTCGGGTAGGGCTTGTTTGGCGTTGGGTAGCCAGCGAGCGCTTTCAATCAGATGGGGACGCTGCACGTCAGGTGGGCTGTGGCGTTTCAAAAGGCTGTAAAAGGGCGCAATGAGCGAGTGTCGACAGAAGCGATCCTGTTGTTGATGAAGGTGGGGTGCCTTATGTGCGGCTGAAAAAGGTGAGGATGGTGGATCGTTTTCGTAGAACAGCGAATAGGAAAGTAGAAAAGAGAAGCGTCCAGAAAACGGAGGCGTCGGTGGACTGTGGTGGTAAGATGGCAAGAGGTGGGAAAGAGATGAAGGAGGGGGCAAAGCGAGGAGGACAAAGGAGAACCGATCTGTTCAAGAATGCCAGACAGGACACGCGAGGCAAGGCAAGGCAAGGCGAAGCGAGACGAGGCCAGGCGAGGTGAGGCTCAACCAAGGCAAGGCAAGGGAGGGAAGAGAGTCAGGGTGGGGAGGCAACGGAAGTGCGAATTCATGGAAAGGGAGGAGAGGGGCCCGTTGAACGGAAAGCAGAGCAACAGTGATGATGCTGAAAGAAGAGGGCGAAGAGGCTGTTGCTGGTGCTGTTGCTTCGGTTGCGTGGATGTGGATGCGGTTAGACTCTGACTTCATGCAAGATGAATGGGCGTGTGGTGTGTGTCTGTGTGCAAGGCGGAAGAGCCACGAGGCTCTCGCGGATGGACTTCATTTGTCAAGGAGAGTTCGGCAAACAGCACCGGGCTGAGGAAGCAGCTCAGCCACCATGCCAACACTCGGAAGAAGATGAAAAGTAGGGAGCAAGCCAAGCAGGAAAATGGGCACGGGAAGCTGAGTCCGGGATTAGCATCCAGGACCAGGTTGAGCAGGCGCAGCAGCAGCAGGGCAGACGCATGGAAGAGCGGCGCGTGGCGAGCGACAATGCCGATTTGGAGCGGTGTGTACAAGCAGCCAGTTCCCCTGCAGTGCAGCGCAACACGGTGCGGCCAGGCTGGAACTCGACCGGCTGCTGTGACCGGAAAAATTGGAGGAGCCGCAGAAGGATCAGATACGCAAGAACCGTATGCAAGGCGGAAGAGGTGCGGACACCCAGTTTTCTTAAGCGGGAACAGAGCTTCGACTCCGGAGAGGCTTTTGCAGCTGAGAGCGCATCCGAGCGCAAGGGTGAAACGAACCGTTTCATGAACAGCTAGAACGAGTACAGAGGAGCAGGAGACGGTGGTGCGATGCAAGGCAAGCGGAGTGAGGAGAGAGTCATGGAACGGGCTGGGTCTCGGTTAGGAAGCAACGAACCGGAACCTATTTGTCTTTGTTTTTCGAGACGAGCGGAGCAAAGGAGGAGGAACGACCGGATGGATAGGCGAGGAAAACGAATCGGACAGGCGACGGTGGCACCGCCGACCGAGCGACCGAGCGACCGAGCGACAATCGCCCTCCAACAAGGAGAAAATTATGCGTCCCAGAGCCACGAGACGGCGAGAGGTGCCTCTCCGAGTACAACCGGCAAAAGCATAGGGAGGGAGCAACTGAACGGTAAGCTTTGACAAGCGGGTGATACCACACCGTACGATCAAACTCCTGAAACGAAACAAGCTTTTGAGGGTGGGGAGGGTGGCTAGGTAACGAGCGGACTCTGGACTGATACACTTCCAGTAGCGAGGCTGACAGTCCACACGCGCAAGGCAAGCGAGAAAGCGAAGAAGAGCGTAAGAGACGTTGGTGACATGTCAGGCAGCCCAAAAGAAAACCTTTGTATTTTATCATTCTTTTATTGTTCAGTGGTTGGACAAGAGCGAAAAACAAAGGGGGGAAAAAAAAAGAAAAAGAAAAAGAAAAAGAAAAAGAAAAAACCAAAGCTGGCAATGCATTCAGCAGCATCACCTTGACCATTAAAAGGATCCGTTTAAAACCACCATGGGGCGTCGTAAACTCGCACTCCACACAAGGAACAAAAAGACGTGGCTGCTTGCTCATTGTAGGACCGGAGTCGACAGTCTGGACGCGATGCACAGTGTGGAACCGGATCGGAGTGAGATCGAATCATGATCCACAGGTGGCCATACTGCGAAAGCGCCACAGCAAAAGACTGAAATGAGGTCGTAATGAGAACGTTGAGAGGGAGAGATGGGATCATGAACCCAATCGAGCCGAATCGATTCGATTCGATGCGTTGAAGAGAGCATGACCCAACGCTGACTTCGTTGCGTTCTGAGAGAGAGAAAATCGGCGACGTGCAAAGGGATGCATGAAGGGGGGAGCTTAGAATGTGGATGACAAGCACCTCGCGCATCAGAGATCTGACCTTGTGACAGCCATGCAGTGCGCAACGCAGCCTCAAGCGGGGATGGAAACACAGAAGAGGCGTGATAGAGAAGCAAGAATATGTATTGCGATTCAGGCACCACTTCGGGGGGCGACGCGGCTACATACACATGCCACCGCCCCTTCGGTCTGTGTTTGAAAATTGAAAAGAAGAGCCTGAGCCTAACTTCGATCTGCCTGTTTGCTTTTGTGGCACATGCCGGTTCTGTACGCAGAGTGACTCATGCAAACCTGGCGCGCACGGGACGATGAAAAGCGTGTTTTGGAGATCCTACTTCCTCTGTGAATAGGCAACCGATACCATCTGCGAGGGGAAACAAAAGGATGAAGCTACGCTAGTCTCACTCGCTTGCCTGCCAAGCAGTGTGTGCGGCTACACGATCCAATCCGAAGCTGAAAAGTGCAGTGAAAAGCCAAACAAAGCAAAGACGGCAAGACGAGACGAAACACCTCCAAATCGAACTGGCCTTGGCTGCATTGCGGCTACTGTATTTCGCTGTAAGTCAGCCTTGCCTCCACTCGATTGCAGGCACCGCAGTTGGACAGATATGCTTCTTGCTGAAACTAAATAAAATTCCCCAATTTTTTTTTGTTCCTTTTTGTTTTTCTTAAAAAAGAAAATTTTTACAGTAAGAGCGGCTGTGACTGGCCGAGGTCGGGTCGCAACTGACTGGCGCCACGCCGGACATGCTGTCCGCGTGGACGAGTTGGACAGCCGATCCAGCAGTGTGCCAGCCATTGTTTGAAACTAAAAACTATTTTAGATTCAATCATCGCAGCCTGGTCTACATATTTCCGTTGGGACCCGTCGAACCTCAGTTCGCTTTCCATAGATCCTCCGTGGATATGGTCGCCAGACGGACGGCGCGAATCGTCCGAGGCCCACATTGTAGCGCATGGACATGGTCGACCGGAAGCGTTTCTCTCGCCAGGAGCCCCTTTCGAGGCGAGAGAGTCCGTAACTCGATGCAAGCCACTGGTCTGGCTCACAACGCATGCGAGCGAGCATGCCGACCAACACAACGAACTGTTGTCTGACAGCTGAGCCTTGTTCCAAAGTTGACTAGATTTCGCAGCAACACCTTATACAACAGCTTTAGACCCAGGTCATTGTGAGCAGCTTCTTTTTCTTCAGCTGTTGCTCACTCTTGAATTCCTCACGCGACAAAGGGAAGCAGAAGCAGCAGCAGCAGCAGCAAGCGGCTCGAAGCGGGAGAGTCGGTTTTGGGGGAACACCCCGCCCCGGTTGGTGTGCTGATCCTGGGATGACCGACTTGCCTGTTTCTCTGCCGCAACCGCTTGCTCCATGTGCGAAATCAAGCAGACGCACAGTATGCGAAGGCACGAAAACGCTTCGGCACTGAAACCAGCGTGCTCTATAGCATGCCGAATTGGATTGAGAGAGAAACACAATCTCAAGAGAGCACACAGCACTCCACTTGGATGAATTTGAGCCGCGGGATTCGAGCACGGTGGCCCTTGTTTTACAGTCACTTTAGCTTAAAGTTTGCACTCTTCACGACCTGGCCAGGCTTGGCAACGGGTAAATTCAAGCTACGCACGCCCCACACGGTTCTAGACTGGCGCCCCCTTTGGTCGCGCCGACCCACTCGAGCTTGCAAAAAAAAAGGTTGCAGCTTGAATTCAAATATAGAGATGCCAACGGATTTTCTGTCAGCTTCGACCTTCCATGCCTTGTTCTACGATGCAGAAGCGGCACCCTCAATTCTTGGCCTTGTCGGCGAATCGAGCCATGACCAAACATGTGGAGGTAAGCAAGGGCTCTCTACATTCCCCCCTTAGCTACAGCGCTCGTCGAGACGGAAGCTGAAATGCTGCGCTGTCGTGTCAAGAGCTCGAGACCCTCTCTTTTCGTTGCATCTGGTCGAAAAGCAAATTGGATATTCCACGGCCAGCTCGTAAGAAGGCTGAATAAGTGAAGTGAGTGTGTGAGTGAGTGTGTGAGTGGGTTCCTGGCCGTCGCATCAATCAGCCTATTCAACCGTTTCACTCCGCTCGTGCAGTTACGGCACCTGCTTTGTTCGCTTTCCTCTCCGCCTGTTTCGCCCTCTTTTTCCTCGCGCCTTGTTTGAGCCCCTTGCGATTGTGGTCTTTGACTTGGTGGTGTATCATCGGTTTGTACATCCATGAATTCCGGTTCTCTCGATTCCGATTCCGTTTGCATCAGGTGCCACCACAATCCTCGCGTTCCTGACAACAAAAGCAACTCCGCCAGCAACCAAGCAGACAAGCACCTCGCTTCGCATCTCCAGCGGAAGAAGCGCTTATCGTCCCATAGCCCGGACTCCGGTCCTTCCTGCCGCGACCTCAGTCCACTGATACGGCTGTGCTCCCTTTTCAGCGGTTGGTCCCTCTCGAGAAGGGGTCGTTCCGTCCCGGTATTTGCATTCCAAAGCCACCCCCTGAACTTACTCGCATCGGATGCAGTCGCTTGGTCCTCACATCTCCCGTCGCGACGATTCGCGTTGCAAGCAACAGCTGGTGATACAATCCACAAGTCCTGTTCAGGTCTAAAACCATCTCCGCGGATGTGTCTGTCGTCCTTGAAGAGTCGCTCCGCATCGCTTCGATACTTGCCAAGGTAGCGAGCTTCTCGAAAACCAAATTCGGCGAGCAGACACTTCGACTGTCTGCAAGGTCAAGAGCCAGATTTGAACGCAGCCAGGCACAAAACGCGCAACACGCCATCAAATGCCAAAGTGCACCTAGCTTCTACAGTACTATGACTGACCAACAGGCAGCTGTCCAGAGCGGAGCGACTGAGCTGTGCAGAACCTTCTCCCAGACAAGAACTTTCGATTTCCACAGAAGTGGGCGCAGTAGCAGGCAGACCACGGGACCGCATGCTCTCCTTTTCTCCCAATTGGCAGCGTTCCTGAAAGATTCATGCACGGAAGGGAAGAGTCAGGATTCCCAATCTGTTGCAGTAGAAGCGATTCAACCCGATGTCGATTTGGGCGCTTAACGCCTTTGAAAGCCCGGGGAAGTGACTGTTTTTTGAAACTGTGTGCATACTGTACAGCGTCGGGATTTAGCGACTCAAACCACCCCACCCCCACGTCGATTGGCGAGGGCCAACTTCAGAGCGGGTTTCCATTTTCATTTTCACCTTTTTTTTTTTTTTTTTTTTCTTTTTTAATAATTCTTATGTATGGAATTTCCACGGAAATTCCGAACGGCCGCCTTCCGCTGCAAATTGCTAATTAGGGAGGTTTTGGAACGTCCAATTTGGCTCAATTGTGAGCTATTTTTTCTCTAAGATCACATATTTGGCTTTTTGACTTTCGCTCATGGACTTTCATGAGCTAAAAAGGGCCTGATTTAGCTCATGAGATACCGCTTTTTGTGAGCCAAATTTCTATACGTACTCTGTGCATGCTGTTATTTTTTGGCCCTTTTTCCCATGTTTGCACCAAGATGATGTGAAGCAAAAAGTGGTTTTTGACTTTTTGTACCAAAACCTGTTTTAGCCTGAACACCCGTGAGCCATATTTTGACTTTGGCTTTGGCTCACCATGCGACGTTCCAAAACCTCCCTATTGTGTCTATCGATGCTGACTGACTGAAGCCGATTTGTGCGCTCGGACACCTCGGCGATACGCACCACAAGAGAACGCAATTTGCGGGTGTCGACCATTATCCCCGCTCGCTGGGCAGAGAGGAATGTTGGACAGGGGGGTCAGGGATCAAGTGCATTCCTCGACTGGATTGTGTTTGAACTACTATAATACGAATTATGCATGCCAACGATGGTTCGCATGCAAGCGGTCAAGCGAAAGTGCGTGGCCTGCAACCTGCCTGGCTGGCGCTGACACATCCTCGGCTCAACTCTATGGGAGACTCTGTGCTAGAGCTTCGTCAACGTTATGCGTAGCTATCCGCAGGGTATAGGGAGGGGAGCGCGGCTCAACAGGGGCAAGAAAGCCGGACGGGGGGACAAAATCCTTTCGCAGTACTGCTGCGAGACGACATGCTTTTGCCGACAGTGATTGTACTTGGAGGTAAGGCGCCAGGACCGATTTTGACTTGATCTCGCTGTGATTGCCGTCATGACAAAATGTATGTTGACCCAGGTTCTTTTTCTAGTCTGCTCACTTTCAACGTAAGCACGACTTAAACTGTAGGAGGTGTACGGCAAACACAACTGCAACGCAACAAAATATGGATAGCCGGGTGTAACGCTGATATCTCCGCTGGAGCCGCCCTTTATGCCCACGGATCGAGCGGATGAAACTTTAAAAGAAGCTGCACAAAGCTTCTACGCAGCAGGGGACAAGGAGAAGCGCGGGGTTTAGTCATTCACGTGAGATACGGCAGTGTCTGATCGCACCGTTCCCGACTATGCGCAAATTCCTAATGTGCGTCGAGTCGATCCGCCTAGCAGCCCTGCGCGTCGGTGCGTTTGTCATGGTTCGAAAGGTTGTCTACAAGTAATTGCGACCTCGTGGTCTCTCGGGTCACCTTTTGGTGTCGCCTTAGTAATGTGAAATAGACTTGTTCTCTCCACCGCTTGCAAGCGAGCGACGTTTGTGGCCTCGCTTCGAGGTTGCAAGTCAGTGGTTACCACGCGAATCCGCACTATTGCATTACGTACTAACGGGACAACAGAAACCGCGCTTCTTGCATCGCTTCATGGCTTTGCTGCAGTAGAACGTGTCGGGTGAAATGAGCAGTACACCTGTCCCGCCCCTCAAATCTCGAAACAGGGAAGCGCCACCTTGGCTTTTCCAAGGGCCAGTGCCACCCCTGCCAAGTAGTTCGATTGTGATCATGTACCGGTCTACAAGAAGAAGAATGGCGGGGAAAACCGGAAGTTTGCTTCCGCGGCAACGACGTGCTACTTTGATAGGCAAACTGGCTTACCTTTTCTTCACGAATCGCTCTCTGCGAGGCACCTTGGACAGTTTCATGCGCTGTGCTGACTGTTTGTCAAAATGAAGCTGCAGTGTCAGCTGGTCTTTCTACCTTCCCAAACTTCGAAGTTTGTGTCGTTGCAGTTGTCTCGTAGAAGCTCACACTTTTGCTCACCGCGCCTATTTAGGGGATGTTGTGCGGCTTGGCATGCCGATCAACGGCATCTAAATCTGCGCAGGGCAAGGCAAAGTGGAGAGTGATGGGATGCGCGGTTTTTCGTCGCCTGGTTCTGCCGATAGTATGTCCAGCTTTGCATTCTTTGCAGGCACAGCTTGAAAGCTGACATTCAAAAGCGTTGTCGCATCCGTCTCCGGAAGGGACTCGTGCTCTTGTAAGCGGCATAAACAGTCTTGGGTTTCGCCACGCGCCAACGCCGAAGCGAGCGTCAGCAACAGCGGTTCACGAAAATCGGCTCGGAAGGAAAAATCCAGCCGGTTCGTTGGTGGCCAATCGATTGCCCTCTGTAGTGATCTGAAGGAAACCGGGTCACCATTGATACCATGCAGCTCGGCCATGCGGACGTTTGGCAACCAGCTGGATATGCAAGCCTCAACTTTGCCTTGCGGTGGCACATCTACAGGACACTATTGTATTCGCTTTAGAGATGTAGTGCTCGCCTTTCAGCTGCTCTTCGGTCCGCACAGGTCGGTCCGCACAGGTACATGTGCAGCTGAATGAAAACAGCGAGCAGCGAGCGCAGCCTCTGTTGGCTTTCTCGCGGCTCCCAATGCTCTAAATTTCAAATTGGCATGTACTGTACTCGGGCACTAGCGCTGCTTGACCCAAGTTTCAGTTTCTTCTGCAGGTGTGTATGATCTTCTGCAGCTAAATCAGTAATGGTATGCGACATTCACAGGCATCCGACCAACCTGTGCTTTATGCCAAGGTAAAGATTGTCGCCGAGGCCGAATCTGTCTCTTTGCGGCATCTTGAGCACGTCGGATTCCCTCGCATCATGTTGGTCGCTTTAAAAAGAAAGCGAGACTACTTTTCCGGACTCCGGACTCCGGCGACGACGACGACGACAACAACAATAACAATACCAACAACAACAAGAAGCGCTTTTGCTAGCATCCCGTAGTATGAGCTGGCAGTTTAGATGGAAATGCGTGGCGCCTCAAGCGCGTGCTCTCTCTGCACCACACAGCTTCTGAACAGAAATCGGCAACAAGTGGCAACCCTGATCACGCACCACACCTGTCTTCGGATCGTGCTCGACCGAGTTGGGAGCACAGGGTCGTTCTGAATCTCGAGACAGTCTCGGTTGGGGCAAGCTTACCGTCTGCTCATGTTTCTATTCCTACCTTTCCAGCGCTCCAGCCCGTCATCCTGTCTGGCGGCGGATAGTGGAGTGGGACGAATTGCATCTATTGGTCTCATCCGATGACCTGGCTGTTTCCGGGACTGCGGCTTGCGTGCTGTACAGTAGTAACATTGCCGCGCTGTCTCATACTGCAATCGCTTCAAGATCCGGCTGCATGCCTCATGTTCCCAAAGCGTTCGACTCGAAGCTCGGCCTTGGTGGCTTGTCACAATACGCACCCCGCATAGACTCAGTCACCTTTCTCCCTCCACTGGCTCGGGAGTGTTCGACTTCTACCCAGCCACCCATGCGGCCGACCCAATCGTCCGCTAAGTGCGCGTTTCCATCGGCTTGTAGCCGCAATACGTTTCAATCCCGAACTGGTTGCCCAACTCTCTGTCATCGTTCCCTGTTACGTGCTTGAGTCTCTACGAACCGTTCTGCACACCGCACACATGCGTCAGATCTTCAGATCATCGCTCGCTTAAGCGACATTTGTACCAGCACGGGATCATGTTTGCACAACGATGCGCAACCGACGTGACTTTCTGAGCGCACAGGTTATGCTCCCCTGGTACCACAGCGCCTTCCAGCAGGAACGGCCAGAAGCCACAAAGGTCTGTTACCAATACCGGCTCATCGTGTGCAGCTTGTTCTGCAAAACTAGATGCTAATGGAACGGGAAGAAGCAAAGAAAGTCCAAGCAACGTGACCAGGTTGTTACGATATATTGACTCAGGCAGAATTTGTTAGGCCGCAAAGTGGTGTGTGAGTCCTCTGTTAGACCCTCGACGTTACATCCAATCAGCTCACGTGACAAGAAAATTTCCACAAGCGACCCTGAGGATGGGAATTTTTTTCCCCTCGTTCTGGAAGGAAAGCCCTTTTTTGGCTGTTGAGCCCAATGCTCCACATCATCCTCGCTCGACCTGCCACTGATCTAGCCACCATCGCTGCCTCTTGTATCTCTCCATTGGGCTTGCGGCTCTTCGATCATACACACGCATAATAACATCTACCAGCTCGGAACCAGACGAACGATACGACAATGGCTTCCGTGTTCCAACAGGCTTCCAAGGCCGCCAAGGGCAAGCGCAAAGCTGACGCCCAGGACGATGACGCCGTCGCTGCGCCCATCCGCAGAAACAAGCAGCGAGTGCTTATGCTGCCTTCTCGAGGAGTAACGTCTCGCATGCGACACCTCATCAACGACCTCGAATCGCTCATGCCTCACGCCAAGAAGGACTCAAAGCTCGACTCGAAATCGCAGCTTCACCTGCTCAACGAGCTCGCAGAGCTTCACAACTGCAACAATGCCCTCTACTTTGAAGCAAGGAAGCGCGAAGACCTCTACATGTGGGCTTCCAAGACTCCCAACGGCCCCTCGGCCAAGTTCCAGGTGCAAAACATCCACACCATGGACGAGCTCAAGATGACCGGAAACTGCCTCAAAGGTTCGCGGCCCATCCTCTCGTTCGACAAGGAGTTTGACGAGAAGCCGCACTGGACGCTGATCAAGGAGATGTTCACTCAGATGTTTGGTGTGCCAAAGGGTGCACGAAAATCCAAGCCTTTTGTGGATCATGTCCTCTCGTTCTCGATCGTGGACAACAAGGTGTGGTTCCGCAATTACCAGATTGTCGAGTCGGACCCAGGCGCGACGGCCATGGCCAAGGTGGAGGAGTCGCAGGACGGTGGAAAGAAGAAGGCGGGGGCAAAGGAGGCATCGAGACAGCCCAAGCTTGTCGAGATTGGACCCCGCATGGTGCTCTCGCCCATCCGTGTCTTTGAAGGCAGCTTCGGTGGCGCCACCGTCTTTGAAAACCCCGAGTACATTTCGCCAAATGCAATCCGTCACATGGTCCGCAAGCAGAAGGGCGACAAGTACGCAGACCGTGTCAACCAGCAAGAGACTTTGCGCACCAAGAAGGACCGACTCAAGCCGCGGGAGGACGCTCTCAGCCGCAAGAAGGTCTTTGCCTAGAGAATCATTTCTCGTGGACGAATGGGCAACTGCTTTCTACCCATAATGCGCGCAGACCTTATTCCCTTTCTCTACCTACACACCAGCTTCTGTGTGCCATGAGCACCACCTGTATCGATACCAGTCATTCTCTGTTCCTTTGCATTCAACAGCATTTCTCATCAGCATTCCACCCACGCCTCACTGCTCGCTATTCAGACGGACCGTGATCTGGGCCATATGAGTAACTTTGCTCATGCGGTGCTGAAACAAGGGAGCCTAAATCTGATCATGGAGATGAGTTGAGTGCTCAACGCATGCGGTCGATAAGAGTGCAAATTTGAGTTGGAGAAATCAAAGCACACGCGCGCCCTGGCCAGCACTTTGAGCGCACGCACGGTCTGGAAGAAGTGAGGAAAAGTGCAACACACAGCAAAATCGGTGCAGACTGCAGATCATACGAGAATGAGACCCTCGACGCTCCAAGCAAAGCTCTAATTGCAATCTGCCTTTGCTCTTGCGCTCATCTCTTGGATCCTCACCAACACTGTATACTTGAGCAACAATGTCATCCACCGTTTACCAGGCGACCTGCTCGGCGCCAGTCAACATCGCCGTCATCAAGTATTGGGGTAAGCGCGACACGTCGCTCATCCTGCCCACTAACGACAGTCTGTCAGTCACCCTGGATCAGGACCACCTGCGCTCCGTCACCACTGCTCGCGCCGATGCAAGCTTCCAATCGCAAGATCGCCTCTGGCTCAATGGTGAGGAGGAGACGATCAAGGCCGATGGGCGTCTTCGAAGGTGTATCGACGAGATGAAGAAGCTCCGACAGGCTAAGGAGGCCAAGGACGCCAGCCTGCCCAAGGTAAGCACCCGAGAACCCGGTCACTGTCTCCAGCTCTGCCGTTGAAATAACACACAAGCTAACCATTGCTTCTACTACTTCATTCTCGTCCATGACAGCTTTCTGAATGGGCTGTGCACGTCTGCTCGGAGAACAACTTCCCCACTGCTGCCGGTCTTGCCTCGTCCGCCTCTGGTTTCGCCGCGCTCATCGCCTCGCTCGCCGCGCTGTACGAGCTGCAGCCCCAAGTGACAAGCTCGGAACTCTCGCGCATCGCTCGTCAGGGCAGTGGTTCCGCTTGCCGATCGCTCTTTGGCGGCTACGTCGCTTGGCAGGGTGGAAACCAATCGTCCGGCCAAGACTCGCTCGCGGTCGAGGTCGCCCCTCAATCGCACTGGCCCGACCTGCAAGCCCTCATCTGCGTCGTCAGCGACGCCAAGAAGGGCACGCCCTCCACCGCCGGCATGCAGCGCACTGTGCAGACCTCTCCCCTCCTTCAGCACCGTATCAAGGAGGTTGTGCCCCAGCGCATGGTCAAGATCTCGGAGGCGATCCAGAAGCGCGATTTTGACACGTTCGCAGAGATTACCATGGCCGACTCGAACAACTTCCACGCATGCTGTCTCGACACTGCGCCGCCAATCTTCTACATGAATGACGTGAGCCGCGCAATCGTGCAGCTCGTCGAAGAGCTCAACCGTGCCAGTGAGGCCGAGGGGAAGGGCAAGCTGGTGGCCTACACGTACGATGCGGGGCCGAACGCGGTTCTGTACGCTCCCAAGGACAACATGCCACGCATCCTGCAGACTATCCGTCATTACTTCCCCAACGCCGACTTTGACGACACTGTAAGTGCCTGCCCGAACACTCGCACAACCGCATCTGATGCCTTTCTACGGCCGATACTGACTACATCCTCCTCCATTGCTTTGTTGCCAAAACCATAGTTCGATCTGTTAGGCAAGGGTGCCAACGCATCGCACCGAGGCGCTCAGGAGGCTGTTGGCCTGCCCTCGTCGCTACCCAGCTCATTCAACGCCAACGTGATCCCAGTGCACGAAGCCGGTGCTGTCCGACGTCTGATCCACACCCAGGTCGGTGACGGTCCACGCGTGCTCGAGCGCGGTTTCGGAAAGGAGTCGCTGCTCAACGAAAACGGAGAGCCTCTGCGTCTGCAGCGTGCCAAGCGCGTATGAGTGCCCTTCGCAGGTGCTGTTCCGCGATGCAATACAAACATGAGCTCATCAAGAGCGGACGACATGAAACTCTTCCGAGAACGACTGGTTGTACATCGGACACTATGATACTGGTGCCGAGAGCTTGTTCTGCAACAAGACTGTGATCGGGTTGAGTGAGGAAAAGATGGAAAAAAAGGTGCTCGTGAGCGTTAGCTTTGGCTGCCAATGAATTCGACCTGGAACAGATCAGAATACGGAAACTTACCCTTTTCGAGACTCTCACGGAACGCATCCGTGTCCACACCTTGCGTTCGGTCCAGCCGAGCCTCGCGGATGAGATCGATCTTGGGAGCGTCGTCCCCATCCTGCGCGTCCTGGTTTGGCTCGACGACTCTCTCCTCCCTCTCGAGTGCTCTGAGTAGCGGGTTCTTGACGACGTTATCCACCCACGGCCCGCGGTAGATCTGCAGCAGCACGCCTTTGAGGCTCATCCCTCCCGTGCCGGGGATGCCTCCACCAGTTCCGAACGATGAGCGGCCGGAGAGGGCCGCCGACGCGCTGCCGATGGAATAACCTTCGCTGGTGCGGCTGGGTATTGACGAGGGTGGTGGAACTGGGTCGGTGAGGATGACAAACGTGTACATGGTCGGCGTATGCAGATGCGCCAGGGTATATGTAGATGTGGTGAAGCTGTTGAACGTCTCGGAACTGTATCAAGGCCGAGGGACGAATTTGCGTTAGTAAGTGTTGCAAGCAGAATCAGCGAGTCCGGAAGGCGGATGCGGTGTGTCGACTCACTCTCCTCCCAGCTTGCGCACCATATTGCGAAGCGAAAACACGACACCGTAGACGAGCTTGGCCTCTTCATCGAATGGAAGCAGCTCTGATGCAGACGTATCAATCAAGGCTGTGGTCGCACTCCTTTGCTCCAGACCTGGCCGCGCGGTGGGAGCCTTTACACTTTGCGGCGGTTGGGTGGAGGTCGATGGAGCACCACGAGTGACATTGGGCAGCGACGGCTCGCCTGGACGTTGAGGAGGAGGAGGTGCTTCACTCGTTGGAATGCTCTGTGCATTGGTGGTTGCTCGCTGAATGGACGCTCCTAGCGAAGCAAAGCCGGAAGTTTGCGAGAGGGTGGGGCTGGTCGGGCCGCCGGGCGCCAATGAAGCGGAAGCATGCAAGTGGGACCAGTCTTGGTGGTAAATGGCGTTGCAGTGCCGGTCGAAGACCCAGAAAGAATAGACCTAAGTTCGAGAGCAGTAAAGCGTTGAGACGGTTCAGTCTTCAGTATTCGCGAGTCCACGGAGTAAGACAAAGCTCAAATCTGTTCCACTTACCCGTGCCATAGTGAAATCGCGAAGCGAGGTGGTGGGAGCGTTGGTGACGACACTTGCACTGTGCTCACGCTGGCCCGGTACGAATGTTTGATGCTGTGCTGAGTGTGGGATGCTGTTGATAACGGATGTGATATTGACAAGGTTGAGTTGGCACCGCCGCCTTGGAGGGTCCGAGCGTCGCTTTGGTGTTGCGGGCTGGCCAATCTTTGGAAGCCCTCTGAAATCACTCAACAAAGGCGCTTGCAGAGCACAGCCGGTACCTTTTGGCGAATACCAATTAGTTAACTTGACGTGTGCTGGAGAAAGCGTGGAAAATTCAGACGTGAGGTGGAAGGTGTTGCTCTGAGCTTAAAGCTCGCTCTTCTTCTCAACCGACGTTCACCTCATCCATCAACGAGACCTCTTTCCAATCTTTTGCAGTGTCGCCGATCCTTGCAACACTCTTCGTCGGATAGTTGCAGGGCTTAGGCTCGTCCATGTAATCCACCATGAAGCTGTCGACGCCTCACAGAGCAGCCCTTTCGGCGATAGCCGTAGCCCTCGCCCTACCTGTGCAAGCCGCCGCCTGGTATCTGCCAGGGAGCGCTCCTCACTCGTACAAGCAGGGCGACCCAGTCCCCTTTTCCGTCAATGCGTTGCAGGCCAAAGCATTCACATCGCAGATCAAAGGTGTCATCAAGTACGATTACTATGATCCACACTTCCAGTTCTGCGTCCCAGATGGTGGGCCTCAGGCTCAGAGTGAGAACCTTGGAAGTGTTCTCTTTGGCGATCGCATTTACAGCAGTCCCGTCCAAGCCTTCATGCTTAAAAACGAAATCTGCAAAGAAATGTGCAGAACTACCATCAGCCCGGAGAGCGCCATATTCATCAACGACAGGATACGAGAAGAGTATGCCGTCAACTGGATGGTAGATGGTCTGCCCGTAGCCGAGGCTCGCAGAGAAGTCAAAACCCACGAAGAATACCTTTCGCTCGGTTTCGCATTGGGAAGCCTTGAGGATGAACATTATCGACCCTATGATCCTCCTGCATTGTACAACCACTATGACATCTACATCGACTATCACCAGCGCGGTCCCGACGAGTACCGTGTCGTAGGCGCACGTATCTACCCGCTTTCCAAGGATTCGCTCAAAGGTGTCTCTGCTGGCCAAGCTGCCAACTGTAACGCAGCGGATCCTGTTCAGCTCAGCAACTCGACCTCAACTGCTGTCGCTTATACCTACAGCATCCGATGGCGCGAATCCAAGACGCCCTGGGCCACTCGATGGGACGCTTATCTCAAGGTGTTCGACCCCAGGATTCACTGGCTCGCCCTCATCAACTCGGTCGTCATCGTCAGCTTCTTGTGTATGATGGTCGGCATCGTTGTGGCCCGCTCTATTAGTCGCGACATTTACCGCTACAACGCCATTGACATGACCGAGGACGTGCAGGAAGACTTTGGCTGGAAGCTCGTCCACGGCGAAGTGTTCCGCCCACCCACTCGTCCCATGTTCCTCTCCATCCTTGTCGGCTCTGGATCCCAGCTCGTTGCCATGGCTGCCGTCACCTTGGTATTTGCGCTCCTGGGCTTCCTGAGTCCGTCCAACAGAGGCTCGCTCGCCACGGTCATGATCGTAACCTGGACGCTGTTTGGCAGCATCGCCGGCTTCATGTCGAGCAAGATCTATGCGAGTTTGGGCGGCGAATACTGGAAGCAAAATATGGTGCTCACCGCCATGCTCTTCCCCAGTGTCGTCTTTTCGATGGTGCTGCTTCTCAATTTCTTCCTCATCTTTAGCGGATCGTCCGGTGCTGTGCCATTTGGTACACTGCTTGCACTTGTTGCGCTGTGGTTCCTCATCAATGTGCCACTCACTTTCATCGGAGCGCTGCTAGGTATCCGCTCTGGCGGCTTCTCACATCCTGTGAAAACCAACTCTATCCCACGACAAATCCCTTACCAACACACTTGGTACCTCAAGCCACTGCCATCAGCTCTCATCGCGGGCATGCTCATCTTCGCCTCGGCCTTCCTCGAGATCCTCTTCATTCTCAACTCCATGTTTGGAACCAAGATCTACTACGCCTTTGGCTTCCTCGCTCTCGCCTTCATCATCACCGCCACCACAGCAGCTACTGTCACGATCCTCTTTGCATACTTCCACCTGTGCGCTGAGGACTACCGCTGGCACTGGCGCGCGTTCATGACAGGAGGCTCGGGTGCTATTTGGTTCTTTGCATATGGTCTCTTCTTTTGGGCCACCAGACTGGAGCTGCCTGGCCTTGCGAACAAGGTATTGTTCCTGGGCTATCTGTCCATTCTTTCACTCCTCTTTTTCACCTTATTCGGAGCTGTGGGCTTCCTGGCGACCTACGCATCGCTTCGAAAGATCTACTCGGCTATCCGCGTGGACTAGACGTCTTGGCCGCATCACCCGTCTGCAGTCGCATATACAATTCAATCTCTAGCATATACACTCGCCTCAAGGGAGACACTAAAATATCTCAGGCTTCAGAACTGCCCGAATGGATGTTTCGAGGACATCTGGATGCTTCGCCGACCGGGAAGGTAGCTCTGATGGTGAAGATTATTGAGCGATGCAGAGTAAGCAGTATGAGAATTGACCGAAAATGCAGGTCGACGCGAGGGCCATGCAATGTGTGCTGATTTTCTTGGGAATCGCAAAATCGGCAGCACGGCTGAGCCTCTCTCAATTGTCCTGAGCTGTAATGCCCCTTTCGCGCCTAGCATGTGTTCCTCGAGCTATCCCGCGCTCACCGTCCTGCCGTTTCACGATCAGCTCGACTCAGTACAGTCTTGCATCGGCTCGACTTCAACATCTGACAACAGTTCTAAGGACAACTCCATCCGTGCTGAGCCTGCACGAGCCTGCTGCTCCACCTTACGACTCGAAACGGCGACTTCAAACACATCTCACCTCCACTCCCGCAACATGGGTGTGGCCCTTTCGCTGCCCTTCCTTGGCGGCGGCCTAGCCACCATCGCCAGCTCGTGCTTGGCAGGCCTCGCCTTCTTTTGTACTAGCACCGCCGCTTCGGCCTTCTTCAAGTCATGCAACTGCCAATCCTCTATCGCAACCCGTGTTGGATTCGCCATCATCTTCTGTCTGGATGCGCTCATGGCCTGGTTAAGCTTGACCGGCTTCATGATGCACAAGATTGAAGAATGGTCGTACAACTACATCAAAATGGATTGCAAAGACAAGGACCGCTGCTACGGCGTTCTCGCAGTCCACCGCATCACTTTTGCGCTCTCCCTCTTCCACTTCATCCTCGGCATGCTCCTGATCGGTGTCAAGGACACCCGCACAAAGAGAGCTGCCATCCAAAACGGATGGTGGGGTCCCAAGGTCCTCCTATGGCTTGTGCTCACTTTCTTGATGTTCTTTATTCCCAACGGCTTCTTTGTTTTCTGGGCCAACTACTTCTCGCTCATCTTTGCGTCCATATTCATCGTCGTCGGTCTGGTGCTGCTCGTCGACTTTGCCCATTCTTGGTCCGAGACCTGTCTGGACAGATGGGAAGAGACCGAGTCCGACTTTTGGAAGTTCACCTTGATTGGTAGCACGCTCGGTATGTACGCCGCGACGATTGCGCTGACGGGCGTTTTGTACGGCTTCTTTGCCTCAAGCGGTTGTTCGCTCAACCAGTTCTTCATCAGTTTCAATTTGGCGCTGGTGGTAGTGCTCACTTTGCTGTCGATCAGCCCGCAAGTTCAAGAGGCGAACCCAAGAAGCGGTTTGGCGCAGAGCAGTATGGTGGCTGCCTATTGCACCTACCTAATCGCCTCTGCCGTGATGAACCGCGACAACGCCGAGTGCAACCCTATTACCCGTGGACGCGGTGGCAGCGCCAAGACCACCACAATCGTCATCGGTGCCGTGTTCACCTTCCTCGCCATCGCCTACTCCACCTCACGCGCAGCCACACAATCCAAGACGCTCGTTGGCAAGCGAAGAGCAGCGCTTAACGAAAGCCGACCTCCCTCTGGCTACGGCCCGCTCGCCACGCGCGAATCGCTCGATAACTCCACCGGTGCAGTCGTGTCAGACCAGCCCACCAAGAAAGACTCGCTCCGCATCCAAGCATTGATGGCGGCAGTCGAAGCGGGCGCCATCCCCGCCTCGGCCCTGGATGAGGAGGAGGACGATGACGATGAGATGGAGACACGGTCGGAACTGGGGATGGGAGGTGATGAGAGCGACGATGAGCGTCAGGGCACGAGATATAACTACAGTTTCTTCCACTTTGTCTTTGCCATCGCAGCGTGCTACACCGCCATGCTGTTGACGGATTGGAGGTTTGTGAGGTTGGGTGGGCCTTCGCCGGACCCGAGCGAAGAGGGGGCGCCAATCGCCTACATTGGTAGGAGCACCACGGCGATGTGGATGAGAGTGGTGAGCAGCTGGTTGTGCATCAGCATATACATATGGAGTCTGGTGGCTCCTGTTCTTCGTAAGTTCTGCACAATGCTATAGCTCGATGGTCTGGTTGAGCCATACTGACATCCACTAAATTGATTCTTTGGGCTTACTTTTCACTAACGATCAAACAACAGTTCCGGACCGTTTCAGCTATGACTGATCCCGCGCTGTGGCGGTAGAGAAGTTGTGGTGGATGGCATCACTCCCGGAATACAAGTTTCTAGCATTGCCTTGCACATCAACCCCAGGTCTAGGATTTGAGCCTTACTTTTATCTCAAAGTGCTGATTGTGAGAATCTGCCTCTTGCACGTGTTGTGGAGTGGAACGCTCGGTTGAAGATGCCAATTCATGGTTGAACGTCGGGAGGCGGCTCAGCCAAGTCCAAACTCCCAAGTCCTACACTCTCCACCCCCTGCCTTGCTCGCCCTCACACTCCCCTCCCCTTGCCCCGCCTGCGCGCGCTGGTTCACCCTCGACCTCAAGAGATCCTCGTTCCCCCCGCTACTCACGCCCTCGATCCAGCCGATCGTCCTTCTGTGCTGATACCCGCGCCACTCGGTCGGATCAAACTCGAAGCTACGCCACAGATGATAGCTCCTGTACCGTCTCACGCCTTTGCCGCTGCCGGCTTTCGTGTGTGTCGCGCGCGAGTGCAGATTGTTCGGGCTCAATGTGGAGAGCCCGTTCGCGGTGAGGTCTTTTAGGGTAGGTTTGTGGACGCCTTTGGGGAGGGCTGGGGCGGTGGAGGCGATGACGGGGAGCATTTGTGGGAGACGCTTGGCGAGGTTGGCGACGTCCCACAGGGTGTAGGGGGAGGCGTTGCGGAGGGTGATGAGGACCGAGCCTTGGCGCGTGGGGGGTTGGAAGCGTTGTAGGGCAGAGATGCGGGCTTGGGTGTCGTCAAGAAGTGCTCGGTCAGCATCGACGGAGCCGGAGCCGCTGAGGAGAGTGTCGTCGGGGTCAAACGCGTCATCAGCGCCATCTGGAGTATCGTTGAGTTCGTCTTCGTCATCCGAGCCTGCGGCTTTGCAAGTGTTGGAAGCGCCTCCAGGGGCATACCCAGGTAGAGGGCCGACGGTGAGATACGGCGCCGCCGAGATGAGGAAGCGCAGAATGAGCAGCTGATTCGCAAGCACGTTACGAGTCTCATCCTTGTGCCCAGCACCCACATGCGGGAAGCCGAACCAGATCTTGCTCCATCTTCTTTGCGACGCAGCCGAGTCGGCATCTGAAGAGTCTCCAAAGCCGTCCATGAGGTTGCGACTCGCCGACGACTTGGTCTTGGACGCGCCAGTAACTTGCTTATACTTTTCAAGCTGTCCAGCGTCTACACCGAACAGCACGACGTCGTGTCTGCCTGCGATGCGGCGGATCTTGTCCACGTTCTCGCGGGCATCTGGATACTTGGAGAAGCACTCCTGCTCGGAGTCGTATGCTGTTGCGAGGATCTGTGATGGTGGGTGCGCACGAGGTGGCAGGAGCAGGGATAGCGTGAAGGAGAAGTTGGCCTCTCCCACGATGAGGATTGTATCGTCGCGAGCGAAGGGTTGGAGCAACCTCTTGCGTCGCTTGCCATCTTGCTGCGCTTTACTCGAGCCACTCCCATCCTGAGCATCCCTGATATCTACCAAGTCTTGCTCGTCGTCCGAGACGACATCTTTGCTGGTCTTGGAAGCCGGGAAATGCTTGCATTTGGCACTCTTCGAATGCGGGTCACTGGTCTTGGTGACGGAGAGTGCTTTGCGTCGTGCTGCTTCTTGTGTGGCTCTCTCTCGAGCCTTTTGTTCCTGTTGCGCAAAGTGGCCGTGCAGGACGGCTTTGAGGTTGCCTTTCTTCTTCGGCATTGCGGCGGTGAGGTATGCTGATACGACGACGGGACGAGAGAAGGTAAGGAAGGAGGGAAGAATTTGAAAGCGTCAGGGTCCACTCGCCTGCAGCTCTTTAACTTTTTTTTTCTTTTTTTCTTTTTTTTTTTTTTTCCCCGAGGCATTCACCTCCACTCGAGAATACACCCGATGCTAGACCCGATTCAGTCAGTTCGCGCAAAGCGGAATTCGGGAGCTTCATCTTCGCCTAAAGCGACCCTGGACAAGTGTGATACAGTATGCATTCTGGCCGCCTTGGCATCCTCTCGACCGCTTCATCACCACCATATCGGCCCATCTATCGTATAACTCATCCAGCACTCTCCATGTCACGCGCCTAGATTCGAACATTAGCGCCATCAGGCAGCCACCTGCCGACCGGCGTTCGTTCCTATCACCCAACATGTCCACGTCCAACACAAGGCAGCGGGACCTGCACCCAGCTGGCGACGCTTCCGAGTTCTCTTCCTCCATCTCCATCCCTTTGGAAGAGATTGTGCAGTCTCGACGCCTCTTGCAATCCTCCTACCGCAGATTCATCTCCTTTCACATCCTAGCGCTGGTGCCCACCTTTCTCATCCTAATCGCGACCCTCCTCGGCTCGCTCCCATCTCGCGAACTCTGCCACTTGCAAGATCCAACACGGCCCGAAACCGAGTCAGCCTCTCTCGCACACTCCAAATCCGGCTTGCATTCGGTATACCAAAAAGGACAATGTAGGAGCATCCTTGATGCGCAGCTGCTGGCGTCAACCCTGGCGCTTGGGCTGGTGGGCTGGCTCGCGTCATATACGAGTCGTAAAGCGTGTCTTGCGTTTGCAGATCGGCTTATACCCCGCCTCTTCTCGTCGTCGCTCTCGATCTTTTCTCGATCCCCGCGTTTCCAGTTGCCTTCGTCGGAACATGGCACAGGTAAGGACAGTGCGATTGTGACGGTGGCGATCGCAATGCAAGCATTGATTGCCGAGTCTTTGCGGGTCCTCTCGTTTTACTGGGCATGCTGCATTCTCGTCACGGCTCTCTACTTGTATCCGATACAGGAACGGTATTCGCACAGTACACATGCGTCTGCGTCTGCTTCAGGACCGGATTGGGCTTGGCGGCTGAGCTTCCGCGATCCTCGCTTCTTCGTTGCCGCCTGGTCCTCGATTGCATGGGCGCTGGCTGAATTCGGGTTTGGAGCCTTTCAGATTCTGCATCAAGTTGCGCTCTACAAGCCTGCCAATATGGATGATGATGACGAGGGCGACGACGACGACGTCATCCTAGCTGATTCAAACCAGGGTCGAACAGTCGCAGGCCAGTCCGGTTTCAGCCTGCTCTCGGGTCACCCCGGCTTCGTGACCGACCAAGCGCAAACTCCGGAGCGCAGCAACGGCAAAGCTAGGCGCATGTCTGCATCGCGCGCGCTCGAGCAGGCGCGACAGCGTCTCGTACAACCCCCGAGCGATCCAGCTGCGGGTCCACGTCTGCAGAACTACGGAACTATGGAGTCGCTAGAGGAGGCGATCGAACATAGCAACCATAGCGAGGCGATTACCGATGAGGAAGATGGCAGCTCGCGAGCAAGTGGCTCTAGTTTTTCGGCGACGACAATCTCGTTGTTGGATCAGGAGTTGGAGGAGGAAGTGGAGCGGTTCCTGGTGGCCAAGGAACGCTCTGAAGTTGAAGCGGTTCTGGGAGTCCCGTTGCCCGAAATCCCGGTCGCTCTGTGTGCGTTGTGGCGGATTGATGCTATGCTTTGGAGCATCGGCAGTAGTGTAAGTCATGTTTTTCCCGGCCTCCCACCCTTTTGAAGATTGATGATGATGAAAGGTAGCTGATAATGGTCTTCTTTCTCTGGATTTTGGACTTTCTGCTCTTGGTGCCTCGACATCTCATTTTTGGTTCTCGCTCTTGCAGTTGCTGCTTTCTTCCTCCTTCACGCACGCCCAAGGCGCGCTCGGTCATCTCTCCCACGACCGATTTGATCTCTCGCCGCAGTTCCACCTGCTTCCGCCGCTCGAGGGCTTTGGCCTCACTTTTCTCGTCTTGGTCGTCCTCCATACCATCGTCTCTTCTCTCTGGGCCACGTCGCTACCGTATCTTGGTTTCGCCACGACTACGTACGCGTCGTTGCTTTTTGGTCTTGTTATCATGGTTGCGGCCCTGGCTCGATGGGGCCTGCTCATCTAGGTCTTGTCGATCTTTCTGGATTTCATCTGTGCTGTTGTCGTTGTATATCAATTCAACGAAGGCCGTGACGGAATCTCCGAAACTAGGTCTTTGAGATCATCAAGACAGACTGGAAAGAGAGTGTGCGAGCAATTGATGTGCTGCATAAGCTTAAGCTTGGCTTTCCGCACCCTCGAGGATACGCATAACGATACTCTAGGACCCCCGCCATCAGTATTTTCATAGATATGTCGAATCGTAAATAACAACATGGTGCGGTTGGTTAATATATCGTGCGAGAGAGTTGAACCCCGCGTTTGAGTTCCACGTTGGCCACTTTCGGCAACTTGGCGGGCTGAGACTTGGATTCGCGCCGCACCCGCATGCATACAGTACAGTACAGTACATGACCTGGAAGCTTCTCTGATGCCACAACTAAAAAGGCCCGCTCCATCCCCATCCACTTGGCCCACTTGTTCTCCGTTCAACACTACCACCAGCATCCGCACGCATTCGCATTTACTCTTACTGTTGCACTACAACATGAAGAGCAGGTTGCTCCCCTCGCTGCTGGCGCTCTCTTGGACGCTTTGCCTCGCGCTTGGGCTTTCATCTTCCTGCGTACTCGTCCACGCTGAAGGTGTCGCATCTCAAGCCACCTTCACCAGCGATCCAGCTTCTGCAAGCCAACACCTCACTCACGCCAACGCCGCACTCCAGTCCGGTCGATATCAGGAGGCACTCTCCTCATTCGACCTAGCCATCCAAGCCGATCCGTCGTCATGGCTTACATACTATCGAAGAGCCACAGCACAGCTCTCCCTCGGTCGCACCTCGGCTGCGCTCCAAGACTTCCAGAGCCTACTCGATCTCAACCCCAAATTCGACAAGGCTTACCTTCAGCAGGCCAAGGTCTACCTGAAGGAAGGCGACTACGACAAGGCCAAGCAAGCACTCAAGAGCTACGACTCGGTCCGTGCCGAAAAGGGGGCATCAGAGTCGAGCCCTGCCGAGGCTAATAGCGTGCGCTCAAAGCTCGCTTTGGTCGAGACATCGCTCAAGTCGTTGAAACTGCTCGTCAAGGAGCTCGACAAGGCGCAGAACACCAAGGCTAGCAAGAAGGGCAAGGCTAAGGAGTTAGATCCAACCAAGGTCGACCACTGCATCCACATGGCCGGTGAGGTGCTCAAGATCTCACCGTCGCACCTCGAGACACGGCTGGTCCGCGCTCGATGCCAGACCATCAAGGGAAACATCGAGGATGCCATGGCTGACTGGACGCGAGTCGTCCACCTCTCACCCTCGCCTTTCCTGCTCCGACGACTTGCGGTGCTCTCCTACTTCCTCGTCAGCGAGCCCGGGTCGCAGAGCAGGGACGCAGGACTTCAGCATCTCAAGGCATGCCTTCACTCGGATCCGGATAACAAAGCTTGTGCGAGGTTGCACAAAAAGGTCAAGACGTTGGAAAAGGCGCTCAAAAAGGCACGCAACTTTTACAACTCGCGGAGCTATCGCGCCGTCCTGTCTGCGCTCAAGGGTGGCAAAGTCGGTGGACCTACGGTGGTTGACGAGATCAAGGAGGTGCTTCAGACCGCTACCGAGGTGCAGGCAGGCGACGAGGAGCCGCTCATCCCATCAACATACAAAGGCGATCCGGTACAAGACTCGTCCCTCCTGCTCGAGCTGCACACCATGTACTGCAAGGCGTACACCGAGCTCAACGACATGGACAAAGCCATGCCCTATTGCAATCTCGTCCTCGCCAAGGATCCGGACAATGTCGAAGCCGTGCTTGCGCGTGCTGAGCTCGCCTTGCAGCAGGAGAACTACGAAGAAGCCGTGCGTGACCTCACCAAAGCATTCGAAGCATCCGGCCGCACCGACAGGAACATCCATCAGAAGCTGCAATCCGCGCAGAAGAGGCTCAAGCTCAGCCAGAGCAAGGACTACTACAAGGTCTTGGGCGTCAAGCGCACCGACAGTTTGGCGACGATTAAGAAAGCCTACCGCAAGATGGCCAGAGAGAACCACCCCGACAAGGGCGGCTCGCAGGAGAAGATGGCTCAGATCAACGAGGCGTGGGGCGTGCTTGGGGACGAAGAGCTCAGGAAGAGGTACGATGCGGGTGACGATCCTAACGATCCGATGGGTCAGCAGGGCAGTGCAGGCAATCCGTTTGCACAGGGCGGACATCCGTTTGAGATGTTCTTCCAGCAGGGTGGCGCAGGTGGTTTCCCCGGCGGCGGCGCGTTCGGTGGCTTCCCAGGTGGCGGGTTCCCAGGCGCACAGCAGTTCCACTTCAAGATGGGCTGATAGGCCGACATCAACGACACATATACACTTGCATAATCTCCAGCCTATTACGTTGGCTGACTTATCTCAACCATGTTCGATTCCGTATCTCTTGCAATACATTCGTCCGGTCTCATTCGTCATCATCGCACTCTTCGGCTCCATCTCCCCACACACACGCTTTTGATGTGAGTTTTGAATGAGAAACCCAAGCTTTCCTTCAAGTCAATCGGCTCCGCTGCTCGTCAACTACCGTTATGTCTCCATGCATACTTCGCGAACTTAACTCAAATTATGGCAACTCGAGATGGAGAAGGCTAGCTGCGCCTTCTGCATTCAAGCTTGCCAAGCCACGACTCTTGGCTTTGAGACGAAGGTTGCGGTCCAGTGTGAGCAGCACACTCTTATGCGCTGATGGTGGTACCTTTGGTGCCGGTTCACCGGCGGATTCTGGAGGTTGGGGCTGTAGGCCGCTCTTGCTGCTGGTGCTACTGCGCAGCAGGTTTCGACGATCGACAAAGTTGTCTCTTTGCCACGCTAGGATGCGCAAGATGACTTCGTCAACGTTTCGAGCTGCGAGAGATTTGGTATCACCGGTGCTTGCTTCAAGCTTGGGAGAGCCGTCAGGTGTTAGCTGCGATGGCCCCGTATTGCCTGAGCCTTGCCAGGTGAAATCAATGTCTTCGGATCGGCAGGAGAGATCGCTGAGATAGTTGCCACGGCTCGTTTGCACTTTGACATACTTGGCGTGGCTGCGGATGCGCGATTCCAAGAACAGGATGGCACGCTCAGCCTCCTTGCCGAGTTGGTTGTCGTTGCGCCGCAAGCCGTCGAGTTCGGTGATGACAGCAAGAGGGATAATGACGGTCCAGCGTTGAGATTCGATGAGCTGAGCGATAACATCGCCTGGCGTGACGATGATGTTGGTATCGACGACGAGAACCGTGAAGCCCGGGACCACATTATCGCAGGCGTTGGGCTGAGCAACAATGGCTTTCTGCTTGCCTGCTCCTCTTTCCGAGCATTTCCGACCTGCAAATGCTGCGGATCGTTTGCCGGAGAGCGAACGTCCAACGCTCTGCAGAACGTCTCGAAGGTAGCAGCTGCGTGCGTGGAGGGCCTGAATCTCGTCGGTTGGGTTTGCGCCGTCGCTCAAGACCGCGTGTATAGCGCGCACAGACTGCTGACGCGGAGCCTCCGGATCCGAAGCCCAATCGCTGTCGAATTCATCGTCATCGGTATCCGGGGGTGGGTGTCCAAGCTGTTCTTCTTCTCGTGCAGACAGAGCGTTTGCAGCGCAAGGTTGCAGCTGAAGCTGCTGCATCCTGGTTCGGAGCTGTCGCTGCTCCTCTTCCATTCGGCGCCTCGAGAGGCGGACCAGTAGGAGCTTTGAGAGTGACAGCAGAGAAGTCTTCGAGTCAAGCTCAAAGCCACGCCCCGACTTTGCCAGCTTTCGAGCCACAAAGGCCAGCCGGTACGCACGAACGGTGTCAAGGGAAGATGGTGTATCGCCGCTGTCGCGTCTGCGAGAGGCCGCTATGCGCCAAGCTGACTCGGTTCGGGTGTAGAGCTCTCCATCTTCAGCGTCGAGAACTTCGACTTCGTTGTCGAAGCCTTGGGGCGCAGCAATGGCACCATCGTTCGCAGCATTGCGCCAGAGACCTCGATCGTAGAGGTGGCGCGACAGACCCAAAACGCCGCGAAGGCAAAAGTCCTCCGGGAGAAGCAGTTGCGCCGTGATATAGGAGCTGGAAAGGCACTTGGGCCAGAAACGCTCGGTCAACGAGACCGACATGTCCACGTGCTGCAGCCACAAGTCCCATGCAATGAATCGCTCAAGCATTCTAAACGCTTTCTTGGACTGGCAGAGCGAAACGAGGAAGGTGCCGATGGTGGTGCTGTACGGGTTGGATCGATAGGATGCATCTGCGCTCGAAAGGTCAAAGGTGAGGGACTGCATGCTGAAGCAGAGCGTTGCAGCGCGTTCTAGCACGCCAGGCAGCTCGGTTGCTGCCTCGGGCTCATCGTTGCTGGCCTTTGCTTCGAGCGAGATAACTTGGACATCATCTCCTGCTTCCGAATCTTCATCGCTAGGATCGTCCCACTCGGCATCTCTAGGGAGCTCACTGAGGAAGTTGTCGTCCGCCTTGGCCGTCGTCGAGCTGACAAGGATAGCCGTGGGCGTACTGGTCTTGGATCGTTCCGTCCTATTTGCTCGTCTACCTGACTTGCCGGCTTGCTCGAGCAATAAATCCGCAAGAATCGAGTCGTCGGAGCCGTATTGGAAAAGAGCCGCGATGTTGATGGCAGCCATCATGGTCCAGACCGACTGCGGCAGCCCAGCTGGGCCTTGCTGTTCAGTCAGCTTGGTCAGTCTTGCCATGAAACGGTCAAAAACAGGCTCGAAGTCGTCGAGCTGAACACGGGTGATGAGAACGCCATGCAAGTAGAGGAAGAGGTCTTGGATGGAGCTGTCTCGACGAAGGCGGCGGGCCTGACGCTCTTGGTCAAAGAGTGTGAGGATGCTGTCTCTGGCGGAAACAAAGGGCTTAGCGGCAATGAGACTCTTGGTGAAATGATAAAGCGCTCGAAGGTCATCATCGCCACGACTGAGCACGCCGAGGTGGTGATGAAGGCGGCCAATGTTGGGGGTTTCTGTGATGCCCAATGTGTACCAGTCCTTGGCCGTCTGGCGCCAAGTCTCTTTCTCGGTCCATTCCCAGTCGCCAAGGGCAGCAGTGCCAATACTGGCTTTGTCCATCTCGTTGGCAGGCACTTGACTTTTGCTGCGTGCAACTTGACGGGCAAGGTCATCATCTTCTCCATTCTTGTTAGAACGAAGTCTTACGACAAGGTCGCCCTCATCCAAATCTCGATGGACCTCTTGGTCGTCGTAGATGCTGTCGTCCAGAGACTCGTCGTCGTCATCTTCGAGTTCGTCGTCGTCGTCGATGCGTGCATCCACAGGTAGGCTAGATCGTTGATCATCGGTGTGCTTGTTGCGGATGTCATTGCTCCCGCTATCGATAGACATGTTGGCGGCCAAGCCAGCCACTGCCATGCGATAACGCGACAGATCGCCAAGGCTTTCGATCCAGGCTCTTCGAAAGCTCTTGTACCTCTCGGACTCTTGCAAAGCTGAGTAGAATGAGTAAGCATAGTAGATGAATTCGGTCAGATGATCTAGGAGCTCAGCTTTGCGATCGGTGTCTTGCAGGTGATGGCGCGAGGAAAGGTTGGAGCGGAGGCTCTCGAGCATGAGGTGGAATCCAGTCTGCCACAGACGCGAGGGCAAGTTGTAGACTTCTCCAAGTTCCTGGACTGAGCGAGGCAGCTCGGGTCTGCAGGTCATCTCGAGGAAAGAAGAGTGCAGTTCTGCCAAGTCGCGGTGTCTACTGATCAGATTGATCCAGTAAGAAGGGTCGCGCAGATCTGGTGGGGTATAGTCGGCCATGTTGGAGCGCGCTCTGTCAACCTCAGCCTGGTGCGCCTCTTGAAGGTTGGCTTCGATGGTGGATATAGATCGATACACCTTTTTTATCTCGATGACGTGCGCTTGAAGCGCCCGGGGATCTGTGGGGTCTACTGTGGAAGTGAAGGCAATGTCGGAGATGGATGGTTTGATGATTGGGCTTCTTGCAAGGTGGCTTCCGCTCGAGGTACTGGATGCATCTCTACGCATGTGAACCTGGGGTTGCAACGATGAGATGGCTGACAGGCGAGGGGAAGGAGCACCGGAGGTAGAGCGAGCACGTTCGTCGACTTGACTTCTTTGTTGGGATGCAAACTTGACCGGATCGTCGCGCCGAGGATCAAAAAGCTGGCGGCCATCACGGCTGGCGGAGGATTCTCCGGGAGTACTTCGCGCATCATGAGAGCGGGCGAAACGATCTCGGCGGCTGGATGCTGAATATTGAGAACGGGTGCCCGCCTCGGATCGAGAGGCATCTTGGTTGCGGAGGTCTGGAAGGATGCCCTGTGCGGAATGCTGCCTGCTGCGTTTGCCTGACATGCTTCCGTCCCTGGATCTGGCATCCTTCTTTGAGGGAGATGTGGAAGCTTCCGATCTCGTGGATGGTGCGACACGAGACTGTGAGGATGCAGAGGTCACGGGATTGGATTTGGCTCCTTGCTCGGGCTGAGACTGATGCGGGCGCTCGGAACGTTTGTCGGAACGGTGTCGGGATCTGCGATGGCGCGAGGAGGAGCTTGGAGCACTGTCGATACCTATGGACTTGAACGAACCCACCTCGCTGGGCTCGCGCCGACTCTGACGGGATGACGCACGCGAGGCCGAGCGTCTAGAGCTGCCGTGCTCGGAGCCTCTGTCCTTGAGGTCGGGAGGGTCTGGACGGGAACTGAGGTTGGAAGCGCGCTGGTTGCGACCAGAGCGTTTTGAGTTCTGGGTGGGAGGTTCAAGCTGTTCAGGATGATCTTGAAAGGAGACATGGTGCTGTTTGCGGGCAGGAGCGGTCGCCGACGCCTGCGCGTCGTTGCGCGATTTGGCAGATGATTCGGCAAGAGCCGACTTGGTGGCGATCACAGGTGAGATTGACGAGAGACCGGCTGTGCCAAAATCATGCGTAGGAGCGGAGAGAAGCTGCGTCGAAGCAGCACTATTGGAATGTTGGAAAGGCATGATGGGGACAGCAAGCTGAGCAATCGGGTATTACATCAAGGTGAGGATCCGCTCGTGGGAATAAGTTAGTCGTGGCAAAGGTGCTACCGGTTCATCAGCGAGGCAGCAATCCGTTTGTGAGCAGCAATGATAGGCCTGAGGTCTCGAACATGTCGTCAAACCGGTCCTGTTTGACAGTCGACCGCCAAAGTTAACAAGGCTAGGCGAGTGCGTAATTGAGTATGGCTGTGGGGCGAAGTGTTGCCTTTGAAGATTCGACACGTCTTAGAGTCCGTCGTCAGGATGATGGTTGACGGCTCAAACCAAACAACGTGATCGGAAAGGGCCAGTAACGAGATGTGCTGGCGGTGGTGACGGCTATATCGACGAGGGCCACTTAAGCTTTGAGATGTTGTAAGAATAGGATCCGTTGATGCTGAGCTTTGCCGAACTCCCAACACTGTGGGATTACGCTGCGTGCGGTCATTCTGGGATA
Organism: Ustilago lituana; assembly: GCA_928869825.1. Lineage (NCBI taxonomy): Eukaryota > Fungi > Basidiomycota > Ustilaginomycetes > Ustilaginales > Ustilaginaceae > Ustilago > Ustilago lituana. Next base: position 648,800 of record CAKMYA010000007.1, read on the forward strand.
TGCAGTCGCTCGTAAACGCTCAGTCGCTCCCGAAAATTCCCAGTCCAACTGCTGCGTAAGTGACATGCTCAGGGTTCTCTCACAACTTTCGCATGTCGCCAGCTGCTGCCCCTATTTTTTCATCCACTTCTTGAGATATTTCCTTTTTTTTTTTTTTTTTTTTTCTTTTTACGCCAGATTACAGAGCAGACAGACCCTTGTTTTCCGAAGGCCGAATCACAGAATCGCGGCCTCAGTTCAAGAAGAAAAGAGAGGCGGCGAAAAAAAAGAAAAAAGAAAAAAAAAGAAAAAGAAAAAAGAAAAAGAGGCATAAAATTAGTCTCTCTGGAGTCATTGCTTGTGCTCCACTTTTTGCACGTTCCAGTTGCTATGACAACAGCGTCGGGACAGCCGACACAAACCTCGAGAGTGAGCGATAAGGTGTAATTCCTCAGTATCGGAGCTGTTCCGAGCTTCTTAAAACTTTGCTCCATCCTCGCTTTGTCTCGACACTAGTAGTAAACAACGTTTAGGGCACCCAACAAGCCTGTGATAGCGATGGTATGCGCATTACACTCGGTGCACTACGATTAGCTTCCAACACTCTCTTCCCCTCGGGCACATCCGCTTCCCGCGCGGCTCTTCCGTCTGCCAACCCGCAGACTGCGCTGGCGCAGCGATACCGACCCCTACCAAGCATCAGCACCAGAGCAGTGTTATTCAGCTCAGCAAGCGATCCAGCGACACCACTGAGCACTGACAGGATTTGCCGTAAAGCAGGCAAGCGCCCCTACACCATGGCTTCGTCTCAAGCGCCATCGGCCCTTCCCGACATCATTGTCGTCAAGAGGCTCGAGGTGCGCATGATCGTCGGCGTCGACAACTGGGAGCGTGTCCAGGCTCAGCCTGTCACTATTGATGCTCGAGTTCATACCGACGTCTCCCAAGCTGGCAAATCGGACCACCTGCCTCATAGCATCCACTACGGCATTCTCGTCAAGCAGCTCGAGGCTCACTGCGCGACTCACCGCTACCGAAGTCTGGAGGCTCTGGCCGAAGGCCTCGCAAAGGTCTGCATCTTTGTGCTGCATGCGCCTAAGGTGACTCTCAATGTCGAGAAGCCCCGTTCGCTTCTCCACGCTGCATCAGCTGGCGTTCAGATTGCGCGCACTCGGAACGATTACATGATCGGCAGCGTGCATTCCATTCCAGCCAACATTGACCCTGCTCGGCAGTTGGACGAGCTCAGACTTTCGCCCAGTTCAATGCTCGCGCTCGACGACAAGGTCATCGTTCGTGACTTGATCATCAACACCATCGTCGGAGTCAACCCTTGGGAACGAGAGGACAAGCAAAACGTCAAGCTCAATCTCATCATCTACTCGGGCCTTTCTCGCGCAAAGGAGACCCACAACTTTACTGCCGGTGTCGTCGATGTCGTCAACAAGCAGCACAACTACCGCACAATAGTCCGCAGCATCTCGGCTTACGTAGCTGCTAGCTCTTACAAGACTGTAGAGAGCCTTGCAACCTCGATCGCTAGAGTTGCAGTTCTTCAGAACAAGGTCGAAAAGGTTCGAGTCAGCGTCGACAAACCAAGTGCCATCATGTTTGCCAGTAGCGCTGGTGTTGAAGTCGAGCGCACCCGCGAGTTCTTCGAACAGGAGGCCTTGCAGGAGGAGCAGCAACTGCGTGCGCAAAATCGTCCCTCTGCTGTCTCGCAGGGCGCCACCGTGCCGGCAACTTCCCCTACACCGCCAAACCACCGTTCCATCTCTACCAATGCCAACTCCACCATCACTCTCGAGCAGGGTTGGCACGTGGCCGCCATCGCCCTCGGCTCGAATGTCGGCGACCGCGCAGCCAACATCGAAGCCGCAGTGCAAGCCCTTAGTGAAGCCGACGGCTGCAAACTTGTCGACACGAGCTTCCTATATGACACTGCGCCGATGTACGTTGTCGATCAACCCCACTTCCTCAACGCCGCTTGCCGCATCGCCACAAAGTTGAGCCCGCATGACTTGCTCTCCCTCACCCAATCCATCGAGATCAAGCTCGGACGCGACAAGACAGGTGTACCTGACAAGGGCCCTCGTTCGGTCGACCTCGACATCTTGCTCTACGACAACCTTGAGATCGACGATGCACCGCGTCTTATTGTCCCGCATCCTGGCATCAAGGAGCGAGAGTTTGTTCTCGAGCCCCTCAAAGACATCCTTCCCGACTTTGAGCATCCCACCTACTCGCGCACCATGTCGCAGCTCCTCATCATGCTCCAAAAGTCTCCTGATTACGAGCCAAGCGGCATCCGAAAAGTTCTTCCCATCCCTTCGCCCAGTACACGCTCGTCGAGGCAGTCCCACGACACCAAGACGTGGACATGGGGTTCCAAGACGTTCATCATGGGCATCATCAACGCGACTCCCGACTCGTTCTCGGACGGTGGCGACAACCTTGTTGCTAAGGACGCCGTTCGCTCCGCCAAGGCCATGGTAGAGCAGGGCGCCGATGTCCTCGATGTTGGTGGAATGAGCACAGCTCCCAACGCGGTAGAGGTCGATGCAGAAGAAGAGGCAACGCGCGTTGTCTCGGTCATCAAGGCCATCCGCGATGCAGGAATAACCATACCCATCTCTGTCGACACCTTCCGAGCTTCGGTCGCCGAGGCTGCACTTACAGCTGGCGCCGACATGATCAATGACGTATCTGGAGGCGAGCGCGAGCCTGCTATCTTGGAGGTAGCGAAAAGATGGAAGTGTCCCTACATCCTCATGCACATGCGTGGAGATAGCAGGACTATGAATGGGCTCGTTACATACGAGGGCGGCGATGTGGTAGCCGGTGTGCGTGCTGAGCTTGAAACACGCCTAGACCGAGCCCTCCGTGCCGGCGTTCGCAGATGGAACATCATCCTCGATCCTGGCATCGGCTTTGCCAAGGACAGCGCTGGCAACCTCTCGCTCCTGCGCGACCTGTCTAGGTTAACTCAACCCGAATCAGTCGCCAAGTCGAACAAAGGAAGGGGCCTCGCATACTCGGGCGCAGCCACACCAGCGCTGGACCGCTCTGCGTTCGACTCGATCTCCCCCGCTTCGCTAGGCGTTGCCGCACAAGGAAGTTCCGACTCGATCCATGACTCGATCACTAGGCCGTGCTGCTCGCTCGTGTCCTTCCCTACATTGATCGGGGTATCGCGCAAGAAGTTTCTCGGCCACATTACTGGCAAGCGGGATCCGAAGGAGCGCGTGTATGCTACGGCGGCGGCTTGCACTGCTTCCATAGCGGCTGGCGCCGATATTCTCAGAGTCCACGATGTGGAGCAGATTCGTGACGTGGCTATCACTTCAGACGCTATCTACCGCCATTGATCATGGCTGAGACCGAATCACGGAATAGAATACTCATATGAAGTTGATGTCTGCGAACAAAAGGGAGCTTTGATTGTTGCAAGCGAGACTGCATGCAACTAAGACGCCGAGATGCTTGAGATTCTTGATGTCGGGTTCGATGCTGTGTTGTGATTGTCAACTCGCCGCAAAGTGAGCCGCATTGCCATCTAGGTTTCGGCGACAAGATGCCCAAGGTGTGTTGACGAAGGTATGATCCATAGTAACATAGAAATACAGGCAGGAGGCAGTGAATGTCCGTCGTTGTACAGTCGCGCGAAAGCTCGTGTTCATCGTCATAAGCCCTCTGCTAGTGCTCAGCCAGAGCGTTTTCCGGCATAGTCGACGCATCCTGTACACCATCCCACAATATATGCACCATTGATGGCAAAAGCAAATCTGTCAGTTTCCCCCAGCATCCCCGGTCTTAACCTTGGACCTTGAACCTTGTTTGTACATATCCAACCGCAACCGCACTTACCTGCATCTGTGCTGGTGTTCTGTGGGCTGGATCTTTCGGCTCGACGAGGTGCATTTTTTCGCCCATCTTGTGCACTTTTTCCCTAATCCCTGCCATGCCAGTAGAAGCCTCGCGAGTTTCTTGCGCTTGGTGCTGTTCGGTCTGTTTTTCGATCCTGCGCTCTTCCCAGCCGGGTGGGCCGGCGGGTGATTTACCCGGTCGGATCACGGATGGAACCGGCTTGTCTCCGCTAGTCATCGTGCTCGGGTCTAACGAGCTTGATTCAAGATACGAGTAGTGTGATGGATGATGGGAAGGGACGGCTTTGATGGAAGATGCGATTGTAATCAGTACAACAACCACTCGCAGGACCCCCACATCGAACCAGACCTCCGGGACTTTTGTATGAACTGCAAAGTCGATCCACACTTAGCTGCGCGATGAAGCAATCGCGCACTGCGCATCTTCAAATGCGTTCTGTGAAATTCTCACCGTGATATGCGATTCAAGTTTGCGCTTTAAGCCGAGCTCGCCCTCGCATCGCGGTTGCAAACTCTCTTCACGCTGTTCAGCTTTAGATTCCTCCTGCCGGCACACGCATGGCTCACACCCTCAACGCCAACCATGGCTGGAGCTTCTATTGCTAAACCTTGGAAAGACAACACTATTACTCGTACACTTTTTCTTTGCCACGGAATCCTCGCTTATCAGAAGTGAAGGAGGTTCGGCTGTCCGTCATTCTGAATGCTCTTGCCGAAATCCGACGACGGCTGGAACGGCTTCACGTTCGATCCTCCATATCCTGTTGGCTGGGGCTGGATCTGTCCTCCGGTGAACGAAGTTTGTCTGCCGAAAGGTTGAGAGCTGGTGGTATTTGTGCTAAACCCGTTCAACCCGGTGCTTTGTTGAGTGTTGACCGCGTTGTTGGAGCTGAAGCCGTTCGAAGGCTGTTGCTGTTGCTGTTGCTGCGACTGCTGCTGTTGTGGTTGGGCGGAAGTGGAGGAAAAAGCCGAGTTGAAAGCGTTCAATGCACTGCTGTTGGAGCTCGTGGGAAGGCCGCTCGTCGAACCAAAGTTCCCGCCGGTGCTGCCGCTGTTGGCGTTATTGTTCGAGCTGCCACTGATTCCGCCGCCCATTCCAGTGAAGGAAGGCTGCTGCATCGCTGGGCTTCCCACCCGCGCGAACGGGTTTCCGGTCATCTGAGGCGCCAAACCCGAGCCGGGCCTGGGGCTAGCTGGCGTGGAGAATTGAAGGTTGGTAGCAAGACTAGCGCCGAAGGACGACTCGGGTTTGAAGGGCCGCACACTGCTTCCTGCGAACCCGGTTGGCTGGGGCTGAAGCTGCTGAGGTTGCGTCTGTTGCTGGTTCGACATTGAGCCACCACCAAACGACATGGAGCCGAATTGTTGAGAGAGGTTGTTTGCATTCGTCTGTCCGGTGAGCGTTGACGCAGTGCCAGGGGTGGTGGCGCCGAACGTAGATACAGTGTTGCTGCTGCTGTTTTGGTTGTTCTGGTTCTGGAATGTGAATTCGGATGCGACGCTGCCGATGATGCCAGTCTTTTGCGGTGCAAGCAGGCCGCTCGTGTTGTTTTGCGTCTGTTGCTGCTGCTGCTGTTGTTGTTGCTGGTTGGCGTTCTTGCCGGTTGGGTCGCTTCCATCCCAAGCGTTGGCGCCGAGACTGTAGTGGCCGCCACTGGGACCACCGAACGCACTCATCGCAAGTTGATTCAGCGAGGGACCCTTGGGCGCAGGAGGCTCAACAGGGGGCGGTGTGTTGCCGGGCGGTGGGGCAAAGGGGTTGCGAGAGCCCGTCTTTTGCGGCAAAAGCTTGGCCGGGCTTGTAGGCTCGGCAGCCTTGGACGCTGAGAAGCCCTGTCCGTTGTTTGTTTGAAAGGCTGAGTTGAAAGAAGAGAGGGCGGAGGACTGCTGGGATCCAGCCTGACCAAGCGCACCGCTCTGCGCCTGCTGCGTTGGTGGCTGTGGCTGAGACGGCGTGGCGGTGTGTTGAGGCTGCAGACCCTGGAAGGATTCGTTCTGCTGTGGTTGAGTTTGCTGTTGCGGTTGAGTGTGCTGCTGCTGATTAAGGAAGCTCGACTGACCGTCGAACGTACCGAAAGGACCACCGAATCCAGTAGCTTGTGGCAAGACTGACTGCCTGAAGGGATTGAACCCGGTCGCCTGTGGCTGCACAAATCCGGTAATCTGTGGTTGCATACCACCGAAACTAGTCATCTGCTGGTGCACAGGCACGTGCATGCCCGTTTGTTGCTGTGCCATGAACGGATTGTAGCCAGTCACCTGAGGCTGGAGACCGCCCATTCCCATATCACCAAAGTTGCCGCCGTGCATGCCCATCATACCAGTAGGCTGAGCCTGGAGGAAGAAGTTCTGCTCGGCAGGAACATTGGAGAAGATGTTCTGACTACTGTCGTTATCGATGCTGGCGAAGAAGTCTTGAAGATCCTGGTTCGAGGTGGGTGGCTTGACTTTGCGCTCGGGCTTTTCGGGCTCGCGGATGGTGATGCTCTTCTTGGACTCGCTCTTGGGTACGCCAGAGGACGTGGTCGAGATGGGTCGAGCGGTGGAGGCGGCGGGTGCACCGTCTGCGATGCGCTTGTTCTCCTTGTACTCTTTGCGATTCTGTTCAAAGTTGGGGTCCTTGAGGTATTCTTCCAGAGCGCCGGCTAGAGAGACGGGAGCGTGCTTAAGTGAAGGGATGGCAAGGTTGAGGCTGTGCGAGGCCCTCTTGGCGCTATTTAGAAAAGCGACGACGTTTTCTGTCTGACGGCAGAAGCGGCGGTAGAGCTCGAGAGCACGTTCTGCGTCCGACTTGGCCATTTCGAAGTAGTGTTCGAGGATGTTGATGACACCTTCGTTGATGGCGGTGTAGATGGCGAGGAGGTCCTTCAGGGTCATTCTGAAGGCAGACATGACGAGGTCATCGTTGAGATCGTCGAGGAAGAAAGAGCATTGCATGAGAACGCTCGCCACCTTTTGTGTGGTGGAGACCTCGCGCAGGAGGCCCTTCTCGACTGTAAGTTTGCGCAGGCGGTTGCTGTTGCTGGCGCCGTTGGAGTGGGCTCGGGAGCGGTCAGAGGAGCGGATGACGTCGTGCTTAAGATCACTGTACGCCTCGATGCGCTCGTCGAGGTATCGCGCATAGACAGCAAGAGTCTGAGGAGCCGAGTAGACTGACCAGTCTTTGTTGGAAACACTGCGTAGACGGATGCTGCCACCGTCAGTGGAGAGGTGGCCGAGGACATTGTCAACTTCGCCATTGCGAATCATTGTGTGGAGGAGGACTAGAGACTTGAGCACCACGGTAGGGTTAGTCTCTCGTAGACGGTAACCGATCGCTCTGCAAACATCTTGAAGGGATCCATCGGTCGAAAAGGTGGTAGCGAGGATGGGGTCAATGTATTTTGGCTTAATGCCACCCGATTTTGGCTTGGTGGCGCCTTTGACCACCTTGTCGTAGCTGTTGGATGGCAAAGGGTGTAGAGCGACAAGAAGATCGGGAACGGCACGGGTTGCGGACGGAGCCAAAGAAAGGAGAAGAGGGTAAAGGCAGCGTTAGCGGGCATGAGTGCGAATAGGCTGAATTAGATTGACGAGGTAGCTCGCTGCGAGAACTTACCTTGACATGATGGTGACAGCAGGGCGCTGCAGTTGGCGCTGATAGGAGAGAGGAGACGATGGTGTCTAGACGAAAGGTCTGCTCGGATGCGGTAGTATCGAGTGCTTGTAGAGCAAGCTCTATTCCAGCCGTTCCGTTCTGCGAAAAGGGGCTACGTCGGAGCGTTCAGAAACGCCAGCCTTCTAGGCCACTGCGGATGGATACTTGGCAGGGAATGTACAAACAACGGCTTGCTTGGCGCGAAAGTACCGAATGGGAATGGGCAGTCACCCGTTGCGCTGTATCGAGTGAGCAGCAGAGGTTGAGGTCTTGACAAAGTCGGCAACTGGCAGCAAGCTGGATAGGCGCAAGATATGAACAAATGGACCCGTCAGCAGCAAGTAGGCGGTTGAGGCCAGTGGAGATTGAGCCCACTCAAACCGACGCCTCCTAACGCCGGTCGAGAGTGCAGTCAGTCAGGCACAGCCGTTTGCGCTCGTCTCAGTGTCTCGCGAGTCGCGACTTTCGGCTTGGCCGTCTCAATTTCCGGCTTCCACACATCCAAATAATGAACCGTGCGCTTTTTAACCCCTGTCGTTTCTTCGACAACCGTCGTTAAACAACCTCGACTCTGTTATACAACGGTGGCGACGAGCATTGGCCCTTGGCCGATCATCTCCCAGTAATCTGTCAGACCAGCTGTGAGTGTCAAATGATGCTCTATGCTGCTGGCCGAGGCGAGAGAATAAGCTGTGGGTGGTTTCGGTCAAATGGAAATTTGTGTGATTTCGTCATAGCTGCGAGAGTGCGACCTGAAGTGCTGTGGAGAAGTTGGGCGACTCTCTTGTTCTGCCCGCCTCTCCAATCTCGGGCGTGGTCGGTCCGAATTTGCTCGATCCACCCGATGGTCGATTCAATTATCCCTCCATCACAGCACGTTCGGAGAGCTTCACATCGGAGGCCGGCCATCGCCTCGAGTGGAATCAAGAGCATCGCAGCTGGGACAAGTTGGTCGAGTACAAATACAGATCGCGCATGATTGATGCAAGATAGAATACAGACTCAGTTGGCAGATTCGAGGGTAGCGCCTTGGCCAGATCCGACCTTTACAGAGAGCTTTGAACCTTGGGCAGCAACGTCTCCTTGAGGAATTTTTCCAGCTTGGTCGCGCTCTTTGCGTACGGAGAAGAGGCTGGATTGTACGCTCGGCAGTTGTCAAAAACTGTAAGGAGCACGGATAAGATCAAGGATGGAGTGGTGTTAGTAAATCATTGTGCTTTTAAGAACGCTATCCCACCGCCAAAAGGTATCATCCAGGATCTGCAACTTACTCAATTGTGCATCGGCAACCAGCTCGTCGACGTTGGCATATTGGTTGTTCTCTAGCTTCGCCTCCATGGTTGACAGGTCCATGGGGTTCTTGATCACGTCGTAGTAGTCGGTGACCTCGTCGCCGTTGACTGGATTGACGAACGGCCATGCGCTTCCGTGTCCGTTGAGCTCCACCAAGATGTGGCGCATCACCGCAAAGTGAGGTCCTCGTTTCGGTCGTCGACTCAACTCATCCATCTCTGGTGTCCAGCCACTCTCCCTAAGTCCTGGCACCTCGGATGGGTCCACCAAGAACGTCGCAGTTGGGTCTTCTTCCCCATGCTGCTGATCACGCTTGGCCGCTCTCTCCGGCTTGGCCACCGTGCCGTCCGGGTTCTCAATCAGCCCCTTCAACTTGATCAAGCGGTCTCGCTCACGCATCACCTCCAGGCCCTTGTGCACCACGTGCGAGCGACTGATGCTTCGGATTTTGGCCAGTACCGCCTCCTTCTGCGCAGCGAGCATGTCTTGCACCTCCAAGTACTTGACGCGTGGGACCATGCTGCACTGCATCAATGTACCGCCTTCGTAGTCCTTGATGTACCCAACCCAGATCGAGCGATCCAGACTGATCTCCTTGGTGAAGCCCTGCTTTTTGAAGTAGCCGATAGCATAGTTGTCGGCATACGTGAGAAAGTGCATGACTGGAGAAGACGCCTTGACGTGGTCCTTGAGATGGTTCATCAGATGTGAACCATATCCCTTGACCTGCTCGGTACTCGTGATAGCACAGAACACAATCTCGGCAAACTTGCGCTGCTTAAACGGCCGATACGTAATTCCTCCCACTACCTGCAGTCCACGTTTGACGATGGCCACGCTCTGATGGTTGCGGTCGAACACCAGTCGCGAAATGTACTCGCGTGGCATCTTGGGCAGTTGCCGCTGAAAGATGTTCTTGAGGCCTGTGAGCAGGATCATTGATTCGTGGTTGTCATCGTTGGTCACCACTCGAAACTGGATCAAGCCGGTGCGCTCCTCGATGACTGCTGGACGTTCTTTCTTGGGCGCTACGCCCTCTTCGACTGCAGACGCAGCGCTCTTTGGTGCAGGTTGCAGCTCCTCATCCAAGTCAACAGCCTCTTCCTCTTTGACCTTGGTCTGCACTGCCTCCCTTTCCGCTTCTCCCTTTTCTTTCTCAGCTGACGCATCGACCGCGTCTTCCGACTCCTCTGCTGTTAGTCGCGTTGATGCAACTTCTGCGTCTTCCTCTTCCACAACAGGATCCGAGACTTCCGCAGCTTTGAGCTCAGCAGATTCGTCGCTCAGGTCTGTTGAAATGTTCGGGTCGACAGTATTCTCCTTGGTCACTGGAGCAAACTTGCGCCGCTTTGCGTCGTGCCGGCCATTGGACGCACTCGGTTCCGCAGATGGTTGCCGTGATGTCGGATTCGAGTGCACCACCGTCAGCTCTGGGCTAGAAAGTCGACTCGATGTGGCCACCGATGCCTCTCTATCGCGGGAGCGGGAGCGGGAGGCGTCGCGAAGCTTGCGTTTGCGGTTCAGACTTTGCAGAAGCGGTGTTGAGGAATGCGGTGCAGAGCCGTTGGGCAGCGACTGAGCGGATGGATGAGGACTAGGTGTCGCATCGGGCACAGTGCTGAGCTGCGACACGGGGCTCGAGGCTTCGACGAGGCCATCTGCGCCAACGGGTCTCATTTGTTTACGAAGCGACTCGATGTCTGCATCCACATAGTCAAAATCGAGCAACTTGCCCTTGTCCTCCAGCAGTTCATCCAGGCGCACTGCAACCTTGGCTCGCCGTACTGTTTCCTCGTCATCGGCATCGTTGAGAGCCGCATGTTCTTCTACACTGCGACCGCAAGTATCGCACGACACAGCGTTCCATTCTGCTTTCAATTTGTCGTCGTCCGCATTGCGCGTGTCATGCCGGGACCCTCTGGAAACAGGATCTTCATTGACCTCCTCGTATTCGGACGGCTTGAATCCTGGGCAGCTTTGCGAGTCCGAGTCGGCGTCTGCTGATGTTGATGGGGACGGTGTATGTCGCGCAACTTTGATCAAGCGCTGAAATGGAGAGAGTCGATGCACAGATCTCGCGCCCGAGGGGTATAGGAGAGGCATGGTGAGAGTCAGGTCGCTAGGGCTTGGGTTGCGCGTTGAGTGGAATCGTTGACATGCGCAGTGACGAAGGACAATGACACCGACTCGAACAGTAGACAGAGCTGTCACAGTGATATTCTGCTGATCCTTATGGCTGGCGAGCAGACGTGCTGGAGAGATGGATGGAAGGTAGCGGTTGACGATGGTATTTGATGAGGAAGAAGCGTCATCAGTGTTGGTCTCCGCAAAATGCTGGTGCGCAAAGCGCGTTGGACCCGACACACCATTGGACCCTATTTCCGATCCCGCTCAAATCGGGCATATCTCGATTGTTCTGTTCCGCAATCCGAGCAATACTGATTAGATTGTGCTGGACCTTGCATTTGCTTCTTCCCTCTTGAATTCTCTCTACTCACACGTACCATCTCGTCCTTACCCTCATGATCTTCTCTTCGGTCCGCACACCACACTTGGAGCACCCATCTATCACCGGCGAGCACAACTAACGGAACATCATGTACTGCCTTCGGTGGTGGATCCCGCTGTTCTTGCTGCCCTTCCCGAAAACTTCTCCCTTCTTTCTGATTCTTTTCCTCTTGTCGTTTGCGCTGCATTCACAACCATGCATGTACTGCGCTCTAATAATCACCGGACTCTTTACTACATCATCTAGCTGGTACGGTCAGAGCTCGACCATAATCACGTCGGACGCAAACAACTCTTCGACCTCGACAACAGCCTTCAACTCCTCAGTGCCTCGTTCGAGCTACGGCTGGTTCGACCTAGGCCTGTCCGGCGGTAATGGCTTCTTCAGCCCCATCTCTAGACCCGGCTCTAGCTCACCAACTGATGTGAATTCCAACTCGGACCCTGCAGGGCCCGATGCAAAGTTTTATCGCTTCTCGATACCATGGTCGGAATCGCAAGTGCAGATTCCCAAGCGCTTCTACCTAGGTCTCGGCAGGCACCAAGGGCTTGGCATGTGGGTCGATCTAGGTAGCGGCCTCGACGGCTCTTATTCAGATGGAGGGTTCATACCGACTCAGGCGTCGGCTTCCGATTCGGCCCCCTCAGCTCCTGACGCCGTTGAGAGCAAGCATGATGAACTTTGAACGAAAACCACGGCAGCCCACGACGCACTTCGGTCCTTTAAGCCCATTCATCACACCATCGCTGCATTATGTCATCGCCTTTCAGAGACACAATATACCCCAGCAACTGTTATTGCGATTCCGCTCACAGTCTGCAAGCCTTCGCGTTTAATCGACACCCACTGTGCGTGTCTCAATTTATCATTAGTTTCGATTGCTACAAATGCTGAACGAAAGTGCGAAGGCCGGCGTTACGGGACGAGCTACCGCAAAGCATGCGGCGATGCTCTTGCAATTGCTCAAGATGCTTGCTTGGCATCTTTGTCGTCGTCGCTAATATCTTGGATCTCGGGAGAAGCGACTTCGCGCAACTTGGCCAGAAGGGTCTGTGCCACCTTCTTCTGCTCGGCCTCGTCCGACTCGGTATCATCCTCGCCCGAGACTCGATCGGCAAGCTCCAACTTTCGCTCGCCAAGCACGTGAATGTCCTCGTCAATGGTTCCACGACTGAGCAGCTTGACCACTGTGACTGGCTTGGTCTGACCCATACGGTACGAGCGATCTGCCGCCTGCTTGTCGTTTTGCGGATTAAAATCCTGGTCGAAGAGAATCACCCAATTAGCCGCAATAAGGTTGATGCCCAACCCACCTGCTTTGGTCGAAAGCAGGAAGACGGTGATGGAAGGATCGTTGGTGAATTGATCCACGAGTACCTGTCGGTCCTCGACCTGCGTGGAGCCAGTGAAGCCGACGTACTTGACGCCCATGTGCTCAAGGCAAACGCACAAGATGTCAAGCACCATGGTGAACTGGCTGAAGATGAGGATTCGGTCACCTTTAGCCTGGATCTCGGGAATGAGCCTCTGCAACGCTTGGATCTTGCCTGAATTCATCCACTCGGGCGCCGGTAGCACGTGCTTACGTGTGGCTGGATAAGTCTGGGCAGAGAAGGACAGCTGAGCGTCGCTGTTGATGCGCAAATCCTCCTTGACGTGCTCAAAGTTGTAGTCGGCGTAGTCGGGCTCCTTCATCAAATCTCTGGCCATAGCATCGATCTTGGCTTCGTCAAACAGACGTCGTGCCAACAGCGGGTGGTTTGCTGCTTTGCGCAACTCCATCAGAACGTGTCCGCTTTCTTTGGAAGAGCTCGCCGCTGCTTTCTTGCGAGTAGTGGCGGCCGGATTGGTCGCTTCAGCTTCAGCCTCCGCTACGCGCTTGGTCCTCGCCACCGCCTGCGCATAGATCTCCCATTGCGCTGGCGTCATATCGCAGTACTCGACGCGGATGGTCTTGGTCGTAAGGTCGGTGAGCACCTTGTCCTTTAAGCGACGCAGCACGAAAGGATGCATCATCTTCTTGGCGCGATCGACCCTTTGCTTGGAAAGTTGGTTTTGTTGCCCGCCGGCTTTGACCTTAAAGATAGCAGCAAGGGACTCTTCGGCATCCGAGAAGCATTCGGGCATGATGAAGTTGAGGAGCGACACGAGCTCTTGGAGGTTATTTTGAAGTGGTGTTCCCGTGAGGAGCAGGCGGAAACGTGTCTTGAGCTTGAGCAGCTTCTCATACTTTTGCGACTTGCGGTTCTTAAGTACGTGGCCCTCATCGAACACGCAAACCTCGAATCCGCCAGCTCGACAGCCTTCCTCGTCGCAGCCAGGCTTACACTCGTTGCGGCCGCAGCCACGTCGTCCAAACTTGCGCAAGAAGTTGTGGTCTTGTGGACCACCCGCTGCCATGTCATAGGTGGTGAGGATGACCTCGAGGTCAGGATCCTCGGCCAGCTCTTCTCTGAGCTCGACTCGATCTTTCATGCTACCGTAGTACTTGCGTACACTGATGCTGGGAGCGAAGAAGCGGAACTCACGGTCCCAATTCTCGAGCACTGAACTTGGCGCCACGACAAGATGTGGGCCGAGCACACCCATTTCTTTGAGTTGGGCGAAGAAGGCGATAACCTGTGCGGTTTTGCCCAGACCCATCTCGTCGGCAAGAATGCAGCTTGTCTTCTTGCGGTAGAGCAGACTGAGCCAGTTGACGCCGACGAGCTGGTAGTCCTTGAGCGTGACGCCTTTGGCAAGAAGACTTGGTTGCTCCTCGAGGTAGAACTTGTCAGTCAAAGAACCACCTTTCTTGATACTGGAGAGGTTAAGTGTGCTAGCGGGCGTGCCTTCGCGCGAGCTTGCGACGGAAGGGTTGACCGACGCCGTGACTGCGGGCGAAGCGAGTCGCGAAACAGACTGGCTGGCATCGGGGAGCCAGGATACCATGGCGTCGCTGAGCTGGCGACCAATCGTTTCGCATCTGGCGAGGACCTCATCGACCTCGTAGTATCCGGCCATCAGGTCCTTGCATTGATGGAAAAGCCTTGGCGTTACACCCTTTGCCGACTTGCTGCCCAGCTTTTCTTCAATGTCATCGGCGTCATGAAATGGACGTAGTGCGATGATGGTGTCGGCCTGCTGCGCCGAGCAGTTGGTAGTGTCCATGAGAGCGTTGGCGTCGGCTGTATTGAACCACTTGACGGCGGCATGTTCTTCCTTTTCGGAGCGATCCTGGCCATCGCTGTCGTCGTCGTCCGAGCTGATCTCCACCAGATCTCTCGCCTGCTTTTTGACGGGTGGTGGTTGCGACGTCATGGTCTGGGAAGGGACGCGCGAGAGTGTTGGAGTGGAAGATCTGGAACTGGGATTGCTGAAGCTGGTCTGTTTGGATGCTTGAGAGGCGCCATTCTGGCTAGGCCGGCTGGCAAGCGTGGCTTGCAAGGGATGTTGAACACCGTTGCTGGACGGTTTGAGGCTGACGGTCTTGGTGGTCACCACGCTCTGTTTAGGCGTTAGGAGCTGCAAGGTCTTTTCGACGTCCCCGCGGGTCTGACGCAAAGCGGCAAAGATGCGCTTGATTTCCAGAAGAGGTTTGAGCTTCATGATACGGCGTGCCTTTTCCTTGAGCTCTGCGTCGGACATGGGCGGTGGAGGGATTGTGCTAGCTGTGGTTGTGGTAGCTTTACTTGGAGGCGAAGGCACAGCAAATGGCTTTCGAGCTGGAGGCTGTGACACCTCTCGCGCTTCATCATCGTTGTCGTCATCTCGGTTCTCGCCTCGACGTTGAAGCTTGCTGCTCGCATTGACGCTGATGCGGTCGCTCTCCTCAGAAAAGTCGCGGGACCGTGAACGAGCGCCGCCACCCCTTACAAGCCGACGCTTTTTTGGTTTGGGCTCTTCTCCTCCACTGGAAGATTCAGGGTCGCTGAGGTCGGAGCTCTTGTCTGATGCGGCCACCTCGCGCTTGGTGTTATTGCCGCCGTATCGGAATTGTTCGAGGTTGGCACGAAACGAGGTGCACGCTTTGGAGGTAGCCATCGAGTTTGGTTTACTAGAATCAGAACCGTGGTGGTTGGCAGAGTTGTTGAAGGAAGTTCGGGTCATGGAAGAGCCATTGCCGGAGTTCATGGCGGAGCGGAAGCTGTGCTCAGGCATGGTGGGCGATGAGCCAGCTCTTGCGTGGGCTGGCGATGGAACAACGGGGCTGGAGTCGAGGCAGATGACGCGTGGGGCTGAAGCACATGGAACACGCTGCCTGGGTGGAGTAGCAGGCTCGATGGAATCGTCGCTGTAGTGACCATTCAGCATATGCATCGGTGGCGCCTACGGAGTAGAGAGCGAGAATGCCAGCGTTGTAGGGGGGCGAAATCAATGCATGAACGTATAGGCGGGGCAATATCAGAATGTGGTCGAGATGGACAAGGCGAGTTGGAGAAATGGGCGACGACCAACTAATGAACGAACGAACAAACGACCGAATTGACGTGCAGGGTGCAAAGATGTAGTAGTGTCTTGCGTACCTTGTATCTCGACAATTGCTCAGCTCCTCACGGCCGCGACGCGGTGGGAAACGCTTCACAAGTCACACATACACACGAGCTAGTTGGCATCGGATCGGTGACTTGTCGGAACATCCGGTGTCGTACTCAGGAATCGGTTCATCCCTCTTGCTCTTGCTCAAAATCACATCTTTCTCTCAGGTCTGCCATTTGCCAAAAGAATTGAGAAGGTAGCCGAGCTTGAACTGTGACGATGCTCTACTGCTGCCACCCTGTCACTGTTTCAAGGAGGCCACTGGTGGCTGTCGCATCTGTCAGCGAACCTGGAAAGAAGTTCATTCGCATTGTGTGGTGCGAAAATTCATTCAACCTGTATACGCGATGAGCACAGCTGCCAAAATAGCACATCAGATGTACGGTAAGTACCTCTTCGTGTCTTTGCCTGTCTGGTGCAAGGCGAAGCATTTCCCTTGGCCTCACTGTTACTACAAACTTGCCTGTATGCTGTGCTTGAGTAGCTAGACACATGGTTCTGGAGCATTGAATCTCAGATCATCCTTGCTATCAACAAGGCTCATACTAAGAGTAAGCAAGCAAACACAACATTGTTGTATGAAGTCCATGTAGTTTTGCTGCATGTGCATGTCAACAGGTCATGTTGAGTGGCAAGTTTTCTTTGTAAGTTTTTGCTTCCTTCCAGTCCATTCACTAATTTTGCAAAGCAGCTGAATTTGACATTGCAGTTTACAACCACTGTAGACACTCTTTGACCTGATCAAGCTGGACAACACTTTGGATTCATTGAGATGGATACATGGGTGGATTGTCAGATGTGAGTGATATCCAACTAGGCTAATGAAACTCAAGACAATTACTTGACTAGGCTCAACAAGCCTAAGATGCTTTGCATGCAAACCTTACTCATCATCTGCAAACATCTTTCACTTCTTATACTCCCTTTGTTCTCAGGCATCCTCAGTGGCCTGGGCCAGTGCTTTCTGCTTGCAGCTTTTGGCCAGATCTGCAGCTTTCTTTTCTGGCAACTATGTTTGCCCTGCATTGAGCCTGTGCTTCCTTGTTGCACAACCTAGATTTGTCAGAAGAAGCTTTCTGATGAGCATTTGCCTTTTGCTTGGGTGTGCATTCCACCCTCTATGTCACAGAAATGCTAGACCCATGGGCATAACATGACATGGTATCATATTGCTCCTTGTAATACTGGGGGTCACTCTTGCTGAGCTTTCCTTCTTGAGCTCATTGAGCTTCTGCTTCTGCTTCTCTTTCTTCTTGGTCTGCCTGACACTTAGCAGCAGCATTGACTGCACACTGGGCCTTTCATGCAGCAGCTCTCTCTTGTACCCTGGCTGCATCTTTACTTGATTGCTCCTGTTTTTTCCCTCTCTATATACACCATCTATACAGCTGGCAAAGTGTCAAGTGAGACACCAATGCAGTGGGCAAACATCTTTGAGCTTGATGCTTGTTTCAAGTTCTGGGGGCTCAAGGCTTCAGAGATTGCCTAATTGATGTAACATCAAAGTTTTGCTGGTGTTGAACAAGTCAAGAGTTAAGAGGTGGTTGAGCCTGATTTCCTCATAAGTGCAGCAAAGAGAAATAGGGGTTGTCAAGGAAACCTATTCTGTTGCCTTGTGATAGCCTGGAAGAACAAATGGGCAGAAATTACCACTATGCAAGCTTGACAGGACACATTAAATGTGGGCAGCATAGATGGTGATCCATGTGTGAAGCAGGCCATGTGTGAAGCAGTCCATGTGTGAAGCAGTCCATGTGTGAAGCAGGGTTGGTGATCCAGTCTGAGCCTTCTGTTGTGCTGTTCATTCCAGCCTCAAGAACACTTGCAGATTTGTACTTGCAGTGAGGCCAAGGGCACTGCTCCAGTGCCAGTGTTCTGTCTGTGTTCCTGCAAGCTGACTTAGCATCATTTTGGCCTCTGAAAGTGAAGGTTGTCCAGTACTGCCAATGGCATCTGTGGCAAAGAGCTGATCAAAAGCACCTGTCTGTGCTGCCAAGTTATTGATGCCAGCAAGAAGTACAGCAAAAGAGCTGCATACTGTGAGAGCAAGGTGGTCTTGTGCATCTGTCTGGGGTTCAAGCCAAGCCTCCAGTCTGGAGGGTATGCTCTGGTGGGGCAGAACACACTTGAAGGCATGAAAATCTTCTTCTTCTTGAAGCTCACTAAGCATTGCAGAAGGACCATCCTGTAGGATAGGTACCTGACTCTTATGACCTTTTTGCAGCATTGCTTGATGATGAAGACCTCATAGGATTGTATTAGCTTTGATCTTAGCCTGGTCAAGCTCTGTGACCTTGGCTGCAGTATCTTGTTCTGCCAAGACTGCACATCTTGGGGTAAAGCCCATATGTTTGCAATCCTGGTGCAAGTCTGACCATGGCTCAAGCATTGGTGTCAGAGAGATGAGGATCATTCATAGCATTGCATGACATCCTGCAGATATCCTTGAGTCTCAGACTGTTGAGAGAGGCATATTTGCTTGTGTGCCTCAGCTGATAAGCAAAGATCCCACCAGTCTGGCCAATGAGAGGATCCTTGACCCAGGCTTTCCACTCTTCATCCCATTCAATCCTACAGAAGACAAGCATGTCTGCTTTGGAAGGCTTGACTTGAAGACACAGCACTCCCTCAGCATCAAAAGAAGTTGGACTGACATTTGCCAGTGCAGCAATTGGTATTGATTCCTTCAATAGCCTCATCTTGAATAGCCATGATGAACAACAAGCAGGCTGCATCAATCATGATTGGAATGTTTGAATCCTTGCTGATTGTCATGCTGCAACTATGAAGGCAGAAAGCAGAAGTCATGTTTAAGTCAAGTCAACCCAAGCTTGCTCAGAACACAAAATGAGAGGTGAATGACCAACAATTTACTAGACACTTGTCCAAGTCTCTAACACCCTTCATGTTTTGATTTGTCCTATCAATCTCAAATCTTGTACCTTCCATTTGCACTCCAAATGACAAAAAAGTTGAGAACACTGTACTTGAGTGTATCATTACCAGGTGGCCCAGTATAGCTTGTTGACTGACAATTCCCCTGATCAAGCACCAGAATAGGTTAGTAGGCACAGGAACATGATGAATTGCAGGTGATCTGCTGGGCTTTTGAAGAGAAATTTGCTTGAGAAGCAACCATCATGGACAAGATTGATCAAGTCTTGTATATTCATGTTGGGTTGATGTTTTGCTGCAAGTAGGTTTTGTTGATTGCAGAGATCACTGAAAAGGTAGGCTTGATGTTCATCAATGATGTAGCAAGGAAAGGGATGCTCCAGCCACTTTTGCAGCAATGACATCACAATAGCCCAGCAATGATGAATGGTTTTGATTGACAGGCCACCTTGACCCACATCTCTCTGAGCAATGAAATGCAGGAGTAGCTTGAGAAACATCCTATCAACTTTGAGGGGTGGGCCTTCCTTTGACAAGAAGGTGTCAATGTCATAGTGAAGACCCAACTGTTTGATGATCTGCAATGAAAAAGATTGGATCTTTCCCTCCATTTGTGCATGAATGCATAGTGTTCCTGGAGCCAGAGGCTTCTCATGTTCATGACTTCTTTGGCCATCTGAGAAAAGCTCTGCCAAAAGTCAGCATGTTGAGTTGAAGCTCTTTCCTGAGCAAGTTGGAGTGTCCTTTTGTAAAGTGCTTGGTTGAATGCTTGCTGCTGTTCAGAGGGCATTTCTTCAAACTGTTTTTTGTGATTCTCAGAGAAGTTGGTACTGATAGTTGAGATGATGAAGATCATGTCACAAACTGGTATCAGGCAGACTTCACTCTGCTCATGAGTATCAAGTGTGGCTGAGCAGTCCCTACTAATGCAGTGCAAGCTCCTGCCTTCTGTCTTTCCAAGCTGCTTTCACTAGTCTTTAACCACAGAATAATAGCAGAATCACAGAGAATTGTGCCTCCTCTCAATTGCAGTAGTTGAAGAGTGTGAGAATACTCAGCCTTTGAAAGAGCCAGCAGAATGTCTGTAGTCATCATGGAATCCATGCAGAGAGCACATTGGCACAACTTTTTGGAAGCTTCTGAAGCACAGTCACAACAGTCACAACTATGCTGCTTTACTATGCTACTTTGTGATATTAATAATGTATGCATTTGAGCACCTCAGTTTTCAGCTGTCAAACCTGCTTCTCCAGGTGCTCACACTTAGTGATGCTGTCTGTTGTCACCAGATCAGTTCAGCATCTCATGCATATCAGGTGATCCTGTAATTAGTCATCTTCTGGCTGATAGGCAGGATGGATTGGCTGAGCATGACCCCAAAGCTCAGTCATCCTGATCAGTCTCACTTGTCTTTGGAATATCATTCATCTTTCAAGCTCCAAAACTAGTGTTCTTAGTCTTCTCAGTTCAATCTCAGCATTTCTTTGACACTGTCCTATTAGTTGGAGTACTTGAGTACTTCATCAGTTTCATCTTGCACTCAAGTGCTTCACTGCACAAGACACCACATCAACTGGTTGACCTTCAAATCAATCAGTTATTTACACATTCCCCCAGTTGAACCACACTTCACCCAATTCAACATTATGATAACCAGGGGACATCTCATGCATGCCCCACATGCCAGACATGTGGCATTTGACTTTCTCATACTCACAACCCCTTGCACCTCCTTATATCTGACACAAGGGGGTAAAACCTTGCATCAATGCAAAGGATGCAAAATCAACAGGTTGATCTGAATTCAACCAAAGCATCCTTGGAACCATCCAATAGGATCACTTGGTTCAACACCAAGACCAAATGGTTCTGTGACTCAAACATTCTCTGATGTGACACACCATAGGACAGCAGTGTGATTGGTTGAATGGAGACACCTGGCAGATTACAAGGCATTCCACTGCAGCACCAGGTATATCAGTCAGTGGACACTTACAATGACCACAGTATGGCAACTACTCACACAGTGAGAGGCACATTTGCCATTGCACTGACTCTCTGAGCCCTTCAAACATATATAATGTACATACCAGTTGCACCCATCACTGAAATATTATCAAATCTTTACCTCATTCATGTACACTAGACACTCACTGCTCCCTTGGCCATATCAACCAATTGGTTTTGTGTATCAGCCACAGCATTCTCCTTTTGCTTCCAGCCTCTGTGCATTCAACCACTGGTGTTGATTATCAACTGATTGGTCCTGAGAAATTGTAACTCAGTTGTCAGCAGTCATGCACCAGACCCAGGGCCATACAATGCTGTGGAACAACATGACAAGCAACAACTATGATGACACCATCCCAACTGGGTCATGGGTGATCAGTGATGATGTTGGCAGCACCTGGAGGATGCTGTTGATGACCCTGGGCCAACCAGTAATGGCTGGGTAAGGTGCAGGGGCCCCTGCATAGATAGGGGGACCCACAGGAGGGGAAGAAGAGCTTGACACTGGCTTGAGGCTGTGGAGCTAACTAAGGGCCACTGGTTGGACACCAGTGACAAGCCTCAAAGACAGTAGGGCAGGTCCAGACACTGGCCTGATGCTGGCAGTGGGAAGCTCTGGAGCAACTGCCACCAGCATGCACACATACATACATATACACACATTCCTTGCACAAGTGGAGAGGCAGGGCCTCATCCACTCTACCATTCATTTACTTGTCAGTACATTAGTATCACTACACTCACACTCATTGTCTCATAGAGTAGCAATCTTAGTCATTGCTACTGCTCAGTGTGCCTCTGTTTGAGTTGGAGTACATAAAGACATCAGTCAGAACCCTCACTGGCACCACAGGCCTCACCTGTGCAGGTGGAACCTACACTGCAGTCCTGGAACCTACACCAGTACCATTCTCATATGATGACACCAAGCAACAGCATTGTACAGCCTTGAATTGACATTTACTGGCTGTTAACCTTGAACTCAAATGAAATCGACATTTACCTTGAGTTAACATCGATTTCATGTGTCTGGTCATGTGTCTGGCACATGACCACTGACACCCAGCAGTATGTGGGTGTTCAAGCACCTGATGCAGACACTGTACTTGGTGTGCATCAGCATTTCCCAGACCTCCTGCATCAGGGCATCCAGGCAAGCAGGATCACTGATGTGGGCACCACCCTGGTCAGCCAACAGGGCAGCCACCCAGGCATGGCAGGCTGCCTCCTCATCCACCAGGCCCTTGGGGGTGCTAGGCCTAGACCTGCTGGGGGGCACTACTGCCCTGCCAGCTTCAGTGGGAGTGCCACCAGACTCATCCACAACCTTGGTGGGAGCACCACAAGACTCATCCATGACCTTGGTGGGAGCACCACCATACTTGTCCATGACCATAGGTTCATTGGTGGCCAGCAGTGGTGCCACCAGACCACCAGGATCAGGGGAGGGGGAACTCAGAGGGGACTCATCAGGCACTGAGGGGGTGCCCAGGGATCAGTAGAGAAGGGAGGGGGCCAGGGGAGGAATGTGGGGAGAAGAGAGAAGGGGGGTGGATGAATCCATCCAGACCCCCCCCTATATATCTCTTCTGGAGCCCCCCCAGCAGGCTGAGACAGCTGTGCACTGATCCTGCCCACCTCTGTGCAGCCCACACAAAGCATTGTGCTGCACAGCAGCCAGTCAATCAGCATGCATGCTGCAGTGTGCTGTGGAATGGATATGAATGCATTGATGGATTAAGGTTTGGTCCACTGGGTGAAGGGGCAAATGAGCTACTGGGTGATGGGGATGTGCACCTACCCTGGGGGGTAATGTTATGACATGGTTCCCACCAACCTGGTGGAGGGGTCTGCACCCAATCAGGGCAGTGGAAACCCAATGAGTGTGATGAGATTAGTGGACCTGGCTGAGTGTGAGATGGGAGAGCTCCAGGTCTGAGATCAACTGCAGCAACTGTTGCAGGCCATGTTGGTCCCAGTGGGGGGCTGACTGACTGCAGCAATTGACCAGAGGGTATTTAGGCCCCAGCCAGATGGCTGGGCCCCTTCCCTCCTGACTTCATTGATTGTATTTTACTCTACTCATTTAGTAGGTGGAATACCAGACAATCTTAGCATTACTGGAATCCTTCTTGCCCACCAGTGACATATCAGACACCACTGTGCCCAATTACCTGCCTGTGGCCTCTATCAACATCACTGTACCTGGTGAGCCTGAGGTTCCCAGACCCCATGAGCATAACAGTACCTCTGCTCACCATCTTCACCTTTAGCATATTCGATGGCCCACAACACCAGCAATGACTCATTTACCATGTGCAAATTGTGTTGGCAGCCATCAAACAGTCCTGGAAGGAAGAGCAGACCATCTGGAGTTGCAATGAAAAGCCATTTCAATGCATGTACTCACTTGTGTCCATTGTATGAGTTCTCTTGATCGATGATCAGCCTTGCAATTGGACAGACTGTACCATCAATGGCACCCCAGAATGATGGAGAATGAGTCTTCCTCTTGATGGCAGCAGTGTAGTAATCAAGATGATGCAGCTGGGTCAAACAATGATGAGGGCTGCTTACATCAAGCAAGTAACACCATCTCTTTGAGATATACATGCTGAGATGGTGAATGATCCTGCTTGACCAAGCCTGAGACCACCCAAACTGTCCTTTGAGAGCATGTTGTCAGCTCCCTCACAATCAAGCAAGCAGCATCAGAAAGCCTGTTCAGCTATCAATGACATCACTTACACTTGTATGCACAGGCTCAGGCAGTATGCAAGGCATGGTGAATGGCTTGGAATTCATTGATTGTGAGCCTGAACATTGACTTGAAGTGAATGTCATCAAGTAATGCTTGGATGTCATTGCAGTTCTGTGGTGTGAGCAGTGTTGGTGGCCTCCATATGAGGATGGAGGCTGCTGCAAGAAGCCTCTCCATTGGCATTGGCAGTCCTGCATATTGGTGTGTTCAACCTGCATGATTGCAAGTATGAGCCTCCACTTCATGGTGGATGCAGCAGATAAACAATGGATAAACACTGGATAAACAGTGTTCAGCATGTCAATGGTGTGGTGAGCATGTAGTATGGTGGTAGTACTCATACCATTGACCTAACCACTCAATACACAGTCTATTGGCAATGAAGCACATACTTTCTTGGACACTCAATGAACAAACTTGGTTGATATTCTTTGGACCCAAACATAATCCTCAAACCACCTCTCACAGTGTTGTCCTCCTCATTCTAGTATGGGTGGAGGATGGGGATGATGCTTAGAAATCATCAATGCCAACTTGCTTAACCTTGCTTCATGCATGATGTGCATGAACCACCTTAGCTGAGGCTGAAATGGTTGTGATGATGACATGCTGAATACTCACTAATCCAACTTTGTTTACAGTACAATGTGATAAATAAAGCTTTTGGCAGAGCTGATGTAAGTTTTTGAGTTTTCAAACTACCAAGTCTTTGAAAATGCATGGGTTTTCGAAAACTTCAGATCCCAGCTCTGACTCGTGCCATCAGGACTGGTACAAAATGTACCAGTCGAATTGGCAGTCAAACTGGTATGAAATGTACCAGTCAAATTGGTCATCAAACTGGTACGTTTTGTACCAGTCGAAATGGTGTTAGATTGCGAAACGGTGTTAGATTGCAGGTCAGCAAGGTGGCTTGCTGACTCAGAGGCTCCCGGCCCGCCGTAGGGGGCCGGTCGAGCACAGAGAAGAGCGGGACATACAGGCGGAAACACAAAGGGAGGGAACGGATGGGGAACCAAAAGCTTGGTGAGTGTCGACCTTGGTGCAACGCTCGCCAGAAAGATGATGGAAGAAGAGAAGCATATTGTGAGGCCTAACGAAGTGTGATGAGGTGGAAGTGGGACGAAACGCGCTAGGTCAAGCTCAGATGAGCACACCGGTCATGTGCTGCAAAACTGAAACCCCCTACTCTTAAGCTGGGCGACACTTCGCATTCTTTTAGACGGATACATGGGGTGGTGGATTGTCCGATGTGAGGGGAATCGCCTTACTTGCGCTGACCGTAGGCCTTTGTCGCGTAAGAACCACCCTCGACAATAACGTTGGCGGGCTCCTGCGCCTGTCCGGCAAAGTATCGCTGCAGGATGTCCTTAACACCAGCGGCATATCGAGCCTGTGCATCTATCGAGGTACCAGACACATGGGCAACCATTGCATTGCCGCCGATACCGTGCTGGTATTTCTCGGCCGAATGCATCGTGGCAAATACATGGCCCGGCGGAGGGGGCTGTTGCTCTGTTACATCGCCTCCGTAGCCAGCAATGTGGCCACTCTCGAGGGCGGCGGCAACATCTTTAGCGTTGACGATAGCTCCGCGGGCGGTGTTGACGATCCAAGCGCCCTTCTTCATCCACGAGAGCTTCTCAGCGTTGATGAGGCCCCTGGTGCCTTCGTAGAGGGGGCAGTTGATGGTGAGGACGTCGAGTTCGGAGAGGAACTCCTTGAGGTCTTCGCGGCGGATGGCGCCGGTCTCCTTCTCGAGGGTCTCGTTGCGCTGGTAGTCATAGTAGGTGAGCTTGGCGCAGTTGAACGGCTTCAATCGCTGCAGAACTCGAGTGCCGATTCGTCCGGAGCCGAGGGTACCGACGACCTTGCCTTCGAGGTCGTAAGATTGACGGGCGATTTCGGCGACGTTCCAGTCACCCGCAAGGTACTGACGGTTGGCGGGGACAAAGTTGCGGACGAGGACAAGGATGGTCATGACGACGTGCTCGGCGACCGAGACGACATTAGAGCCGGTCACCTCGTAGACCGCAATCTTCTTCTTGTTGGCAGCGTCGAGGTCGACATGATCGGAACCGACACCGGCGGTGATACAGCATTTGAGGTTCTTGGCGGACTCAAGCACCTCAGCGGTGAGGTAAGCCGGGTGGAAGGGGGTGGTGATGACGATCTCGGCGTCCTTGACGTGTTTGCGGAACTCGGAGTCGGGAGAGTCTTTGTCGGCGGTGACAATGTACTCGTGACCCTGCTCCTTGAGCCAATCAGCGATGCCGAGCTTGTTCTCGACGGTGCCGAGCAGACGAGGCTGCTCCTCACCGTACTTGCCGGCAGTGTAGAGCACAGCGAGAATCTGTCAATTGAAAAAGGGAAGCGGCAGCAGCAGCAGCAGCAGCACTACGATCAGTATCGAAACAGCCAGAGAGACACGAGGGCAGAGGATCTTGATCAACGATCAGAACGTACCTTAACCATGTTGGGCTTTGTGGTGGAGAAGGAACGGACAGCAGGTGCGAAACAAGGGAGTGTGGTGCGAAAAAGAGAAGCTCGGGCAAACATGATGCGTGATTATATGTAGTTGCTGGGGACTGAGTAAAGGCAAAGGGATGGTAGCAGAAGGCGAAGCTGGTCAGTGGGTCAACAAAGCGGCGTCGAGACGGGACCAGCTGCTAGCGAGACGGTGCAAAGGGAGAGGCGCTCGAAGGGGAGGCCGAGGCAAAGGCCGAGGCAGTTCACCACGCTCTTTCCCCTTGACCCTGAACCATGGCCCCGCACAGTAGCGTTCATGGCCTGTGCGTGAAGCGAGTCAAAAAGGAGAGACCGAGACAGACGACACCCAGGGTGACAAACCTCAAGAGGCAAAGTGAGGCAGCAGAACAGCATCACCGCAAGGGTCGATCGCGCGCTCGAGTCCGTTGTCTGACAGCCAAAGTGCGGGGAAGCCGAACCTCAAAAGAAAAAAAAAAGGAGGGAAGCTGACAGCTGCAGCAGATCACTCATACACGAGACAGACACTTGTTGGACACACAGACAGGGAGCAGGCAGGAACAAGGGGAAAGATGATGGTTGCCTAACTCGTAGAGTGAGTCGCTGGCGAGCTCCCAGCCGTGGCCGTAAGGGGCACGGACGGTCGAGCGTCGCATGAGAGCAAGGCGGAGTGCACGCGAGAACGGATACAGGAAATGCAATGCCAAACAGGATAAACAAGGGGGGAGGGAAGGGAGGGTGAAAACTGGATCACAAGGACGTGATCCGTGAGTGAGATGATGATGGTAGTGCCGCAGGAAGAGCAACTGCAGCACTGACCGAAACTAGAGCTGTGACACGTGTCCAACGAGTGCTTTTCTCGCACGAGTGAAGCTAGCGCTCGTAAACAAGCGCTCTGCATCACTCATACACGAGACAGACACTTGTTGGACACACAGACAGGGAGCAGGCAGGAACAAGGGGAAAGATGATGGTTGCCTAACTCGTAGAGTGAGTCGCTGGTGAGCTCCCAGCCGTGGCCACAAGGTGTGTGAGCAGCGTACCGCATGGTGTGACGGTTGCGAGCTGAAGGCTGGAGAGTAGCGAGAGACGATCCCACAGAGAGAGACAAGGGACTAGATGTCGCGCCAGGCCGAGAGAGTGAGGTCAAGCGGACAGTCGGTGTTGACATACAGAGCAGCTTTGGTGGTGGCAGCTCGGTCTGCTGCTGACCGATCGACATAGTGGCGGAAGCAGTCACTACGCCATCGACCAAGGGCCTGGATGGTGGCATCGTCGACACCGTTGGAGGCAGCCCAGGTAGCTGCGCCACGACGGAACGAGTGGCCAGAGTATGCAGACGGTGAGACCCCACACTGTTGGAGGCAGAGGTGGAGCATGGTGACAAAGGAGTTTCTGCTGAAGGGTTGATGGCCCTCGAGGATGAAGAGAGGCTCAGATGGGGGGCGTGACCAGCACACCACTTCGAGAGCAGTGACGGCGCAAGTGCTGAGCGGGACGGCCGGCGCCGTGAGGGTCGCACCCTGCCGAAAGGGGTCAGTCTTGCTGGTTGGGATGGTGATGGTCGCAAAGGACTTGTCATTGGCGAAGGAGACAGACCCGACTGTGAGCATGTTGTCGGCACCTTGCGCTTCCCAAGTGAGCTCACCGGAGCGAAGGAAGCAGGCGAAGGCAAGGCAGAAGGCAGCACGGAACATCCTACGGTTGTGCTGCGAGGGACAGACTGCAGGGAGAGTCCGGAGCAGCTGGCGAAGGAGTGGCAGGGTGATGGGGAGCTTGGCGACAGGGAGGGGGACGCCAATAGCTCGCTTGTATCCTCGAACGACGCGAGCCAGGTGCTCGGAGTCGAAAACGGCAGTGGAGAGGCCAAGATCGATGTGCCAGGACTTAATGACAGCGAGGTCACATTTGACTGTGCTATAGGACTTGCCAGCAGAGTGTTGAGCGGCAACCCACTCGATGAGAAGGGTCTCCGACGCTGGGAAGGCCGAGAGTCGCAGGGAGGTGGCGTAGGAGGCGAAGGCAGTGCAGACAGTGCTGGACCTGGCACGTGTGCTGCTGGCGAGGCCATTCCAGAGAAGGAAGCTGGCTGAGGGTGAGAGCTGCGTGGAAGCAACGAAGGTGGGGGGTGGCTGTGAACCATGTTGCCGTTGAATCGCAACAGGGAGTAAGCCTGTGGATACTGCTGTTGAAGAAAGGTAAAACGGCGGCGGGACAAAGCGTCAGCGAGGATGTTAGCCTCGGAGCTCACTCGGATGGGAACAAGGTCGATGTGGAGCTGGAGGCAGAGGGCAAAGATGGCACGAAAGAGTGTCTGAGTGGCAGGGTCTCGGATGGAGCCCTTCTGGAGGCCGTGCTCGACATTCTCGTTGTCAACATGGATCACAACACGTCGAGGACCTGACCAGGAAGGCGAGAAGCGACGCAGGGCCTCGAGGACTGCCAAGGCCTCAAGGAAGCGAATGTCCTTTCGGCGATGGCGACGAGAGAGCTCACGGCTGAAAGCGGCGACTGGAGCATCCATCACACCAAGGTGTGCACCGATGCCACGTGTTGAGGCATCTGTCCAGATGTGCTCGACTAAGAGCGGTGAGGGTTGAAGGAGGGAAACCCCATCCCAGGAACACAGGGTTGCCACCCACCAAGTGAGCTCGTCGCGAGTCGCTCGGCTGATGCGACAGCCGAAGGGTGCCCTGTAGTGAGCCTTGACTGCATCATAGAGGCGACGCAGGAAAGCTCGGCCGTGAGGTGCAACCCGCGTGATGAACTGGAGGTGACCTGCAACCTGCTGTAGCTCAAGCAGGGAGGCCCGACCCCGTTCAAGTATGCGCCGACAGAGCCGCAGAGTACGTTGGCGGCGCTGGGTGGTGACGGAGGCAGTTTGGGCCACCGAGTCCAGCTCGATGCCCAGTATCTCGAGGCGGGTGGAATTCCAGACGGTCTTCTTGCGACTCAGTCTGAAACCCAGAGCCGCTGCTGACAGACTCAGCGCCTGCACTGGAGTGTTGGGATTGGCAGTGCTGTCGGAGGTGCCAAAGAAGTCGTCGAGATAGTGTGAGACGTCGGAATGGTCCGTCGACGTCGTGGATACCGACTGCAAGGCAAAGGAGGAGAGCCAGTGCAGGAATTCTGCAAAGAGGTTGAAGAGGAACGGTGAGGAGCGGCCACCGAAGGCCAGTGCGCACTCCTGGTAGTACCTGTCCTCGAAGCGAATACCCATGAGGCGGGCATCGCTGGCTGCGACGATGACATGCCTAAAGGCATCTTCAAGGTCGGCCTTCCAGAGAGAGGCGCTAGGATGTTCACGGATGAAATCCATGACGGCGTCCAGACTCTCATATCGGATGGCGACGAAAGCTGGGTCAATGCCCTCATTGATCGAAGGCAGACGCGTGCCTGGCTTGCGAGGGTGCGAGAGGTGGTAGATGGTGCGGCGCTTGTCACTATGTGGCTTGGGCACCACACCCACCGGCGAACAAACCAGGTTGATGGCGACGGGGTCAGCCACCGGTCGGAGCCGTCCTTCGAGGACGCGTGCCTCGATCTCGCGTCGCAAATGCTCAATGTCTGGAGCGTCCATGGGCAAGTTGGCGATCTCCAGCCTTGATGCTTGGCGGAGCGGGCCCGAGTAGCCGAGCTTGACGCCGTGCTGGAGAGCTCCACGCAGTTGTGCGGCGAAGGCTTGGTCAGGGTAGAGGTCGAGGAATCGAGACCAGTACCGTAGGTTGAGCGTACCGAGTGTGGCTGGCACATCAGTAGCGTCGAAGATGTCTCGCTCGCAATGTGTGTTGGGGCGAGGAGAAGGGGGTGGACCTGTGAGGAGAGATGCAAGTAACGTCGAGGCATGGTCAGGCGACATGTCGACGATACCATCAGGGGCGAAGAAGTCCAGAGAAGGCGTCGCGATTGGCAGCTGCGGGGGCTGTGGCGCTATTGGCAGCGGCGCGAGCTGTGACGCTATTTGCAGCGGCGTGAGCTGTGACGCTATTTGCAGCGGCGTGAGCTGTGCCAAGTGAGATGGCAGAGGAGGAGGGGGGGGGACGCTGTTGGCAGCCGCGTGTGCTGTGGCGCTATTGGCAGCGGCGCGAGCTGTGACGCTATTAGCAGCGGCATGAGCTGTGGCGCTATTGTGCAGCGGCGCGAGCTGTTGGCGATGACGAGCGGTGTCGCCTGAGTGAGTGGGCGTACTCACCATGTCAGTTTGCCCGTTTGAGGTTGATGTTGTTGGCCCCGCTGGCCTTGGAGGAACCAGCGAAGGCTGAGCACTTGTGCAGACCGTGTGGGCCGCGGCAGTGAATGCAAGTGTGGCTGCGGGGACAACTGGCCTTGGTGCAGAGACCCGCGTTAAACCGTTTGCAGGGCTCGTTGTCGGAGGAGTCTGCCGTGCGTGTGGCGCGAGAGACGCGGCCTGAGTTGACATGACGAGACGACCCTTCGTTGCGCAGAGGCAAGGACGAGGCGAAGCCGGAGGCCTTCGGGAAGGGGGCCAGTACCCGACTGTGAAGCTGCTGGTCCGCTACGGCCCACTCCTGCACGGCCCCAGTGCCAAAACGAAGTCGACAGACCGCCAGATGGTAGTCAACGACGGCGCGCCACGAGTAGAGACTGTCGTAATCGATCAAGTTCTCCAAGTGAGCCAGGAGAGCGACTGTGAGCTCCGTGTTGCCCGTGGAGCGGCACCTGATGGCCGTATAAGCCAACCAGACTTGGGTGAGCGCGGCGAGGTTGGGGATAGCCTTAAGAAAGGCCGAGGTACGCGACTCCGAGGAGTCGTCGGCGATGGTGAAATGGCCGTCTTCGAAAACGAACCCAGCAGTGCGCGGCGGATCGCGAGTGACGCGCGATTCCGGGTTGCGGAGCTTGACTAAGTGTTCCGGCCTGAGCTTGTCCTGCGCCACCAGGTCGACGATGTCTGCAGCAACCCAGGCGAAGGAGCGGGAGGGGGGAGGAAGATTCGACTCACCGACCTGAGGGATGGGCTGACCAGTGGTGGCGAGCACAGGGTTGGGCTGCGCAACGGAGGGGAGCGACGGCAGGGGCGGAGGAGGCTGCTGTCGGCCGGGTTGGGCGAGCGAGGCCTGGACCGCAGCGAGCAGCCGACCGACTTGGTCACCGATTTGACCGACTTGACTGCCAAGACGGTCGAACCTGCCTTCGAGTGCGCGAACCGAGGAAGCCGAGGCGTAAGAGCCTGAGTCTCGGCGAGGGCGAGGGTGGTTGTTGTGAAGCGAGGCGGGGAGGGTGAGCGCGAGCGGGAGCACCGAGGGGAGTGTTGTGCAGAGGGGGTGCGGACGCTGGGGGTGTCGCTAGGCCTGGGCGAGGGAGGGGGTCCAGGCGCGGTACCGCGACAGCCAGCACAGGATTTGATCACCCCTCCGCGTTTCCCAATGAAGTGATGGAGAGCGAAGGAGTGTTTGCAACGGATGCAAGTCCTGTGTGGCGCCATGGAGGAAAGCAAACTCTGGAAAGCGAGCGTGGAGGCGTGCCAAAGCCAACACACAGGGTCGCAGAGCAAGTCGACCAGCGACGGAGAGAGAAGAACTCTGGAGCGCAAGTGCGACGCAGCCTGCCAGAGCCAGGTCGACACAGGATCGCAGAGTGAAGACTGTGGAGAGCTTGCGAGGGCTTGCCAGGCCTCAGCACAAGGTGCACAGTCTGTCAACGGCGACCGAAGTCAACACGTCCGCTCAGTCGGACCACCTCTTGATGTCGCTGAGCTACGACGGTGGGGTCCCTCGCAGAGTCGGCGAGGTTTGTCGCTACTCGAGCGTCATCCTGCTGCGAGCAGATGAACCGATGTGTTTGAGCACACCGAGCCCCTGCCGAACCAAGTCTTGAGCGTTGCCAGGGCCCCAACGCAGGTCGTTCGCCGTGAATGCTGACGGCGCTTTGGTGGAACCACGGGCTGTGAGAATGCCTGTGCTGCTCTGTCGATGTCCCACTCGTCGGATGCCGTCGAGCCCAGCAGTGGTAAGACGTGAGCAATCACACTACGCCGGTATGGCACGGCGCCACCACACGAGGATGAGTCTGGGTCGTCAGCCCAGGTGTGAGTTACCCGGTGTAGGGCCTGTTGACCGCCGCCGGAGATCAAGCAGGTGGGCGGCGGGGTCGTGTCGGGCTGCACGAGAAACGGAGATAGCAGCAAAACCGGGGGCGACCAAACCACCACGGCGCAACACTGGTTGAGGCCTGGAGCACCAATCCAGGACTGCCCCTCGAGAGTCGGAGGGGTTGTCGAAATCGCCTGTGGTGGAGGCACGAGCTCCTGCGGCCACGTCGATCCGGCGATATGAGTAGCGGTCGCAGGAAGGAAAAGGAAGGGGGGGGGGGAATTGCCGTTACCTGCCACTGAGAGTGTGACCGGCGTGAAGGGGGAAAATCGAAGTGCTGAAGAGCAGCAGCGACGACTGAGCGGGCCAACGATATGAACAAGGCTTGAGGCCTAAGAAGAGATGAGCGCGACGGAGGGCGTGGCGTCGGCCAGGAAAGGAAGACAACCGTGCGAGGAACGTGCAACGGCGACGTCTCCGAGGCCCCGGGAAGAAGCACGACGAAACCCTGGCGTCGGCGAAGAGGAAGGGCGTCAGCCGTGCGAAGAGTGTGCGGCGGCGACGAGTCTTGAGGCCCAAAGGGAAAGTGCAATGAGACCTTGACGTCGATGGAGAGGAAATGCGCTCAAGCCAGGGCGGCGAGCAAGGACTTGAGGGTCAGCCGAGCAAGGGAAGGCAGCGGCGACAGTGAAACGAAAACTGGATCACAAGGACGTGATCCGTGAGTGAGATGATGATGGTAGTGCCGCAGGAAGAGCAACTGCAGCACTGACCGAAACTAGAGCTGTGACACGTGTCCAACGAGTGCTTTTCTCGCACGAGTGAAGCTAGCGCTCGTAAACAAGCGCTCTGCAGTGGAGGGGAGAGAATAATTGCCCGGTGCACGAACGCAGAGGAAATGCCCTGTTAGGCCAATTTCGGACGGTGTAGCCGATGCCCGAAACTGTGTGGATGACATTCCGTGTAGGACTTTGTAGACGCAACTTGGCCCCCAAGAAGATCCAAGGTGCGAAGTTTGCAGGTCGTGTTCGCCGACCAGCAACGCTTCTTGCACCCCAAAGCACTACGCACAAGACGATATGCATCGAAGCATCGGAGAGAGGCCGCCAAGCGTTGGTGAAGCTTCAAGGCGGCAGAGAAGCGACGGGGAAATGACGGAGATCCACTCCAGTGACGAGTGTTTTCTAGTTTACCCCCACTCGACGTGACTGATCATTCGGAAGATCCGCTCTGCTTTCCATTCGCCTCAATGCAACGAAGTCCAGTTGGTCAAACCGCTGGGGTGAAAACGCTCTGAATCCCGTCTTCGGCCTCCACATGGCTTCCGCAACCCTCCATCAAAGAGATGCTCGCAACCAAGGCTTGGTGGCCGATTGTTGCAAGAGGTCTTAGTGATCTTGTTGACCGACATTGCCGCCCTCTTGGCCAATGGGGAGAACGAAAAGCTGCAGTGTACGGTAAGCAGAATCGCCGTGAACATTGCGCAGGTTGGAAGCCTTGAGCAACAGACGCGCATGCACAACGCAGAGCTGCGGACGCAACAGACATGTCTGGTTTCAGCGGGTCCGGACGTAGGCCTCGGGGCATTCTTTCGCCTCGTATCGAGCTGGCTAGCTGCATTAGATTGTCAGTGCGCAACGTCAAGTCGGCGGTCCTCTTTGGCATTGTCCTTTCGGAACACTTGGGACGGACACCTGCTGCTCCTTGCGCTGGCACTTTGTAGCTTTCTGCCACCGGTTGCTCGCTGCAATGCCAGCGAAAGACGTAGAGACAGTAATATCGTGGCGCGCTTTACTCACCTCGACAAAGTGCGTTTGGAGTATTATTATTTTTTTATTTTTTATTTTTTATTTTTTTTTCCTGGCCAACAAAAGCTAGGTGGGGCAACGACGGCAATGCAGAATGAACCGCTGTCAAACAAGGATTACTCCGCTGATCCATGATTGCTACCGCGAAAGAACGACACTTGGTTGGGGCCAGACATCCCAGTAGGCAAAAGTTGCTTGCTCTTTCAACAGAACCTCAGTCTTAACCGCTTCACAGACAGCACACGATCCAGGTCCAGGTACACGATCCTCTAATTGTGGTCTCTATCAAACAAAAATCTATGTACAGTGAGTCACTCCGAGGTTCGCGGGGATCAGAGCCGAGCAATCGTCTCGTTGACCAGCTCAGCGAGTCGACGAACGACCGATGGCAGCTCAGCCTCAGCAATGACCACAGTCTTGGCCTTGATCGCGACATGCACGCCATCTGTTCCGCCAAGGACGATGTCAACATTGACATCGGGCTGGAAGATGGCGGCGTGAGCAGCTACAGCCATCGCCTTTGTCTGAACATCGTTCTTGCCGTCTTGTTTTGCGGCATCGTTAGCAGTGTAACTGAGCGGGTGACCGAGGTCGACAGGCTGCATGTCGTGCTCGTCCTCGGCAGCGTTGTCGGCATGCTTGGATGCGATGAGGAGGTTGACAAACGTGTTGTAGCTCGGCTTGTCGGTGGAGAGTCCCGCCCAGCGATGAGCGTCAACCAGGTCAGTTTGTGCATACTTGCCGCGGGACTTGAGCTCTTTAGCCGCAGCTTGTGCCTTGTCAAGAATCGAGTCACCTTTGACTTGCATGGGCAACATGTTGAGGAGCGGACCTTGGACCTTTTCGATCGAGTCGAATGAAGTCGAGCGACCCAGCTGATACAGACCAAAGACAGGAGAAGCAGAAGCATCACCCAGTCGCTCAGAAAGGAGCGTCGACCATGCTGCAAGCACGATGGCAGGCAGCGTGACGCTTGTCTTGCGCATCTTGGCATCCAGGTCCGAAGAAATAGAGATAGCACTGCGCTCGGCGTGGAACGCTTCGTCCGAGGTGCTTGTGGTAAACGCTGCAGGCAACAGTCCGCTGTCCGCCTTGGAAAGCGATTGCGCCCAGTACTGCTCGGCGTCAGCTCGGATTTGCTGCTGTTCTCCAGCTACGTGCTCGACGGCCTCCACCCACTCGTCCGAGCTGACCGCAGCACCGCCATGGTACAATGCAGCAAAGTCACGGACGAGCATCTCGATCGAAAAGGCGTCGTAGAGAACATGATGCAGCGAGAACACAAGGATGTCTCCGACCAAAGTCAGTTGCACAGGAGGCTTCGAAAGATCAAGCCATCCTTTGGCAGCGCGTCGAGCAACCACCTCTTTAGCTGCAGTTTCGGCGTCTCCTGCCTCCGCCTGCA
Organism: Ustilago lituana; assembly: GCA_928869825.1. Taxonomy (NCBI): domain Eukaryota; kingdom Fungi; phylum Basidiomycota; class Ustilaginomycetes; order Ustilaginales; family Ustilaginaceae; genus Ustilago; species Ustilago lituana. The sequence continues at coordinate 684,042 of CAKMYA010000007.1, forward strand.
CGTCTGTAAAGTGGGAGAGGTCTGGCTTGGACTCGGCTTTGAGAACGACCTGAACGGCGCTTCCATCTTGTGAGAGGAGGAATGCGGTACGAAGGATGGGCTGCAGCTGGCGCAGCTTATTCCAAGTCTCCTGAGCCTTGACCGACGAGATGCCAGGAAGACAATAGGCAAAGCTGAAGCCGCCTTCTCCGCATCGGTTAGACTGTGCCCAAGTAGCGAGCCACAACTTTTGACCGGCAAGGATTGGAAGGACGCGCTCGATGCGGTCAGCTTCGACACCAAGCTGGGCTGCCACCTGCTGAGCCAATGCAGGAGATACAGCGGGTACACCATTAGCATGACCATTGCCGTTGACATGACCATTGCTGTGGGCATTCCCGTTGGCCTTGACTCCGTTGGCTTGAGTTCGATCTGTAAGGATACCATTGATGGTCTCTCCAGAAACAATCTCGCCCATTCGCAGGTTGATGCCGGCCTTGCGCGCCTGCGATGCAATGCGGATCGCAGAGATCGAGTCGAGACCGAGCAACGCCAAGCGAGTGTCGCCGTGCAATTCGCTCTCATCAACGCCTGCGACTTTGCTAATGATGGATGCTAGCTGGCGTCCTTCTTCGCCAAGAGGAGCTTCACTACTGGAAGCCGAGTCTCCGTTCGCGGATGAAGAGCCCTTAGCCGCGGAAGAGACCTCAGGGAGATGCTCCGGGAAAGCGGTTTCAGCGAAGGTCTCTGGCAATGCCGAGACTGGATCATCGACACGACTGGAGAGGTGCTGCAGCAAGGCTTCAAGTCGATCCACCAGAGCAGCAAGCGCGAGTTGATCGTAGCGGCTGCCGTCTGCCTTGGCAACAATGGACATCTTGCTTGGGCCCTGCACGAAGGCGACGTTGAGTGTGTACTGGGCCTTCTCTTCGCTGCTATCGGGCAGGTCAAGGGCTCGCAGCTTGCCGCTGTCAGGCTCGTCATAGGCCCTCTGGTAGTCGAAGAGTGCGTCAAAGAGCTGTCCGCGGTGGAGCTTAGCCTGGACGTCGCGCAGGGCGGCGCGTCGGTGTGGCCTTCCAGCATCGTTGGCAGACTGCAGCGCTGCAGCAACCTTCTTGACAGGATCTTCAAGCTCAGCGAATCGAATTCGAGTCGCCACCGTGTTGAAAGCCGGTCCGACAGCTGTGTTGGCCTCTGGCACAAGGTCCAGTAGCCCAAACAGCTGACCGAAGCAGACGTCTCGAGTGTTGCTCTCCAGCGCCAACAGCTTACCGAATGCAAGGTTGCAGAGCACTTGCAATGAAACGCCGATTGGGCGACAGCGCGACTCCAGCTCTTGCGATGTCAAAGTAAGCTGCTTTTCGAGAAGGATAGCAGCGCCACTACGCTCTTTCGAGCGAGCAGCCAGCAATGTGGGCTCGAAGCCGTGCAGTGCTTCCGTCCAGTGACGCACGTCATCGTCCTGAGACAGGATCGAGGGCACCAGCTCATAGAAGGGCAGGCGAGTCGTCAACTGTCGCTTGTCGCCGGCGATGAGTGCCTCAAAGTCCTCGAGCAGCTGAGGAAGCGAAGTGCCATCGTACAAAGCATGGTGAATGCTCAGTATGATGACAAATTTGCCATCTTTACCTCGTTCGGGCCACATGTGAAGGACATGAGGCGAGGTTCGGAACGCTTCCTCGTCATCAAACGATGGCTGTCCATCGACTCTGTGCGGGTCTTGGCCGGAGAAGCTGCCAGAGTGCTGGACGATGCGCGGCGCTACGACAGAGTGCACTGCCTGTGCCCAGGGATGTGCGCCCTCGACCGGATGAAAGGTGGTTCTGAGGATGTCGAGACGCTCAACAAGTTTCTCCCAAGCTGCCGAAACATGCTCCGGTGTTACGTCGGTGAGCTGGAAGGCATGGTGGTGGAAGTACAGGTTGCCAGCAGAGGCCAGCGACTGCGCGATCATGCCCGATTGAAGTGGTGTGCAGGGCAGGATGGACTCGATCGAGTCCATGGCCGACAGCGTCCAGCCATCTTTGTCAGCCACAGCAGTTGTACGCTTAGCCCAGTCTCGCAGGCTAGCTGTGCCACCGGCATGTTGTTGAGAGCCAGAAGAGGCAGCAGATGACTGCGCCTGCTTCTCCGCCAGCGCAGCAATATTGGGCGTGCTCAGAACGTCTGCAACGGTAAAGGTGTAGCCGAATGTACGAAGTCCCTTGACAAGACGGATGGCAGATATCGAGTCGATGCCAAGACGATGGAACGAGGTGTTCCGAGCGATCTGATCTTCGGGCACTTCGCAGAACTCGGCAATGAGCTTACGAAGCTTCTGCTCGGGCTCAGTCCAGGCCTTGCTCGAGATTGCACCTTCCCTCTTTGCTCCCAAAGAGCGGAGCAAGGACGGTTCGATGCTCTCGTAGAAGGAAGCCAATGCCTTGTGATCCGTCTTGTTGTTGTGTGTCAATGGAAGACCTCGCTTGGTCGCGATCCAGTGGGTCGGGACCATGTACGTAGCAAGGCGCTTCGCCGCTTCCTGCTCGAGTCGGATGCAAAGCTCGACTGCTTCTTGATCCTCGCGAGCCTTGATATCACCGCTGTTGGCCCGAGTGTCGGCTGCAGCAATAAAGGCGACCAGCTGCTTCGCTCCCATGGATGGATGCTTGAGGTACTGAACATCCGCTTCATTAACTCCTGGCTGCGCAGAGAGCACGGATGAGACTTCATCCAGCTCCATGCGCTGACCATTGACCTTCACCTGACGGTCAGAACCAATTCGGCCGAGACACTCCACCGTATTGTCGTGCAGGAATCGACCAAGGTCACCAGTGCGATAGACTCGGCTGCCATCCTGCAGGTGGATGAATTTCTCCGCAGTCAAATCATCGCGACCATAGTAGCAGTCGGCCAGCTGAGGACCTCCAACTACCAACTCGCCTATCGCGCCTGATGGTAGAACCCGAGTCGAGCCTTCCTCCAACACGTACATCGATGACGAGGGATAGACGCGGCCGATGACATTTCGCGTCGCACCTGTCTTGACTTGACCGAGCGTGTTTCCTATCGTAGCTTCGGTGGGACCCCATGCATTGAAGAGGAGACGCTTGGCCTGGTTCCACTCGTCGACCACACGAGAGTCGATGACATCGCCTCCGCTCATCAGCCACTCGAGTTGCACATCGTCGGGATGCACAGTTCCAGCGAGAGCGGCGGGAAGGTCAGCGATCGTGATACCGAGATGTTTAATAGAATGAGTCAGATCTTCGAGCAGCTCCTGCTTCGGCGCAGTGCCGATCGAGAACCCGAGCGAGAGCGACATGCAGAGCTCGATTAAGGACACATCGAAGCCAATGGAAGCGAGCTGCAAGAAGCGCGACTGTGTGGTGAAGGGAAGCATTCGCTCCCATGAGTAGAGTGCGCCGGCGAGTGCACGGTGGTTGATCTGCACTGCTTTGGGCTTGCCGGTCGAGCCCGAGGTGAAGAGAAGATAACATGGCGCGTCGAGACTGAGTGGTGGAAGTCGCGGGCTACCTGGCCTTGCTGCAACGAGATCAGCGAGGTCAAGCACCTCGCATCGGAAATTGGTCAGGCCGACGTTTGTGTTGCGATTGGTGATCACAGGGCAGTCGCCGACGGACCCGATCATGTATGACAGACGCTCGGCTGGAAGGGTTGGATCCAAAGGCAAGTATGCCTTGCCTGCCTTCCAGATGGCGAGAATGGTAGCGTAGAGTTCAGGGCCTTCCTTGTTGAGATGGACACCCACAAACTGACCAGCCTTGTCGAGCAAATGTTGCGCAATGTTCGTGCTGAGCATGTCCAGCTCGGCGTACGAGGTGATCTTGGGAGCCTCGCGCATCGATGCGGTGAACGCGATGGCAGGGGCGGCAGGGCTCTTCCGTGCATGCTCGCTGAATCGGGCTACGATCGCCTCGCTAGGGCTTGTCGGAACATAGCAATCCTTGTTGAGGATCGACAGATGTTTCTCATCGTTTGCTTGCGCTATAGTTGAGCCAGCGAAAGCGGCAAGGACACCGTCGTATTGCGAGAGCATCAGCTTAGCCTGCTCGGCGGGGATGAGTCGAGTATCAAAGGCAAGGTGGAGGCCAACGGTGTCACCGGTAGCGCTGATCTCAAGAGCCAATGGGTAATCCTTGTCCATCTGAGTGGTTGCTTCGGAGAACAGGCTCTGCTCTGCAGTCGAGTCAGCCCGGCCGAGATACGAGAAGAGTGCCTCGAAGGGTGAACGAGTAAGGTGCAGCCACCGCATAAGCTGCGGCAGAGACACATGCTGGTAGGGCAGCAGCGCGTTGATAGCATGGTGGGTACGCTTGCACAAGTCTGCCGAAGCCGCTGACCGAGTCTCGACCAGACGAAGGGGTACCGTCGTGACGCAAGGTCCGTGGATCGACTGGATGCCTTCCACAGGGATGCTTCGGCCAGACAGGACCAGACCCAGAGTGACTTCATCATCTCCAACATAGAGACTGAGGAGGTGGGAGAAGGCAGCGACCAAGATCGACTGTACAGTCACTTTGTTTGCGCGTGCTGCTGCCTCGAGTTGAGCGAACGGCTGTGAAGACGTAATGGTGAGCTCTTCGCTGCGGCTGATGTTGTTCTCGAGACGCACACCCGTCAAATTGGGCACCTGAGTAAGCGAGAAGCCCGCAAGCGTTTCACTCCAGAACTTCTTTGCCTCATGTTTCTTCGCATCGCCGACGATGACGCGCGTCGCAGCTGCAAAGGGAAGAGCGGTTGCGTCTTTGTGCTTCCCACCAAGGCGGTCCGACGCCTCCCTGAGCAGCATTCGAATCGAGTCGCCATCGTAGATGGCATGCGAGCAGGTGAGCGTCAGAAATGGTGCGGAACCATTGCTCTGCCACAGCTTGAGGCGGAGAGCAGGCACAGTCCTAATATGAGCGACGATGTCCTTGGCAGTGCGACTGTGATATGTTTCGAGGTCTTGTGCAGCAGGCAGCGCCTCCGAGGATGCCGACCAGCTCGACGCCAAGGATCCCTGGGACAGCACCACCTGCACGAGAGCGTGATCGATCTCGGTGAAGACGGTGCGGTAGATCGCGTGCCTGGCGAGCGTGGCCATCCAAGCATCACGAATCTGCTCAGCAGAAGAGTCCCTTCTCGCCACATCGACCGTGATGGTGGTAATGTAGCGAGGCGTGTCGCGATCCTCGGACATCGCTTGGGACAGGAGAGCAACCTGCATTGGGACGCACGGCATTACCGTCTCGACCTCAGCGTAGCTGTACTGCGGCAACACTTTAGCTTTAGCGGTAAGGTCCTGAACCTTGCGTTCCCAGTCAGCTTCAGCAGCACGTTGAGAGATAGCTTCCTTGTTAGAGCGGTGCCGGGCAATAGCTTCGATGGTGGGCTCGTTCATGATCGACGAGACCGAAGCATCATAGCCGTCCTTACGCAGCTTGCTCGCCAAAGTCACGACCGACAAGCTGTCCAACCCTGCCATGATCAGGTCCAGGTCATGTGTGAGCTTGATGTCGGAGGCGATGCAGATCGAGGTGCGCACGATCTCGGCCACAGTCCGCTCACCGCTTGTGAGGTCTCGCTTCTCAGCATCGCCCGAGCCGTTCGAGTACGCAAGGTGGCTGGGATCGATCGAGTGATAGAGGTCCTTCAGCAGACACCGATCGGCTTTTCCAGAAAGCGAGGAGATTGGGAGATACGTGAGGGGAAGCACAATGCTAGGCACCATATACTGTGGAAGCCGTCCGCGGACTCCCTTCCTCAGCTCATTTGCTTGTGCAGCAGCCTCAGAAGCTTGCAAGAGCAGCTTAGAGGGCATTGAGTTATCTCCCAGCTTGGTCCTGGCGCTCTCTCGAGCGAAGAAGGACACCAATCGTGCTGGCCCCGCGATCTTCGGGTGGTCCGCATAAATGGTGACAGCGGTGCCAACCTCTTTCAAGTCCTCCTTCAAGGTAGCTGCGACGGCCGCATCGACCTCGCCGAGCTCGAGACGAGCGCCTCGTACCTTGACCTGAGAGCCATCGATGCGGCCGAGGTATTCAGCCTCGTCGCTGGGATGCAATCGCACCATGTCTCCAGTACGATAGACCATCTGCCCTTGATACTCGATGAAGGACGAAGAGTCAGGACGGTTCAAGTAGCCTTTGGCAACCTGGTCGCCCCCGATGTACAACTCGCCCGGCTCTCCACGGAGGGTCGGCGTAAGGCTGCCACCGACCTTCTTGAGAACAAGATACTGGGTGCCAGGGAAGGGCGCGCCGATGTTGCTGGGTTGGGATCGCTTGCTAATCCGGGCGACCGAGTTGCCTATGGTAGCCTCGCTCGGTCCGTATGCGTTGAAGACCACAGGCCTTTTGGATCCTTCGCTGCCCCACATCTGGCATAAGTCCCGAGTGAGGGCCTCGCCGCCGATGATCAGTGCCCGCAGCGAAGGGACAGCACTGGGAGTGATACGCTCTCCCCTGCTGAAGAATAGGGAGGGCACCACGCAAGCATGAGTGACCTCGAGCGTAGAAAGGGTCGTGGCAATATCATCGTGAATCACAGCTCGTGGGCCTGTGACGATAGTGGCACCTACCCGCAGCGAAAGGAAGATCTCGAGCAGATGAACGTCGAAAGCCTCGGCCGAACGAGCCAGGAAGCGTGCAGATGGCTCAAAAGATCCTGGAGCTTCCTTCTCGTACGTGGTGTGGAAGCCTTCTATGGCAGCGGCTAAGTTTGCCTGTGTCAACAGACAGCCCTTTGGCTTACCGGTCGAGCCCGAGGTATAGATGATGAAAGCAACATCATCTGGCTGCACCTCGACAGTCTTGGCAGCATGGCTTCCCTTGAGCGCATGTCGGAACTGGCTCGAGTTGACATCGAGCTTCTTCACATCGGTCAACGCGTCAAGATCAGGGTCTTGAGCCGAGGCGATCAAGAGCGCGGCTCCACTGTCATTAAGAAGCTCCCTCTTCCTCTCGGTCGGAAGCGTGGCGTCGAGTGGCATGTAAGCGTGACCGGCATTCAGGATGGCCAACGGCGCGATGTAGCTCTCTATGCTGCGCTCCAAACACACTCCGATGACCGAGTTTCGCGGGAGATTGCTCAGTAGGCTTGCGACACCGTTACCAGCTCGTTCGAGCTCTGCGTAGGAAATTGTTGCCGTGGGCTTTCGGGTTGGTGCCGAATGAGCCAGCTCCTGGTAGATTTCGACCGCGCACCTGTCGTCGGAGATTGCTTCTTGATTGAGTGAGCTGGCTACGCCGACGAACGGTGCTTGCTGGCACTTGGTTTGCGCTTTAAACTTCGTCACTGAGTAAAGCGAGGAGGCGCCCTGTTCGATGTGCGAGCCATCTCGGAGGAAGGACTCGGCCTTGGCGTCAGAGGAAGTGCACAGTGCGGAGAGACTGTGGTTGAATTGATCGAGCATCAAGTTGCCAAAAGCTTCGCTGATGACTGTCTTGTGCCAGCTGAGGCCGAGCTTGACCGATCCATCAGAGGCTGGAAGCACTTCGACACCAAGAACATGCTCAGTAGCCACGCCAAGATCGGCGAGCTTGACCAGGCGGAAGTGGTCGGAGGTCACTTCATCTGTCTGAGAAGGAGCCGGTTCCAGGATAAAGACGGAATGGAAAAGGTGCTCTCCCGGCGGCACTTGAAGCATTCGCCGGATAGCACCGAGATCGGTGTGCTGGGCCTCCAGGACCGAATTGTGGAACGTGTCCGTCTCCTTGATTAGGTCGCTCAGCCTCTGCTCGGGACGCAGCACAAAGGGCACAGGTACGGTGGAGAGGACGGGTCCATACACCTGATCCAACTCGGCAGACAGAGCTCGACCAGACACCGAGTCGCCGAGAATGAGGTGCTGTGACTCGATATAAGCAGAGAGCACCACTGCCCAAGCCGTTTGAACTACGGAACGGGCTGAGACCCCAATTTTGCGGCAGACGGACTCGATCTGCGCCCATTGCACGTTTGCGCTCATGTATTTCGACTGATGCATGCTGGCCTCCTGACCTTCTTCCTCCGACGGCTTGGTCAAGGAAAGAGTCGGGAAGACAACGACTTCTCCCTTTGGATAGGAGGAAAGCGCCTTAGCCCAGATGTCGGCATGTTGTTGCACCTCTTTGTCGTCGATGGGCAAGATCTGGGCAAGTGCTGTTGAAAATTGCTTTGAAGGAGGCGGTGTTGTTCCTTGATAGTAGGCTTCGGCGTAGTCCTCAAAGATGCCCAGAGAACGAGCGTCGTAGGTGCTATGGTGGGCCACTACCACCAAAGACTTCTCTGATCCTTGCTCGACCAGCAAGAAGGCAAGAGGCGGGGCGGGATCGAAGGGGTCCAATCGGAGTTCCGACTTTGCAGTCGACAGGATGACGTGCTCAGCGTCAGCTCCAGCTTCGATCTGCAAACTCTTGATATCGGGACTGACGGATCTCCATACGATCTGCAGGAAATGGGGCTGGAAGGGCCACTTCCGGGTCTGTGGTGCGAGTTCGAGAGAGCCAACATCGGCGAAGGAGGTGCGCAGACTGTCAAATTGCTCGACCATCTTGCTGAGTGCTTGGCGAAGACGCTCGTCATCGCAGTCCGAGGGGAGCTGATACTGGCGCTGGATGCGGTAGCTCGAAGGGTCGCGCTGGGACTCGGCCAGCATACCCTCTTGTAACGGCGTGCAGGGAAGAACCGACTGGATGTCTTCATTCTTGACGGCAGATTGGCGCTGTTGCAGCCAAGACAAGACGGCTGGGCGGAAGGCAGCTTCCCATTCAGCAAGGAAGTTGGCAGCCTGTTTGGTCCGCTCCTGACTACTAGACTCAGAGCTCTGAAGGTGTCTGCACAACGCCTTGAGATTAGGAAAGCGTGCGACGTCGAGCACCGAGACGGGATAGCCTTCCTGAGTTACGCGCTGCGAGAATGTCATAGCGCGAATAGAATCGAGACCGACGCTGGTGAATGGCGTCTTGCGGCCAATCTTGTCCGGGTCCACATTGCAAAGCTTAGCAAGCCACTTTCGCAGGCATGTCTCAGCTTCGGCTGATGCTGGGTCCACATTGTCGTCGTCACCCTCGTTGGCCAGCTTGTTCTCCCAGTCGAGCTGATCAAAGGTGGTAAGCACGCTCTTCAGCGCGACACGATCGATCTTCGCACTCGATGTACGTGGGAAGTGAGAGAGGATGACAAAGAGGTGGGGAACCATATAGGATGGCAGACTTTCTTTGGCTTTGCTTTGCAGCTCGCGCGCCACAGCAATGGCTTCATCGTCCATCCTCAGCAGCTCTCCAGACTGGCCCCCGGGCAAGACGGAAAAATTGATGATTTGCTGCTCGCTTTCGTTGCCCTTCTTGGGGAAGGCCATGGTATCGGAGTCTTTGATCTTGTTGTGGCTGTTCTTAATGGCTGCATTGATCTCGAGCAGCTCGATACGAATACCGTTGATCTTGACTTGGTCATCGATGCGGCCGAGGTACTCGAATTCTTGGTTCTCGAGCTGACGGACGAGGTCTCCGGTGCGGTAGACTCTGCCAAGCTGAGGATGCGGGAAGAACTTGTCTGCCGTCTTGACGGGATCGCCGACGTAGCCTCGGGCCAGTTGCGGGCCTCCTAGGACCAACTCGCCGACGGCGCCTTTGATTACGACGTGGTCGAGCTTGTCGAGAGCGTGGCACGAGATGGTGGGCAGCGCTACACCGATGTTGGGCGCCTTGACTCGGTCGCCGAAAGGTACGCGACGGTTCATAGCAATGAGGGTGGCCTCCGCAGGACCATAAAGATTGAGGAGGCAGCAATCCTTGCTCCATTCGTCGGCCACGACCTGACTGAGCTTTTCTCCGCCAGAGATGACAACCTTGAGACTGGGCACGCGGTGACGCTCGGTCATGGCCATGACGGCTGGTGTAAGGAGGGTGTGTGTCGGCTGAATGCTTTTGCCCACCTCGACCAAGTCTTGGAGGAGCACGCCACGCGGACAGGAGCAGATGGTGCCGCCCAGACCCCAGGTGTAGAAGCAGTCCATGATGGAAAGGTCAAAGTTGTAAGCCGAGTACTGAAGATAGCGGATCTGGTCTGTGCCGATCTTGTCTTTTCCGTAAGGGATGTAGAGGCGAAGAGCGCGCATGGCCTGAATGATGGCGAGATGCTGAATACCGACACCCTTGGGAAGACCCGTGGTGCCTGAAGTCCAGATCATGTAGGCGAGCTGCAGGATGGAACGAGAACCGTCTGCAGTTGGCACAATCTCGACCTTTTGCAACTCGGTATCGAGCTGGTCGAGGCGAACGACCATCATGCCGCCTTTGCTTTTGACGTCGTCGCTCTGCAGATCCTCTTCGAGCTGCTTGGAGATCTTGTCATCGTGTGTGAGGACAACCTTGGCGTTAGACTTTGCAAGCAGCGCCTGCCTACGCGACGCAGGCCAGTCGGTATCAATGGGACACCAAGCAGCGCCGGCTTTGAGCACGCCGAGGAAGGAGAGATAGGTCTCGGGGCTCTTTTCGAGATAGAGCGCCACGATGTGGTCAGCGTCAAGATTCGAGCTAGCAGACCCAACGCCATGGCTCCAGAGGAGCTGTTTGACCTTTTCGGCACGCTCGTTCATCTCGGCGTATGTCCACTTTGTGGACTTTGTATCGTTGAGGTCAAAGCGGAAGTCGAGCGCCAACGCTTCTGGAGTAGCATGGGCAAAGTGCTCGAACTCCGTCTCAAGCCGATCAGCATCGCGCCCCTTGAGATGGTCTGGGTCGGGAAGGTACACGTAATTAGGGTTGTCGGAAGCTCTGAGCTTCCAGTCGAAGCGCTCGAGCGACAAGGCATGTTGGCTGCGGTCGGCATGGTAGGATTGGAGGAGCGCAGCTACCTGACGAAGCTGCAGCCGGGCTGACTGTTGCGAGTGGACAGCGGGAGCTGCCTTCATCTCGAGGACGATGTGATTGACATTGCGGATATGGTATGAAAGAGCAAGCGTGATCTCGGGCCTTGCGTCGAGTCGGAGCTCCTCAAAGTGGCTCGATGGCGTATCACTTTCGGTGGGTTGATGGAATGCAGCATAGCCATGATCGGAAACCTGGAGTCGGTGCCGCTGTTGTTTGGCGTCACGCACGATCTTGGAGAGTTGGGTGGGAGTAAAGTCGCTGAGTTCGCGCTGCTCTGCAAAGTCGAGCTCGACGACCGACTCGTGGCCGTCTTGGGATGCGTGAAGCACCTCTACGTTGGATGCTTCGTGGGAGCCGTAGTGAAAGAGGATGACGAACCATGCTGACAAGACAGCAAGGCCGAGATCATCACTTGCAAAAGACGATGCCGCCTTGATGTCGAGTTGGAGCGGTTCTTGCACTCGAAAGTACTGGCAGTGCGGACCGACGCGAGAAAAGCCGGGCCCAGATGTACGCAGGCCCGTGACATCTGGGAAAGGAGCGTGTGCGTTCTTGGCGGTCGCCATTTTGGATAGCGGAAGATGCTGGCGAGACTATGTTACGAAGCTTCCGATTGGGCGGCTAGACCTCGAGGACCTTCGAGACGTGGCTTGTGCTTGGCTGGACGTCTGGATCGAGAGCGAATGTGCGTTGGAATGAATGTCAAGCGTCTCAAGAAAGTATCAGCACAGAATCATTTAAGCTGAGATCAAGCTTGTCAGGGTACTTACGAGTTCGATGCTCTTTCTGAGAGGAAGCGTTGCTTCGGACAATCCGATCAAAGATGATGATGGAACGGCTTCCCCGATGAGTTGAAAGCAGACGAGGCTCAGATTCAGGGATGGTGGAGCTGATGCAGGCGGCATTCGGCTTGAAGAAGGCCAAGTGAGTGAAGGGGCTGTGGGAGATGGGATGCAGTGGTCAGAAGTCCCGGAAGGGCAAAAACGAGGAAACTGCACCCCCAATACGTGTTCCTCTTGAAAGGCTTTAATGGGAAGGCGGGATGGCAGTCATGGCCAGATCTATGGAGGGTAAAAAGTATAAGCAGAAGGAAGAAAGGTGAGATGCATGGACAGCACGCAACAAGGCCAAAGTAGGACTTCAGAAGATTGGATCCGCTTCCTCTGAAAACTCACATCGGTCTTTCGAGCGTTGGTCGCTTTGCCATTCTATTTGGTCACTCATGCTTTTCCTACGGTCTTCGCCGAACAAGTTGCACATTGACAGGATCGATTGCTTTTGCTTCACAAGGCTGAAGTGCGCAGAACAGCCGAAGAGGTAGCCGTCGGGTATACGCCGAACAAGGTGCTCTCAGGCGTGAGAAATGTGTTGGTTCTCACGATTCTGCGCCGCACCCTGACGCGAGAGGATGGCTTTGCCGGACCCTTTATTTTGGATCCAGAGCAAATCGACATGGTTGTGCGGTGCTCTGCCCTAGCCATGTCGGTTATAAGCACGGCTGAAACGAAGAGGCATCAAGGTGGAGGGAGGCTAAACAACGCATGAGCACCCGGAAAGGGTGTGCGGACAATTTCTGGGCTCGCTTGCTGCTCCGATTTTCAACTTTGCAGTCACACTCACACTGCACTCACGCTGGGTTGTGCCAAACGGAGGTTCCGGCTTGACGAGGTGGAATGTGATGTTGTGAGAAGACAAGAACTTTTGTCAGTCGTTGCTCGCTCCGATCTTGTGTGACAGCCAGCGACTTAGCGTTTAGACTCAGATAGCCTCGGCGCGACTGGTGTAATGCCGCTCTTGTTTCGTCCATTGGCAATGTTGGCAACGATCGGAGCTGTCCAACAAGATCGTCGAACAACCAAGAGTCTCACTAGTCGCCGTGCTTGCCTTTGCTGTGACGTACTACTTGTATAGACCTGGATTGCCGCGCGCGGGAAGGGCGCAGGGAGGGTTCACGTCTCTTCTCGGCAGCTCCGTGAAGAGCAAAGGACTGAAAAGGCCCGCTTGTTCGGCAAAGGACTCCATCTTAAGGTGTGCAACAGGGCAAGTTCGCCACTTCAATCTTGAACAGAGCTCCATGAAAGAGGTAACGAAACGTCTCATCCTGCAAGGCAAAGTTTTTGGGGTGTCGAAAGCGTCGGCGCTATAGTATCCTTGCGGTTCACGTAAACGGGAGTCGAGGGCAACCGCATCTTGCAAGTACAAGCTTCATGACAAGAATGTTATCAGATAATAGCCAATCACGGCCAGGAGGTGTTTCCGCAGCACATCAGATAACCCGGTCGTTTATTCCAAGGACGCCACTGACGAGGTGCACCACTTTTGCAGAACGATGCAGTTGCAGCGCCAAGAGTGCCTGCTTGCAGACATTCCTTTGGTGGCACCTTCGGGCAAAATCGGTTGCGTGCCTCGTCGCTGCCTGGACCATTTGTTTCAAACAACTCAAGCGAGAACGGCAGGCACGAGCGGTTCATGGCTTTTTGCGTTAGCCGGGCTGGCTTGGCAATCTTATCAGATGAGGAGAGAAGTGCGGTTGATCTGAGTGCAAAAGTCCAACTTTCAGCTGCTAGGATGTAAAAAGCCGGTGCTGCACCATTGCAAAGTGCATGAAGGTAAAACTTTCCGCTGTCGAGCTTTGATTGGCGGACAGAAGAAACAGAGTTGGAGACGGAGCTCGCTCGTCCATGCGGTCAACGAAAGAGGTCACGAGAACAAACTTGCGAAAGGAAAAGTAGGGACTCAGAGCTGCAGCGTTGCTCGGCAGCACATGCCGACTGTTCGCCGCGAAGAGCATTCTCTTTTTCATTGGGTCGGATTGGGGACGTGAACAGGGAGAGGCAGTTGTTGCAATGAGCGAAAACTAAATAAGGTGACACACTTCTAAAAGGAGCGTAGTTCTTAACGTACAGTCTCGAGGGCTACTGCCGTCCGGCAACAACCGGTCCGACGTGTCTCTCGAATCTGTGCTGTAGGGGGAACAAGATTTTCTTTATCAGATAGAGAAAGGGTGAAAGAAAATGATCTTATCCGATGTGATCAGAGAGGTTTTGGTCGAGAAACGTCTATCTCACGCAGTTCGTTTGCCGAACTACGCGAGACGGTGGTGGCGGTGGTGGTTTGGAAGAGAGTCAGACGGTCGCGAGCTCAGTCTTACTCAGTTCGGGATGCGGGTGCAGAATTTGAAAATTTTTTCCATTCACATGACGCGTCTTAGTCAGCAAATATGCACGATTTGTGAATATCGGGCTCATAGGTCACCGATGAGCTCCGTACAGTTGGTGGTAGTGGTCGTCGTCGCGAGCAGGCACAGACTGTAGATACGACGCGCTGGAGTCTTCGACTTGCATGATCGCGTGGACAGTGTCCGGTGCCTGGCGGATGCACCGGATAAACAGAGATAAGGTTACAGAAAGCGCGGGGTAAGGATACGGATGATGGTAGTACTACCGCCATCCGTGGTTTCGACGGTTTCGGCGGTTCTCTCTCAATGTAGACTTTAGTTTCACATACCACACATGCTTTGTAATCAAGAACGTTGCCCAACATGTTACATTCTAGCTAAAACCACACGATCATGGTGAGATGCGTCTAACGCTTCTCATTCTACTTACATACACAGTTCACCTAACAGAAAGTAGTTGTAAGACGAATCCAAATGGGTCATACGGACCTCGCTTATGCACGCATGCATCCGAAGTGAGCAAGACGGCTTTGCCGAGCTCGAAACGCGCGAGTAAGAGGCGTACCAAAACCTCACTATCAATCTGAATAGGACAACCGTGATTGATTACATTATGCATAGCAAGGACAATAGAAAACAGCCAGCTGCACTATTCAAAAAGCAAATAGTGTAACTTACAAACTCTTGGCTGCATCTCAACCGAGAACAAGTTGCAAGCTTGCATGTCCGCAACCAAGATCCGTGAATCGCAATACGCTGCTGTGCATACACTAGGCAAATTTGGCTCGCCCGTTGTGAGGGATTTGGCGAGTTTGGAGCTGCAGCAGACCTCGCATTAGCGCAAACCTCGTCCTGCAACCGGCTGCTGGCGACGAACGTACTGTAGTCACCAAAATCTACCTTGCCAATTCGCTCGCATCCCCCCCCCCAATTTGACCATTAGAGCTCACACCTTGGTCCTTGAGCCATGCCTCGTTCTGGCAAGCGCTGAAACTTTTGCCAATGCCGCCTTCAGTTGGAGCTCGCAAAACGTTTGTCGCTTGTGTGCCGGCTCGCAGCACGAAACACGCCTTCGACTCTCCATGTGGTGTCTATGATACTCAGTGGCTTGTCGATGCCAAAGTTCGCCAAGAAACAGGCTCCCGCGGTTTGTTTATACATGAATGCATCCGAGACCGTGCTCAACTCGGGTCACACGCAGCCGAGCCACGCCAAGGCAACCACATCAACAGCAGATGACAGTGATATGAATGAATCAAACATGCGCATCGATGATAGTCTGGCTTGCATCGCGGTCAAAGCAGTTGCCATCCATTCAAGCTTCCTGGACGTGATTTCATGCTCTTGGTGGGTGGCAGTTGAACATGGGGGGCTTCGGTCATGACGGGAATACGCTATTTCCTGCGCTTGACTGCCCATGTATCGAGTACAGTGTTCCGATTGGCTCTCCAACGTTTCGAGAGGTACCCATGGGCCAACAAGTGATCGGAGGTTGGCCCGCGTCGGCAGAAACGGGGCCAATGGCGAGCATGCGTCAAAGGCATGCTGCTCGCATGGAAAACTGCAACGAAATCGATGCTCTGCAGGCGGATACGCTACTAGAGCAGGGGCAAGTGGAGGAAGAAATTTTTATCAGATTAGCGATCTTCTTGGTCGCTGACCTGGAAAATTGCGCATTTGATCAGTCTGAGATGCGATCGAGCTCTTGTCTGCCTTGGGACAACTGCATCAAGTCATTGCCTGGCATAGGTCCTGCCCCCCACTGCTAGTCAGCCCCATGCTTGCAGCTTTCTATTCCGATCTTAGCCCCAAGTGCTTTCCGCCCTAACCGTGAATGAAGAAGGCGACCTTGTTGATGGATACAAAACTCGCCCGCATTGGAAGATCTTGGTGTTCCAAGTCGTTGACCACCATCTTCACCCAACTACTCCCGCCTGGTTACTTGATATCTTGGCGTTCTCGACTACGGACATCAGTTGGCAGTCCTCTGAAAGGTATGTTTGACAGTCGCATTGACTCAATCGACACAATGTCTCGAGCCGGTATGAGTTTGCACAAAGCCTTGCAGGCAATGCCGAGGAGCAAGGCAACCCGCAACGGCTTTGGCGTTGCTTTGACATGGTTGTCAGCTAGCATCGCACGCGTCGATGGCCTTTTTAGCGTCTCGGAGCGAAGCTTTGCACGAACGGCTGTAGCGGAAGCCGGAGCCAGTACAGCGTGATGTATTTGCTCAGCAGCTTTGGATGGAAAACTTTGGCACCCTGGTCTCTTGTGTCGAGGATGTCTAGGGTCTTGCAGAGCAGAACGAGCATCAAGTATGACTGACGTCGTAGAACCTCGCTTGCCTCGTTCTCCGTCTTGCATGATAATTCTCCGAACCCATCGTTTTTGCATGACGACAGCTGTCTTCCGCGGGCAAGGTGCCCTGTCCAAACTACGGTAGCCGAAAGCAAGGCTTGGCATCCCCGCCCTCCCCATCGAAACTGGAGACCAACACCTCGATCCTCCAAATAGAAGCAGCAATGACTGGACAAGCTGCTCTTCCGGACTTTGTGAGTATACATGTCCCAGGATAGGTGCGTGATTGACTTTGGCAATGGAAGGGTTCGAACTTGCGCAATGCTATGGTCAGCTTGCGGGAACTCTTCGTCCGCTCGGTCTCGCTTGGCTCGGTTGCATTGCCGTGGTGTTTCATTCAGGGACAGTTCTTAAGCTTGCGCAGAAGAGCAGCTGCGGGGTCCGCTTATAAGCGGCTCTAGTGGGTTCGATCCGATAGCCTAGCTAGCGGACCGAGACCCCGCAACGACTTCATCTACATTCATATTGACACAGTCCGCGCAGGCGACGGTCATTATCCTCTTTGGCCAGCTCGCTCAAGCACAGCATCGGGCCGTGCCGTGATGGTAGTAGCGCGCATCCAACAGGAACGTGCGGCTCTAGCTCCAGAGAATCGCTCCCGAGCTTTTCCCTTATGGTCTCCTGCTCTTGTGCAATGCTTTGCACCAGACCCAGATTGATGGGTTGCTGTTGGCTTGGGCAGGCGAGACTTTGCAGCTTCTGTCACGTTGACTTTTTCATGACGAAGTGTCAGGTCGAGCTTCTCATGCTCACGACGATTGTATATGGGCGGCGAAATTAGGCCAATCAGAATCGAGCGACTTCCAAGCAAGCATTACATTCCACCTTCTCGACCCATCTCTCCTTCCTGACGTGATCTCGTCGGTGGCTTTGCTACCCTCAGCAGGCAGTGGCAGTGGCTTTGACGCCTCAGTGACAGATCTTGGTCTCATCTGTCAATGCGACTCGCATCCGTGTTTCTCTTCTGCGTATGCTGGCTAGCAGTCCTGTTTTGAGCCGCGAACAGCAAGGCTCTACACCCAAAAACAGGTAGGCTTTGACGTCCATTGCTGCTTGACTTGCCAGCATCGGTAGAACACGGCGGCAGCGTTGGCGACCGCGACACACACGGGAAACCACGATGATGGACGACGCTGCAGCACGATGATCACCAGGATGCATGTGCACCTCCACATGCGGCTCGTGATGGCGAAAAAGCCGAAAACGAAACGCCGAAAATCGATGTTTTATTTGTCAGCGACTTTGCGGCGGATCGTCATCGCTGTCCGCCGTCCGCTCCCGCTGTTGTAGCTGCTGCTGCTAGCTGCTGGCAGCAGGGCCGCAGGCGTCGGGATCGAAGCACCACAATGGCTCAGGATGCCCGCATGAGCAGATGGAACTAGGCAAAGACGGTCTGGTATGTACGTTCAACTGCAGTCCCTTGTCCTGGTGTTTCGATCTCCGCTCCTGTTTGATGACTTGGCCTGCGTCTCTGGTCCACTCAATCCCGCCGCCCCCTCTCCCCCTCTCCACAGCTCCCACCGCTATAACCGCTCCGAACTCCTCATCATGAGTGATGCTTGGTTGGGGCTTAGCTATTGGCAATAGCAGCGTCCTGATTGGTGGATGACTTCGCCGTTGCCGAAGTCCTCTTTGCTCGGTCAGCAGTATGTGCTTGGTCCAGTTCGTACGCTGCAGTCTGGTGTTGATCATCTTGGCTGCCGCCTCCCGCGATTTATTGCAAGGTCAGATGCTGTTCCCACTAGTAACCTCCGGCCCCGCTGCGGATGTCCAGTTTCGGCCCGACTGGTTTGGCACGTTCTCGTCGTGTTCAGCCAATGGCCGGCCCCAAGCTCGGCTTTGCGGTTAGCTAGGCTATGCGCCTCGTCGTTCATGATTATCTCGCAAAGCGTATGTTCGCACCTCCTCTCGTCCTACACAGCCTGCTATGCTAGCGGTCCAGAGTTCGGCATGCTCGGAGCGGGATGCAAGGTAGGAAGGCATCGATGGAAGCACATCACTTTAGATTTGGTTGCGAGCTAGCTCCAAGGTCGAACGCAGTCGTCAGGGTCTGACCAAGCTGTTTGGAAAGGAGAGCCGCCGATCCACAAATCTGGGTGTCTCCTCCATTGTCCACTTGTCCTCCGCTGCCTGCTGCCTGCTCCTCGCCCCCACAGCCTGTCTCTGGCTTTCTGGTTCTTTCATCCTGGCTGTCGCTACTGCCGGACTCTGCTTAGCCAAAGGAGAGGTTTTGCTCGTGATGATGCTTCTCCTCCTCCTCCTCCTCCTCCTCCTCCTCCTCCTCCTCCTCCTCCTCCTCCTCCTCTTCTCCACAAAACATTCAGCCACCATCCACATCCTCTCCAGCCCCCTTTCTCCACTTACGCGCATCCTGAGACCTGGCAAGCCTTGTCATCGACACCTTGCTTGTCTTTCTCGTTCATCCCCTCACCACGGCCCGTCAAGCTGAGGAAACCCCCCTTCGTCTTCGGCAAGCCTGCATATCCGGCACATATGCTTGCTGAATATATACGCTAGCTCCCATCATCACGGCCCTGTCCATCACGCTCGCCTCCCAACTTGGTCCTGGTAGCCTATCAAAGATCGCTCCCGCATCGTTGAGAACACATTTCCCATCGTCCGACGTCGATCACGCTTGCCTTCTCATATCGTCGCAACCCTTTGACCTTTCACTCACACTTTCGTCACCTGCTTCCAACCTATTTGATGCCTTGCAAACCTTGATACGTCCATTTCCGACATTGTCCACCCATTCTACGATCCGCTCTCGGTCTTGTACTTGCAAATTCACCACAGGAGCTCTCCCTGGCCGCCTCCACATCGTCGCTCGAAGCCATGAACGGAGTAAGTGTCTCTGCTGACTCATCCTGCCTGGCAGCTTTGTGCCAGCTGCATGCATTCCTAGTAAACGTCCGCTGACCCTGTTCCGCCGTCCTCTGGACCACCTTCCGCAGGTTTCTTCCTCGCATATCACCGTCCCCAAGGACGACATCTTCGACCTCGTCGGTATCGGGTACGGTCCCGCTCATCTTGCACTCTCCATCGCCCTCCGAGAGTCAGCCGAGGCCAGCGAGACGAGTTTCAAGTCTCATTTCCTCGAGAAGCGCGGCTACTTTGCATGGCACCCTGCGCTCCTGCTGCCCGGCTCTCAGCTCCAGGTTTCGCCGCTAAAGGACCTGGTCACACTGCGTGACCCAACCTCCACCTACAGCTTCTTCAACTATCTGCACTCGCAAGGTCGTCTTGCTCGCTACATCAACAAGGAGCAAAGTGTTCCCAGCCGTCGAGAATGGACTTCGTACCTCGCGTGGGCTGCACGACGCATGACCGATGCTGTCTCGTACGGCCAGGATGTTGTTTCGATTGAGCCCCTCACTCTTGCTTCTGCTGCACCGGGCGCCAAGCAGGATACGGTTGCTGTTCGTCCTGCCAGCGGCGAGGAGGCTGACGCCCTGTCTCTCTACGCTGTCCGCGCCCGCGACCAGGCAACAGGTCGCATCGTCACCCGATACACTCGCAACCTCTCGATCGCTGTTGGCGGTGTTCCCAAGCTACCACCCGCTTTCGAGGCTGCCTACATCCAGCAGTTCAAGGCTACCAACTCGGTCCCTCGCATCGTTCACTCGGGCACCTATGTGCCATCGCTTGTGGCCCTCGAGCCAGTGCTTCACCAGGCTACCGCGCTGCGCCGTCAGAGCGCTGCCGCTGCTTCAATGTTCGACGACTCTAGTCGCCTCCGTCTAGCGGTCATCGGTGCTGGCCAGTCTTCCACCGAGATGCTCATGAACCTCCACTCGCGCTTCCCCACCGCGATTGTCACTATGATCTTCCGAGCTTCTGCACTCGTGCCCTCGGACGACACAGGGTTTATTAACTCGGCCGCCTTCGACCCCGAGCGCACCGACGAGTTCTGGCAGGCCAGCGAGAAGCAGCGCCGCAAGTGGCGTCAGGAGTTCAAGCGCACCAACTACTCGGTTGTCCGCACCGACTTGCTCAACGAGCTGCACGACACCATGTATGACAAGTACGAGGTGCAGCTGCCCGAAGAGCTGCAGGATCCCTCGGAGAAGGAAGAGGGTCGGATAGAGATGCGACGCTGCACCGAGGTCGTTAGCGTGCAGATCGTCGGCGAGGCCGAGGCCGGTGCGGGCGGTGTCGAGTTGACGCTGCGGGACAATCTGCACAATGGCAAGCTCGAGACTGTGCGCTTCGACGCAGTCTTTGTCGGCACTGGGTTTATCCGCTCGCCGGCCAAGATGCCGTTTTTGGAGCAGCTCAAGCCGTTCTACCCCGCTCTCGACTCGGAGTGGATAGCGCGCGATACGAGTGCAGAGGAGGACGAAGTGGCAAAGCTTGTCGATGTGGAAGATGATGAAGTGGTCGAGCGCAGGAGGGAGAATCTGCGAGGCATCACGCGGGATTACCGCCTCGTGCCGGGCTCTGCTATGCGCGATCCTTTGCGCAGCGGCAATTCTTCCCCCGGCGCGGCTAGTGACGCTTCGTCCACGTCGTCGCAGCAGACTCTGGCGAGCGAGGGGCATCTCACGGATGCCGCCGATCTCCCGGAGCCGTCGCTGTACGTGTTGGGCGGTAACGAAGACACACACGGTCTTTCGGATAGTCTGTTGTCCATTGTGGCGCACAGGGCGGGCGAGCTGACGACGTCGTTGATCCAGCGTCTCCCCCGTACCAGAAGGGGTACGGCGACCACGGTCAACGCGGAAACAGCAGCTAACGGAGACAAGACTAGGTCGACAACGGTGGCAACGGCAACAACGGCGGCAGCAGTCAACTCGAAGCTCGCTGCGCTGTCTGGGCTGAGCATCAACTCTGCTACCTCGTAGCCTGCTGAACTGTACCATACCAACTGAAAACGCACCTGCTTTATCTATAAGGTCGGCGGAGTAATAGCATCTTATCGGAACATCGTAGACACAGATTAAGGTATTTAGACCCGAGACTGGAGGCCCTACAGGTTTTAAGAGACATGGCAGAGTCAGTCGATGAACCATCATCGACTGCCGCTTGGGTCGCAGCTGGAAACACGCCATGTTGGCAGAGTGTTCTGAGAGCAGGGAGGGCGCCACAAGCGACTGATCTGAAAGAGGGGTTTGTATTTGCGCATAGAAGTACATTATGCTCCAGTGAGCAAAGTAGCGGGCTAATCAACATCGCTATCTGCTCCACCAATCTCGGTGATTGGTTGCGCATCGTCCACCGTCTTCCAACTGTTCTTCTCCGCCTTTTCCTTCAACTTCCTCTCCTTCGCCTTTTCCATCTTATCCAGCACCTTCCTCGCCGAGTTGAACAGTCCTCCTGTCTGCGCGCCGCATGCAAAGCACTTTGAATTCTTTGCAAACCGCTTGATCGCACATGCCGAGCAAAAATAATGCCCGCACCGTGTCACCACCGGATCCGTAAACGGTTGTCTGCAGATCAAACACGCGAACGGCACCTCGTCCTCTTCTTCCTCCGCATCAGACCCCTCGGGGTCGGAGAGCAGGTTTTCACGAGTGCGGGAGGAAGAGTTGGGGAGAACGTCAAGTTGCCATCCCGCAAGATAGTCGGAGCGATCGTGGAGGAATTTGCACGTGTCACCAAAGCCGCAGTACCCGGTTTCTTTGTAGTCCTTGCAGATGTCGGGTTGATAGTCCATGAGGGATGTGGTTCGGACGGTGGTGGTTTGGCGGATGGGACCGCGGGATCGCATCTTGGAGGAGGTACCGTCGTCGCGTGCGGCGATGTAGGAGGAGTAGGAGTTGGCACCGCGATATAGCCCGTCTGCATTGCTGGCTTTGGGCACATCTTTGAAAGAGGAGGAAGGAGTATCGAGGTCCCAATCGCTGTGCCGAGTCGCATCGTCGCGGATCTTTTGCAGACTGTCGCTTTTGGGGTTGGAAGATGTTGGGTGCGAGGAAGATACACTGTTGTTGCCGAATCGATCTCGGTAGGCCTCTGACCCTCTTGAACGAGCTTCTGAGTCCAGTCCATAAGCGAGGTCGTCCTGGTCTTGGTCGCTATCGCCGCTGGCTGCGCCACCGAGCTTGGATTTGCGGAAGACGGAGCCGGTTGACTGCACGAGTGGGTTTTTCTTCGAGCGCTTCTTCTTGATCACTACAGCAGAGCCAGAATCAGATCCATCTCCATCCGAGTCGCTGTCCTGACCATTGATTGTGACTTTGTGCGACGCTTTTGATGAGCCAGTAGTGCTATCCGAAGATGACGGTCCTGCAGCTTGTGTAGAAGTGGAGGCAGCGGTTGCTCGAGACGCTGGTCCGCGCTTACGTTTGAACAGCACGGTCGGCGCTGCTACATGGGAGTCTGTAGATGCATCCATCGTCGCTTTTGCTCTTTGCAACAACAGGACGGCAATGTATGAGGGTGCAGAAGATGGTGGCAAGTAAGAAGAGGTCAAAGCACAACATTGAATGCTTAGAAGGGTCCTTTTCTTGTTAAAAGTCTTCGGGTTTCGGAGTTTAGGCTGAGTCCAAGGGTGTGGAGCAGACTGATCTCGTGCGAAAAGAAAGACTACTCTAAATTTGCACAGACCCTGTTTGGCCGCTGTTGCATCGGAAAAGGAAGGATTTTTGGCTGACTCGCGTTGAGCGGCGTTATGCATTTTTTTGGGCAATTTTTCTTCTCGAACGGTGCCCTGTTGGTCATTTTGGCTGGTAAGTCAGTTATAATCGAGGAGGATGAGAAAGGAATCAGCATGGTCGCTCCTTCCTTCTTGATTGTTAGGAGGGCAGTCACCCTTTCTGCACCTTTCGACTCAATCGTCAAGCAGCATTGCCTGCTTTTGGCGTTGCTCCTTCTTTCCTTGAATCTCATTCCTTAGTCGTCCTCCACTTCGGCGACGGCCCCGTCTGCTGTGGCGCTCTTTCCAGCGACAACGTGAGAACTTATACCTTCAGACCCACGCTACAGCTGGATGTTGCGCTTAATCAGCGACTAACCTACTGTCTCTGCTCTGCTCTGCTTTGCTTTGCTCTTCTTTGCCTTGGTCTCGCTCTTGTCGATAGCAGGAGGCGATCTTTGTAGAGCTCAGCACATTCGACCGCTGACTCTGCCCGCATTCGAAAGGCAGTCCTCCTTTGACGTTCTTTCATTTCTTCTTGTCCTTTGTCTTCTCCCAAGATGCTGACTTTGATCGGCTCTTCGCTCCTTCACCCCTCCAAGCGCGCTCAGCTCTTGGAGAGGGCCAACGCCAAGCTCGGTGGCAAGCTCGCTTCCATTGATGCCCTTTACATCCACTTTGTCAACCCTGCCTCTCAACAGGCTCAAGCTGTGCTCACAGACGCGAGCAGCCCGCAGCGCAATGTGCTCGACAGCCTCCTGGTCTACGGTGACAATGTGGACCTCGCCCATACCCGTCCAGCCGTTCAGGCTGTTCTCGCTGGTGGCGCTGCCGACTCCGCCCAGACCGTCCTCTTTGTGCTCCCTCGCCCTGGAAGCATCTCGCCCTGGTCCAGCAAGGCCACCGACATTGCCCGCATGTGCACTCTGAACGACCACGTCGACCGCATCGAGCGCGGTATCGCCTTTGTCCTTCAATCTGCCGCTTCTGCTTCCCTCGAGGCTGCCGACATCGAGCAGGTGCACGACCTTCTCCACGACCGCATGACCCAGTTCCTCTCGGCCGTGCCTCCCACCGCCGACGCCCTCTTCCACAAGGCTCAAGCTGCACCTCTCACCCACGTTGACCTTCTCGGCGCGGATGGCACCTCTGATCGCCAGGTCGCCAAGCAGCGCCTTGTCGACGCCAACGAGAAGCTCGGTCTTGCCCTCGCCAACGACGAGATCGACTACCTTGTCGACGCCTTCATCGCTGGCAAAGGCGATGGAGCTGATGCTCTCCGACGCAACCCCACCGACGTTGAGCTTTTCATGTTTGCCCAGGTCAACTCCGAGCACTGCCGTCACAAAATCTTCAACGCCGACTGGACCATCGACGGCAAGGACATGCCCAACACTCTTTTCGGTATGATCCGCAATACCCACAGGCTCCACCCTCAGCACACCATCAGCGCCTACTCGGACAATGCCGCCGTCATCGAGGGCTACGAGGCTACTCGTTTCGCGCCATCCCCCGCTGGTGGCCTCACCGTCTATCAGGGCGTCAAGGAGCCTATGCCCTTCCTCGCTAAGGTCGAGACGCACAACCACCCCACCGCTGTCTCGCCTTACCCCGGTGCTGCCACTGGTTCCGGTGGTGAGATTCGCGACGAGGGTGCCGTCGGCCGTGGATCCAAGCCCAAGGCCGGCCTCGTCGGTTTCATGACTAGCAACTTGCTCCTCGAGGGCGATGGCCGTCAGCCCTGGGAGGAAGACTTTGGCAAGCCTTTGCACATTTCCAACGCGTACGACATCATGATTGATGGTCCCCTCGGCAGCTCCGCCTTCAACAACGAGTTTGGTCGTCCCGGTCTCAGCGGTTTCTGGCGAACCTGGTCCGAGCGCGTCCCCACCGACGACGGCTCGAGCGAGGTGCGTGGTTACCATAAGCCCATCATGCTGGCCGGTGGTCTCGGAAATGTGCGTCCCAAGAACGCGCTCAAGTCCAAGATCACTCCGGGCGCCGCCATCATTGTGCTCGGTGGTCCCGGTATGCTCATCGGTCTCGGAGGTGGTGCTGCTTCGTCCATGGCCAGTGGAAGCTCGTCGCGTGCCGCGCTCGACTTCGCCTCGGTTCAGCGTGACAACCCCGAGATGCAGAGGAGATGCCAGCAGGTCATTGACGCCTGCACTGCCCTCAGCGACGGTCCCGGCGTCATTGAAGGTCAATTCGGTCAGGGAAATCCCATCCAGTCAATTCACGACGTCGGTGCCGGTGGTCTCAGCAACGCGCTCCCCGAGCTCGTCCACGACGCTGGTCTCGGTGCTCGCTTCGAGATCCGCGATGTGCTTGTTGACGACCCGTCTATGAGTCCCATGGAGATCTGGTGCAACGAGTCGCAAGAGCGATACGTCCTGGCCGTCAGCGCAGAGGATCTTCCCCGCTTTGAGGCCATCGCCAAGCGAGAACGATGCCCTTACTCGGTCGTCGGTCGCGCCACCACAGAGCAGGAGCTTGTCGTCACCGACCGTCTGCTTGGAGGCACCCCCATCCACCTTCCCATGCCCATCCTCTTCGGTAAGCCGCCCAAGATCGCACGTCAGGCCAAGAGTAAGCAGCCCCTCCGCATCCCCTTCGACTCGACCCTCACTTCGTACCTTCCCAACATCAAGGACGACCCCGTCAAGATGTTTGCCGAGGCTGTCAACCGTGTTCTCCACCTGCCTACCGTGGCTTCCAAGAACTTCCTCATTACCATCGGCGACCGAAGCATCACCGGTCTTGTGGTTCGCGACCAGATGGTTGGTCCTTACCAGGTGCCCGTTGCCGATGTCGCTGTGACGCGTACTTCGTACGGCTTTGACGAAAGTCTCACCGGTGAGGCTGTTGCATCGGGAGAGCGCACGCCCCTTGCTCTCATCAGCGCTGCTGCTTCGGCTCGCATGGCCGTTGCCGAGTCGCTCACCAACATCGCCGCCGCCAGCATTGAGAGTCTCGAGCGCATCAAGCTCTCGGCCAACTGGATGTGCGCCGCTAGCCACTCGGATGAGGGCGCCCGTCTCTACGAGGCCGTACAGGCTATTGGTCTGGACTTGTGCCCCAAGCTTGGTCTCGCCATCCCCGTCGGTAAGGATTCGATGTCGATGAAGATGGCCTGGGAGTCGCCCGAGGGTGAGAAGCGCGAGGTGACCGCACCGCTCTCGCTCACTGTCACCGCATTCGGCCCTGTTGACGACATCAACCGCACCTGGACTCCTCAGCTCCGCACCGATGTCGACGAGACTGTCCTGCTCTTTGTAGACCTCGCTGGCGGCAAACAGCGTCTCGGTGGTTCGTGTCTCGCCCAGGTCTTCCGTCAGCTCGGTCACGAGGCCCCTGATGTCGAGGATGCCGCTGTGATCAAGGCCTTCTTCGAGGCCTGCTACACGCTCAAGCAGCTGCGCGTGCAGAAGCGCGACGAAGGCAGCCTGGTGCTCGCCTACCACGACCGCTCGGACGGTGGTTTGATTACCGCCATCCTCGAAATGTGCTTCGCTGGTCACTGTGGCGCCGAGATCTTTGTCGATGCCATCGACGCCGAGTTGCGCGACCCTGTCGCCGCTCTCTTCAACGAGGAGCTCGGTGCCGTCATGCAGGTCAAGTCGGGTGATGTCAAGGCCGTCTCGGCCGTGCTCACTGCCGCTGGTGTGCCCTCGCACAACCTCCACATTGTTGGTCGTGTAACGCCCGGCTCGCAAGAGATCAAGGTGGTGGCCCGATCGCAGTCGCTGCTCTCGTCGACGCGCGCTACGCTCCAGAAGGCATGGGCGGAAACCTCGTTCCGCATGCAGAGCCTGCGTGACAACCCGGAGACCGCCGCTACCGAGTACAGCCTCATCACTGATGAGCCCACCTCGGCCGCTGCTCTGCGATATGACCTCACCTACAACCCACGCGAGGACGTTCTCGGAGCTCAGGTCGTCGAGGCCGCCCTGGATGCACGACCCAAGGTCGCCATCCTGCGTGAGCAGGGTGTCAACGGTCAGATCGAGATGGCTTGGGCTTTCAGCCGTGCTGGCTTCTGTGCTGTCGATGTTCACATGTCGGACCTGGTCGAAGGCCGGGTGACGCTTGACCAATTTGTGGGTCTTGCTGCTTGCGGTGGTTTCTCGTTCGGTGACGTGCTCGGCGCTGGTAGCGGTTGGGCCAAGTCGATCCTGCTCAACCCCAGCGTCAGGGCTCAATTTGTCGACTTCTTCCAGAACCGCAGTGACACATTCACTCTCGGTGTCTGCAACGGTTGCCAGCTCCTCTCGCAGCTCGGTGTCGCCGGTCTTATCCCTGAGGCAGAGCATTGGCCGCTGTTCAAGACCAACGAGTCAGGCCGTTTTGAGGGACGTCTCTCGACGGTCGAGATCACCAGGACCGGTGGTGCTCAGTCGATCTTCTTGGCGGACATGGCCGGCTCGGTGCTCCCCGCCATCATCGCGCATGGTGAGGGACGTGCTTCGTTCCGCAATGCAGACGACCTCGAGGCTTGCAAGTCCAAGAACCAGGTCGCTATGCAGTACGTAGACCAGCGATACCCCATCAACCCCAACGGCTCGCCCGAGGGTATCACAGCGATCACGGCCAACAAGGGTCGTGTGCTCGCGCTCATGCCTCACCCCGAGCGCGGTGTGGCACTGTCGAGCATGAGCTGGGCGCCTGCTGAGGCGTATGCAATGGGCGAGAAGGGATGGCGGGGCAAGGGTCCTTGGTTCAGGATGTTTGAGAACGCGAGGAAATGGGTCGCTTCTCAGAAGTAAGCGACAGTATCTTAGGGTTGTTCCGGTCAGCCAAGAAGGAAGGCAATTTGTTATAGATGGCTCTTGAAAATGAACCGACAGAATGTACCAATCCTCGTGTGTGAACAGTTTAAATAGCTGGAGACTGTCGCTTGCTGCTCCCCTATCCCACTCCCACTCGCGCACACACTCAGCGGCACATTGCCCAGCACACACATTGAGAGTGCAATTGCCTTGATCGACAGACTGAACATTCTTTCGCTGAGGCTCGATCATCAATCTTCGTCATCCGCCTGCTCGTCACGATATGACCCTGCCGCTGCTGTCGCACTAACTCCGGACCCTGCCAACGCCCCATACGCGTGCAGCAAATCTCTCACATCCTGCTCCCTTGCCTGCTTCCACATGGGATCCAAATCGACCCTGACAAGATTCGCGACCAGCTTGCCTGCCTTGTACACCAACACTGTCGGCAGCACCTCGAGCGTTTTGGGATTGTACTCGTCGTACTCTTCCTCGTCGTCCTCATCGTTGGTAGACTTGCCGAAACCGATGGCGGCGGCTTGGACTTGGAGGAATTTTGTTTGTGGGTATTGGCGGGCGAGGGAAGCGAGGGAAGAGGTGAGGACGTTGCATTGGGCGACGGCTTTCGAGTAGATGTGGATGACGATAGGGACGTCAGAGTATTCGTTGTCGATGGCAGAGACGTAGCCGCGTTCGTCGACTTCGCGGAGGTGGCCGAACCAGCGGTTGCTGGCACCAGTGCCACCTTTGCTGCTGGCTAATGGTGCAGAGGAGGGGGCGAGGGAGGAGGAAGCAGCGGGATCGCCAGAGATGAGCGCGCTGTTGCGAGCGGCATGGAACGATTTGAGTTCGGCAATACGCATTTCTCGTCTCCTTTCCTTGGCTCGGAGGTCGGCGATGGCTTCCTGGCTCACAGTGACTCCGGCATTGTCGTCATCGTCGTCGCTATCGCGGTTCTCAGTGCGGAGTCGAGCGGCGTGTTCGCGCTTTTCTCGCTGGATCTGCTGTGTGTAGGTCTCTGATGAGAGCGCCATGCCTTCCATCTTTCGGTTGGTGGCGTGGATGGATGCGGAACGCGCGGCGCTTTCCTGCTGTGCTCGGAGCTGTCGATCGCGCAACACACCCTTGGGTCCCGTGTTGGTAGCGCCCTCTTCGCCGCGATTGGCGGTGCGTGAGGACATGAGCCCTTTGACGCCGTTTCGGCCAGTGCTGCCATCAGCTGCGGCAGAGGTGCGAGGGTGTCGTTCGCCATCATCATCATCATCGTGATGGTACAGGTCGTGGTCTTCGCCGTCATCGTCTGGAAGGTCGGAGCCGAGTTCGTCGTCCGTATTGGGGGCGGAAGCGTCATCAGAGTCGTGCATGGCGCGGCGATCCTCGCGGTAGGAGGTGGGGTGGGCGTCAATGCCGTGCAAGATGGCGGCCTCGACGGGGTCTCGGCTGCCCGACATTGTGCAACAAGCTGGTAGTATATGTCGAGGTGCGAATTGGGACAGCGAGATGCTGATGTGCTCTGTTGTGGAACAGTGACCACGGCTGTTGGAGTGCAAGTGCTGATGATGTTATATGCTTAAAGCTGGCTGTGGCTGTGGGAAGTCGTCACAAGCGTTCCACCAGAAGCTGGTGGGAAAGGCGGGAAAGGCAGTCTAGAAGGGATCCAGCGTTGCTTGTGGGGTGGCCGGCGTGAGGAGAGTAGAATGACTATGGTTCCGGACTGCGAGAAAGAACAAAGGGGTTCAGGTCTTCACAGGGGGTGGTGGTCAAAGAGTGGGGAGGAGGGGCTCATGCATGCCGCAATTGGTCCGCCCACACACAACTTTTCTTTTCCCCACCGGCTCAATGCTCACCATGACATGCAATGCGCTCTGCAAAAGTCACACACTAAACTTCTGACAAGGACTTGCAACTCAGCAGTCGAGGGGAGGATATCAGGGTCCCACCTGCTTGGTGCTGTCTGTTCACCTCCTCTGCCAACCGTTGCGTGAGAATCGAGAAACTCGAGTGTTGGTCTCGGTCGGCTTGCGATTTTATCATTGTTAGGTATTGAGGTGTAACATCAAATGAAAAAATGAAGCGATTCGCACGAAAAGTGACTCGTTCCTGACTCGGATGGCGATGGAGCAACACCGCGCCGTGACTTTTCGAAAAAATAATTAGGGGGTTTCATTCGTCCGGGGAAATTTTTACACGTGAGTTTTGGGAAATTTTGGATTTTCAAAAACTCAAAAATCTTACGTAAGCTCTGCCAAATGGTCAAAACTCTGAGTTTTCAAAACTACGGTCACTGTGACCGTAGTTTGACCATCGAGTTTCTGCATTTTGGATTTTTGCTGGGTTTTCCACTTTTAAGTCACGTGCATGTTGTGCACGTGCTGCCTCCACTTTTCAAGACCTGAAATTTGCTCTTTCGGCTGGTTTAGTTCTTCGGAACACGGAAATATTTGCTCTTTCGGCCGGTTCAGCTCTTCGGAACACGGAATTGAATGCACAAAATTCGAGTTTTGGGCAGGACTAAATTGGGGTGTCAAAACAACAAAAGTCCATGTTTTCAAAAACCTGCGTTTTTAAAAACTCAAAAATCCATGAAACCCCCTATTGTGCTCGCATTTCTTCCTTACGTCCGGCTAAGGATGTGTGCATCTTCTAGTTGGCACAGGCGAGCAAGACCAAGAAAAAACGCTCAATTGTGCTTGCTCCTGCTGCTGCCGTGCGTATCTTCAGCAGCGCTAGCGTTCAATTGAGCTGACTATGGAAAGGATGTGCGGCGATAGATCCGAGTCATTTAGCAGCTCAGCCTTTCCTTCTCGCCACCATCCTCCATTCAGTGAAATACCTTTGGAACGCATCGCTTCTCCGGTGCAACCACAGACATCATGGTGGATACTACTCCAAAGGACCCTGCTGCCGCTTTTGGCGAGCACGAGGTCACTGCTCCCTTCAACTTTCCCAAAGAAGAAGAAAAGGTCATGCGATATTGGCGCGCTATCGACGCCTTCAAGACGTCGCTCGAGCAGAGCAAAGGCAGGAAACCCTTCAGCTTCTACGATGGTCCTCCCTTCGCTACCGGTCTCCCCCACTACGGCCATCTTCTCGCAGGTACCATCAAGGACATTGTCACCCGACACGCCCACTCTACTGGTCACTATGTCGACCGTCGCTTCGGTTGGGACTGCCACGGTCTGCCAGTCGAGCACGAGATCGACAAGAAGCTCGGCATCAAGGGCAAGGACGATGTCATGGCCATGGGTGTCGACAAGTACAACGCAGAGTGCAGAGCCATTGTCATGACCTACCAGAACGAGTGGAGGGATACCGTGGAGCGCATGGGACGATGGATCGACTTTGACAACGGTTACAAAACCATGGACCTCAACTTTATGGAGTCGGTCTGGTGGGTTTTCAAGACACTCCACCAGAAAGGTCTCGTCTACCAGGGCATCCGTGTCATGCCTTACTCCACCGCTTGCACCACTCCCCTCTCCAACTTTGAGGCTGGTCTCGACTACCGCGAGGTTCAGGACCCCGCTGTCACCGTCAGCTTCCCTCTCGTAGAAGACCCCAAGACCGCGTTCCTCGCATGGACCACCACCCCTTGGACCCTCCCCTCCAACTTGGGTCTTTGCGTCCACCCCGACTTCAACTACATCAAGATCCACGACGATGAGCGCGACATGAACTTTATCATCCACGAGGACCTATTGACCACCCTCTACAAAGACCTCAAGAAGGCCAAGTTCCAAAAGCTCGAGACGTACAAGGGCAAGGACCTCGTCGGCAAGCAGTACGAGCCCATCTTCCCTTACTTCCAAGAGCGCTTCAAGGACCGTGCCTTCCGTGTCCTCTCCGACACCTACGTCACCTCGGACGCCGGTACCGGTATTGTCCACCAGGCCCCTGCCTTTGGTGACGACGATCATCGCGTTGCTATTGCCCATGGTGTCATCACCCGCGATGAGACCCCACCCAACCCAGTCGACGAGGCCGGCCGATATACTAAGGAGGTCCCCGACTACCAGGGCATCCACGTCAAGGAGGCCGACAAGGCCATCCAGAAGGACCTCAAGGCTCGTGGCCGTCTCATTGTACAGGCTACCTTGAGTCATCAATACCCCTTCTGCTGGCGATCCGGTACTCCGCTCATCTACAAGGCCATCCCATCGTGGTTCGTCCGCGTCGAGCCCGCCATCGAGAAGCTCGTCAAGAACAACGATGCCACTCGCTGGGTGCCTGCTCATGTCGGCGAGGGTCGATTTGGCAAGTGGATCGCCAACGCTCGTGACTGGAACATCTCGAGAAACCGATATTGGGGTACTCCCATCCCGCTCTGGGCCAGCGACGACATGGAGGAGATCGTCTGTGTAGGTTCCGTTGAGGAGCTCGAAAAGCTTTCCGGTATCACTGGCATCAACGACTTGCACAAGGACAAGATCGACCACATCACCATCCCCTCGCAACAGGGCAAAGGCCAGCTCAAGCGTGTCGAGGAGGTCTTTGACTGCTGGTTCGAGTCGGGTTCCATGCCTTACGCTCAGGCTCACTACCCCTTCGAGAACAAGGAGAAGTTCGAAAAGTCGTTCCCTGCCGATTTCATCTCGGAAGGTCTCGACCAGACCCGAGGTTGGTTCTACACGCTCCTCATCTTGGCCACCCATCTCTTCGACACGGCGCCATGGAAGAACCTCATCGTTAGTGGTCTCGTGCTTGCTGCTGATGGCAAGAAGATGAGCAAGTCGCTCCGCAACTACCCGGATCCCAACCTGCTCATCAACCAGTACGGTGCCGATGCTATCCGACTCTACCTCATCAACTCGCCCGTTGTGCGCGCCGAGAACCTGCGATTCAAGGAGGAAGGCGTCAAGGAGGTTGTTTCTTCCGCCTTCCTGCCATGGCTCAACTCTTTCCGCTTCTTCCTCGGCTCAGTCAATCTGCTCGAAAAGGACCACGGTATCAAATTTGTCTACGAGAACAAGGCGCAGACCTCATCCAACGTCATGGACCGATGGATCCTCGCCCGATGCCAGTCGCTCATCAAGCTCATCAATGAGGAGATGGCCGCTTACAAGCTCTACACGGTGGTGCCGCGCTTGGGCGAGCTCATCGACGAGCTCACCAACTGGTACATTCGCTTCAACCGTCGTCGTTTGAAAGGTGAGAACGGCGTCGAGGACACCAAGGCAGCGCTCAACTCGTTGTTTGAGACCCTCTATACGCTCTGCCGCACCCTCTCGTCGTTCACGCCCTTCTTGACCGAGAACCTGTACCAGGGCCTGCGCAAGTTCCTGCCACCACCGGCTGCGGACGACAAGGAGGACTACCGCAGTGTCCACTTCCTCTCGTTCCCCGCCGTCAACGAGTCGTACTTTGATCCCGTCATCCAGCGTCAGTTCAAGGCGCTCCAGTCGGTGGTCGAGCTTGGCCGTGTCATCCGTGTCAACCACAACCTCCCCATCCGTGTGCCACTCAAGGAGCTCGTTGTTTTCCACACCGACAAGGAGTACCTGCAGGACGTCGATGCGCTCTCGGAGTACATCAAGGAGGAGCTCAACGTGCGCGATCTTGTGCTGTCGTCCGACGAGGCCAAGTGTGGTGTACGCTTCAAGCTCTTCGCCGACTGGCCCGTTCTCGGCCGCAAGCTGCGCAAGGACGTCGGCAAGGTGCGCAAGGGTCTCGAGAGCGTCACCTCGGACGACGCCAAGTCTTACATGGAGACTGGCAAGCTCAACGTGGCCGGCGTCAACCTTGTGGAAGGCGATCTGCGTGTCATCCGCTACGTCGAGACCAAGGAGATCGAGGGCACATTCGAGTCCAACACAGACGGCAATGTTGTTGTGTTGCTCGACATCCAGCAGCGACCCGAGCTGCAGATGGAGGGAACAGCACGTGAGGTGGTCAACCGTATCCAGCGTCTGCGAAAGAAGGCGGGTCTCGTGGCCACTGACGAGGTGGATGCCTTCTACTCGTTCGAGAAGGGAGTGGGCGAGGCATTGGCCGAGTGCATCGAGAGCCAGCAGGAGACGTTCATGAAGGCGCTTCGCCGGAAACCCCTGCCAGAGACAGAGAAAAAGGCGGATGCAAAGGTCATTTTGCAGGAGGAGCAGGAGGTCGGCGAGGACAAGTTCTTGTTGACCCTTGCTTGGGCTTAATGTGGTGTTGTCCAGCATGGCGTGGAAGTAGATGTGCTGTTCTTGTGAAGAGGCAATCAAGATGGGTCCACAGCCAATGTTTTCCTTCTGAAAGGCGTGTTGTGTGTTGCAATTGTG
Organism: Ustilago lituana; assembly: GCA_928869825.1. Taxonomy (NCBI): domain Eukaryota; kingdom Fungi; phylum Basidiomycota; class Ustilaginomycetes; order Ustilaginales; family Ustilaginaceae; genus Ustilago; species Ustilago lituana. Next base: position 717,998 of record CAKMYA010000007.1, read on the forward strand.
GTATGAGACTGTTCTTACATGGGTAGTGATACAACAAAAGGAGCGGAGAACGGACGGATGTGACACGATACGGGCGATCCGACGAAAGTGTGCTGGCGTAGGGTATGAGAGGGGTATCGCGATGTATTCGAGGCTGCTTTGTTTGGAAAGGCTGCTGAGTGATGGGCTGCATTAGCGTTTCTTGGAAGACGCAAAGCCGCCAAAGCCCATAGTGGCCATCATTGCCGCTTCGCTCTCTTCGCCGTTCTCCCCTGCGTCAGCGCTTACATCCACATGTATCTTGTGTGCGGATGTTGTTGTCGTACCCGACTTCTTCGCCAGTCTCTGCTGTCTTCTCTTCTCCCTCTTTTTTTCCCTTTCCTTGTCCTCTTGCTCGGCAATCCTCTTGATCCTCTCATCAAAGTCGTACGACATACTCTTGCTTCCCGCCCCTCCGTTCCCTAACTTTGTCCGCTTCAACTCCTCCAGCATATCTTTCACCTCTTGCAGCGTCGCTCTGTCCTGCTGTGTCGACTGCCCAATCCGCATGAGGTGTACTCGCCCGTTAATGTGGTCCAAATACGCAAGGTTGTCTTTCAACAGCTTCCTGCACACCTCGCAGTAAAACCCTGGACCGGTCTGACCTTTGCCATCGCCACCAGCGAGGTCGACCATGAGCGTCTTGCCTTGGTTCTTGTCCAGATCGAGCGGAGCGCGGCGCTGCTGCATGGCCAGCTCGGGTTCGGGCTGATTGTACTTGAGCCGCTTGAGCGGAGGAAGGCCTTGGGAGCGGCGCTCGGCGTTGACAGAGTCGAGTTCGGCTTGGCGTTTCTCGCGAGACATGGCTTTGCGGGAGAATTCGTCCTTGTCCCATGTGCGACGACTGGGGCCAACGCCGCTGCCGCCGCCTGCTACAGTAGGCTTGGACATGTTTGTGATGCTAGGGCTGGCAATGGATGATAGGAGGTGGATGCTTTGTCGTGTGAAGGAGAAACAGAGAGTGTGGAACAATACGTGCTCCGCTTTTGGACAAGGAGCAGAGTTCCGACATCCGACAAAAGTTGAGGTGGTGATCGCTTTGGAGCGAGCAATCGGGTGTGAGGTTGTGGTTTTGGAGGGTGATTTATCGGGATCGAACGTGTCACGGACGCGATGTGTGTGATCTTCTTCTGAAGGGCCCTTTTTTTTTTTTTTTTTTTCTCAATATTCAGTTCTGCTTGAATCGCTGAGATGTGACCTTTTGTACATAGAGAAAAGCACTGACCCTCGCAGCAGCACCGTCTCTCTTTGATTTTGGTGTTTGAATGTGAGTGTGGGTGTGGGTGAGTGTGTTTGGAGAAATCCATCTCGACGCTCATCATCACCATTCGCCGGTTCAGATCATCATCATCACCTTACGCTTCCACCTTCTTTTCGCCTTTCCTTGTTCTTCTCCCCCTCCTCACCACTTCCGGATCGTGTTTCTCCGTCTCGGGATCAACGGTACGACACTCCCATAAAAGGTGCACTGTCACCGCGTCGCGTCCCTCGTTGCATCCACCAATTTGGGGCTCGTCTTTCATTTCGATCGGTCGCGCCCTTGTCCGCAGGCTTGCTTGGCGCAATCCGTCGGTGGAATCTTTCAGGTCTTCTCATACCTCTTGGAGACTCGGAACCCCCTTTAGGTCGACTGTCGTCCACCACTTTGCACTGCCGCCTTAGCACTTGTGTCGTTGCCAAGTCCTAGTGCTGCCCAGTCCCTTCCACCATGTTTGGTTCCTCCGGTTTTGGCGGCTTCGGCCAGCAGAACAATCAACAACAGCAGCAACAGCAGCCAACAGGCGGTCTCTTTGGTCAACCACAGCAACCAAGCACGCCAGCTCAGACTGGCTTTGGCGCATCAACTGGTAAGTCTCAATCTTCATTGATCGCTCCCTCTCGATAGTCTGCCACTCATACTGATTACGTTCCGCATTCCGAATTCCGCATCGCATTGCAACCTCGGCTTCTCGCATCAGGCTTTGGCTCCACAGGTGGCTTTGGTGCAGCTCAGCCGGCAGCACAGACCGGCGGAGGTCTTTTTGGACAACAGCAGAACCAGACACAGACTCCCTCCTTTGGCGGCTTTGGCGCGTCAACCAACAATGCATCCACAGGTGGCGCTTTCGGCGCACGCCCCGCTGGCGCTACCGGCTTCGGCGGCTTTGGTGCCCCTTCCACCACTACGGGTACCAACGCCTTCACCTTTGGCTCCACCCCTGGCCAACAACAGCAGCAACCAGCAGCTGGTGGCTTTGGTACGTCCACCTTTGGCTCAGCTGCCCCAGCCACGGGCGGTCTCTTTGGTCAGCAGCAACAGCAGCAGCCCGCTCCAGGTGGATTCGGTGCCACTGCCGGTGCCTTTGGTCAGTCCGCTCCAGGCGCTACCCCTGGCCAGATCACCCAAGGTACCGCTACCGTTCCATACGACCCCCTTCGCGAGGATTTGACCCCCACCGAACACATCAAGGATCGCAAAAACTGGGATGTCCAGCAGTCCATCACCGTTATGCCCGCTTACAGCCACCACAGCGTCGAGGAGCTTCGGCTGATGGACTATCAGCAAGGTCGCCAAAAGGGCAACACCGGTCCAGGCGCAACGGGTGCTCCTTCCACTGGTTTTGGCTTCGGTGCCACCAACAACTCCACGGGTGCCTTTGGCCAGCCCCAGCAGCCTTCCACCGGCTTCGGCGCCACTCCATCCACAACGACCGGTGGTCTCTTCGGTCAACCTCAGCAGCAGCAGTCCAGTGGTCTTTTCGGCCAGCAGAACAACCAGCAGCAATCCGGCGGTCTCTTTGGTGCCGCCAAGCCTGCCACCACGGGCTTTGGCGCTTCCACGACTGGTGGTGGTCTCTTTGGTCAACAGCAGAACCAGCCTCAGACTGGCGGCCTCTTTGGTCAGCAGCAGCAGCAAGGGCAGCAACAGCAGCCCACCTCTTCCTTCTCGTTCGGCTCTCAACCTCAGCAGCCCGCAGCCAGCACCGGGTTCACCTTTGGTGCCAACAACAATCAGCAGCAGCAGAATAAGCCCGCTTTTGGATTCGGCACTTCCACCGCTCAGCCCGCCCAGACAGGCGCCACCAGCTTCGGCTTCGGTGCCAACAACAACCAACAACCGGGACAGACAGGAACTGGTTTTGGCGCCGGCGCTACCGGCACCACAGGCGGTTTCTCGTTCGGTCAAAAGCCTGCCACTGGTGGTCTCTTTGGCGGTACAACCAGCCAGCCCGGACAGACGGCCGGTGCTACTAGCACCTTTGGCGGCTTTGGCGCTACTTCGAACGCAGCTACACAGAACAAGCCTGCTTTCGGGTTCGGTGCGGGCGGAGGTTTCGGCGCGGCTTCGGGTACCGGTACCGGCTCTACTGCTGCTCCTGCTGCTACTGGTAGTCTCTTCGGCGGCACTAGCTCCACTCAGCCCAGCGGCGGTCTCTTCGGCAGCACAAACACCGCCACAACAGGCGCCACTAGCACCACAGGGGGATTCAGCTTTGGCGCCAACAACAACCAGCAGGCCAATCAGCCTGGTCAGACCGGCACCACTGGCGGATTTTTTGGTGGCGGCCTCTTTGGAGCCAAGCCCGCTGGTCAAACCGGCACTCAGCCAGCTACAGGTGGTTTATTCGGTAACACCGGAGCTCAAACAGGTCAGCAAGCCAACACCGGGTTCGGCGCAGGTGCTTCCAACGGTGGAGGGTTGTTCGGGAGCGCCGCCAGCAAGCCTGCCACGGGCGGCTTCTCGTTTGGCGCGGGCGGCGCATCTTCGCTCTTCGGAGGCAACAACCAGCAGAACAACCAGCAGCAGGGTGCTAGCGGTTTTGGTACCGGTTTCGGTGCGACACAGAACAACACCGGTGGCGGTCTCTTTGGCTCCAACAACAACACGCAGACGGGTGCTACCGGTGGAGGTCTCTTTGGCGGCGCCAGCAACACGGGAGGCTCTTCCCTCTTTGGCAACACCGGTGCCTCCAACACGGGCGGGGGCCTCTTTGGTAGCTCGAACCAGAACTCAACTGGCGGCGGTCTCTTTGGCGGTCTGGGTGGTGCACAGACTCAGCAAGCTTCTGGTGGTCTCTTTGGCCAGTCGCAGCAGAACAACCAGCAGCAGAACCAGTTGCAAAACCAGCAGCAGTTCCCTACGGTGCAAGCCTCGCTCGATTCCAATCCATACGGCACCGACAGCCTCTTCGCCTCAAACCCGCTCAATGGTGCTGCCGGCTCTGCCGCCAATGGCGCTTCTCTTCCCTTCAACGTGGCACCCAAGAACAAGCCGCCCCTCACCACGCCTTTCCGCTCTAGCCCGCGCGGCGCCAACAAGATCAACCGCCTGCGTGGCTCGACGCCTGGAGCTTCCGGTCTCGGCAGCTCCAGCTTTGTTCGTGAGAGCACGCCTGGATCCTTACGTGAAGGTACGCCCGGCGCCCACGCTCGTTTCGGCACTCCAGGTCGCGCCGGCTCACCTGCTCTCTTCAAGGGTTTGAGCGACGAGTACAGCCAGCCTCTGTCTTCGCAAGCATTTGTGTCGCGACCCTCCGCCAAGCGTCTGGTTCTCGATGATGCTGGTGAGAACAGCTTCACCGCGTCGCGCATCGGCCGCAGCGGCAGCGTTCCCCACTTTGACACTGGCAACAGCCCCGCTGTCGGCTCGCACGGTGCTTCGGCGTTCCGCAGCGGTACTGCACAGCCTGGCTCGGCGTCGCGCGTCACCTTCAGCCCTGCGCTTGAGCAGCGTGCCGAGTCGGTCCGTCCCGGTGGAGGCGACCTTTCGTTTGCCTCGTCGCTTCCTTCGCGTCGCGGAAACTTCTTTGGTACTGCCTCTCCCAGCGTGGTCGAAGAGACGCCACTCAAGACGGTTTCGGCCGCTGCTGCCAAGGCCGGTGTGCCGCGACAGGGCCGTGACCTCGAGTCGTCGTTTGCTGCTCCCAGCACGACCACCGTCAGCGCTGCTGCCAATGGCTCGACCGCTTCCTCCGGCAAGGCTGGCGAATACTACACCGAGCCTTCACTGGCCGCGCTCCGCACCGCCAACTACAATGAGCTTGCAGCTGTCCACAACTTCATTGTCGGACGCAAGGGTGTCGGCCAGATCGAGTTTCTCGAGCCTGTCGACCTTACCTCAATTGGCGACCTTAATGACATCGTCGGTGGCATCGTCCAGATCCGCCCTAAGGAGGTGGTCGTCTATCCCGAGGAGGACGACTACGACCCGCGCAATCCCAAGGATGGCGCGAAGCGCAACTTTGTGCCCGGCATCAAGGCCAAGCAGGGTACCGGACTCAACATGCCCGCTCGTGTCAGCCTGGAAGCGTGCTGGCCCACGGACCGCGCCACACGTGAGCCCATCAAGGATGCTCAGCACCCGCGAGTCAAACAGATGATCAACAAGCTCAAGAACAAGCCCGAAACCGAGTTTGTCGATTTCGAGCCGGAGTCCGGAACGTGGACTTTCAAGGTCAAACACTTCAGTCGTTACGGTCTGGATGACTCTGACGAGGATGAAGAGGCTGCTGGCGCTGGTGCGGGTGCCAAGCAGGCTGCTTCCAGAGGGAGTAGTGGCACGAACGTGAAACGACCTGCCAGTAAACGTCTTGCACCCATGACAGCGGACGACGATGCCTCAGATGAAGATGCGTCCGTCGTCGGTGGCGTCTACCACGATCGCGGCTTCAGCGAAGAGGATGACGACGACGATGCACCGCCTCCATTACGGACGCTGGACGATGGCGACATGGATACCGATGACGATGCCAGCCAGGCCGCCGCGGTTGCCGCCGCCAAGCAGCGTCAGCGACGCCAATGGACGCCCAGTTCCAACGCCACAGGTCGTGAACGTGGTGGCAGCGCTACGCCTTCGCGAGCCATGTCGGCGGCGAGCAACGTCGCCGAGGCGCGCCGCGTGCAGGTGATGCAGGCGAGTTTTTTTGGGCAGGACGACAGTAAACTAGCTTCCGCTGCTGTCGTGCCTTCCAGACCAACGGGAGCCAGCCTGAGCCACAAGAAGACGCTCAACCTTCGGCCATCGGCCGCGTCGCCAGCACCACTCATCAAGCAGGCCACCTCTTTGCCACCAGCAACACCTCTCGATCAGAAAGACGACAAGGCTGAGGCCAAGCCAAGAGAGGTGCCGGCGCAAGAAGTTCAGCAACCGGCGAAGAAGCTGCGCAAGCTTGACGTGGCGCAGTCCGACACAGTGGCTTCGGACGGCGAGACGCTCGACGCGGGCTTGTCGCTCGGACGCAGTTTCAGAATCGGATGGGGTCCGGACGGCACCTTGGTGCACAACGGCAGGATCGTTGGTGCTAGTTTCGAGGCTTCGTCGTCCTCTGCCAAGTCGCAAATGGAGGCTGTGGCCTCGACTACCACTTCGACGCTCGTGCTCGAGAAGATGAAGCTATTCAAGGATGCCGAGACGTCCAAGGAGGAAGCTGCGCGAGCGGAGAAGTTGCTTCGTGTTCAACTCGAGCACACCAATGTGGAGATCGATGACGATGGCGTTCCAGCCGCGTATACCGACTTCTCGACTCGTTTCCGTCACTATGCTTCGTCGTTCGAACACAAGGATCGAAGTTTTGAGGCGAGCTTGTGGCGGTTGGGCGTTGCGCTATTCGACGAGATTGAGCTGCACGTGCCTGAAGGCGCACCGGCAGCGACGGCCGATCGCATCCGAAATATGCGTAGGAAAGCAGCGCTGTCCGACTGGCTGCGTCACACCGTGGCCGGCATGGTCGAGACCGAGGCTCGATCGCATATTGCTGCTTCGAGAGGCGCCGCGCTGCTGTTCAGCTACCTCAGTGGCCATCAGGTAGAACGTGCAGTGAATGCCGCTCTCGACGCGGGCGACCTCCGTCTCGCCACACTCATTGCGCAAGCAGGCGGTGACGAGGAAGTGCGCGCCGATATTAGCGAGCAGCTTCTGACTTGGCGCAAGGAAGGCGTCGATGCCCACATCACGCGCGACCATCGTAGGGTGTACGAACTTCTTTCCGGAAACGTGCTAGTCTCGAAAGGCACCGACTCACGCACGACCAAGGACCCGATTGACCAGGTGGCCGACCTGCCAATCTGCGAAGGTCTCGACTGGAAGCGCGCTTTTGGTCTCTTCCTGTGGTACGAGTCTCCGTACGAGGCACCGCTCGAGCACTCTTTCGAGCGCTATGAGGCTCAAATTGCACCCAGCGCCTCAACCAGTGTAGGCATCGCACCGCCCTTGCCCTGGTACCGTGAGAGCTCAGGTCTCGGCGCCACTCGTCTGCGCCAGCTGCTGCAGAAAGCCGGCGGTTACGACCGCGACGCGCTCTTTGAGCTGCTCAAGCTGTACGTTGACCCCACATACGGTCTCGAACCGGCGCTCAATGCGTGTGCGTTCGGCCCATCGAATGTCGATGCACGACTGCCGTGGCATGTGTACAACTTGCTCTCGCGTGTCTTGCAGCGACGCGACTTTGGAGACCGAATCGAGCTTGGTCTGGCTGAAAACGAGGACGGCTTGGACGCCGCGATGCGCGATGGAGACGCGGAACCGAAGACCAAGATACAAGGCAACTCTGCACGCGCCGACACGCTTGCCTCAGCGTATGCCACCCAATTGGAGCTGCTCGGCCTGTGGAGGTGGTCCGCTTTCCTCCTCCTCCACCTCGAGTTGAGCGAGAGCCGTGAAGCCGCGGTCAAAGCGCTCCTCTCGCGCAACGTGGCCAAGCTCGACTCCGAGCGCGACTTTCTCTGCGATCGACTGTGCATCCCAGCATCGTGGCTGTACGAGGCCAAGTCGTACGAGGCGCGCGCGCGCGATGATAGGTACGGCGAGTACCAGCTGCTGCTCAAAGCGCAGAACTGGACCGCTGCGCACAATGTGGCCGCGCTGCATCTGGCCCCCGAGGCGATCATTAGGGGGGACCACGAGCTAGTGTCGGTGCTGTTTTCGCCGTTCTACCTCGAAGTGGGCGGCGATCCGGCGGACGAGATTGCAGGATGGGCGGATGGGGCAGCGCTGTACATTGACTATGTGGCAGCATCGCGCGAGATTCCTTCCCTCGCTGCACTGCTTGCGGATCCAGAGACGAGGCAGCTGGCGCTAGACAGGGCGGAACGATACGCGACCCGGCTGCCCACCCTCGCTGCTGGAGCCAACACCTTGCTTTCGATACCTGCGGCCGCTTCTGCGTCATCGTCATGCTTCTCTGCGGATGCAGACGCCAAGGCGGGCGAGCGAACCCACATGGTCGCACGCACCGAAATCATCGCCGGCATCACCAACCTCGCGCGCATCCTCATCAACATGGCCACAGCCTCCTCCACTGCTGCACTCGAACCGGAGGTCAAGGCGAAGCTCGAGCGTATCTCGACGCGGTTGCTCTCCTCCACTGCGATCAGCGGCGGTGGCGGTGGTGCAAAGGTGGGGGAGGGGAAGGAGGCGAGTGGATGGGATCCAGCAGCGTTGGAGGTGGATTCGGTGCAGGCTGCTGCGGACGATTATCTCGCTTCGCTCGTCAATGGTGTTGCTGCCTGAGCCACGTTCTGGTACACACATGTGCTCTTGTTTCACATCCACACTCATGTGCTTTGCGATATATACTGTGAATTCGATTTGTTTGAACGATTGGAGATATGATGTTGCGAGTGTGCGAGAGGATGTGCGTTAAGCGAAACGAGAAGGTGGGGGGTGAAATGGGAGATCGGAGGAAGCATCGGCGAGTTCAACACCAATTAAAAAAAAAAAAAAAAAAAAAAAGTCAAAGCGGCGCTGTGGAGGAATACAGCAAAAGGCTCGTGGACACGTTTCGGAAAGTGTTGCTTTGCTTCCATCTCGTCACCTTCACCAGTCCCACCACCGTTCAACATCCAGCACCGTTTCTCTACCGCTAGCTGCTACGACGACACAAAAACTACGAGGCGTTTTGCACAGCTACTGCGGCGGCACGAGTCGCTTGTCTCGCTAAATCTCTTCTTCGACCATGTCTTCCGGGGTGCATCCTGTGCTGCAGCTCATCAATCGGTGCGATGAGCTGGCTCGAACGTTTGATTCCACCTTTGAAGCCTCGTGCACGCTGCTAACCAATTTAGCTAACGGTACGAGTGCTGAATCAATGGATGATGTGTTGATGAAGCTGCGGGGGACGCTGGAGAGGTGCGAGGAGGTGGTGGGTGCGATGCTCGGGTGTATTTATGACGATATTCCACATCTACTGGATCAGTTGGACTCGGGCACAGAGGGCGGGGTGGGGAATTGGAACCCCAAACAAGCACTCGATGGAATCAGTCAGCTGTTCTACGTAAGTCCCCCATTCCCCAACTTTGCTTCGGTACCAATGATGACTAACAAGATGTATACGTCTGTACGGGACAAATGCAAATGGCAGTCGTACCAAGAACTACTGCTGGAGAAAAGAGAGCTGCTGGCGGACTTTACATGCGAAGAAATCTCACCTACCGAGTTCGTCCACGGTTGGACACGCGTAGATGCCACCCTAGCAACGCAGAGAAAGCAACAGGTAGATGACCTGGCCGACCTCCTAGCCGCCTTCTAGACACCCCTACACCAGCACCAGTAGTAGAAGCAGCGACAACAGCAAGCCCGATGATGCAGATATCACACTGCACTGTTAAGCGCAAAAGTACACGGATAGAGACTCGAGCCACAACAACCACTTTGGCATTGAGGTAGTGATGTACCGCCAACAAGTAAGGACGACGAGGGGGTGATATAAGCGGCGGCGGTTCTCACGTCCAGTCTCTGTTGGATGAAGCCGAAAAGTTGCATCAGCCTTGTAGCCGGCTTGCAAGGGTCGAACGATAACACATGTGCTTGCCAGAGGGAGAGCAGCCATTCTTCTTTCTTCACTACGCACGCCCACCTCGCTCGCTCTGACGAGAACATCAATGCATTGAACTGGAAACCCGAAGCACCACAGCTCAGCGCCGGAGCTGTAACTACATATACGCCCTAATCGCATCCACCAGCTCCGCACCCGCCTTAGCAAAGTCCACCGGCGTTGCCCTTGAAATCGTATACCTCACCCTAGCGGTATCGTTAAAGGTATCCATCTTCGCACGGCAGTTGAACAAATACATCCTGTTCGCCGCGCGGTGGAGTGCGGCGGTGAATTCGGACTCGCTTTCCTCGCGGAGCTTGTGGAGTTCGCCGGCGGACATGCCGATGAGTTTAGTGGCGTCGTCGTTGAAACCGGAGAGCCAAATCTGGCCTGTGGCGTCGGCAACGTTGGTTGAGAGAATGTAGCTGTGAATTTTTCGCCAAGGTGAAGGGAGTGGATACAGGGTCAAGAGAAAGAGAAGTTAGTGAAATAGCACGGGAAGGAGAAAGAGAAAGTGGGGGAATGGGGGGAAGGGGAGACATACCGATATTCGGGCGCCTCGTACGAGCGGTCGCACTTTTCGCAGCGCCAGTTGTTTTCGTGGTCGAGCGCGACTTTCTTGTTGCATCCGTCCGAGGGACAGGCGGTGTAGTACAAGTTCTCCTGCTTGATGTAAACCACAGTAGCGCGCACGTTAAAGTAATCGGGCTTCTCCGACATGCCCAGGTTCTCGTCCTTGACCTGCGCAATCGTCCTCCTCTCGGCCATGTTTCCGCCAGCACCCCCAGCACCCAATGCGCCACCATTGACACCTGCATTGGTGTACGCCTGGAACTGCGCGTGCGCACCGTCGTTGTCGTACCACCCGCGCAGCACGTGCGCCTCGGTAATGTCCGGATTGATCAGCATAGTCGAGCTGGAGAACATACTGAGCGATCGACCGCCAAAGTCGCCGACCTTGACGCCCTTGAACGCGATGACGGGCTTCTCGTCGACGCCGGCGTTATTGGGGAAGGTTTCGGCGTTCTTGCCCCACAGCGTGAGACGCACGCTCTTGCCGCCCTGATCGACCAACGTCAGCTCCCTCTTCTGCACAGGACGCTGCGAAGCCTTGGAGACGATCTCGCTGAGCTCGCCATAGCTGTCGAGGATGCCGATCACGTCGCACGTCTGGTTGGGCTCGACACTTTCAAGTTCGTTGATGCGCACAAATTCGTACTTGACTTCAGGCACGTCCGAGGCGTCTGTGCACTCTTCGATCTCGGTCGAATTCTCAAACGTGATCTCGTACTCGTTCTGCAGGTTGCTGAATTGCTTCTTGGCAATGTTGACGCGAGCCTTGGAGATAAGGTAGACGTGGTTCTCCTGGAGGAGCGGGTAGAAGCGGTCGACGGCGTCGTTGAAGCCAGTGGCCTTGATCTCGCCGCTGTCATCGAGCAGATTGACCGAGAAGAGCTTGCCCTCGCCGCGCTGGTTCGACCAGTGGCGGATGTCGGATTTGGAGGTCACGCGAGCCTTGATGGTCCAGCGATTCTGGTAGGGAGAGAGACCCTCGATGGGGTAGATTGGCATGCCGGCGTGAACGCTGCTTCCGCCAGGTCGGCCTGCACCACCGCCAACCTTACTGGCACCAGCAGTGGAGGTGGCAGGAGTGGTCCTGCCGGCCGAGTTGTTGCCAAGTGTGTTGGCCCCGCCCTCCTGCTTGACTGCGCCTTCGGCCTTGATGGCATCGTCGACGTTCGTGGGGCTGCCGAGGCGATCGACTGTAGCCTTGTGAACGACCTCAAGGTCAAGGAGGATGAGAATGCGTCGGTTCTGCACCGAGTTGCTGGCGTACTGGGAGATGCGAACGAGGCAGTGCTTCTCGAGCTCGCCGGACTCGACCATGGATCGCTTCTGAGAGGCAAGCATAGCCTGCGCATAGTGAACACCATCCGAGAGAATGATGCGATATCGGTCGCCAACGTTGGAAGCCGAAGTAGCGCTAGCCTGAATCTTTTTGATGCTGAGGATCTGGCAGACGGGGTTCTGGACCGAGTTGGCCGGATCGGCGGTCTGGATCATCTGGGCGATGGCGCCCTGCGAGAGGTCGTTGAGCGACATGTTGTTAGCAGCGGCACAGCAGGGGAATCAAACACACAGTGAGATGTGCTGCGATAGACTTGTACTGCGCGTAGTGTCTGCGGGATACGGATTGACGTCGAAGGTAGTGGATCTGCTCGGTTGCTTGCACAGCTCGGTGTCCGTGATTGAGGGAGACTAGGTGGCAACGATCCTGGCGTGGATGCTTGTGCTCAGCCGAGGAGATGACGATTGAGTCTGATCGGAAAAAGGCAGGATGAGGAGCGGAAGGTTGCAAAGGTGGTAGTGATGGTGATGGAACTCCACTTCTTCTGGCCCGCACGTCTGACCCTCGAGGCTGAGTCGCGCAACTGACACGCTGCGCAGTTCAAGTGCCGGTGGCGCAAACGACACACTTTCCAAAAAAAAAAAAAAAAAAAAAAAAACAGCGGGCCGCACTTTGGCTCATTTACGCGCGCGACGCGTTCCCAAGGGACTTTACAGAAGAGCGCGGACTCAGAAACAGAGACCAACACCTCAGACTCGCGCGACATTTGGAGCCAGACTTTTTTGCGACAGAATGTCAGAAACTCCGGATTAACATTCCGCTGTCATGCAATCAAGCCATCGGAACATCCTTCCCTTCCCACCAACGATCTCCAGATCTGCTGTCCGCCCTCGCAACAGCCACACTTCACGTTCGTCAAGACACTCGCTGCCGCAGCACAGCCTCGTCACTCGGCAAAACATGGAACATGGCCCGATCATTTGGCAGCGGTCGACGTCGGACCGATGCAATCGTCTGGTCTTTCCCTTTCAGTGAAAGCTGAGTTTGGGAGACCGGCAGCATCAGGTGCAGCCTGGCAAGGCGACAACGTTTCACTCAAGTGGACTAAGAAGGCCGCCAAATCCTCGTCGCCTTACTTCATCTAGTCTGCAAACTCGCATCAAGCGCCACCAGCAACTTAGTCTGCCGCCAAAGGGCTCGAGGCGCCTCGAGCTGTAGTGCAGTGCCTGTTGAGTGAGAGGGAGCAGGTACAGGCAAAGGAGCTGTTATTCCGACACACAAACGGTCAAGAGAGGAGCTTGGAACGCACGGCCACTTTGCGTTGATCGTTGCCTACCGTTCCGTGTCCGAACAGCAAAGGTGCGACGTGGGCAAGGTAGAGAGGATCAACCGAAGCATTTGTAGACCCGCCTGCTGAGGGATGGCCGTATGATGGCTCGGCCTTTTTTCGTCCTCCGCTCCACAACTCTACACCCACAGCCATCATTCACCACTGTCCACGTCGACCCTTCAACCACAGCGTCACTACATATTCTGTAGTGTCCAGACTCCGCACTTCGAAGCAGTTGGCAAAGCAAACTACGGTTCCCCAAGTCAAAGGATACACAGTGACGCTTGCAGTAATCCGGATCTGCGTTTCTTGCCTGCCTGAAAGGCAAAATTGACTCTCCAATTCCATCAATTTACTTGTTGTAGGAGATGCTGCTAAAAAGTACAGTACGTCAAGTAAAGCCGGCTAGGGAGGTGCCATACAATTTGCTCTACATCTGTTCCGAATGCAATCGAGAGCGACAGAGTGGTAGAATTTGCACTTTGCAAGCCGTCGAGAGAACTTTCCCTTGCCGTCCTAGACCTCGCCGCAGAAACCAAGTGTCCGAGCTGCAAAGCTTGGCGACGACTTCAGCTGCTCAAGTCCAACAGCAGTGACTTGTGTGTGTGAGAGAGCGTCGGAGCTTGGTCTGGCACGTTTCTCGCCCTGAGCGAACACAGGCTCCTCCTCACCAGTCGTTTGGCATTGTCAACATGGCCCGCAAGCACATCATAATGGTACGAAAGATATCTCTCTTTGTAAAGTGGTCGATGAGCGTGTGACGGATCCTGACCGAAAAATAGACCCTAGCAAGCGAGATTCAAACATCTCCGTGTTGATGTGTCTCATGCCCGTCGTTCCTGGCCTTCTCGATAAGACACTGAGCCACGGGAAACAATACTTGCAGGAACTTTCTCTTTACCTGAGCTCTATTGCGAGCTCGGATCTCTTGCGGAGACGAAGAAACTTCTCAAATGGGAAGTTTCTCTTTCGGGGACTCAATGGCGTGAACGGAGCTGCGAGATTGGATCGAAAGGACAGTGATATTTCCATCTCCGCATCAACACGGTCAGGCGGCAAACCAAGTTGTTCCTTCCAGAACAGCGGTCCACCGCCTGGTTGCTATTGATTCGATCCCAAACGTGAAATTTGCCGGTTGGACAGATAAATGGAAACTTGTGTTGATCTGTGAGATCTACATCGCAGCTCCCTGTGATTAGGCTTCCCAGACTGTTCGTTACCAATGTCGCAAGCTGTACTGAAGTGAAGTCCTTATTGCAACAAGCAACGCTTCGAAGTCAACTTCTTAGCAGGGCCGACTGACCATGATCAAGTGTGTCACAGTTCAGGTGCAGCAACAAGGCCTGAAAAAACGGCAGACTCAAAGCCACTCTTCCATCTCTGAGTCCAGCCAGTTGCACTCTGTCTGCTGTCGGAGCCCAGCACCGCATTTACCTCAAAGCGAACTTGAAGTAAAGCGATGCCTTTCCGGCCCAATTTGTCCGCTCCAAAGCCAGGCCTCTCTAACAATGCAAACAGTATTACTCGGATGTTTTGGCTCTACTTCTAGGCCTCTTGACAGGTTAGAGCAATAGACGGGCCTCAAAGTTGTCATATCGATGTTTTTTCTATAGCATAAGATACAGTATCGTATTCGATAAGAGGAGCAAAAAAAGAGGGAAAAAAAGAGTTAAAAAACACCCCAAAAAACAAGGTAAAACAAAACAAAAAAAAAAAAAAAAAAAAAAAAAGGAGGCCTCGGTCCCTTTCAGGATTATCCGTAGAAGGACGTCCCAGTGTGTCAGAGAGCTCTCTCCGCTCTTTCCGTTGGTCCTGTAAAGTACCATACTATATGTCCCGTAGGCCAAGATGACATGTGTTTCAGCGGACCGCGGCGCTCGTCATATTCTCACTTCCCCTGCTGGCATAGTTGCCCCTTCACCCTTGGATAGACTCTCTCAGTTAGGGATCCCCAAACTTGAACGTCGTTTAGTAGCATTTAACGAGAGATTATGCTATACAGCCGAAACACGGCTTTGGGCAGACTTCAATTGTGTCGGGTCGTGCCATCTAGAGCCTTGAGTGGATCGCTGATGATCTTCACCAGATTTGGTTCGAGCTGGAGCGGGCAAACAAAGTATGTGTGTTGCATGTGTCCAGGCCAAGCAGGTGCGGGTCGGAAGCGGAGCTCCATATCGTTTGCAAAAACTTCGATTGTCGCTTCAGAGGATTGTGTGGCTTTGGAGCAGTGTGCAGTATCTTTCCGAACTAGCGCGGCGATGTACACACAGATGTTTTGGGTTTGCCGGTTGCAAAACACGTGAGAAGACGGGCATGAGATATCGTTGACGGTGACAGCTCCCTACAACCAGATGCAATGACACGGGACGTGGCTGCATCCTACTGCAGGGACAGGAAAAAAAAAAAAAAAAAAAAAAGAGCAAGCATTTGTGTGTTTTTCCAAGCGTTTCGAGCGTGACAGAAGGGTAGCGCAGTCGGATAAGGTTTTGTAGAGCGGAAGGTGGCTTGCCAGTATAGCTGGTCTAGAGTCACTGATTAGGGTAACAAGAGAGGAACGAGACATGGATCCACCGTGGAAAGGCTGTCAATGCATGTGCGCACGAGCGCGCAGGTATCGCGGAGATTCATGCTTTCAACACGCGCTTGCATGCTCTGCCTTGACTCCCCTTACCCTCCCCATTGTTCGCTCTGTGCTTGGTGTTGAGCCCATGGCAATGATTGGCTACAATGTTAATCCGAGGCCCGTCATACCGGGGTCCAGATCCACTCTCGCTCGACCCATTTCTTCTGCAGAACAGAATCGAGCGCTATGTTGTTTTGAGCAGTCTCTTTGCTTCTTTGGGATGTGTTTACTATGACTGTAAAAACAACCACTGCTCTGCGGAAGACTGGATTCGCAGCTATGGCTGAACATCGTTCTTCTGCACGCAACTTTGCGGGCGATCGCCGCCTCGGACGTGGTTTTGGAACGGGATCAGGTGGTGGTGGGCTATGCGACTACCTGTGCTCCGGCCACATCTGGAACAAAGTGCATCTCTACACAGCTTGCCTCGACCGGTGACCGCTGGTGAACAAGAGCTTACGGTGGCTAAGGCGACTTCAGTATGCAGGCCGGATTCATGTCGATGGACCCACATGGTCGTGGACCGTTGTTGACGGATTTCATTAGATTTTTCCTTGCCTTCTTCTGTTTTTCCATTTACTGTATTTGTACAACTGTGCAGTATTTTTCTCAATAGAGCGCTCAGGGTGAAAGTGCTTGGCAGTCAGTCACCTTCCCCTTTCGGCCCATTCTCCCTTTAGACGCGAAAATCTCAGTTCTTTTATTATTATTATTTTGTTTCAAAACAACAAAGTTGTGAAGGATAAGATTCAAAAACCGCGAAATTCATGGTGTTGGCGGGTGGTGGTGGTGGTGGCTTGTGTAAGGCCGGATCGCTTCTCCGACCGACAGAAAGATACATGACATCCACCACCATTCAACGCAAGCAACCAGTCTCCGCTGCATCAGTCGCATTGTAATCTCGTCCGCAAACTATCTTACCTCTTTCCTCCAGGCTCGTGGTTCGTCTGGCTGTCACCCTGCCTTCTGATGTGCAATTGTTCCTCCAGGTCCGCTCGTGAATTTCAATCTTGCTTGCAGCGTGCGTGCATGTGGTGCGTGTGAGATGTCGATCGGTCGATTTCATTTCTACCTGCAACAGAGGTTTTTGCGCCAAGAAGATCTACTCGGATACAACTCGATGGGGTTCACGACACAGCTAATCCATCCCGCGCTCCGGGTGGTGCAGCCAGGAAAAATCAGCCGAGCTGTCACCGCGCGGCGCTGCAGCAGCAGGAGCAGCGGCAGGAAAGACGATGAAACGTGGCGACCCTGGCTAGCCTATCGCAAAGAGGGTTTTGATAGGAAACGAGCTCCGCTGAGTCGGTGTTTCGGCGGAGAAACGCGTGTACACAAGGTCGAGGTGGGCGACGGTGAGCAGCGATACCTGCCAAGAGTTTACACCGTAGAGAAAAGTGTGTAATGTATACACTGCGCTCTCTTCCGTGAGTTTTTCCTCTTTCTTTCCAAATGCGCTCCCAGCAGCTCCGCAACAACTCAGAGTAGCGCTGACTGAAATCTCATCCATGGTTTTCCTATACACTGGTCTGCTATTCGTAGCCTCTACTCCCGACGAGCGGACGTTCGTATCTCCCTCTTCGTTCACTCTTGCGAAACGAAAATTGCTTCACCCGCGACCAAAAGGCTGAGATAGGATATATAGACCTCTCCTTAATCAGCTGGTCTTCACGAGTTTTTCTCTTTTTCCCGCAACAAGCAATCCACTCTCCACTCCATCCCCTTCCCTCCCCTTCCAACCCCATCTTCCCTTCTTCCCTTTGGGTCTCTAGCCATCTAGCCAAGGTAGCTACCTCTATCTTAACTTACTACAATGCGTGCCTCCATCCGTGCTGCTTTCATTGCCGCCGCCGCCGCCCTTGTGGCCCTCCAGGTGGCTCAGCCCGTCTCTGGTCACCTTGTCGACCGCGAGGTGTTCGAGAACATCACCCCCACTCTCTACGACTACTCGCGTCGTGATGCATCGGCCACCGCCATCGTTTCGACGACCTCAACCGCCCCCACTGCCACCGCCACCCCTGGTTCCGGCTGCCAAACCAACAGCGACTGTGCCTCGGGCTCGTGTGACCAGGGCAAGTGTGTCCCCCAGACCGGCACTGGCCAGAACAACTCGTTCTGCACCACCGACCAGCAGTGCAAGAGCTCGTCGTACTGCTACCGCGGCTCGTGCCAGGACATCAAGCAGGACGGCCACGCCTGCTACAAGGACTCTGGCTGCGCTTCCGGCAACTGCATCAACAAGCGCTGCATCGCCAACGCTTCGCAGCCCAACGGCTCACGCTGCACCAAGTCGACCCAGTGTGTCAGCGGCTCGTTCTGCTCCAACACCAAGTGCGAGACCATCAAGCCCGCCGGATCGTACTGCTACAAGAACCAGGGTTGCACCTCCAACATTTGCGTCAACAACAAGTGCTCGTCCAAGGGTCTCGCCAAGCTGGGACAGTTCTGCCAGAGCCACAACCAGTGTGTTTCGAACTTCTGCTTCAAGAGCGCCTGCAGGGCTAAGCGTCAGCGTGGCCTCCCTTGCTCGATGAACGAGACCTGCATCAGCAACAAGTGCCGAAAGAACCGCACTTGCGCCTAAGCAATTCCTTCCTCGTCTTTCAGTCTGGAATGATATCTAGTTCGCGCTAGACCCACTCTCCGTCCCCGCTCCCCCCTTCTCTCACGCCTCTGGATCAATGTCCCTCTTTGTGATTCTACACACTTGTAGCTGAGTGGGACACGATCCTCTCTTCATTCGTCTTCATACTACTTTTCTTTAGTTTGGGAAATAATAGTCAGGGCTTCTGTTGTTTCCCTTTCCCTGCTTGCGGTCGTTGCTCGTGCGCTCGGCTTGCTTGCTTGTCGTCTTCTTTGATGCTTTCCTCGAAATGGCAGTCTATAAATCACCTCGCCCTTTGGTTTCTGCTTCGAATTTCAGGTTGATGATGCCTGCCCAGCGTACAAACTCGTTCTTGCGTTGCGCTTCTCCTTCAGGGAAATTCAGCCAGTCTTTCCCCAGTGAAGTTTCATTGCGTTCTAGGTCGGCCTTCGGTGCTGTAGACACAAAGCTGGGCGCAGAGTGAGGGCGGGCTCAAGCAGAATCCACACAGCCCACTTTTCTCGTGGGAATTTGGCAAGGCCAAATGCGTTGAAAAAGATGGGCAAAAACTCATGCACCACGAACGTCCTCCCCCCCTCCTTCCTGCCCTGCTCTCCTCTTGCTTAACCTACACTGACCTCACCGCCGCGTTCGCGCTGAGCAAAGCGGTGGGGAGAGATCTCCGGCATCTTGCATCCCAGCCTCTTGGCTCGGTGGACAAGATCATGCTCTTGGGAGCGACCGCGTTTGGCTTGTGAGGCTATAGGGCTGAGGGAGTGTGAGAACTGTGTAATGTAGATGTCAAACAATGCAGCCGAGGGCTCGGATTAAAAAGAAACTTTTGGCCCAATCTGGCACGCGCAGAGGCGGGCAGTGGTGCAGAGATGCATAGATCTGCACGATGCATGCAATTCGGAGGGCGGAGTTGGACAGCTCGTTCGCTCGACCCACCGCAAGCGTTTTTGGTTGCTTTTTTTTTCCGGTCTGAATCCGTCGCCGAGTGCTTTGCCAGTTTAGATCTCTACGATAAAGCAGGCTCGGGATCTTGTATGCGCATCGGTTGTGGGCAAACTTGCCCGATCAGTTTTGTTGCACCCGATGGACAGCAGTGTCAGATCGCAGATTGTAGACCCTTGTTCGTTGGGCACAAGGGTCAGAGTATAGAAGAGTCAGTGAGGGGTCGAGGCCGAGTGCTCTGTGTTCCGGACTCGGATGACTGTAAGCTCGGAATCGTCGCTGTACAAATGATGTTTGCATTGGATGGATATGGAGGCCTTAACATGACGTGAAAATGCAAGAAACAGAACGACGAAGCACAGTGCGAACGAAAGAGGCAAAAGGTGACACAAGACGAGCATAACGGTGCCCTGCTCAGTCCTTCTACTTGTTCTCCTGATCATCGTCCGCCGTTTCAGCTTGAAGTTGGGGTATGGGAGCGTAGTACATCAGCACGGGCTGATGCTTCTTGAACGCCTCGTGTGCGATCTCGATCGCTTTTTGCAGCGTCGATGGGATCATGGTGCCCTTGAGCTTGTTCAGCGTCGCACCATACAGACAGTTGTCCGAGTCGGTCTGGTCCTCTTCTACCGTCGTATACGGTGGCACATTCCTTGCATACACATTGGGCGTGTAGTAGGTCTCCTCGTTCTGTCCTGGGACCATGTAGCCGCCATGGAACCAGAACGGTTTCTCGCCTGCCGCGATCTCCTTGAGCTTTCCAGTCCCACCTTTGTTCTTCTTGCCGGCATTCTTGGCAGAGTTTTGCGATTGAAAGAGGGAGAAGTACTTGCGTGAGAGTTTTTGGTGCGCTGCTTGCGGGGAGAGGAACTGGATGGTGCGCGGGGAGCAGAGGAGGGGGGAGTGGTCGTCCCACTCGCCCTCGAATCGACCGATGGCGCCGGGCCATGTGTTCTCAAAGGCGTAGGCAATGTCCGAGAACTCAAATGCCAGCCAAAGCCCTTCGTTCATCATCTTCGGATACGCACCCCAAAACATGGCCCGGACCGTCTTTCGCCTCATCCACGCATTCATAAACAACGCGGCGAGCACGCCAGGCCTCGACTTGTCGAGCACCACCACATCCATGTCCATCCTCGACCCGATCGTGTGCGAGAAAAACGCACTCTCCGCCAGCTGCTGCGACGGCGCACCTTGGTCGATCTGGCGTTTGAGGAACGAGACGAGGTACTGCGAGGCACGGTCGACGGGTTTGGCTTTGGAGCGGAAGAAGAGCGTACCAGTGGATGCAAAGGTGGGGTGGGAGAAGAGGAGGGCGGGGTTTTGGAGGAAGACCACCTGCGGGTCGACGATGAGGATTTCTTGAAAGGACGAGGCGAGGAGGGCGAGCGATTGGCGCTCCCATGTTTCCTTGAGACCGGGGTAGCGGCCGGCGTCATCTTCGAGCTCGGCGGTGAAAAGTGGGAGGGTGTCGATGTCAAAGACGGAAACGCGGCCGAGGGATTTGAACATATCGACGAGGGCAGATGGGAGCTCGTCGTCGGTGTGATGGTAGATCTCGACAGGGAGCAGGCAGCCGTGTAGCTCGCGGAGGACGGTGATGGTCTGAATGGCAGCAAGAGCTGTGTAGCGCGAGACGGCCATGACGATTCCGCGCCTCCTTCCACCCCTCGCCTCTTCTTCCGCTTGCGCTGCTGTGAGCAACGCTAAAGTCTGGTTGGCAGACAGAACGCCTGACCTCTTCAACTGCGCCTTGACCGTCGCTTCCACCGATGACGCCAGCGCACCTTTGGACGCTTGCTTGTTCGCATTGTTGTCAGGATCCACGTGCAGCGCCTGCCTTCGAATTTCCGCCGCACCTGGTGCAAAAGACCACAACTTCTCCTCGATCCTTTCCAGCCTCCCGATCTGATGGGTCCTCGCGAGCTCAGCATAGGCATGCGCTCGGAACCCCATCTCCTTGAACCCATACCGCTCGTCCACTTCTACGGGATGTGTCATGATATAGTCGGTCCAGATATCGTGTGCAGCAGCATCGAGCGCTCGCACGTGCATGCCGAACATGGGCGAGAGTGATGGGTGTAGCTGTACAGCGAGTCGCAAGAGCCATACGACAAATACGAGCAGGCATAGCCCTTTGATTTTTGCACCCATGCCGCGAAGGCGGACATTGCATGGCTTGCCGCTTTGGCCTCCAAGGAGGTTGGAGAAGTTGGCGACCACCATCTGTGTTGATGTGCGAGCAGCTGATGCGCTTGCTTGACTGTGTGTAGGTAGGCGTATCAATGCTTGCTGTTTCCGTATTATTCCTCTGCTATTGTAGTTCCAAATGATAGCGCTGGATCGATGTGCTTGACCTGGTCGCAACGAATCTGGAGATATGGTGTGAGTGCGAGCGTAGACGAAGAAGGCTGTTTGCCATATGATGCGCTTTGAGGCAAGTGGAGAGAATGCGTGTACGCGAAGATGGTGGCGAGGTAGATCAAGTGCAAAAAAAGTAATGGCGAGCGGAGCAGAATCAACAACTTGATCGCCATAGGACACACTTGGAGCACTCTAATCTCTCAGCGGACACTGAATGCTAAGCTGCGGATAAGGTGACCGAGAAGAAACACAGAAGCGAGAGTGGAGAGCGGAGAACCACAGAGACAAAAGAAGACAAAGAACAACACCAACGCAAAAAAAGCAACACTTGACTGGGCTAGGCTGGTTCAGGGTCCTCGCTCTCAGGATTTGGACGGTGCACGAATTGCAAAGACAGAAAGACGGGAGGGAGCGTCGGACATTATTATCAGCGTGCTTTGCGCTGTCAGAAGAATTCGCAAAGGCGTGGCAAGGATAGATTGCAGCCAAAACGTTTGTGAATGCGCTCCAAAGGAAAGCGCAGGTTGCAGAAGCGGAGCAAAGCAGGTTTGGCTTTGCAATTCCATCTGCAGGATCCAGCGCAAGACCGAGTGAGGGCTCGGAGCTCAATTCCCCTCCCTTGCGCCTGTAGCCCTGCCCCTCTTTCGCCTGCTGCCGCGGTTGAGAGGTCTTGACAATACCCCCCTCCGTGTTGCCTCTCTCTTTTGCGCTTTTTCTCACGGATTCGGCGGCCGTCGGCATGAACGAAACCGCCTGAAAGAGGTATGCCGAACACTAACACATAGCCGACGCTCCCAACAACACGGTGGACCAAGACGAAGCAGAGCAGAAAACACGCAGTTCTCGAAGAGGTGCTGGTACGGGGCTGAGCAGGGTGTAGAGATCGACAAGATACATTGTGACCGCTGTTGTAGCTGCGAAGACAGCTGGAACTGTGGACGGAACTGTTGTGCATGAGACGGGATGGGAAGTGCATTTCACTTTACACGGAGATGCATCTGGCCTCGAACCCGTCCAAGCTCTTGGCAAAGGCCGTGTCCACCAGCCGTGCCCACTGTTCGGGTCGGTGTCGAGAAGAAGTCTTCGACTATCGCTCCTCGCACAATATCTCCAACAGATAGATGGTACGGTTGACGAGCGCAACAATGCCATGGACGGAGAGATGCGATCGTGTAGTCTCCTGATTGGGGAAGAGCGGCAGCACGTGGGAGGAGCGGTTGGTTGCCTTGCACAGGAGTTTCGTTTCAAGCCATGGGTTCCTTGTGTAACTCAGTGAAGCCAAATCTTAACTTTCCAAACCGGCCTCGTGGCAAATCGCACTCGGCGATGGGGCAGGCGTGCATCACGTGGTCGGAGAGGGCGTGCGCGTCTGGGCTGAGCCTATCGGCCGGGATCTCTCTCCCGCTGCGCGAGTGTTTCACCTCGCGATCGCCGCGCTCTCTCCTCCTTCCTCTCCTCCATCTCGTCTTGAGCCGACAGCGGCAATCGCTCGTTCAGTGCTCGCTTCTTTTGTGCCCACCCTGTATCTCCACACCCTTGCCGCTCGTTCCTGCGCTCGACCGGCCCCCGTCACGGCGGGCCGGGAGCCTCCTCCGAGCCCAAGGACCTCACGGGTCTTTGCCTGCAATCCATGATATGTCTCAGTCTCGCACGAGTGTTTCCGCCGATAGGCTAGCCGGGATGGAAATATTCAAACCAAATTCGAGCAGTACAGTACTGTACTGTATGTAGAAGACTCGGTTCGCCAGCACAGTCTCGCTGAAAAACATCGACTCACAGCAGCATCAGAAGAACAAGAAAAGGAAAACTTAAAAAAAACAAAAACAAAAACAAAAACAAAAAAAATGGGGACCTTTGTCGACTTATCGTGTTCTCAGTTCGGGACGTACAAAGAATCATGCAGTTCGGTCAAAGCCACATCCCTTGGCCTCAAGTGCCTTCTAATCGCCAAGAACCTGACACTCACTGTGTCGAGAGCAAGACCGAGAAGGCCAAGGAGATGGTCAACAGAATTACAGCCAGAGAGCACACTTTGAATTGCTCTCTCACTCGAATTGTCCGTGACGCTGCCGAAAAGCTCGCACACGGCTCCAGCGTTGCACAATGTGCCGGACACGCCAACGAGGAAAGCACGAAGAGGTTGCGCCGTTCCAGGCATCGTGCAACAAACGTGACTCTCGGTTCTGTCTCGCTCGCTCGCGTGGCCTTCCCGTTGCACTCTGCAGGTACAGTATGCCAGACTGGGCGCGTTCTCGGTTAGACCAAAGTACAGTAACACTATCTGCGCTCTAGCCTGATAGCATCACGACGCTCTCAGTCTCCACTCTCTGGAGCTTGATGCGATTCGCCTCGTTGCCCCCCTTCATTTCCTGCTCCGACTGTGATTCACATACTTCTCCTCGCTTCCCGTGCAACGCCTTCTCTAGCTACGCCCGCTGGTGACTTTTTACGCCCAAGTAAGCTCCTATCTTCCGTTCCATTGTCACACATCCTCCAGGTCAATCTGGTCTCCCGCTCGCATCCCCATCAAGTATCTCCCCGCCGTCGTTTCCTACCGACAATCAAGTTGGTATCTAGCCCATCCAGTTGCCCCTGTCTGCAAGGGAACGACGTCGGAACAACGTAGACTAGCAAGATCGCTTTGAGGAGCGAGAAGAGGAGCCGCTGAGCACCACTGCTCAAACATCACATCATGGTCACGGACCGT
Organism: Ustilago lituana; assembly: GCA_928869825.1. NCBI lineage: Eukaryota > Fungi > Basidiomycota > Ustilaginomycetes > Ustilaginales > Ustilaginaceae > Ustilago > Ustilago lituana. Next base: position 742,218 of record CAKMYA010000007.1, read on the forward strand.
ATCCACTCGCCCATCAGCCAGGGCAGCCCAGCAGACGGAAGCACACTCACTGCAAGGCCTGCGAAACCAGCAAGAGCTGCTTCCTACAGCATTGACCTTTCAGCAAACCTCACAGACTCAGCGATACCTGTTCACCAACAAGACGTGCAGGCGCAACAGTTGTTTGAACGCAACCCGACCACCCCAACTACACCCACCTTTATCCTCTCACCACCGAACCTCTTTGGCGGTGGCGACAAGGACAAGGCTGGTGAGCACATGCTGCTCGGCGGCTGGATCCGAAGCAAGAGCTTGCAGAAGGCTCCCAAGCAGCGACCATCGCTACACCGTCCTTCTACCTTGCTCTCGGCTGACGAAAAGACCGACGTTGCCTCGCTAGCGTCGGACGCGAATGAAAAGGGCAAACTTGCGGCAGGGCGAGCAAGCAACGGCTTCTTTGGGCTGCCCTCCTTGAGGTATATGCTCTATACAAGAAAGGGGCGCAGAAGCGTCGCTCTGAATGTGCGAGCTTGGACCACCTACAGGACTGTACTTGCTCTTGTCCTTCTGCTGCTCTTCTCTGTCAAGCTCCTCTTTGCGCCTTCTCCTGCTATCGAGCGCGGCGTCAATGGCGAGCTCACCAAGCACAAGGCGACCGACGCCGTCTTCCTCGACACCTGGATCGACCACGTCATCCACCACCCTGTTCGAGCCAGGGACAAGGCTGGCTTTGCAGAGATGGGCTTGAGGACCGAAATGTATTCGCATCTCCTTCGTCATCCTACACTACCCAACTTTGACCGCATGGAAAGGGCGCTCTGGCCTTTTGTCCCCGGAATCAACCAGCTCAGAAAGTGGTGGCAGGCTTCCGTCCAGGCCAAGCCCACTCCGTATGCTGTCGACTCTGTTGAAACACCTTCCAAGGTCGAGTTGGTTTCGCGTGCTTTTGGTCACGGGCCGACCAGACAGCGTGGATCTCGAGGTATTGTCATGTCGCTCGGCTACAAGGGCTCTGTGTTTGCCTCTCAGTTCATCTCAATCATCCGTGAAAAGCACCGCAACGACATCCCTATCGAGCTCTACTACTATGGCGACTCGGATCTCCCCGCCAAATACCGCGACTACCTCACCAAGACCTACCGCAACGTGCGCTGCATCGACCTCGAATCGCTCGCCCTCTTCGACCCGGATCTCGTCCAGCTCGAACGCCAAGGGTTCGCCATCAAACCCTTCGCCCTCCTCGCCACCAATTTTACCGAGGTTATGCTCGCCGATGCCGACGCCATCTTGCTCGAGAACCCCGACCGATTCTTCGAGGAACCCGGCTACCTCGATAGCGGCACCCTCTTTTTCCATGACCGCGACCATCTCCGCAAAGGTGCCGATGACATCATCCAAGAGTTTATGAACAACCAGCTCTCCCTCCGCGGTCCGTCGCCTCGACTGGCACAGAGCGAGTTCTGGAAGAAGAAAGGCATCTTTGAGCAAGAGTCGGGCATTGTGGTGGTGGACAAGAGGAAGACCGACGTTTTTGCAGCGCTGCTGTTCACCGCATGGCAGAACATGGGAGAAATCAGGAAGAAGACGACGTACAGGATCTGGTGGGGTGACAAGGAGACGTTCTGGCTGGCGTTTGAGTTTTCCAATTTCCCTTACTACTTTGTGCCGAGGTATGCCCAGGCCATTGGGACGACGAGGAGGAGAACCAAAGCTGAGAGGATCGCTGCGGCAAAGGCGGCAAAGGCGAAAGCGGAAAAGGCAGAGAAGGGCAAAACCGGTGAGGCAGGTGAGGGAGGTGCGGCAGCAGGAAAGGAGGAGGAGGGGGAAAAGAAGGTCAAGCTTGAGGAGGACAAAGCTAAAAAGATTCCCGTCCTATTCGACGACGCTGGTGACGTCATCCCCGCTCCCGCCGCTGCTGATCTCGACGAAAACCCGTTCAAAGAAGGCATCCAGCCGGGCCAGCCGGAAGCAAAAGCCAAGGCCGAGCCCGCTCATCCTGACGACAACGCTGCTCCTCCCCAAACAGACTCCAGCAAATCCCCCTTCTCCTCCTCCTCGGACCTCGAAGAAGAAGAAGAGTTCTGCTCCGAGCACCCGCTCCACTTCCTCGGCGCCGACGCTGAAGACGCCAATCACGACGGCCTCCTCGACACGCTCACCCTCGGCCGCCCTGCCTGGTTCAACGGCGGCATCCTCGACATCAAAGTGCTCAGCGACGAAATCTACATCCAACCCAACGCCTTCACCCTCGACGGCGCCTGGGAGTTCCTGTTCGAAGAGGAAAAGTGGTGCATCCGGAACTACACCCTGGGAAATATGAAGGAGTTCGATCTCACCGATAGGATCGATGAGATTAAAGGGATCGCGAGGAAGGCAGAGGATAGATTCAGGAGCAAAATTCCGAAGGTGAAGAGTGTGAAGCAGGCCGTGTTGGAGGATAAAAAGTAACTTGGCATCGTTGCTTTGGCCTCACTTGGATGGGATACTACCTCTATGGAGTCACCGTTGACAATTGTACAAGCATTCACCCGTTCATCCAGTCATTCATCTGTTCATCCACTTACTCCATCATCCCGTCAGCATTCGTGTGCCCTTACGTGTCAGTCTGACCCTCCCTGTTATGACCCTCAACCGGTGAGATTGCGATTGCACCACAAACCAAACCAAAGGGCAACCCCATCTCATGCTACACCTGAGGCTCCGCCTTCACTGCAAAGTGCTTTGCTTCTGGCACCTCATCATCGTCCGAATCCACCGCATCACCCTCCCTCCTTGCCCTCTTCCCCTTACCCCCTGCTCCCCCTTCTCCGCCCACCTGCTGTTCCTCAGCCTGTCTCTTCTTGTACAGCCTCGATCCGGGCACCTTCTCCGGGTTCATACACTGTTTCTGCCTTTTATCGATCTCTTTCACCCTCTCCACGTCGTCTGCGCCCTTCCCGTTGCCTGTGTAGCCGCCGGCCTCCCGTGCGGTGATGAGCGCTTCAATGTCGTCCAGGACCTTCTCCAGTTCTGAGCGGGGCATGCCAAGAGGTTGCGTTTCTAGGAGCGCGTCTTCGAACTCGAGGGACGCGGCGGGGTTGGAGGCGGCTGCGGCGGCGAGGATCTCGTCTTCGGCCGCTTTGGCGCCGGCTTTGCCTTTCGTTCTTCTTGCTAGGGCGATCTTGGCCTTGGCTGCACGCGCGGCTTCTGCTTCGCGAAGAGAGATCCGCTTGGCCTTGGCGGAGAGCGAGACGGTGCGAGCGCGCGCCTCCTTCGCATCGAGCCACTTGCTAACCAAGTTGCGACCCGCCTCTCCCGTCCCCCTAATGCACGCCAACGCGATCTGTGAAGGGCTGTACACGAACTCTGCATCGGTCAACCTCGAATTGCCCAACTTGACCTGCGCCGCCGCCGCCACTTTGTGCACTTGCTCCCTTGTCAATGCGCCTTCTTTGAGAGATTGCAGATCCAACACCAACCCATACAGCGCCCTGTGCGCCCCCACCACCGCATACTCAAACTGCAGACTCTGGCTAACCAGAAACTCCAAGTCCAACACCGTCCTTCTGTTCTCCTCGACAACCGTTGCATCCGTAGCCGCCTTCCCTGCGAGCTTGCGCGCGAACTCGGAGAGCGACAGCGGGTAGTTCTCGGCTTTGGACGCGAGAAAGATGCACGTGATGACAATGTTTTTCGGGTGGAAGTCCATGCAGGTGTTGCGAAGGTAGAAGCGTTTGACGAACGTGGTGGCGGTGGCTTCGACGAGTTCGGGGAGGCCGAAGGCGCGGACGATCTGGACGACTTTGACGAGGTAGTAGGTGATCAGGGCGAGCTCGTCGTCCACGGAGAGGAAAGGGATGCTGGTGGTGGAGGAGGAAGAGTCGGCGTTTTCTTCGTTCCACAGCGCCTCGAGGCGTCGGCGGGCAGCTTTGTTGCCGGTCTCGCGGATGTTGGCAAGGGTGGAAGGGGAGAAGCGCCAGTTGCGGGCTTGTGAGGATTGGGCGTACGCGGAGGAGGGACCAAAGGGTGGGGGGAGGGTGGGGGTGGAGGCGATCTCGATGGGGCGCATCGAGGCGGTGGTGTAGGACGGGCCGGCTACGGCCGATGAAGGAGGAGCCGGGCTGGGGTCCGCTTTTACCTCGGCCATTCTTGCGAGGCGTATGCAGTCGGAACAGGGTGATGACGGCGACAAGACGACTGGAAGGAAGACCGAGAAGTGCGAAGGATATGCACAAGATGAGCATTCGCATGTGGAGCAAGAGAGTGTAGTGGCACGTGACGTTGCCTGATCTTGAAAGTGCATTCAAGCCGATGGCCTCGCATCGGGCGAGTACATTTTCAACGCCCTTTTTTTAGGCGTACTTTTTGTGAGCGCTTGAAATGCTGTCGTGACACAGCAATTCCGCAGGAAATTGCTCTCACCGCGAGTCTCAGCAGGTTCACAAAGACAGGCCACACCGGGCACAACTCACTTCGCACCGTCTACACAAAGGCTCTATTGCACATCTCGCTACCTCGTGTTGCGACGGGCCCTGGCTGTGTATACATACACACGCACTTGCTGGCCAATGTGAACAGAAAAATGGATACTGTACGTAGGAAAGACCCTTGAATTGATCGACACTGCATCCGAGGATTTCTTTCAACCAGGGACAAAAAAAGAACAAAAAGCTTGGCGAAACCCTGCCCAAGCTGACCCACACCCAAACACCGTCATCCTCGCTGCCTAGCTGACTGCGAAGGCCACGCAGGTGCAAGCCTCGCTCTCCCTTCCATTCCTGTGTCTCCGACCGTGCGTGCTGCGGAGACCGAATCAACCCCCCCCCCCCCCAAAGGAATATGAGAACAGGGGTGGGGCGAGGAGAAAGCAAAAGAAAGAAGAAGATTTCGCCAGAACTGCAGCACACCGCACGCGAGCGAGGCTTGGCAAACGATGCGCCCGATCCGCCGCCTGAACCTGAGGCAGCTTTTCGGTAAGGTAGGCAGCGCAGCGGAAAGGCTTGGCAAAGAATCCAATCGCACAACAATCGAAAGTTTCGTCGGCTGTCCTCGCGTACGTCGAGTGCAGCTCGTGTGCAAAGTGTCGACAAGACGGGCAACGTGGAAGAGAAGGAGAGAAAACGAGGGTGATTGCTACGGTGGCTGCCTTCGGTGCCAGCAGCCGACCGTCGGACGATCTGCAGGTTTCAGACCACCCACGCAAGGCCGCTCACTGAACCGTCTCGAAGAACAGCAGAGACAGACTGACCAAGTCGGAGCCCGGACCGCACATGAGAAGACCACAAGGACTACATCCCATCAACGATATACCTCCCAGCACCACATGTACTCAGGCCGAGACGAAATAGGTGTGCCACTTGCTGTTGCAGCAGCTCGGTGACTGGTGTGGCGACATATGAACTGGTGGAACGTCGGAGCGGGAAGCTTGATCGAGTTTTTGCGATGCACATGTGCGCACTCGAGCGGGAGGTTGAGTTGATCACCGCAGTCGCAGCTTTGACGACCACGCTGCAAGCGTGCAGTGTCTCGATCGGACGACGAAGTCACCGCAATTCTGCTCTGCTCACACCTCAAACGGGGAGGTAAAGGTGCTGCAAGGCCGAACGACGATGAACGTGATTTGATGCAATGAGGCAGAGGAAAGAGGCCGTTTATAGGCGATATGCGAGCTGCATGTTGCACATCACGAACTTTTTCTTTCGCGGGAAATTGCGAAAATTTGCTTTGCTGGTAAAGTGTGGTTGGACGACCGCGAACTGGAACAGAGATAGAGTACACTGTTATACAAGCGCGTGTCTCAATCTGCTGGCTGCAAACGCCTTGTCACAATTCGGACTAGGACAGCTGCCGACGCGCGTGTCTGGCTGCAACCGCAAGGTCATTCATTGCACCATCAACGTGAAGTATGGCCGGAGAATCACACTCATCACAAAGGAACAGGAATAGAAGAAATAACAATTGCCTAACTCTGAGGAGTCGCTCACGAGCTCCCAGCCGTGGCCGTAAGGGGCACGGGCGGTCAAGCATCGCATGAAAGCAGGGCGAAGTGCATGGGAGACTGAACAAGACATGAGAAGACATGAACAGCAAGCGGAACAGGGAATGAAGGTAACAGGGATGGGAGAGGTGGGCGAATCGAAGCACACCACCTCTGATGGCAAGTGTGCACGAGATGATGATGGTGAAAGAAGAGTACACGCTGGCATCACTCAGTGCTTTGTGTACACGTTTGTGCTTTTCGGTCAGCACTGCTGACACATGTACATGTTGAAGAACACGGCCAAGACTTGTGAGTGGAATTCCTCAGCCGAGACGACACGTTGAAGTCAGCGAATTCATCTGCTCCACCATCAACGTGAAGTATGGCCAGAGAATCACACTCATCACAAAGGAACAGGAATAGAAGAAATAACAATTGCCTAACTCTGAGGAGTCGCTCACGAGCTCCCAGCCGTGGCCACACAGTGTGCGAGTGGCGTACCGTATGGTGTGACGGTCACGAGCTGAGGCTGGAGGCAATGAGAGCCAAGTCCCAGGAGAAAGGTAAAGCGGCAGAGTCACAAGTCACGCCAGGTGATGGTGTCGAGACGCAGAGGGGCTGAGGCATTGGAGTACAGGGCTGCTCGAGTGGTAGTGGCTCTGTCAGCGGCAGACCGGTCGATGTATCAGCGGAAGCAGTCACTGTGCCAATGGCCAAGACCCCAGATGGTGTCAGCGTCAACGCCATTGGAGGCAGCCCAAGTGGCAGCCCCCCGGCGAAAGGAGTGGCCCGAGTACGCTGCAGAGGGGATGCAGCAGAACTCGAGGCAATGATGGAGCATGGCAGCGAAGGAGGCACGACTGAAGGGTTGGCAACCCTCCAGCATGAAGAGTGGCTCATGGGGCGCACGGCAGTGGCAGATGACGTGGAGGGCTGACACGGCGCAGGTGCTAAGGGGAACAGCAGGCGCTGTGAGCATGACACCCCGCCGAAAAGGGTCCGTCTTACTGACGGGCAAAGTGACTGTGGCATAAGAGCCATCGTTGGCAAAGGAGACCGAAGAGATGGTGAGGATGTGGTCATGGGAGCCTTGCACTTCCCAAGTGAGCTCACCTGCATGAAGGAAGCAGGTGAAGGCGAGGCAGAAGGCTGCTCGAAAGGTGCGGCGGTCGTGAGCAGAGGGGCAGATGGAAGGAAGGGCATGCACGAGTTGCCGCAGGAGGGGGAGGGTGATAGGCAACTTGGCGGCAGGGAGGGGATCGCCAACAACCCACTTGAAACCTTGTACGACATGCTCCAGGCGCTTGGAGTCAAAGGCTGAGGTGGGGAGACCAAGATTGATGTGCCAGGACTTGAGCATGGAGAGGTCACGTTTGAGGGTGTTGTACGACTTTCCTGCAGTGTGATGGTGCGCAACCCACTCAATGAGGGAGTGGGGTGAAGCAGGGAAGGGGTGGGTGAGGCAGAGCACAGAGGCAGTGAAGGTGGTGAAGTCATTGCACACAGCAACAGATCTCGCACGAGTGCTGGGTGCGAGGCCGTTCCAGAGGAGGAGAGCAGCCTGGTGGGAGAGGCCCGATGCATGAGTGAAGCTCTCTGGCAGTTGAACTGCAGTAGGGCGAAGGCGAGCAGGTAGCACTGCTGGATGAAAACAAAGCGGCAGCGGGAGAGAGCATCAGCAAGTACATTGGCAGCAGAGCTGACACGAACTGGGACTAGGTCAATGTGTCGCCGCAGGCACAGCGAGAAGATCTCGCGAAAGAGAACCTGGGTCTGAGCATCACGGATGGAGCCCTTGCGGAGACCAAACTCGATGTTCTCGTTGTCCACGTGGATGACAACACGACGAGGGCCAGTCCAGAGAGGTGAGAAGCAATGGAGGGCCTCGAGGAAATGAATGTCCTTATGCCAATGGCGACGAGAGAGCTCGTGCGAGAAGGCAGCAGAGGGGTGTTCCATGCTGCCCCAGTGACCGCCGATGCAGCGCTTGGAGGCATCTGTCCAGATGTGCTCGACGAGAAGCGGTGAGGGCTGGAGGAGCGAGACACCATCCCAGGAGTGGAGGGTGTCGATCCACCAAAGCAGCTCAGCACAGGTAGCCTTGCTGATCTGTCGACCAAAGGGGGCACTGCGGTGCGAGCGTACAGCATCATATAGGTGGCGAAGGAAAGTGCGGCCATGAGGGGCAATCCATGTGACGAACTGGAGGTGGCCTGCAACCTGCTGGAGTTCGAGCAGGGAGGCACGACCTCGGTCGACGATGCGTGAGCAACGCTGTAAGATCTGTTGGCAACGCTGCGGTGTAATGGAGGCGGTCTGGGCAACCGAGTCAAGCTCAATACCGAGGATCTCGAGCTTGGTCATGTCCCAGAAGGTCTTCTTGCGACTGATCCTGAAACCCAGGGCTGCTGCTGCAAGGCTGAGTACCTGGACCGGTGTGGCAGCGTCAGCAGAGGCATCTGAGGTGCCAAAGAAATCATCAAGGTAATGAGATACATCGGAGTGCGATACCAGCGACTGTGACACTGCCCGTAATGCAAAGGAAGCTAGCCAATGTAGGAATTCGGCGAAAAGGTTGAACAGGAACGGCGACGAGTGGCCTCCAAACGCGAGCGCACACTCCTGATAATAGTGGCCATCAAAGTGGATGCCCATGAGTCGAGCATCCGACTCGGCCACTATGACGTGCCGAAAAGCATCCTCCAAGTCTGCTTTCCACAGAGAGGCACTAGGATGTTCGCGAACAAAATCCATGATGGCATTGAGACTCTCATAGCAGATGGTGACAAAAGAGGTGCTGATGCCATCGTTGATGGAAGGCAGACATGAGCCTGGCTTGCGAGGGTGAGAGAGGTGGTATATGGTCCACCTCTTGTCGCTATGGGGCTTGGGGATGACGCTGACAGGGGAGCAGACGAGTTGAATGTTGCTGGGGTCAGCAACGTGGCGGAGACGGCCTTCGAGCAGGCAGGCTTCGATCTCCTGATGCAGGTGGTCCACATCGTCGGAGTCCATGGGCAAGTTGGTGACGGTGAGACGTGCAGTGGATCACAGAGGTCCGTCATAACCAAGCTTGACGCCATGGCGAAGGGCACCCCACAGCTGAGAGGTGAAAGCCTGGTCAGGGTAGAGATCCAGGAACTGAGACCAGTGACGAGGATCCAGAGTGCTGACTGTGGCGGGAGAATCGGTCGCATCGAAGATGGGTTGCGCGCACAAGGTATTGGGTCTTGGCGGTGGTGGGGAACCTGTAAGCAAGGAGAGAAGTTTGTTGGCGGTGAGGTCAGGAGACAGGTCGACAATACCAGCAGCGAGGGAAGCCAGGGCTGGAGGGGACGTGTGTGGAGGTGGTGCCTGCCAAAGTGTGGACGTTGGAGGTGTTCCGGACCTATGGAAGGACACCGGCGGTGTCTCCGACCAAGAAGGGAGAAGAGGCATGCCTGGAGGCGGTGCTGGCTTAGGCGCAGACATTGATGGTGTCACGGACCGGCAGGGGTACACGATTGAAGGCTGTGCGGGCCAGGACGACACTGTTATGGGCGGTGGGGGCCAAGGAGAAGACGTTGACGGTGTCTCGGACCTGGAGGGCACGCTTGCCGGCGGTGCCTGCCAAGGCGACATGTCACCTGAGTGAGGGGGCATACTCACCATCAGTTCGCCTTCTTGACAGGTTGGTTGGCAAGAGGCTTGCCAGCAAAGGCGGTGCACTGGGGCAGGGGGTGAGTGCCTTTGCAGTTGATGCAGGTGTGAGGGCGTGTGCACCCTGAGCAAGCTATGCCAGCATTGAACCATCTACAAGGTTCAGTAGCGCTAGGTGCCGTCGAGCGAGTGAGGCGGTTGGGGCGTGATGCATGCTGCTGGCGAGAGCTGGAGCTCGATTCGCCACGGTTGGACGCCGAGGAAGGGTAGGATGTCTTGAGGAAGGGATAGAGGACCCAGCTGCTGATGTGGGGGTCGTAGGACGCCCACTCGTGAACAGCCGAGGTGCCAAACCGTTGTCAGCAGACAGCGAGGTGATAGTCTGCAACGGCATGCCAAGAGTAGAGATGGTCACACTCAATGAGGTGCTCAAGGTGAGCAAGGAGGGCCTCGTTGAGGGCTAGGTTGCTGGTATGACGCACTCTGATGGCGACGTAGACGAGCCAGACCTGGGCAAGGGCAGCGATGTTGGGGATAGCCTTGACGAAGGCAGACGTGTGAGAGTCGATGGTGTCCTCGAGCAAGGTGAGTTGTCCTGCCTCAAGGGTGAAACCGGAGGGACAGGCAGGCTCCTTGGAGACCCTCGACTCTGGGTTGCGAAGCTTGACCAGGTGCTCAGGCTTGAGCTGGTCACGTTCAACGAGGGCAACGACCTTGGCTGGGACCCAGGCAAAACAGCGAGAGACGGAAAGCGAAGGCAACTCACCTGTGGTAAAAGGGGGTTGACCAGCAGAGGGGAGTGCCAATGCTGCTGCTGGTGGTGCCAGGGGTCCGGGAGGAGGGGGCGGGGCCTGCAACGAGAGGAGTGGGGCATGCGAGGGCACAGGTGCCGATGGAGGAGGAAGGGCCTGGATCACGCGAATGGCGTTGAGGAGCTCGACGTGTTGGGTGGCCAAGTCGCGTTCCAACTGGTTGAAGCGTTGCTCGAGGTCAGCTGAGGGGGCCGAGAAGGGGAAAGGCTCTGGAGCGTCGCGAGTGCCAGGTGAATCTGGCGACAAGACTGAGGAGGGCGGTGAGTGAGAGCGAGAGTGATGAGTGGAAGGGGACCTGACGTTGGGCGGCATGCGAAGTAACTCGGAAGGTGCTGGAGGAGCCACAGGACGACTGAGGCAGCCAGCACAGGTTTTGTTGATGCCACCTTGTAATGTGAAGAACTGCTCAGGCGGCCGATGACGCTTGCAGCGAGCACAAGGATCGTGCGGCGGAGCCATGAGCAAGAACCCTGGAGAGCGTGTGAGATGGTGTGCTAGACCAACAACATGGGAACACAGGGCGAGTGTTGACGGATCAACTAAGAGAAGTCTGTGGAGAGCTTATGGGGGCTTGCCAGGCCACAGCGCAAGGTGCACAGACTGTCGATGGCGACTGATGTGCACATCCGCTCGTCGAGATCAAGTCTTGATGCTGCTGAGCTACGCAGCGATGACCATTCGCCGCGAAAGTCGGCGGTGCTGTCGCTGCTGGGGACCAATCAGCAGATGAAACGACGTGTTTGAGCACGCTGTGCCCGCTGGTACCAGATCTTGGCGCTGCTGGGCCACAGCGATGGTAGCTCACTGCAAGTGTTGGCGGTGCTGTCGCTGCTGGGATCAAGGCAGCAGTTGGTGCGCCGATTGCTCAAAGCAGACCGCTCGCCGGCAGGTCTGTCACCGCACAGGGGTGTTCCCAGCACACGAAGCCGGGGGCAAGCTACCTCTGTGCGAGGCCTGTCGGGTGCAGTTTCGTTACCACACCAATCGTGTTGAGCCGCCAAGAATGGAAATGGAGGCAAGGTCGTGGGCGATCAACCCCATGACGGCAGCTATGGTAGACTGGGGCACTACTCCCAGGATCACGGGTCGACAGTATTTGAGGCAGCTCGCGAGGCCACCAGACTGTGTTACCCTCGTGAGTCGGAGGGCCTGCTGAGCACTCTGCCCTGGACCAAGGGGGTGTCGATCCGAGCGCTATGGAGGAATAAGAGGGGGGGAGGGGGAGGAGGCGGTGCCAGACGACTGGGCAAGGACGGAGAAACCAGACCCCACCTTTCGGCCAAGGCTGGTTGAACTCGTCACCCTCGACGAGTGGGAGACCGCCCAGGAAGGGAAGGGGAGGGAGGGGAGGGAGGGGAGGGAGGGGAGGGAAAGGGAAGAGAACGCCTAGCGGTGGAAGGAAGAGACCCGGAGGCTAGAGAGCGAGAACGGCATCAATGCAGAGCAGTGCGACGTGGGTGAGGCCTGGAAGATGCGCTCAAGCCTGGACGGCGAGCAGAGAGATGCTTGAGGCCGGAGGATCAGGTGTACCGCAGGTGTGCGGGCACCAAGACGAAAGAAAGAAGAAGAGCCACGAGCTGGGAGTACAGCCGCAGTGGCAACAAGTGTCGAAAGTGGTGTACCGCAGACAGTGGTGACGAGAAGAAGTCGAATCGAAGCACACCGCCTCTGATGGCAAGTGTGCACGAGATGATGATGGTGAAAGAAGAGTACACGCTGGCATCACTCAGCGCTTTGTGTACACGTTTGTGCTTTTCGGTCAGCACTGCTGACACGTGTACATGTTGAAGAACACGGCTGAGACTTGTGAGTGGAATTCCTCGGCCGAGACGACACGTTGAAGTCAGCGAATTCATCCGCTCCACCAGCCTCTTGTCGTGGGAACAAGGATAGGGCAGAAAGAAGCGTTGGCTCAGTCGCTGCTGCTGCTAAGCGAGATTACAGGCCCCGTAGGCTCGCAAGGCAATGCTTACTAGTGTTTGTCCCTTGCCGGTCAACCAAAGCACAAGATGCCGAAGCTGGGCGTGCCTGTGTGCTTCGCCATCAACCGATTGAACAAGTCACCGTGTGTCTCGCGGCTGTCCCTGTTCAGGAATCCCAGGCAGGCATTACAGTCTGCTGCGATGGAAACGAACGGGTCTCATCACCACGATCGAGGCTCGCACTACTTGCTTTCTACATCATGGCCCAAAGCTGTCGTGTTTGTGTTGGTCATCCGGAACGCAACCAGCTTCGTGCCAAGCCTCTGCCTTCATAACAAAGCGGCAACGGACAAATGAATGCACTGTCGTCCGTTCCCGTCGTCGATCAAGAATGGCAGAAGCAAGTCAAATTATCTCGAGATGGAATACGAACGCCGGTTGAAATGCAGTTTTGAGAAGGGTTGGAGCACACGCTTGTGGGCCCCTTTTTTATTTGCTTCAATTCAAATCAGCGGTTGCACTGCAATCCTGACTTTGACCTAGACGTTTGAGGAATTTGAGCTGCACCTGCGCTCGGCATGGCTCGGCCTCGTTGGTGAGCTGACGCAAAAGAGTAGTGTCGGAGAAGCCTGCACTGTTCCAGTCTCCAGTCAGAGCAACTGCAGGAGGCGTACATTGCAAGATCGCGTTCAGCCGCCATATTGCAAGACGCACCGCTTTCAAACGAGCGGTCGAGCCTCCCAAACGGATGGATATCTAGGGAGAAACCGAATGTACGACGGAAGACCATGGTGGCAGTGCCGTGCTGTGCAGGCTTCGTATATGAAAGCAGTTTGAGCCTCTTCCCCCCTTCTCTTTCAGGTTTTCAGCCTTCGCTGCTTGGGCGATACGATCGTCCTGACGTTGACAGTGTATGGCGAACGTGACTGCGTGACAGGGCTATGACAGCTTCGAATGAGAGGATGCGGACCGTGCGATGCGTGCGGTGCTGAGAGATTCATCGCCGCGGGTGCATTTGACAGTCGCCGAAGCGTGACTTGCAAACAGGGAAGAATCAGGGATGTGAAACCAACACGAGAGCGTGCTGAAATAGAGATCCAGTTTGGCAAAGGCTGGACGCAAGGTTGAGGCGACGCAAAACCCGCTAAAACTCAATCGCGCGACTCCGCCGTCCAGTGCCACAACGCCCTCGCCAAAGCATGGGAGAGGGAAAGGGAACAAAGCCAACGCAACAGGCAACAGGCAACAGGCAACAGGCAACAGGCAACAGGCAACTGCATCCTGCAATTGGCTGTGCAAATCAAATTTACAATGCAAAGCCAAGCCAGCGGACAAAAAGATCAGCAGCGTCTTTAAACTTGCAATTCCAAGCTATTTAAAAGCTGGTTCTGGGGTCGGGCATGTGGAATTCAAGAGAGGGGGGGTCCGGGACAGGTGCGGTAGCGGCGCTAAGCAACGGCATACAGACAATACGGCCATGCGGTCTACGGTCTGCTGTCTGCATTCTGCTGAGGCGGAGACATCGGTTGTTCTCCTCAAATGCTCTCGCCTCCTTTTCAAGGCTGCTGCCGAGGGAGAGCGATTTGAATCAATCGGATGCCTTGCTGTGCAAAGCTGCCGTCTGCTCAGGCCTTCTGTCTGTCTGTCCTTGTGTCCTGATGTCTGCCACCGCCCATTTGCTCGCTATCTATTCCCTCTTTTACAAAGTGCCACAACAGCCTCTAGATCAGGCCCTATAGCAATTCTTGTATATGTGCGCTTGTGTGCGTCAATACTGTAATGCAAGACGAGGTCCTTCTGTTCCGCGTGTTGGCCAAGCAACTTTTGCGGTGCCTGCTTTGTATGAGCCGCTCTTTTCTGTTCATAGTTGAAAGTGTGTGCTTATTTTGGCGCGTGTGATACTGTTCGGCCTTCAAGTCGCGCTGTCAAGGTCAATCTGGGCAATTTGGGCAATTTGGGCCAAAGACTGCCGACAATGCAGTCTCTTGCCGATCCTCCTCCTACTCCTACTCCTACTCCTCCTCCTCCTCCTCCTCCTCCTCCTCCTCTTTACTTTGCTCACACCCTCTCCATCATCTCCTTCTGCATCCTTCCGCTTGGGCTGCATCTCTTCTCGGACCCTCTCTCCTGTTTTCTTCATCCTATCTCACCGCTTCAGCTGCTATCGGCTGCACCTTCTTTGGACGCTTCCCACACGCTCTTTTTCTCGCGCCGCCGTCTCTCTCTCTCTCTCTCTCTCTCTCTTTTCCTCGCTCTGGAAAGCGGATTAGTCCTACGACCACCTGCTCTCTTCTCTCTAAAACCGTGCGCATTTGCATCGCATCTCGTTACAGGCAGCCTTGCGCCTTTGCACTAGCCGCACCAACGCCACGCGAAGCCAGCATCTTCGCCATCTGCTATCTCTTCACCGAACTTTGCCGCTGCTGGATATCTGTTGCATCCTCTTCGGCACGCTCCCCTCGCCCGCCATCCTTATCGCTTACATCGACTGCTGTTCGTTCCTTCTTGTCGCGATCCCCACGTCTTGGACCCAACTCTGTCCTTCATTCTCGTGTCGGCACATACCTGCTTGACTTTGACGGAATCTTGCCTAGCCTCTCACATCAAGCGGCACTATTCCAGCAGCCTACATCGCGACGGCTGGCACCAGGCGACCTCCTTATAGTCTGCTCCACATCATCCGAACAGTTTGCTCCAAACCTGGCACCGCTTCTTCTCGCAAACGACGCGATCACTGCTACGCCATTGCAGACAGTGACTGCGGGCGCTCTCCTCACCATCTCAGCGCACCCGAGCCGTTACATATGACGAGGCTTTGATCCGATTTCTCTTTACAATCATCGATCGTCAAGAGGACGCATTATCCAGCCGAAGTGACCCATTCGACTGCCCGAAACAATCTCCTGAGCTTTGACCGGCGAATACGGACCAACAAGCGCCTGCCTTGCGGCAAATCCCACCTCCGCCTTCCTTTTGCCGCTTACAAGCCCCCACCCTCATCACAATGGACGCACACACGCTCAACGCATGGACCCGCTTCGCCCTTCAAAAGGGCGGCATCGGCACATGCACCGCTCTCATCGATAACCCCGCCACCGAACCCGAAGACCTCATGTTTATGGCCGGCGAAAAGATCATCGTTCTGCGCCGACTCGACGATGACGAGACAGGTGGTCGACCTACCAGTAGCACAAGCGCTTCCCTCGACAACAAGAGGAGGAGCGATGCCATTTCCGACTCAGAAGCGTGGTTTCTTGTAAGTATACGACAGCTCCTTCCATCCTCGTTCATGAACCTCAACTTGCTATCGGATCTATTCCTCCTTGCTTCTGAGCAGGAATTCAGAGACGACAATGACAAGCTCTGTTCCTTTGCTGCGCTCGCCTCATGTTTGTGCCTGCCCCGTTCCTCGATGGTGTACTGACGCTCGATTCACGCTCTTCTCCTCTCTCCCTGTCCCTGCTTTGCTCTGTCTTCCGCCTCACCCTCCCCGCTCTCTCTGCACACCCCATCTTCTCGCATCGTATGCGCCGGCCCCGATCGCTGCACTTCTCCTACCCATCTTCTCCCTGCGTCCGCGTCGCATGCCATTGTTCGCCATCTACAGGGATACTGCGAAGGCGTCGTCGGTCGCTTCAAGGGCGCTCACGTTCAGTTCCATGGCCGCCTCAAGAAGCCCGTCTTGATGCGACGCAGCGCTGCAGGCAGCATCCGTGACTCGAGCATGCGTCCCATGTCCAAGAGCGAAGCCGCCAAGATGCATCTCTCCCAAGTCCCAGCCGGCATCCCTTTCACCGCCGTCAACTCGGACGGCGAAGAGGACGCAGCCGCTGTTCCCGCCGTCGATCGTCGGCCGCACGCGTTGCCTTTGCCCACACAGTCTGTCGCCCAGTCCACTTCATCTAGCAACGCCCAACCTTCGGCACCCGCACCCAAGCCGGGCAGATTCGGTCTCACAACACCCCCACTCTCAGACGAAGGTCACCTCCGCAAGCAGCCTACACCGCGCAGACCAGTCCAAGACAACGATGACGACTCGGACGATTCCACTTCGCTGCTCCCTTGGGCTAGACATAGCCGCGAAAGCAGTGACTCTTCCTCTTCCAGTCCTGCTCCTAGGCCCTCGGCACGGAACAACTCTCTCATTCGTCCGAATGCCCCGATCCGTACTTCATCTGCGTTTACCCACGACTACGCCCACGTCCAAGCCGCCCACAACCTGCCCACCATCAACCACTTGCCGCCTTCGCCCATCTCATCTGCCGAATCGCCAGTGCACGCCGAGGGCAACGTGACGCTCCCTTCCATCACCACGACCTCGAGTTTGCGATCCAATTCACGCGCTGCCAACACCAGCACCAGCACCACAGCAGACGTGGCATCGCGCACTTCGTGCACCTCGTCCAATTGCACCACTTCCACCAACGACGACACGGACGACGAGCACGGCGCCGACCACCGTCGCAGGGACTACACCTTCTCCATTTATGATGTCTATGGTCGTGACTCGGTAGCGTTCCCCAACTTTGACTTTCGCCAGCACGACAGCAAATCCTCGCTCAACAAGCTGGCCGCTTCGCGGTCGACAGAGTCGCTCAACGTGCCCATCCAACGCTCGTCAGACGCAACCGACGACAGGCTTCAGCTGCCACCGTCGCCTCAGCAGCGTCCGCAGCAGCGCCCACAGCCACCAGTGCAAGAGCAACAACCAACGCAGCAACAAGCTGGTCCTAAGGGAGCACGAGGCGTTTCACGTCGACCAGGACAGCTTACAGTGCCAGCAGCAACCGACGCTTCGATCCCCTTGGCATTGCGATCTCCATCAGGTCGTCGCCCCAGCGCCGCACCAGATCCGAGAACGGCAGCCGCCAGTGGTGTGCGTGGTCCGATGAACATGGCTTCCAGCCTGCGTCGTCAAGTGGAAGTTTCGACGCCACCCGTAACACCAGGAGCTTCATCTGTGTCGCCGCTTGACGCAGCTGGTGCTGCTTTGTCTGCAGGTGCACCGCCGACTCCGCGCGGACCTGGTGCTTTCGATCCGCATCGACGACCTTCGCTAGCACACACTGCTGCTGCGCTTCCCCGCACGCATGCCGGCACATTGCCTCCCATCTACACAGACACATCCGCCGCATCGACAGCCTCGACATCCGCGACATCCGCATCAGCCTCAGGCTCTGGCTCGTCCCCACCTCCATCGGCTGGCTCCGCTACGTCCAACAGCCAAGATAACGGCTTCTCCCGTCGTCCCGGCTTTGCTGAAGCGCGCCAACGTCGCCGGTCAATGTCGGCGGGCACACTGAACAAGGTTGAAAGCCTTGCGCTTACTGATGCAGGCGCAGATGCTGCGCACGCGCACGCGCCTGCGCAGATCAACGGACTCGCATCTCCTGGAGGGCCACGACCAAGCTTCCGCACCTCTGCGAGCTCTCCGCGCTCGCGCAACGGTCCAACTACCTCACCAGGACTTGGGCCCGTGCGCGCATCGTCGGATCGTCTCTCGGAGCGTGAGAGGACGCAATCTGGCCAAGGTTCAGGAATGCTTCGCAAGAACCCGTCGAACCCTACTCCCGGCGTCCATGGCGGCAGCGGTTTTCATGGACTCTCTCCGATGGTGAGAAGCACCAGTCCCATGAGTCAACTCAGCGCACCTTCACCTATCTACGAAGCAGGTCGACGAACCAGCGCCGCCAGCAGCAGCGGCTATTCAACGTCGGGTGCTCACAGCCCCGCTCTTCGCAGTCCACTCGGTATGCCGATGCCACCCATGCCTTCTTCGGCACCAGTGACCCCTGGTGGTCCAGGGCCTCAACCCAACGGTATTCTGGGCTTCGCCGCCTCGCCTGGCTCCATGTCCAGCCCTATTGGTGCGCCCAATGGGTTTGATGCGATGGGCTTTGTCATTGAGCCTGGCGTTCCGCCGTGTCTGCCGCAAATTGACGATCCTGAACTCAAAGAAAAATGGATGGCGGTGCTCAACGAAAATGACGTGACGGCGGCCAAGAAGAGCAGGAAGGTCAAGAAGCTGGTGCGAAGCGGTGTGCCGCCGTCGCTGCGAAGCGAGGTGTGGCTGTTCCTCGCCAACGCATCGGTGCGTCGGCGACCTGGGCTGTTCGAACAGCTCTGCAAGACGTCTCAAGGCAGCAAGGGCAAGCGCGGCAAAGAGGAGGCGTACGATACCATCGAGAAGGACCTGCACCGCACGCTGCCCGATCATCGTCTCTTCATGGGCGAGAACGCGACTGGCCGAGCTGACCTCGAGGGTATTCTCAAATCTTATGTGCACTTCAACCCCATGCTGGGCTATACACAGGGGATGGGACTGCTAGCTGGCTTTGCACTCATCCACATGCCAGCCGAGGATGCGTTTTGGTTGCTGTGCGCTGTGCTGCGAAACCCGCAGATGGAAGAGTACTACTCTGCGGGCATGAAGCAGCTGCACGTCGACAGTGTCGTGTTTAGCACTCTGCTACGGGAGATGGACGCCGAGCTGCACGCCCGATTTGAAGAAGTGGGACTGCAGCCGATCATGTTTACCCCCAACTGGTTTCTGCCGCTATTCACGCGCGTCCTGCCGTGGAGCACGTTGGTGCGGGTCTGGGACGTGTTCTTCTACGAAGGCCCCACATGGATGCTCCGCGTCGCGCTGGCCATCGTGCGCATCCTGCGCGAGCACCTGATGAACCGAGCCATGTGCCCAACGGCAGGAGAGATGCTGCAGCTGCTGCTCCACCCGCCTCCGCACAACCTGACGGTGGAAAACGTGCTCAACTGCGCGGTCAGTGTCAAGCTGAAGGATGGCGAGATGAGGAAGTTGAGCAGGACAGCGTCCAAGTTGGTGAGGGAGAAGAACTTTCTGAACCGTCCGGCGGATGCGAGGGGAAGGGCGTCGTTGAGAAGGCCGAGTGCGGCTAAAGGCAGCGCGCGCAGTACGAGTGCCCCTGCTCGTCGTTGATGGCCACTGGCTGCAGATGGGACTTGTATGCCGTTCTCCTCGCTTCTGCCGAGACAATCGCTCTGTGACCATGCTTCTCGTGCACAATCTATTTTCTTTTGCACTCTCCACCAGATGCCCTATTGTCCCAAGGGTTGCCATGTGATCTCGTGTGACAGATGTCAGTGCGGCAGATTGATGGCAAGCCTGAACTTCGCTGTTCATGATCCAAATCTGAGCTCGACTTCAACGTTTGATTTGCGGCGAGGTGTAAGTGTTGAGCAACACGCATGTCCAAGTTGAAGGGTGGCAGGCGGAAGGCGGGTAGCGAAAGGCAAGCTGTTGTTTCATTACAGTAGGCGATGCACAACCGGGCGCGATTGATTTCGTGCCCTCAAGTTGCAGTAGCAGTGCAGCGCAACGTAATGCAACGCATCCGACGACGAATTCAAGCCAAGGCAAGGCACCTGTCCACAGTCTTTTATCAGTGCATTGCAGAAAAAAAAAAAAGAACGAGTGACCACGAGCAGCACAACTACGCAGTCTCGCAACCTCCCCTTTCCACTTTGTGCTCCTCTTGGGGATCTGACAAGCGAAGCTAGAGGTGAATTTCATTTCAACGCATCGAGTGGCCCAAAGCGCACGCGCGAGGGACATAGAGACAGTGGGGGGAGATGAGAGGAGGAGCGAGCGAGTGAGGGAGGGTGACGGAACATGAACACTCAAATTTAGAGCTTGTGTGCTCATGTCGTTTCTGTCGCTTGGGTGGGTGTTCAGGTACAGGTAAGTGGTGCAGCTCGGTGTGTGTTGGTTTACCACTACCAGAACATCGTCTTTACCTGTCGTTCCACTACCATCAGCGGAGAGGTTCCGCCAAGTCTTCGACTCAGGAGCGAGCGAGTGCGCGATCAGGCTGCGCTTAGCATCGAGCGCGAACACAGCTGTCGGCGATCCAGGTTGCGATACCGATCCATCTAGCTCACCCACAGCAGCAGCATTGGGGTATTCCGTGGAATCTCTCTTCCAAACAACGACGTCAACAACAGCTATAGAGGGTTAGCAACACCATAATGGCTTCTTCAGCACGCTATACGTCTGTACCCACCGATGCGAACACTTCCGGCAGCCTCCACTCCTTCTCCACGCCTCAAGCGTCCAACGCTTCCGCTGCATCCTCTTCTTCAGCCGGCTCGTCTTCATCCAAAGGATCCCTCCTCCATCCTTACCACAATGCGCGGCTCAACAGCCTTCTCGCCCGTGCTGGCGTCTATGGCGCAACCGCCTTCGTCATCGGCTGTCTCCTCCTCTCTCTCCTCCCGCACTCTTCACTCTCCTCCTCTTCTCCCAACAAGGGCCTTGCAGCGGAGAGGAGACGCGACCGCACGATGAACGAGGCGACGTGCA
Source organism: Ustilago lituana (assembly GCA_928869825.1). Classification (NCBI taxonomy): domain Eukaryota; kingdom Fungi; phylum Basidiomycota; class Ustilaginomycetes; order Ustilaginales; family Ustilaginaceae; genus Ustilago; species Ustilago lituana. Next base: position 762,867 of record CAKMYA010000007.1, read on the forward strand.
AGGCTGAATTCCCTCTCCTTTTCCCCCAGCTCGACGCCAACATCGCCGCTTGGAAGGCAAAGGGTGGCATCGCGTATCAGGATGTGGAAGAGGCCGCACGCTCGTGTGTGGGCAACTGGGGGATGGCCAGGGTCGTCATCCGCGACGGCCAGCTCTACCTGCGCCAGGTGAGGGAAGGTGGCGAAAGTCGTACCTCGGCACTGCTGCACTTGCTGCATACAGCCGTCACTTCAGACCCGTCCTCTTTCAACTTCAACGCTTCCGCTCCTGCTGGTGTCGAACTGGTCTTGAGCGAGGCCGACAAAGACGCCTCCCCCACCAGCGACGCGGTTTGGGTGCTCAGCAAGAGGATATCTGAAGATCCGGCTAAGGGCACCTGGCTGCTTCCGGACTTTGGCTTCGCTGGTTGGCCCGAAGCAGGCATCGCCTCGTTCGACGAGTTTCTCCACCTCGCCCAGCTGCAAGACGCCATCACGCCCTGGCCCCAAAAGGCCGACAAGATCCTCTGGCGCGGCCTTGCCAACGGCTACCCACCGCGAATGGATCTGCTCGCCAAAACCGATCCTCGCAAAGTCAAGGGTGCAGACGCATGGGCGGACGTCAAGCAGACAAGCTTCCACGACGTCGGCGTGGAGTTCCACCCGCTCATCCCCATGCACGAACACTGTCGTCACAAGTTTCTCGTTCACACCGAAGGCAATAGCTATTCGGGCCGCGGCAAGTTCTTGTGGAGCTGCAGAAGTGTTACCGTAGCACACCCAATGGAGTGGACACAGCACTTCCACCCCGCGCTCAACGCTGATCCCACCAGCCGGCAGCAGAATTACGTCGAGCTCCCCGGACCCCTCTTCCACAAACTCGAGGAGACTACGCTCCAGCTCCAAAACACGGCGCACATCCCTAGCACACAGGACCTTACCGCGGATGCCAACCCAGAAGCGGTGTTGGGTGTAAACCCGCCGCAAAGGATCGCAGAGAACGCGGTAGAAGCGCTCAGACACAGGTATCTGACGCCAGCAGCGACAAACTGTTATCTCAGGGCGGCGCTGAAAGCGTATGCGGGAGTGTTGAAGGTGGACACGTGGCCGAGGGAGGAGAATGCCGCGGCGTGGGATGAAGGTGGCGTGGGCATTCTCCCGCATGGGGGGCCAGGGGGAGGTGTAGCGCCGGGAGGAGGCAAGGGGAAGGATCTGGCCAAAGTGGGTGTCAAGGGGGACATTGAGTATGGTGTATGGCGTTTGAGTGGTAGCCCCGACTGGCCGCCTCGGTCCTAGTTCTCTTGTCACACTCGTCACGGTCTTGTTTGTGTATCTTAGCATGGTTCTCTCATTTTCTATACATCTTGTTTGCTTTAGAGAACACAGAACTGTTCAACACAACCATTCTTCCGTCTGTCTGTCTGTCTGTTCGTCGATGGGAGGGCCACTCTAAGCCTGCTGGACCGAAGGCACATTCTTCCTAATAAACTCCAACATCTTGCCAAAGCTCTCCACCTTGGCCTTACCCCCTGGCGCCTGCAACACGCTCGGATCCCTCACATCCGGGATCCTGGTCTCATAACTATGCCCGACGCCCTGTGCAAAGTAGAAGTCGTGCTTGCTGCTGTTCTCCATCAGTTTGTGCGCAAACAGCTTTGCCTCGTCACCGAGTGGGTCGTGTTCGCAAGCGATGATGTAGCATGGCACTTGGTAGCTTTCTAGCGGCGCTTTGGCGGGGGAGACGCGCGGGTCTTGTGCCAACTTTTGCTGGATTTTGGGGTCCCAGCCAAGGTAGGCGCCAAAGAAGAATTGCATGACCTGGAACGAGAGTGCGGCCATGGGGATGCCGGGCAGCTCGCCGTGCTCGTCGGTGGCCTTTTGGGTGAGCGGGATGGAGCTATCGGTGGGTGGGTAGAGGGTGACGCAAGCCTTGATGGCGGAGTATTCCGCGGGAGTCAGGCCGAGAGAGAGGGCGGTGGTGCGGGATGCGAGATCGAGTGCAAAATTGGCGCCTGCAGAGTGACCTTTGACGATGAGATTGCCGTCGAACCACGGCTGAGCCACCACCCATTTAACTGTAGACACCACATCATACAGCGCCTCCGGGAACGGAAACTCTGGCGCCTTGACATAGTCTCCATCCACCACCGTAACATTCTTCAACTCGTCCACCATCCACCGGTTCACATCTGCATCAGCGCCAAACCTGTCGACGACAAACCCGCTGCCATGCCAGTTCAACACCACCGGACGTGGGGTGGAAGCATCGAGCGAGGGTGGGTCGTAGATGTCGAGCTTGACGTTGCGGGGGGGAGAGGAGGTGGGGGGGTTGGAGGGGATGGTGGTGGAGCGGTCGGGCTTGGCGGTTTGCGCGTGAGTAATGCCGCCAGCGCGGACGAGCTTGAGGGCGGCAGCGACTTCAGAGGGGGACGGGTTGGTTGGGTTGGGGAGGAGAGGGATGCCGCTGGTGGCGTTAGCGGCTGTGGAGGCGATCGACATGGTAGCGGGGTAGGGTGTTGATGGAGGGATGGGCAGGAGTTGGTGATTGTGATAACGGCAGTGATGATGGTCGAAGGGAAGGGAAGCAAGGATACTTATGGGGAGCATGGGGGCATGAGTCGGAAAAGACGGCACCCTGAGGCCCATGCTCGAATTGGCGGGTGTGCACGTTGCAATGGCGAGAGCGGGGTAAATCACACACGAACGAGCCCCGCTGGATCGGATCAGTGTCCCCGGAAGAACAGCAAGCTCACAATTGTAGATCGTATGCGAGCAGCTACGCAGAGCAAGCAGCGGCGTTCGGTGCGTTCTTGTGCTACCAAAAGGGCAGAATCCGGATCGACTCGTTCTTCGAAGTAGCGAGTGGGGGTGACCGGCGCAGCACCGGACCGGTCGTGGTGTTTCTAGGTTTGCTTCTTCGTAATGTTGCCAAGCGTGGGGAAGGATTGTTTCGACCTAACACTTTGTAGAGAACTGGTGCATCAAAACGCAAAGATCAAGAATGCCAAGAGGAGGTGTTGACAAGCTGAACTGCTGATGACGAGCGGGAACAAGCTTGCAAGGCGGCGTGAGAGCAGCAGGAATCGCGTAGACTGAGTGTTGAGACGCTTTATGATTGCAAAGTGAACGTATATACATGCAGTGAAACTAATGAAACCTACCAAACTTGCTTGTGCGTGACTGAGAAGAAGCTCGAGAACTGCGGCGTCTTGATGGTGAGCGATGTGTAGGGGTGGTGAAGTCAGATGTGGAAACAGACATGCTTTGTTGGCCGCGTGGTGTCGACGGCTCCTCTGGAAGTGGGTTGTTTGACGGCGCCCTTGCAGACGTTGATGATGTGCTCGCTGTTCCTGACAGCGCTGACTGCGAAGTGAGCAATGCGAAAAGTTGCGAGATGGTGTTGTTCATCGTCTGGATGTCCGACTTGAGGCTGCTAATGTCAGTCTTCATGGTGTCGAGTAAGGCAGACCCCATCTGCACCATCTGCCTCTGAATCTCCGTTTGCTCCCGGCTTATATTGAGCTGTTCATTCCTGAAGCGAACATCCTCCTCACGGTTGCGCTCGTCATTGGCAACCATGGCACTCAGAGCATCATGAGCAGCATTGCGTGTTTGCTTGCGTGTTTGCTTGCGTGGTGAGAGGATGGAGTCAAATGAGCTTTCACTCTCATCATCCACAGACTGTGACGAGAACGGTGTACGCTGTTGAGAACGCTCTTGAATTGATGATGTCGACCGCGCAACTGCAGATGAGTGAACATCGGCAGCATGGGTAGCCAGATGGTGTTGGTGAGCCTCCGCGGTAGCCTTGGTGGGCTTGCGATACGAGTTAGCAACATCGGATGTGATGAGCTCATCGATGAGCTCGTCAATACCACTTGTGAACTTGATGATGCCCGAGGCTCGACTGTTGATGCTGTCTTGCCTCTTCCGAGCATTCGAAATCTCGGCCCACTTGGTTCTGATGGCAGTCAAACTGCGTTGCTCCAGGCTGCGTGCTGCGAGAGCGATCTTGAGCTCCTTCCACACCTCGTTCCAGAGCCTCCCCTTCTCTTGATTGTTCCGAGACTTGAACGGGTTATGCTTATGCACCGCCTTGACAAGCATCTCAAGCGACTCCTGATCCCAGTGTTGACGGCCATACGGCGTTTCAGACCCACGAGAGCGTACAGACTTGGGATGCGATCGTTCTTGAACTTCTCGTGATTGCGATGCTTGCGATGCTTGCAAAGGTACAGGAGGGGTCTGAGAGGGCATCGAAAAGCGAAGCAAAGGTGGCCGCGGTAGTTGCGTCTGGTTTTCCGGCAGAGGAGAGCTATCGAGATCGTATATGTCTGTCATATCAACAATATCACCAATTGAGTTGATGTTCATCGATGAAAGTGAGTTGACATGCTGTCGAATAGACTCTGGAAGGTGTGCAAGTGTACTAGAGCTGTGTTGATGGCCCCGACGGGTGCTCATTGTCGCTGTGCAGGGTACGGAATGGTGTGGTTCCGTTTATGAAGTCGGGAATGTAGGGTATGCATGCCAAGGCAAACAGCTCACCGATGCCGACGATCTACACCTGCATGATCGCGACGAGCGCTACTAACACCATATCGATCTGCCAGAGTTGCTCAAATCGGCACTTTTCACACCCGATTGCCGGCAGAGATCACTATTCAGCAATTAAAACGCGTCACGGGGATTTCAAAAATATTCTCAAAGCTCAGTCGGGTCCGCGAACTGGTCATGGAGACGGCGGGTCGTCATAACGACTCTCTGAACCACCACCATATCTCTTCATCATCACACACATCTCGGTTGCAGTCGTCGTCGTGCTGACGACGACGCGCCGAAAACTCCCTACTCTCTGCTGTTGGGGAAAGGCAACAAAACGCCAAAGTCGCGCTTTTTCTATTTCTGCTTCCGCTCGGATACACTTAACGCGAAATCGGCACTCAAGCCAGACCGAGTCGAGCTGAATGCCGAGTGAACCCTGGCTGACTTTTTCCTGGCTCGAGCGCATTCGTTCTTCCATCTGGCCCATTCTTGCGCTTGTACACTCTGCCCATCTTCTTTTACCGCCTCCAACTCACTGAGCAGAAACAAGAACCTGTTTGTCTGTGCTCAACGAGCCGGAATCATGCCCAAGGCCTACTTTGTCGACAAGCGCGAGGCCGCCCGCGCCTTCAACTCGGACAATGACGACGACGATGACGATGACGAGCTCCAGCAGCTCGATCTCGAGGCCACCTATCAAAAGGACATGGTCCTCTTCTGCATCGATGCAGGACCATCCATGCACCGTATCGACCCGACCACCAACGCAACCCCCCTCTACTCGGCCCTGAAAGCAGCCGCCTCGCTCATGCAGAAGAAGCTCATTTCGTCGCCACATGATCACGTCGGCGTGCTCATCTTCAATTGCGCCGAAACGCTCTTCCGCTCCGCCAAGCCCGGCGAGTACTACAAGGGCAGCTACGAGCTCCAGTCCGTCCGTCAGGTCAACGTGCCCGATACGTACAATCTCAAAGCGCTGCTGCACGAGGCAGAGCATGATCCAAAACATCTGCAGACGGTGCTTCCCCCAGCAGAGAAGCAGATGAGGATCGACTGGGCGCTTGCAAACGCAGGTGTGGCTATGGTGGCAGCGGCGAATGCGGGGAGTAAGAGGGTGTTTTGGATCACAGACAACGACGATCCGCACCCGATGAGTGTCGATCCGAAGGCGACCAAGGCGAGGAGATCGTGTCTGGACAAGATGAACGAGTTTCGCAAGATCGGCGTTCGCATTGAGCCCTTCTTCATCAACCCGAGCAACCCCACGGGGTCCTCGCAGGCGTCGTCGAGCGATTTCACCCGTGGGTTTGAGATCAACAAATTCTACGCGGATGTGTTTGCACACTACGACGACGACCGCGAGGACGATGACGAGGATAGTGCGTACTCTCATCGACTACCGAAAGGGTTCGGCAGGACAGCAACTGAGCAATTGAGGGGCCAAGAAGTCAAGCGCAGCCTCTGGGACTCTGCAGTACGGTTCCAGGAGCTGGAAAGCGACATTGCCACGCGCGAAACACCCAAACGTGTCGTCTTCAACATCCGATTCGAGCTCGCTGCCCTTGACCCGCCTGCACCACCAGCCGCACAAAGCGATGGCGACGGGGGCCAAGAAAGGTTGCCACAAGCACGCACACGCGGCCGCAAGTGGCAGATCGGCGTCAAAGGCTATAGTCTCGTCTCCAAGACCACCAAAGGCAACCCTGTCAAAGTCATTGTCGACGACGACTGCGGCGAGCTCAAGGAAGTCGTCACCCACCAGCACTACATCGATGCCAACTCGGGCAAACCACTTTCCAAAGAACAAGTCATTCCAGCCTTCCAGTTCGGCATGTCGTCGAGCTTGCGCGGCCAGGTCACCTTCAGCCCGCAAGAACTGCGGAGCATCAAGACGTTTGGCATGCTCCCCTGTCTCAAGCTGATCGGGTTTAGGGATCGGGACGAGCTGCTGAGGTTCGAGTGGAATGTCAAGCACAGCTACTTTATCTATCCCTCGGACGTCGAGTGGAAGGGAAGTCGAAAAACGTTTACCGCACTGCTCAAGTCGATGGTGAACAAGGGCAAGGTGGGGTTGGGGCTGTTCATGCCTCGCCAAAACGTGGTGCCCGTGTTTGTGGCGATTGTGCCACAGGAGGAAGAGGTGACAGAGCAAGGACAGCAGGTGGAAGCGCCAGGTATGCACATCATCACGCTACCCTATGCTGACGATGTGCGCGACATCCCCACCAACCTGCTGCACACCGAAGATGCAAAGGACGAACAAGTCGATAAAGCGGTAGCATTCATCGAGCGGTACCAAAAGAAACAACCCTTCAACCCAGACCACTACCCCAACCCGGCGCTCAACCACCACTACGCCGTGCTCATGGCCACAGCCTTCCAGGAACCCATCCCTGACACACCCACGGATTTCACCATGCCGCAATATGCCACGATCAAGAAACGCACCGCGCATCTCATCGACGAGTGGCACAGCGCCATCGATGCGGATCCGCGCCTGAGCATGATCACAGCAAGCAACAAGCAAGCGAAGACCAGCACGAGCGTGAGAAAGACGAGCTTCGAGGACGATACCGAAATCATCGGTTTGTGGGAGAAGGGAAAGCTGAGCGCGTATACCGTGGAAGAGCTCAAATCGGTGTGCGACTTCTACAGGCTGGATAAGAAGGGCAAGAAGGCGGATCTGCTGGCGCGCATCGATGCGCATATTCGGAAGCAGCGCAAGCAATGATCGCACGAAGCGCAAATTTGCAGCATCTGCATGGCAAAGTGCACAATTATACCCTCACTGTCATTTTCGGTCTAGCTTCTGAGATGGGATGCATGGCAGACTTTGTCCGGGGATCCGTGAGAATGGCCTCGGCAGTATGTTTGTGCATGTGTCACCGAGGGTGCGGTGGATAACGTTGCGTGTCGTGATCCGTATTCCGATAATTCGCACCGAAGTGAGAGAGACTCGAGTCTGAAAGCGCGGCGTGACAGCTGAGTTGAGGGTAAGCGAGGTGTATGGAGAAAAATGCAGGCAGGGATGCGGGGGTGTGTCCCAGTGCAAGAGCTGAGCCGAGGTCCAAGGCGAGAAAATTGGGCGGAAGGGAACCGGTTAAGGCGATCCCAGCGCTTCCGATTCCGGATTCACGCCTATCCGCTGCCCCAGCGCAGAGGCCAATATCAGTTACACTGCAAAGCCTCACACCTTCATTTCTGACCTCTCATCCACAACGACCTCAAGCGTCATCATCATCGTTTCTTGGCATCCGCTCAAGCAAGCAAGTGCAGTAAACATGGCAGGTCAAGACGAACAAGACACGGCCCGAGCTGCCGTCATCCTCCCCGCCGCGGATCCGGCTGCCATCTTCAAGCCGGACATCTTCAAAGGCAAAGTTCTCTTCTGCACCGGCGGCGGGTCTGGGATCTGCTACGAGATGACCAAAACCATCATGTCTTTCGGTGCCAATGCAGCTATCCTCGGTCGTAAGGCAGACCGCCTCGCGCGCGCTTCCAAAGAGCTTTCCTCTGCTACCGGCCAACAGTGCCTCCCCTGTCCCGCGGATGTGAGGGAGCCGGAGCAGCTGAAGGAAGCGGCGCGCAAGACGGTGGAGAAGTTCGGACGGATCGATTTCGTGATTGCCGGTTCGGCCGCGAACTGGTTAGCGGGCATCGAGCAGAACAGCGAGAAAGGATTCAAGACGGTGATCGATATCGATCTGATCGGGTCTTACAATACGGTTAAAGCGACACTCGAAGAGGTGACCAAGAACAGGGGCAGCTACATCTTCATCTCTGCGACCTTGCACTACTTTGGACTGCCCTACCAGTCGCATCCTTCGGCAGCAAAGGCTGGAGTCGATGCGCTCAGCCGTGTCCTCGCTGTGGAGATGGGCCCGCTGGGAGTGAGGAGCAACGTGATCGCGCCCGGACCCATCGCAGATACCGAGGGCATGGACAGGCTCGCACCGAAAGGCGTCGGCGAGGCAGTAGCAGAGCAGGTGCCAATGCAGAGGATGGGCAAGAAGTCCGACATCGCTGCCGCGGGCGTGTACCTCTTCAGCGGCGCGGCATCGTATGTAACGGGAACACAGTTGGTGGTAGACGGCGGAGCATGGCATGTCCAAGGGCCGATGCTGCCCTACCCGACCACGTCGCTCGATCCAAAGAGCTTGTCGAGCATCATTACCGGTTCGCGTCTGTAACGCACCTGCACCACAGTATACTGTGGAAAGTTCAAGGTGCGTGCTCTGTTGTCGGGGCTTTGAGCAGGTAATGCTATTCCATGTTCGTTAAAATTGACATCGAGTGCAGGCTGCAACGGAGCAATGTCGGCTCGACAACGGCAAAGGGGGGATGTCAAGAAATCGAGGGGGTTTGCTCAAAGCAGTGCTTCGAAAGCACCCCTGAAGGTGAGGGTGGAGCCCGGTCCTAAGATGGACATGGTTAAGTGCAGACGGTGAGGTCAGGCAGGCCAGCGGTTTCCGGCAGAAGCTCTTTAGGTTGGACGAGAGATTGCATTTTTTCACAAGCTGTAAGACCGCACATCGCTAACCGCAGCCTAATTTGCCAACGTCCTGTTGTGATGCCCATGATCTCACATCGGTTTTTGGTAATTTCCAAATTTTGGGAACGAGAGCGAGGCACGTGCTGACTTCGGCCGAGCTTTTGTACGGCCTTCCATACAACAGCAGAGCCAAATCTCGAGCTGTGCGATCTGAACCTGAAATTCAAGTCTCAGTTCGCTCGGCACCGATTTGCTTGCACTCAACCCAGAGCTCAAGCTCGCACGTCGCTCGTAAAGCTCAGCCAGGCGCAACAAAGCTCAGCCTGAGCCTGAGAAGCAGTCCCTGGAAATTCAGCAGTTGCCAAGCGGAAGAAACTGGCCCAGTACCAGAAGCAGAGTAGAGTGCAGTGCAGTGCAGTGCAGCCCAGCCCAGCGACGGGCTCGCCGTAGGAAAGCATTGCCTAGCTCCAAGTCTGGCAACCATCATCTTTACCGCTCGTCACCACCACATAACGATCCGTCAAGATGCCGTCCCAAAAGACTTTCCGCACCAAGGCCAAGCTCGCTAAGGCGCAGAAGCAGAACCGGTACGTATCCACCGACAACACCAGCAGCAAACAGCAATAGTATTGGCAACAGCAATCACAAATGCAACAGCGGAAGCAGGAAGGGGGATGTCATACGCAGTTATGGTCGGGGTAGGGGCATGGTGGAGACTGTATGGGGGCTCTGGCGGATGTGATAGAGGTTGTTTTAGCGGTATTAGAGCCGGAAGGACCAGAGATACAGGGTCTGGGAGAGAGAAAGTGTTACGAGTTCATGCAGCATCAATGAATTGGCAAGGGTGTGTTGGGCAGTAGCAGGGCAGGATAGACGAACATTCGACTCTATTTCAGCAGCATCAGCTGGTCACAATGCAGAAGACAGCGCATTTTTGCTCGATGCATCCTCCGTCATCCGTCAACTCCACAAGTACAAGTCGAGGCATCGCGAAGTGCTACCCGACACCTCGAACGCAACTTGGCTTTCATGGCATCGCATCGCATCGCATCGCACATCACCAACCTACTTTCGCCCCCCACACCGTTCAGCATCGTAGATGCGGCAAAGCCCTCCCTACATTGCATTCCACCATGATCATCTTCCGACATATCGTGCATAACAGCAGATCGACAAATTGCACTGTGCAACCGCGGAACTTTCCAGCAAAGGCTTGTCGATGAAGCAGCATGAATTGGAACGCAAGGACATGTGAGCGGTGGAAGTCATGGCAGCGTCAAGCAGGCAACGGGTTTAACTCGTTGGTTAACCCGATCGCGGACTATCTGCTTGCTACGGATCCTTTGCAGCTCTCATACTCAGATGCGATTCAGGCAATACGGAAAGACGTCGCACAAGTCGTAGCGCCTGTAGTGTCACTTCCCGTTTGCTGTGCCATTCTCAGCTCATTCCAGCGGCAGGAGAAGGAGGACTGTCAGCTTTGATATGTAGACGCACTTGCGGTTTGGGAGAAAAGGTTGCCCCACTGCATGTCCATCCGGCATTGTCTGCCAGTGTTGCTCGCAGCCTGCCCTTGCCGACCAGCCAAAATCTCACCGCTGCTGCCACCAAACGCTCACTTCCTGCACCGACTTCCCCCAACTTGCCCTGCTGCGCCAGCCCATATCACATCGCCTCCCGTCCTGCCACGCTGTGTTCACCGCCCCAACGCCCGACGTTGCAGAAAAAAGGCACACCGCTCGCTTCTGCCAATGCTACCACTCCAATCCCTTGCTATTGCTGTTGCTACTGGTACATCCTCGTTGCCTCACAACGAAAGCCGGACAACCCAAACTGACTCTACCTCCCCCCTTCCCTCCTTTGCCCCTATGGTTCGCTTCTGCTTCTCCTACGACAGACCTATTCCTAACTGGTTCCGCATGAAGGCCGACAACAAAATCCAGTACAACGCTAAGCGTCGTCACTGGCGCCGAACCAAGCTCAACATCTAAACAACCTCACTCCTTCCTCTCCTCCGGGAGTGGGGTTTGGATGTTGACCACTGATCCCCGCACGCAGTGGGATCGGTGCAAAATCTACACACACGCACACGCACACTTGTAAATCATATAACATGATCCCCACTACACCACACACTCGAAACAAAAAAAAACTTTCGTTGAGCACCCGCGCGCGCTCGTACCCAGCCAGATAGATTTACTTTTCTCCCGCCTGCTCGCCCACAACGCACAACGCACAACGCACAGCCGTTGGTGTTGTTTCTTGGGATGTGAGCGCGAGGTGAGGTTGGATTTGAGAGCCAACGCGGGATGGGGGATGCACACCCAGCTTTCACTCGCAGAACAGGGGAACGGTCGCAGCACACTTGCGTCGAGGTGTTTCGTCAACAGGGTGCGTGTGCCCGCATCACAACCACGATCGCGCGCGAGCTGGATCGAGATGAACCAATGCATTGATTAAACGGGACTTGAGCAGATGTTCTGTGCTAGGCTAAGTTTAGTTACTAATCCAAGGTAAGGTAATGTCTGTTGAGGTACAGCAATGTCATGCTGTGTGTCGAGTTGTGCTGTGCTGTGTGCTCGACTCTGGGTGGTTTGCGCTTTGCTTGGGGAGGGTAAGGGGGCCATCGAAGCGCTGCAACACCCAGGCGTCGGTGCCGCCCCTCTTGGTCCTTTCTGATGTTGCGATGCGGATATCGCCGCGGTAGAAGCCGCGTTTGACCGCTTTGCCATCGTCGTGCGGGGCGCTGAAGCCGTGTGCCCTGTACAGAGCCAACGCATGGATGTTGGAGGGGTGCACTTCGAGGTATGTCCGCGCCAGGAACTTTCCGGTGGTGGCTCCGGGGTCGCGGATGTCAGAAAGGGTTGGCTGGCTGCTTAGGGCTTTCAGATACGGCGACCGGGTGGAGGGTTCTCCGCCGCCAGCGGTGGTGGGGACAGCCGCGAGAGCAGCTTCGTCAATGAAGTTTGGGCTCAGCGGCGCAACGCTCGGCAGTTTGCCCACGCCCGGAATCGGCTTGCGCAGCCGCATAGCCATGTGGCGCGCTTTCACCATGCACTCGCCGTGCAGCGCAGAGAGCAGCTTTGCGCCCAATCCCTGGCCCCTCTCCTCTGGCGCCGTTGCGAGCGTGAGCAGGTGGATGTCGATGATCGCACTCGCCTCTTCCTTTTCCCCAGCGGGGAAAAGATGGTCCTCGCTCGCAGCCGTGACCACGCTGAGCTGGGCTGAGACTACGCCGAGGATCGTTTCCGTCTCCACCGGTGCTGCACGGGGAGGCGGGACGGAGAGGACTTTCTTCACTGGTGCGCAAGAGAGGTCGGTTGGACCAGGAAGGTCAGAGAGGCTGGGTTTGTGGACAGGAACGCCACGTTCAGCGAATATGTCAGAGAAGACAGAGGTAGCAGGGGTGTTGTTGATCCTCCCATCGGGTGCGCGGGGGCTGATCATGCGGGTGTGAGGCGCGGTGGGAGCCAAACCTCCACCCATACCGCCGCTCTTGGTGACAGCAGCGGAGAAGAGCGAAGAGGTGGTGGTTGCAGCGCGCCCACCAAATCCAGGCGAGGAAGAGAGCGACGAAGATCGATCAGACGCCGAACCTGCATCCTGCTCCTTCTGCTTCTCAGCCGTGGTGAGGTGGAGCGACTTTAATCCGTCCACGCCGTCAACACTTGGCAGGGAAGCCGGAGAAGCAGCGGCAGAGCCAACATCATCGTCATTGTGACGCGTCACTGAAGAGCTAAAGTTGGGCAAGGGTGCGGCTGGTTCGGGGATGGGTTTGGCCACGGCGACGAGGCACACGTGACGGTCGTCGACAAGGAGGCGGAGGAGAAACGAGGCGGTGCTAGCGTACGTCTCGCCGTGGTCCGGTGACTGTGCCGCACACGCAGAGGAAGCACAAGATAGGATGGAATGGGAGGGGTGTTAGTGCACTGAGCTATCACACAGATCGATGGATACAGAGCCAGCGCATTGGCATCGGGGATCAATCTAAGAAAGGTAGCAGGCGAACAAGACAGAAGATGCCTTCCGACGGCACCGCGTGCGGCGTAGAGCTACGCAAGAGAATGAGAGAACGCCGAGCGAAACCTCCGCACTAACAACAAGTACTGTACGTTGCAGGAAAGCCATGACGAGGGATGCTGACCCAGTGACTTGGCACCATGATCCTGGTTGAGAATGCGGGGAAGAGGTATCACCGGCATTCGTAGGAGAAGCATACCACGATGAAGGCCGAGCACAGAGCGGGACGTAGGAACCGGCAACCTTTCAAGCAATATCGCCCAGAGATTGCCGAAGCTCGTTTGCGAAATTAGCTTTTCCGGCGTCGCATTCCAGAGAAGAACACATCGTGGATGAACCGAAACGAGCGGTGGGTGTGCAACAGTGCCACACTGGAAAGAGAGAGAGACAGGGTTGACAGGCGCCGGTGCAATCTCGGACCGCGCCGTCCGAGTTTCGGCCATCCAAATTAGTAAAAAGGAACGTGGCGAAAAAAAAAAAGGTCGCACCCTGCGTTGAGATTAACGCGGCGTGCAGAGAGATCTGAAGCTGATAAGCTGCAGGGGAGGAAGGAAAAGTCGCCAGCAAGATGGAATGCGCACGTATCTTTACTGCTTGCCTCCCTCGGCACAAGAACAAGTCTCGCCGAGGATCTAGCGAAGCGCACGAAGGGATGGACAGGTTGTGCGAAAACTTGGTTGAGCGGTTATCGATGACTTACTTGGCTGCCATGTCACCCACTTTGTGCTCGGCCAACCACGTTTTTGTGACAGACCAGAGCGTGAGAAGGCGAGGTAGACCACTCGCATCACGGCTCAATCCCGCACAACGCCCCGCCGGCTCTGCCGGCTCCCTTTTCGTACCCACCCCAAGCAAAGCTTACGCTTATTGAAGCCCAACTCTGATAACGTGACACCTGAGACGAGCTCGAGCCAAAGAGAGGAGGTATCTGGGAGAGAGAAAGAGAAAGCATGAAAGGACAAGGAGGAGAGAGGACTTGCGGCTTCGGCTTTAGCGAGGCATGCGGGGCTGAGCCTCTTTCGCCAGTGTTGCGCACGTCAACCCAACCTTGGCCCGGCTTCTGCTATGTCAACCCTGCATTTCGCATGTAACGCAGCGCAGCACAGAGATCAGCCGGCGATTACAGCACAGCAGAACCGACGCTGATCCTACGCAGCATCGGCCCTTCCGCGGCCGTCGCCGCCGCCCACCAACACTACAGATGCTGCTGCTGCGCTCGGTCGGAGATCTTTTTATCGAGCGCAGCTTTTCCAGTACACTGAGCACATGGCGCAGGCGAGGGCGGGAGATCTTTCGTGATAAGCCATGCGCAGCCTTACGCTACCTTTCTCCCCTTTCATGTTTTCAACACTTGAAATTTTTACTCGCCAAGCTGTGCTATTCATGCAGACGAGCCTGTGCAGGTGCGTGCTTGCATGCCCAAAGATGAAGTTTTGTGCCAGGAAGACGGAGCAGAAGATGAACAGCGGCAAAGGACCAGAGAACCGTAACGGGGGTTAACATGTGTGGCCACAGCCACCTCAGGTCATAGTGCTTGCAAAGCCTCCGAACAGCGGACGGGGTGGTGGCAAAGTAGGCGAGCAGCGGCAAGACGACGCCCGGGCCGTCAGTCCGCAGCACTCGTATACTTTATCGTGCGCTGTCCCGTCTGCAAGGTTGCCGTGGCTGAGCTGGTGCGGTAATGCTGTGCTAGGACTGCCCTGTGTCGTTGTCTCAACGGGTGAAGAGTATGGACAGGCCGAAAGCGTGAGAGACGTCGGATGATAACTTACTCTATCTGAATCGCCGTGGAATGCATGCAGGTCGCGGACTTGTTCGAGGTCGCCACGTCGCAGAGGGCGCACCTCGATACGCGCGTCGAGGGCCGCAGCTCGCGCGGCTGGGTCGATCTGCTTGGCGCTTGAGGGAGCCAAAAGGGTAGAGATGGGAGGCATCGATACCTCATTGGGGTCGTGGACCTTGACCTCATCGAAGGGGGCTGCGTAGGAGGCAGAGGGTTCGAACTGCAGACCAAAGTCGAGATCGTGAGGTGTTCCGCCTTCAACCAGGCTGACCGAGGAGGCGTTCGAGACGGGTCGGTGGGGTAGCATTGAAGCATCGCCAGTGTTGGAGACAGTGTGCTGGAATGGGTATAGCTGTCGCACCACGTCGGAAGCGTCAGGTGCCAGAGCATGCTCCTCTTCGTCGCTGAGCATGTCCTCCTCGTAGGGAACGTATCTCGGTGTTCTCTCTTCGATCTCGAGGTTGCGTCGCACGCCTTCAAGACGGGACGCCAAATAGGCAGCATCGGGAGCATGGCTCATGAGTCTCTCGTCTCGCAATGCCTCGAGCTCCTGCTCGACTGCGTGGACTGTCTTGCCCCTCCAACGTCGCCCGCCGAACGAAAGACCGTTGGCCTCTTCCTCGCTGCTGCTGTCCATGTTGGTGCTCGCCGCAGGCTTGCCGGCATTGTGGCCAGACTGTACCATGGATGCCATATCGCCAACGCCTCGGTACGTTGACGGCTGTGCCGATGCTACTTTGGCCTTGCCGTACGCAGGCATGGGGGCGAACGAGGCGCGCACGTCGAAATCGGGTGAGTCGGAGCTTGCGCGTGAAGAGCGACCACTGAACGAACTTTCCGCCTCATCCTCAGAGAGACCGGGCGAGCCCACCTGAAAGGTGGCGCGGCGCTTCTTGCGTTGTGGCAGCTTGGCCTTCTGCCCCAGGTATCCAAGTCCGTGTGTGGAAGCGGCAGGCTGTTCGGAGTACGTGCTGGAAGAAGATGGCTCATAGGCTTGTGTGAAAGTCGATGCCGTGTCGGGAGAGGTGGTGCTCGCGATGGGAACGGGATCAACTTCGGGTGCCATGGTGAGCCAACCGGTGAAGCGAGGACGCGAAGGCCCCGCCATCTGCTCTTGTAACGTGGCCATGTTGTAAGACGATGGTGGTTGTGAGGGAGCTGTGGTGTTATGAAGCAAAGGCAGATGGTTGTGCTCGATTTGCGTATGAGCGGAAGCGGGTGCTGAGTCGCTCTACTGGGCGGTGAGGTATCTGAAGATGCAAGCCAAACTACAACAACATTGTGGTGATAGAGTTGAACAGGAAACAAGCGTGTGTATGTGGTGCTGTCGGTTGCAAGTGTCACTCGAGGTTGGTGACCTTCCACGCTGATAAGGACGCGCGCTCCTACAGACGGCTTGTGCGATAAGACTACGCCGAACCGTGAAGGAGAAGAGGCTGTGACGAATTGACGCTGGTCGGTTCGGCTCCGGAGCAATCACAGCTGGGAATCGGTTGCTGTCCAATCTGATGGCTGAGCGACAACGATGTCGCGTTGCGATTGTCGCGGCAGCTAGTGCTCCAAGTCGAAGACAAATATTCTGGATGGAAAACAGCAAGGTATTGAGCTCGTTCTGTTGTTTGGATGTTGCTGTGAGCAGAGCAAGTGTGATGGTGGTCGGGATGCTTACGTGTTGGTGCAATAGATAACTAGGGCGCTGAGTCGGGCAATGTGCTTGTGTATGTGGAGAGAGCTCGGCGCATGAGTGTGATTCCAAAAAGGTGGCCGGACCGAGGGACGCACGCTTATCAGCGCAAGCAGAAAGCGGAGAACGCGAAAAGGAGCGTGGAAGCGGTGCAGTAGCGGCTTGACTTGGTCTTCAGCTGGGCTTGGCTTATTTTGGATAGACGGGCGGCGGGACAGGACCGGTTTCAAGCTCAAGCTGGGCCCTTGATTATTCGGCAGATGCGAACAAACGTGTGCGGCAGAGCACTTTGCCAAAGGAGGCCAGGCCAAAGAGCGAGGAAACCAGGGCCTTATCATAGCATCGGCTGCTCTTTCTCTTTCAGCTCCTTCCCAGTCCCAAGTTTAGACTTGCAAAACTCGTTCGACGATAGGCGCAATGTCTGATCCCACCGGCACTAGAAGTGCAGAATTGCAAAAAAGAAAAAGAAGAAAACTGCAGCACCTAGGATTCCCGCGTGGTCCCCCACCGCAGTACTGACTAGGCGATACCTTGCTTAACTTCGCAGATCGGACGGGATGCGGTGCTTTCAAGGTTCTATGGCCGCAGATATCACGTCATCCTAGAGAGTAGTTGATAAATGTTGCATCCCAATGCTTGGCTCGCGACACACTACGACAAGGAGGTGTCTGCATCTGAACGCTGAAAGCGGCCATCAGACGGCAAGGAGAAAGGGAGTGATTCCATGAAATTCCATGACAAAAAAGCCGTAGTAAAGAAAGCACGGTATCAGAATACTGTATCACGGCGGCCTGCTCAACAAGAGAGACCGAGGTATCGTGCCCAACTGGACTAGCAAGAGAAATCGATGTGAAACTCTGCAACAACTATCGAAGCTACAGCGGAGCAATACTAGCGCAGCTAGCACACGATGAATGCCTCGACACTGGCCCTTACAGAACATGCTCACAGAACATGACCGCCGAAGGTCTTGTTGGGTTGCGAGGACTCCACAGCAGTCCCACCAACCGGCGCTGAGTTGTGCGTCCAATTCTGACCGCCATAGTCAGAGCCAGGTCGCGACCACGCCGCTCCATCTCCACCAGAAACGGACGACGCATCGGTTGAATTGGACTGACTTTCGCCGTCGCTCTTCATGGTGCATCCGCCCGTGTCGCTCTTGTGATGTCGGTTGAGCGCGTCCAGGCGCGCAAACGTCTTGCCGCATTGTTCACACGTATGTGGCTTGATGTTGAGATGTAGATTCTGATGTCGTTTGCAGTCGTGCGAGCGTGCGAAGCTCTTGTCGCACCCGGGCCAGTCGCACTTGTACGGTCGTTCGTCTGCATGCGATCGCAAATGGCCTCGCAAGTTGTACTGGCGAGTGAAGGTCGACCCGCATCCCGGAATGGGACAGGCAAACAGGGCTTCCGACTTGCGCCTCGATGCCGATGCCGCCTGTGTCGCCTGGCTCGTCACCACAGGCACTGGCGGCGCCGCCAAAATGGACTGCGAGCTAGCCCCTGAAGCCACGCTCGAGGCCGACGGCGAATGCGCAGCGCCCTCCATACCCATGCCCGCCATCGATCCAGAGGCGTCCGACGGGTACTGGACGAGGTTGCCTGCTGCGTCGTACATGACGCCACCTCCCATCTGCGAACCGGCGCTGCTGCTCGACGTATTGGAACCAAACGAATAGTGTCGATCGTGACCCGTACGATATGGGTGAACTCGAGCAGAGCCAGACATTGTGTGATAATGTCCGCTGGTGCCGGCGTTGTTCGAAGAGACCGAGCGTCCTGTCGACGGCGGAGCCAGACCTCCGTTCGGCGCAGTGATCTGGGCCAAAAAGTCCTCGTCAGCACCTTGATACATTCGACTGCGAGACAAGTCTTCCGAGTGAGCCAGCCGGCGGTGTCCAGCGGATGAGCTCTGCCGCGCGCTGCTAGATCTTCGCAGCTTTGGCGCACCGGACGCGCCGCTTGCGGAGGGGTCTTGCACGCCATCGCCGGGGAAGCGCCAGGCTGGATTGAACTCGTTTGGTCCGGCTACTGACACCTGTGTGGAGAAGTCAACAGGCCCCAGAGTGTTACTCTGACCATTGAGCTGAAATACGGGCGGCATCATCTGTTGATGCTGATGCTGATGCTGTTGCTGTTGCTGTTGATGATGCTGCTGCTGATGCGATTGTTGCTGCTGTTGCAGACTTGACAGGAGTGCATTGTTTTCGCCGAGTGGTTTCGACATGTCGGTGGGAAGCTGCGAGCTGTTCAAAAGTGAAGGGTCCATGGTTGTCAGCTGTGAGGGGTCGATCTGCATCGAGGGATCGGTAAAGGCTGCCGAATCGCCCTTGAAGGAAGACCAATCCAGATCCGATGCGTCGGCATGTGTCTTCGCGCCCGCCTGGCTGGTTGCGGCGAACGACCAGTCGAAAGCGGTCCCAGCGCCTTCAGCAGTGCCAGCAACAACGGGGGATCTTGGCCCAACATCCGAGTTGGCACGCTTGCGAAACATGGCAAGCGTAGGGGACTCGGTCTTGCCATTGGACTGAAAGCCCATGTCGACATCGAGACGCAGGAACTGACGGATCTTGTCATAAGAATCCTGACGCTTGGCCTGGCTAGACCACTGACCAGGCGCATGCACGGCAGGATTCCGGTGCGGATTTCCGGCCAAGGTCGACATCATCTGAGCCGATCCCGTCGTGTAGCCTTCAGGGACGAGACGGCCGCTTGCGGAGGGTGGACGGAAGAGATCCTGATTTGACGACGATTGCTGAGAATCAGCAGTGGAGTCGGGGCCTGCATAGCTGAAAGGCTCGTTATGAATCGCTGTGGACGAATCTGACGAAAGCCAAGTGCCTGTGGCGGAGGGCTGGCTCGAAGCAGCGTGGATGTTCGAGGAAGCACCTTGAGACGAAGCAGCGAGCTGCGCAAGAATGTCCTGGAACCCGCCTGCTTGACCGTGCGCACCCGTTGCTCTAGGTGTGGATGGAGAAGGAGCCATCACATTGATGCTTGGCATGGCGGCATCAGCGTTCGTGGCAACTGGTATATAATCCATCGAGGTGTCCGAGACAGACACAGTTGGGATGCCCAATGTAAGGTGAGGGGTGCTCGAGGCAATCTGACCGGCATAAGATCCACTCGCAACGAACGGATACGCTGCTGGTGCAGAGCCGTCGTTGAGCTGTGCAGCACTGGATTGCGGATATGCTGGCGAGCCAATGTGGTCGGAGCTGTCGTCAAAGGTGGGCGGATAGCATTGATCTTCGTCGAGCCGGATCTGGCCCATCTGCCCCATCGTTTGCGATAGAGCAGGGTCCGAAAGGATGCCATGGCCAAAAGGAGCGGGGCTTGCAGCCTCAGAGCTGTGAGATCCGACTCGATGATGAGTGGCAGGTGGGGACACAGCGCCTAGATTTGGGCTGGACAGCGGACTCGGGTGGACAGTATTGTCGCGGAAGGCACTCGGAGCGGCCGGCTGCAGCGTTGCAGCGGGAGAGCTGGCGGTAGACAAGTGACCAAAACTGGGTGATGCGAAGGCAGGGGCAGCGCTCAGCAAGCTACTTTGGGAAGGGGCACTGTAGCCATCAGCCGAGGAAGGGTCGTAGAAGGCACCATATTGAGCACTGTCCGGCCGAAGCTCAGCGTTGGCGGAAGCGTTGGGATGACTTGGAGCATTCGAGCCGGAGTGCTGCATATCGACGCGTGAGTCAGGGACCGCGTCGACGCAGCGAGCCCCAGCGGCGCGAGGCTTGTGGTCCGATGCTTCGACTGGACTATGGTTGGATTCGCTGCGAGCCAGAAGGTCGAAAGGGTTGAGCTCAGTGGAGAGCACCTTCTCGATTCGATCCAGGTAGTGGAGGCGTCGAGAAGAAAGAGGAGTCGCACCGGGCTGCTCGAGTTGCGTGTTGTGCCCCGCAAGTGTCTCGGTGGGCGAGGCGAGAGCGGGTGCTTTGCTGTCACCGAGCGGCGAAGGGGACGGGTCGACGACAAACTCAAAGAGAGTCGAGGTGTCAGAGCCTGGAGTGAGTGGACTCGGGGCTTCGGTCTGGAGGTGGGAAAGAAAGAAAGAGTATTGGGCAGATGTAGGCATGGAGGTCAGCTGTTGGTCACCTCGTCTGATCGTTGGGATCCGACCGAGCGAGACTGTAGGAGCTGACTGCTTAAGGGCACGGCTGCTAAGGCCGAGATGTCGAGAGGACGGCTGGTGGCGCTGGCGCTGGAGGAGGGAAGGATGGATGCTGCGTACTAGAGGTCAAGGAAAAGGTGTGATGGTGGTAGATGTCGACGAGGCAAATGACTAGTGCATGTTGAATGGAGCGTTGTGTTAAAGATACATTGGATTCCGTGCTGACCAATAGTCAATAGTGATGAAGCGTAACACTCGATTTCGCAGACGCTGATCGGTACGGTAGACGCAAGAGTGTCAAGACAGGGGTCTTGAATGGAGTACAGAGAAGGGAAGATGAGGCTATGCTGAAGATGACGGGATTAGATAGGCGGCTGATGGGCTGAGAAGATCGGGCTCGGAAGGAATGCAAGGGCGGAGTATGGAGCGAATGCGAGCTGGAATGCAGAGCGACTCGAGTTGACAAGCACGCGTGGCGCTATGTTTGAGAAGCAAGGACGTTTCTGAACCAGGTAGCGAGATAGGCTAGCGTGGGAGTAAAGCGATGCTATGTTGGGCGTGTTTGGAGGCGCATGAGCGAACAAGGGTCGGAATGTACCAATGCGATGTCGCATGAAGAGGAGGACCTTGCTAGGATGGACCGGATTCGAGGCGGAGGAAAGGGCGGCTAAAGACAGACGAGTGGACGGAACACTTACAGTGATGGCAGACGAAGGCGATGCAGAGCAATCAAGAAGCGAGCTGCGGCAGGGATCGAGATTGTGATGCTATCACGGAGGGGCAAGCGGAAAAAAAAAACCCCCCGAGGGACCGGAATGATGATGTGTGGTGTGGCTGTGTCAAGCCATGTGGCTAGCTGAGCTCAAAGGCGAGGCAGCTCGGATCGACGTGATTGCAGCCAATCCGCTTGTTGCAGCGTGGCAGAGGGTGACTTCTTGTATAGATTGGCTTCGCAGCGACGCTCGGGAATGCAAGACGAAGCTGCCTGCGTCGAGCAAGATGGTGTTTGAGTCGGTTGGAGAGATGATGGGATGGTGGCAGGTATCTAAGAACGGCTGAGGTGTGGATGGATCCGCTTTGGCTGCACTGATGTACAGTACCAGCGGCATTATTTTCGACTTTTTTTTTTTTTTTTTTTTAGATTTCCTCTCGATTCCAGCCTCTCGGTTCGCGAACTGTGATTGTGTGACAGCTGGAGGGCCGATTCCCGGACGTGGAGGCGAGAACTCAATTCTCTGTGATTTCTACTGCTGCTGCTGCTTCCGAGCGTTCGTAGTCTAACCACTCGTTCATTTCACTGCGGCACTGTGGTACTGCTGAGCCAAGCACCCAGCAATCCCCGGCTTTCCCTTCAAAGCCAATTTGAGTCAGAACCGCCTTGTGTGCGTGCCTGAACCCACTTTCGGTTGCCTTGCTCAATGCAACGCCACCTGGCTACCCACTGCTTGTCCCCACCCTTAAAATAAGTGGATGAGGGTGACGAGTCGTTGCAGATGTTCTGCAAGTGGCTTCTGTGACTCGAATGTGGCCTCCGTACCTCAGACGATCATAGGCGAGCAGTCTCAAGGCAATACATGTCGGCTCACAGAGATTTTCGAGATTACTGAGAAAAGGAAGAGCCACGGAGATTCGCAAAACGGAATCTAAGCCGGCAACTTTTGCCCTTGGCGTTGTGTAGTCTCCTCTCGAGCCGATCGCAAATCGCGTGCAAACGATATGAGCGAGGTCGACCCCACCCGTAGCAAGCACCGAAAGACTGTCTACACACCGAGTTGGCCTTCCCTCCCTTCTCAAGCTCTTGCACTCTGTCTGCTCTTGTTAGGTTTGCTGGAGTTGATGATAGTGGCAACAGATATCCGTTTGAGCGGCCCCGACTCGTCAAGAGGTGCTCGAATCATGACGAGATTCGGCCGGTCAAGGTAGCAGGACAATCTTGCCTTCCGCTCCTAAAAAAGCTGGACGCCGTCCGAAAAGAGGTGCCAGGAAAAGGGGTCACAAAAGAGAAAGGCAAGCCGCTATGTCCAAGTGTGCAATCCAAGTCACAAATTCTACATATCTTACTGTGCAGTGCCACCGCCGCTGCATGCCCAGCACCGCCACATGTGCGGAAGGGCCGTTCCTTTTCCATCGGCTTTTCGACCACTGTCCTCTAACGAAGGATCAACCAAGACCCTGCATCTTGTCAATTCTGCCTCGGTCTTCAGTACAAACGAGCAATGCCAAGCCTTCCACCATGCCATTGCATTCTAAAGTCTATGACATTCACCGCGGCAACTTTCTCATCCTCTCAAACTGACCCGACGCTTGCCGCAACCCTCGTTGCGGGAGGCTATGCTTTGTAATCTGGTTCCAGCGACCTTGTGTTCGAACAATGCAGATGTAACAACGTTGAAAATTCCCCTGTTCGCCCCGGCTCTTTCTTGTCCTCTTGAGGCCGTGCGTCGTCCACGCCAAACCCCCCTTGTCTGTCTACAAAGTGATGTTCTCGTGGGTCGAAAAGTCACCAGCTCGATGGACATACAAGAGGAGATCTCTAAAAAAAAAAAGTTGGGCTGAGGCTGGCTTGTGGTGCTCACGTCCCAAACCTTTTTTTTTTTTTCGCCGGTCCTTCCGAATCGCGCCTTTTTGCTCGTAGACCCTTTGCACCTCACTCAACAGACAGATAAGCTCACGATCCCCTTCGTTGCGAACAGCCCATCCGGGCCATGATCGATGCTGTGATAGGTGATCGATTCGGAAGCTTTGTAGTCAGTCGAGAGCTCGGATCAGCCGACCGACACGAGACGAATGAGGCACACGCAGTCTAGACATGGACGTGCGTCCCCAGCATCGAGGCAGCGATAAAGAGCGAGAAGGGCAAGTGTGAGAGCAGCTGAGACTGTGAGGGGGTGTCCTGAGCGTTCTAGACCTTGAAGACGGTGGCGTCAGGCAAAGGACGCGCCATGTGAACGAACAGGCTCAGTACAAGTTTCATTTGAATCCAGTTTGACGCATTTGCCTAAATTACTAAAATCAGAATCTGCCACTGCTTATAAACCTTTGAAGTGTACAGTCCCAAAGCTTTGGGACCGGTGGCGCGAGTGAGTGGAGGTGTTGATGTGACTTTTCCAGCTAACGTTAGGTCTAATCAATTCGGAGAGCACTACAGTCGAATCGAAAGCGTACGGTTAATGCGATTGTTTTCAAGCCTTGCCGCACCAACGCTCAATCGCACACAAACGCACATCTCACCCGCTCCTTTGCCCCAATCTCCTTGCAGTCGCAGTTTCAGTCAAAGTGTGTGTGGCCTGACCCTGCGCTCGTTTGTCTCTTCCCGACGCGCTGTCCGTGTACTGTACTTTTGTCGTGCTCAGCCCCAATCCTCAACCAGAAAGCTGTCAAAAGCAAAACCAGCCAAATTTGCTGTGGCCGGTTGCCTTGAATCAGGACTCGTCTCGGGTTGAACTGCGTCGCCTTGACACCAAATGTCGAGATTTTGAGCTTTGAAGCTTGTCGCCCATCCATCGTCCACACCATCACACCTTTTCCTCTCCTTCTTCACCCACCGTCCATCTCCCCCGCTCACTTTTACTCGCCTTCGCCGCAGAGAAGGCATCATTGCGTTTCTCTGATACTAGAGCCAACGCCTATTATCGACCGAGGCTCCGCTCTTCCGACTCGACCACCTTTCTCATCAAACCTCGCCACCCCTTTCCACCACCACACACATATCTATCGCCATGTCGGGCGCCCAGGAAATTGGCAGGAGCAAGAACTCTGACGCCGTTGCGCCTACTCCTCAGAACACCCCTCTCAGCAACGCTCCTCTCACCCGTGAAGCGCTTTCGCGACCCACCGTTGGCACCATCGGCGAGGAGGATGAGAACGCTGTCGACGTCGCCTCGGCTCTTAAGGGTAACCCTGCCCTCGCCGCCATGGTCCAGGACAAGCTTTCCAGCCTCGTCGGCCGATCCTCTGGCTACGTCGAGTCGCTCCCCACACACGTTCGCCGCCGTGTAGAGGGTCTCAAGGGTGTTCAGGTCGAGCACCACAAGATCGAAGCCGACTTCCAGAAGGAGATCCTCGAGCTCGAGAAAAAGTACGCTCAGCGATACAAGCCCCTCTACGAGCGACGAGCTGCCATCATCTCGGGTAAGGAGGAGCCCACCGCCGATGAGGTCAAGGCTGGCGAGGCTGTTGACGCTGACGAGGACGACGAACAGTCCGAGTCGCTCGCCGACGTCAAAGCCCCCGCTGAGGGCCCCAACGGTATCCCTGAGTTCTGGCTCACCGCACTCAAGAACCACATTGCCCTCTCCGAGCTCATCACCGAGCGCGACGAGGAGGCTCTCCGTGCTCTTGTCGACGTTCGCATGAGCTACCTCGTCGACCAGGCCGGCTTCAAGCTCGAGTTCGAGTTTGACACTGCCAAGAACGAGTACTTCTCCAATCAGGTGCTCACCAAGACCTACTATTACCAAGATGAGGTCGGATTCTCGGGCGACCTCGTCTACGACCACGCTGAGGGCTGCAAGATTGAGTGGAAGGAGGACAAGGATCTCACCCACAAGATCGAGACTAAGAAGCAGCGCAACAAGAACACCAACCAGACGCGTACCGTCAAGCGCTCCGTACCCGTCGAGTCGTTCTTCAACTTTTTCAACCCACCCAAGCCGCCCAAGAACGGCGAGCTCGAGGACGACGATGCCGACCTCGACGAGCTGGACGAGCGTCTTGAGCTCGACTACCAGATCGGTGAGGACCTCAAGGACCGCATCATCCCCCACGCTGTCGACTTCTTCACCGGCAAGGCGCTCCAGTACGAGGACCTGGACGACCTCGACGATGGCGACTTTGACGACGAGGATGATGAGGATGATGAGGATGATGACGACGATCAGCCCCGCCGATCGCAACTGGGTGCCTCGGTGGGATCACAGATGGCCGGCTCGCAAGACCCTCAAGAGTGCAAGCAGCAGTGATTCAAAGCAGCATCCTGTCTTTTGTTGCTACTGCTCGAGCAAGAGCGAAGAACCTTACAGAGAACTCCCCCCAAAAATCCATTCCCAATGATCGTTTGAACCCTTCTCCATGCCATGCGCTCGTTCGCACCTATACTTTTCCATCGCCTTTCCCGTGTTATTGGTGCTCACCCATCATGTGCTCTAGCTAGCGTATCGCCTTGTTTCTGAAACATCAAACAGCTTCCCTGAACTTTTTGCCTAGTCGGCGCCGTGTGTGCTGCTTTGCAAGCTTTCGCTGTTGAGTTGGAGCGCGAGATATTCGGTTGCATGTTGAACTCCGACGTGGCTCTCGAACAGGGTTGCTTTGTCATGGTGCTCAAACAGCGTGCATTGGCATGGGTCTCGAACGGCATGCTTCGGCAGCCGAGCACACACACTGCTGCATCCGAGAAAGAGAGGGGGAGGGGTATATCATTTTGATCAATAAGAACCAACACAGCCAGTGTGAAGGTTCTAGAATAATTTACAACGTGTGTCAACTGAAAACAGAAGGAAAGTGCCCTATGAGTTAGTTGTGGATGTGTGGTTAGAAATCGTCATCGCTATCTTCCAGACTCGGACCGCCTCGGGCGCAGGGACGGAAGGTGTCAGGGATTGCAGGGACAGGTAGCGGTGGTGCAGCGTCAGTGGTGGGTGGGGAAAGCTCCACAGGGCTCGGTTTGGACTGCGATCTGCGTCTGGGCAAGGTGAGGGGAGAGTGTGCTGTGGTGAGGCCAAAATAGCTCCCTCCTTTGCCAGGAATCGTGCTCTTATCGTCAGCCGCTGAAGTGCTGGTGGGATCGGCATTGATGGGGAAGGCGATGAGGGATTGATTCTTGGGCGTTGAGATTTTCTCCTCTTGCAATGGCGGCGTTAATGTCCTATGCGCCTCGTTCGTGGGGGTGTCAAGGCTGACACCTGACAAGTCACCCTCACTCACAATGGAGAAGGGGGAAGTTGGATTCTCGGTGCCGCCACGACCAGCTGCGGATGATCTGGTTGTCCATGCACGCTCTGTTCGTTCCGCGCTGATGGGCGATCCAGTACGTAACAGAGGAGCACCCGCAGAGCCCGATGGCGCGATAGTACCGCCGTCGGACACCTCTTCCCAACCAGAACCGACTTCAGAGTCCGAGTGGTGCACCGTAGAGAAGCTCTCATCCGCATCAAGCCTTACCGGACTTCGCGGCGGCAAGGTCGAGTCGGCTCGAGCGATGCTTGTGGCCGAGGAAGCAGTAAGATCTCGTTCTTTCGCTTGGTCTTTCGGGAGCATGGTATTGTTTTCTCGGCGTGAGGGTCGTGTTGTGGCGGCCGACGAGGTGGAGACCTGTCTGGCATCTGAGCGCAGAGGTCTTTGCAAGGTATGGCCGTCGGTCTGCGGCGACAGTAGGTCGAGAGAAGGGAATGCGATGCCAACACTGCTGGTGGCATTCGCATAGGTTGCTCTGCTCGAGCTGCCATTTTCTTGACCGTGTTCAAGCCACTCAGCAGTGCGCTGCTGGCTCTCTCTGAACATCTTGTCGCCTGTTCTGGGGTTCGTATCACCTGGAATAGAGACAGCCACGTTGTGCGCGCCTGCGGATTCATCGGAATGCTGCAAAAGCTTGCCTTCATCGCCCAGCTCGCCTGCGTCAGCGTGCTCTCTGTCTTTGCCCTTCTCAAATTCGCTTTCGGACTCCTCGCCGACCGAAGGCTCAGAGAAGCTTTCCATGCTTGGGTCGAAGTCATCGTCGTCGACCCACTTGGGCGCGGATTCCGCAAAGGAAAAGATGGTTTTCGGCAGAGCTTTAATACGAGCGCAGAGGTCAGCAAGATCCTCCTCGTCCTTGACCAAGAAGCCTAGGAGCATGCTTGGATCGAGCGACTTGATGGGCATTCTGCGCACTTTCTCGCAGTGAAAGGTGGACGTCTGAGCTTCAGAGTAGGCATGCGACCACCACTCTTCCTCGTCATCCTTGTCGTGGAGCGTAAAGCGGTGGGCGACATCTAGTTGGCGTGGCACGGCGGCAGGGAAGGTGCTAGGAGGATAGCGAAGAGGAACAGCGGGGCGAACATGGTGCGGATCGAGGTAGAAGAGCGAGTTTCCTTGATGTCCCATAAAGTAGTACGATGACGACGGACGACCTCCTGCAATGCCGACACTATGCGGGAATGAGAAAGTTGCTTTGACCGATTCGTAGTAGATCGGGTTTACGCTGTCGAGGCCTAGGCGGATACCGATCAGGATCAGCACAGGCCTGTGCCAGGTCATGCTCTGTCCTCTTCGACCATCCAAACATGGAGCAAAGCCCCGCGCTTTGCCAGACTGCTGTGAGGAGCTTGTGGAAGTAGGAGAACGTGCTGCAGCCCGCACTTCGTCGAGATAAAAGACGCCATCGTGGGCGAGCTCGACAGCGATGCCCGCCTCAGGAAACTCCGACACGAGCTGCTTGACGGCGCCAGCCGCTGTGGAAGGGCCGAACCATTCGCCCACCTCTTTGCCCAGCCGCTTGCCCTCACGTGCCATACGATGAACGCCAAAAGGACAAGCAGGGCTGGGATCGTCGAGAAACCAGCTGAGGATCTTGATGTAGGTCGCGTGACGGGCTCGCTTCTCTCGCCATTCCAGGATGCTCTCCTTCTCAGCAGACGCATCCAGTGCCAAGCCGGCGAGCTCTTCAAAGAATTGGAGCTGGCGCACTGGAGGTGTGTCTCGCTGCCAGGATCGGCCGAGATGAACATTGATCAGCGCATTTGCAAGGAGACTTTGACCGGTACGAAGCATGCAACCCCAGCCAGAGTCGGTGGTGAGGCCGGCGCGGCTGAAACCGGCGGCCTGAGCTGCTGCCGTGGCTCTGCTCCACAAATTGCTGATGCCCATCTTCTCACCAAGTGAAGAGGAGGCGTTGGTATACCCAACCCCAAGCGCTGCACCGAGGCCGAGGGGAGAACTTGCTTGCATCGCAGCCTCCTGGGCAGCGTTGCTCTCGGTGACCTTGCGGCCAAGCCAGTTGCGACTGGCGGAAGCAGGAGGACTACTCGACTGAAATGAATCTGAGGATGGAGAGCCGACTGACGGAGTGGTCGCTGCCGATATGGTTTGTGCTGCCGCAAGCTGAGCTGCTGCAGCGGCTTGCTCTGAAATGGTGCCATCGCGCGAGATGGGCGCAAAATGGTTGCGATAGGTGCACCAGATCCTCGAAGCAAAATCGGTGTGGAATGCGGACTGCGTGTCAGCCGCAACAGAAGCGGAGCTTTGGGTGATTACACTGAAGCTTGTGGCCGACGACTTGGTGCGAAGGCTATCAGACGTCGATGTGGTCGCTGCGGTGGAGATGGAGCTGCCGACACGGCTGCTTTCCTTGGTGAGCGTTGCTGAGACACGATCGTGGGCCGGCGATGAAGATACCAAAGAAGTATGAATCAAGTCATTCTGGCTCTGCCGTGGGGATGACGCAGATCTGCCAGACGCAGGCGAAGCTGCCCGCGTCATCTCGCCTACTTCGTCCTCCGATTTACGGTCTGCCGCCGCCTTCCCAAGGGTGTTGGTCCCTGCCGTAGGTGCGGGCAACGGAAGGGCCGCAGCCTCGGAGCTCCCGTCTATCTTGCTGAGTGGGTCACCTTGATTGGGCTGTCGCGGACCATGCAAAACGCCAAGCAGCCATATCCCCTCGTCGTCTTTACTGCCGCCGTCACTGTCCATGAAGAATTTGAAAGCGCGATCGAAGCCGACGCCACTTGGCACCCAGCCGCCGTTGTTGGCACCACTGGTGCCGCTACCGCTGGCAGCATTGATGGGGACGGCGCCTGTATTAGCTGGACCGATGTTCCCGTGGCTACTCGAAGCGGAGCCGGAAGCGATGTTGTCGCCCGTCGAGGTGTTGGCAGATCTGACCGTCCTGTTCGAGCCGACATTCGCCAGCGTCTGGAACAAGGCGCCAGCTTTCGAACGGGAAGGAGCGCTGGTTTGCATTGTCGGAGAGGAGCTGGCATGAGCGTGGACGTGTGCACCTGGGGTCGGCACTGCTGTGCTGCGCAAAGCATTGCGGCTATCTTTTGAAGGTGTCGGGCTAGACGGAGGGAGCTCGAGAGCCTCTGCTTCTTTCACGGGAGACAAGGGTGGGCCAGCTTCTATCGAAGATGGGGTATTGTCGCTACCAACCATGTTGTAGAGCCACCCAGTAAGACGCCTCGGTGCGCTAGCATATTGATCTTGAGCGTCAAAGGCTGACTGGCCTTTGGTTTCGATCGAGTCAGCTTCAGAAGTCCGTGGGTGTGGCTCTGGAGACGCTATTGATATGCCTGATCGAGCGCTTTCCATGCTCTTCCTGGAGCTGTTGTAGTTGAGCAGCATTTCGCTTTGAGCCATGCGGCCGGCGTAGGCTTCCGAGCTGGACTGAGAAGAGATAGAGCGTGGTTTGCCTGCTTCTGTCGAGACAGACTTGCCGCGCCTTCGACCCATGCCCTTGAGCGAGTCGGGAAAGCGTCTGGAGGCGTGCGAATCTGTTGATGCCATGGAGGTGAGATCATCGCACGACAAATTGGTCGCTGCGCCGGATTTGGATTGATTGAGATTGAGGTTGAGGAAGCTCTTGCTCCCCATGCGTCGCAGAAGTCCGAGGGGATGAGGTGCTGTTCCGGGCGCTGCTGTCGAGGCGGTTGAACCTGCCTCGCTCGGATCGGAAGGGGGTCCGTTGACGCTGCTATTGACCGAGCTTCCACCGCCGCCGCCTCCGAAGAGACTACGGATACTATTGCTCCTGCCAAAGAGCTTGCGACGGTTGAATCCAGTACTCTGTCCGGCTGCAGGTGTACGATCAGCATGGTCGGGAGCAGTTGGGGGTACGGATGTGGACCGGCCGGCCGAGGCAGCGTCCGCTCCTGTCAGCTGGGATGTACGACCAGGAGCAGGCAGCGGCAAGGAAGTGGCGGAGGCAGAGCCATTATCGTACTCGGCGGGCGGCGACTGTGCAGACGAAGCGGACGAGCTTGATTCACGATTTCCCCAGGTGTCTGATCGAAATCTAGTCTTGAGCTTTGGAGGATTAGGTCGCTTAGAGGAGGGACCTGGTTCCGGCGATTGAGCAGCCTTTTGCTTGAACATGACTGCAGCACCAAGTGAGTTGACACGGACGCGCATGCCTCGTTTAGGAGGTGGTTCTGTGGAGGCGGCGGACAAAGCTGATGAAGGTGCAGAGGTGGAGGGCGAGTCGGGCATAGGGATCGTACGGGCCGGCGAGCCAAAGTTGGTTTCCCCGCCCGTGTTGGAATGCCTCGAAGTGTCGGCCATGCTGTGCAGAGTAGCGCGTATATACGCTATGGAGAGGTCGATCGTCTGCTGATATGAGACCCGATTATAGGAGCGATCAGGCGGGTGGAGAGTTCATTGAGCCTGAGATGCAAGGGCAGCGTTGGCGGTGGACTGCGAGTGCTGAATCCAAGGATCCGCCTAGTATTCAAGATCCAATAGATGCCTCTACCAGGACTTCAGTGTCGTTCGTCAGGGTGTCGGCGACGGACAAGGCTGTGACGCGGATGTCACAAGTAAGGGCAGGGGCCTCAGATCGAATGGTGGGATGTTGATGAAGTGAATTGCCGGCGACAAAAGGTGATGCTGCGAAATGAAGCGAGTAGGTGCGGTGCAGAACAGAGGATCAAGGGTGGGGATGGTGACGGAGCCGGTGAGCGTGATGGATAAGGAGGAAGGAGGAAGGAGGAGGATGATTGACAGCTCGTCAGGTGCACTGTTCGCAGCAGCACAGCAACACGGCGCCTCTCAGGGCTGAATGCTCTATAGCCAAGTTAGCGTTGGACCCTTTTTTTTTTGGTCCGATGCGACTGCTCAGCAGCGTGTGTGTGTCTGTTTCACCTGTCCACCTGCTGAGCCCCTCTTTGACCTTTCTCCTAGTTCACCTCGCCACGAAACCGCAGCGCGTCGCAGCTGTCTCTACTTTTTACATCCAGATTCAGGGTCTCGAAATGCGCGGTTGCGCAGTCCTCCACTTTTTTCGCGTTTCTGCCGTTGTCAAGCAACCTTGCACGGCTCATCCGCAGCATCGACATCGGAACATTCCCGACCAGCGTCGGGGACACTCCATGGTCATCGATCGTCAAACTCAGCACCAAGTCTCAGCAGCGGCAGATATTCCAGGACAAGCGCCATCCGACGCAGCTAATCTATCCGCAACGATCATGTACACCTTCGACCTTGAGGGGCTCACATCCAGCTGATGGAATGGCAGTGACTTGTCATGATGATGGCGAAGTCACTCTACCGCCGCATCCCATCCCTCTCACGTCAAGATGAACTTCTTCCGAGATAGAGACGCCAACAGCAACGTCTTTGACGATCCCCAGAATGATCCCACCGCCCCCTCTCCCACCACTTCGCCACGCAAGAAGCAAAAGTGCGACTCGCGCGTGCAAGCCGACGGTGCCGCTCCAGGCCAAGCCGAGGATGCCGCGCTTGCCAGCTTGCGAAGGCGCATGGCTGGCCCCTCTTCTGCTAAAGCCGGCCTCGCAAAAGATCAGGACGAGATCAACAGGATCATCTACGAAGTTTCCAAGGGCAGCAAGTTTTTCGAGAACGAGCGCAAGAAAGATGCTCAGACCACCGAACGCATCAGTGCTCTCCTGGCACGTCGCGATCAGAGGCTCCTCCAAGTTCCACCCGGCAGTCCTGAATGGACGTCGATCGAACGCAAGATCGAGGACATGGCAACACGCCTGGAGAACACTCGCGATCTCTCTCGCACCATCCTCCACACCGACATTGACATGTTTTACGCTGCTGTAGAGCTTGCGAGAGACCCCACGCTCAAGGGCAAGTGCTTCGGAGTGGGTTCCGGTGTGCTCGTCACGGCGTCCTACGAAGCGCGCAGAGGCTATGGCGTTCGCAGCGGTATGGCCGTCTTTGTCGCTAAGGCGCTCTGCCCCCATCTCATCGTGGTCAAGAACGACATGCAGAGCTATGTCCAGGCCAGTCAAAAGGTCATGGCGGTCTTCGAACAGTACGACGAGAATCTTGCAAAAGCCTCGCTCGATGAGGCCTACCTCGACATCACTGAATACGTCGAGCAGCACGGAGGCACAATAGACCAGGTCGTGCAGCAGCTGCGCGATCAAGTCCGAAACGAGACACAGCTCACCGTCAGTGTCGGGATCGCACCCAACACCATGTTGGCCAAGATCTCCAGCGACCGCAACAAGCCGGATGGGCAATTCCGCGTTCAGCCTGATCGTAAAGCCATCGTCGACTTTATGCGCGACCTTCCGTGTCGCAAGATACCTGGCATTGGCCGTGTCAACGAGCGTATCCTTGAGAGTCTCGGTGTCACTACATGTGGCGAGATCTGGAGCAAGCGTGTCGAGCTCTGGTTAGCCCTGGATGGCAAGATAGAATGGCTCATAAAGGCCCATCTCGGTATCGGAAATACCGTCGTCGAGCCGAGCAAGCGGGAGGAACGCAAAAGCGTCGGTCGAGAGCACACCTTCAACCCCACCTCCGACACTCCAACCCTCCTGGAGCTTCTCAAAGAGTCGGCACAGCGTGTAGAGCAAGACCTCGAGCGGCTCGAATTCAAAGGCAAGACGGTCACGCTCGTCGCCAAGAAAGACAATTACCAGCGCTTCTCCCGCGCTCGCACCTCGACCAGGCTTGTCCACCGCGCCGAAGAGCTGTATGACATTACCAGCTCTTTGCTACTGCAAGAGATCGAGCGTGAAGGGCCTCTCTCCCTCCGTCTCATTGGTGTCCGCATCACACATCTTGTCGATCTTCGCGGTGCCGCTGCTGGTGAAGAGCGGCTCAGGAAAATGTTCCAAGTGCGCAGTTCCAACAACGCTGCAGCGGGCGAGCAAGACACCGCGGGAAGCTCGCGGGTGCGCAGAACAGCTCAAGAGTGGCAAGAAGAGGAAGAGCGCCAGCTCGCACTGGCCATCAAGCAGTCGCTCGAAGGAACAGCTGATCCGTTCAACGAGGTGCGCGATTTGAGTCAGGATGATTCTGCGATCCGGTCTCGCGATCAGACTCCTTCTGCAGTCGATGCTCTGATTCAGTCTGCTCAGAAGGACGATGATGCCCCAGACTCGACTCCTGACCTACAATCTCACCACACGAAGGAAGCATCTTCAGACGGAGCAGTCCAGTGCCCTATCTGCGGCACCACGGTCCCAGGTTCAAATGACCAACTCAACGCCCACATCGACACTTGTCTCAATCAGTCTGAAGTTGACACATCCTCCTCTCGCAGTCCTTCTCAATCTGCCGCAGCGCAGCCTAGGGGGCCGAAGAGGAAACGCGGACCCCTGGACTCGTTCGTACGCCGATCCAAATCCTAATCACCTGCTATGAATGCAATTTATGCTCGGTCTAGCTTTGCATAGACCACGCACGGGACATGCCCATGTCCGCACGTATATGTACCCATCGAAATAGCCAATGCAACACCTTATATCCATATACCTGGCCAAGTCCATCCATCTTTTCCCCGGATCGGTCGTGACTCTGGCCAGTCAACAAGCGCGCAAGCGTATTGTGTATTAATCATTTGATGAGATTGCCAAGCGCTCGCAATGTGAATCCGGTGAGCGAAACGTGATTACGACAGCGGCCTAGTTGCGATGGACTGAGTGGCGACAAGGCTCCTGTGGCGGGTACGTCTAGTGGTGGTTGTTCTTGTGGTGACCTGTTGTGGTGGTAAAGCATCAGCAGAAGAAGAACAGTGGAGAGGGAGAAGGTCAGTAAGATCTGGTGAACGTGAAGCGCGAACCGGCATAATTGTGCAGCGTGGGCGACTGTTAGGCAATTGTGGCGCTGGACGATTCTGGCGATGGTTGCAGCGCGGTGTTTGTGCCCGTGGAGAAACACAAGATGCTACCTCCGTCGCTGCACTAGTCAAGCCGACGTGTTGCAAGTCTATATAGCAGTACATCTCTGGACAGCGCCGGCGTTACTGTCGCAAAATTTGGTTCTGGAAACTTACGCAGGTGGGTAGCGTAATCAATCGAGTAGCCGATCAGGAAGAGGGTAAAGAGGGTAGCAACGATGGGCTTGCCCGATGCGTTCTTGCCGTCAAAGTAACGGGCCTTGATTCCACCACCCCTCTTCTGAGGAGCGTCGCCCTTGGGGAGCGACTTGTAGAAGCCGACGACATTCTCCATGCGGGCGCTCGAGCCGCCGGGACCCTGTGCCGACTTAGGGGTAGCGATCTTGGGCGGGATGGGGAGGGAGGAGTTGTTGCGGACACCGCCGAGACGGAAGAGGTTGGCGGACGGACCGGCCTGACGGGCGACTGCGCGGGCGAACATGTCGAGAAACAAGTGCGGAGGTTGGTGGTGCGAGAGAGAGAGAGGTGGTGAGAAGGTGAGGTGGAGGTAGTGGAGAAAGCGAGGATCACGATGACAGCGACAATCACGACGACGACGAGCAACAGCGTTCGGGCAGCAGCGTGCGGGCAGTGTGTCAACTGAACCTCGAAAGTCCTTCCATCTCCAATGCGCAAGTCGTAGGGTACGGTTCCGAAACTTCTCAAATCTGCCAATTCACATTGTGCCCCGATCTAGCGATTTAGCATCAGCCGCTCCTATTCGGCCCGCGTTTCTATTTCCGAATCAAGTG
Organism: Ustilago lituana; assembly: GCA_928869825.1. NCBI lineage: Eukaryota > Fungi > Basidiomycota > Ustilaginomycetes > Ustilaginales > Ustilaginaceae > Ustilago > Ustilago lituana. The sequence goes on from CAKMYA010000007.1 coordinate 798,062, forward strand.
CGCATGGCGAATGTCAACTTTGAAATGAGCCTTCCAATTTCGATCAGCACTTTTTTTCTCAATTCAACCGCGCATGAACCTCCCAGTTTTCCGACTCTTTAGGGTGTGTTGACAAACTGGTCTAACAATACCACATTGTCGCAAAAATTTCGGGCATCTCTTTCCATGTTCAGCAGCTAAGGTATGCTCACGGGACCCTGAACTTAACTCATTCTAGCAATACGAGCAGAACGCCGTTGCGATGGCAAACACAAAGAAATGGATGGACAAGACGCATATGGGCATGCTTCAGATTTTTGAGGGGGGGGTGTTGTTGATGTATGCAGAATACAAATCGCTAGCAAGGAGCGAGGGGAAAAGACCGAAACAGAAGAAAGGGGGAACTAGGGAAGCTGGGAATAGAGAGGGCGAGAGGTCGGGTCGCAAAAAAAGCGGAGGGGGAGCGACCCTGTGATGAGAAGAGGAAGGCGAAAGCTTCAGACAAACTCTCCGCCGCACACACACTTGAGAATCGTGGTGAGCGTCGAGAAGCATCCTCGCACTTACATCATCCCGAACCGGATCAGCAAGAAGCTAATGCTATTACTGCATTTAGTAGAGCGACTTCTTCTGGGTTCGGGCGAGGTGCGAAGCGAACTCGACGTAGGGGGTAGCGGGGGGAGCAATGTCGCGCCACAGGTTGGGCGTGAGGAAAGCGTAGGTCTTGGAAACAGCCTCGAAGGTGGCCTTGAGGAAGTTACCCATGGTGGCGGTCTGACCGGACGACTGGGTGTAGCAGTCCTCGATACCAGCAAGCTGGAGCATGCGCTTAGAAGCGGGGGCGGCAACGATACCGGTACCACGGGGAGCGGGCACAAGTCGGCACATGACCGAGGCGGTCTTACCCGAAACCTTCATGGGCACGGTGTGGGGCTCACCGAGAGCGTTACCCCAGTAACCACGTCGAACGGGGATGGTGGAAAGCTTGGCGACGATGATGGCACCACGGATGGCAGTGGCGACCTCCTTGGCGCACTTGACACCGAGACCAAGGTGGCCGTCAGAGTCACCGACCGCAACGAAGGCCTTGAAACGGGTGCGCTGACCGGCACGGGTCTGCTTCTGAACGGGCATGATCTTCATCACCTCGTCCTTGAGCTTGGGGAGGAGGAGGTCAATGATCTGGTACTCCTTGATGGGGAGCGAGAAGAGGTAGATCTCCTCGATCGACTTGATCTTGCCGTCCTTGACGAGTCGGCCGACGGAGGTAACGGGGACCCACTCCTCCTTCTCACCGTCGCGGCGACCGCCACGACGGGGGCCACGGCGGCCACGTCCACCACGGTCTCGTCCGAAACCGCCACGTCCACGGGGTGCGGGAGCAGCGTCAGCCATCTTGATTCTGAGAGAGTTGGCAATGTAATGGAGAAATAAAGGGAGAACGTCAGTTGCGAGCTCGTGGAAAGGAAAGAATCTGAATCCAAGACGCGACAGCCGTAATCCACGACACAGCACGGCTGAAAGCAGGTGATGAAAATTCGCAGAAGAGTCGAAGGGTGGCCGAGGCAATGTTGCGAGAAGGCGAAGCGGGGACGGTTGCCGGTTGCGAAAACGGGGAAAAGGCAGCAGCTGCAGGTAGTTCGGAGACGCAGAGTCGGGGACGACGATGTTTTGCTGCAACGTGCATTGTGACCGTTAGTCAAAGTGCAGTGAATGATGTCGAGTCCCAATCGAAGGCAGCACTATGCGTGGCACTCTGGCATCTGTGGCTATCGTTCCATCAGAAGAGTGCTGTGGACACACAACGTCGACGTAACCATAATGTACGATTCGGCACTGTGGACTGTCAAACGTCTCTGCTTCTGATCCAAAGTATCACTTCCGATGAACACGATTGCGCGTGTGAAGCCGGATGTGTCGCAATCGTATCTCGCTGCATGCTGAGCGGGAGCATTACGACGCTGTGTCGGCTAGTAATTTCATGCCGCTTTCTACTGTGCTGTTGCTGAATGGCGTGTGCAGATCAAAGCCTTTCACTCGTGTGAATCGTGGAACTGTGTAGCGGCCAACTTGCACGATGCTATTGTCGTGCGGTCGATGCTACGGTGTTATCATGTGGTACGTGCTGTTGGGTACTCTGTATGGATCTGTGCCTGCGACTGTCGATATCCTGCTTCGGTGCCTGTATTTGCGATGAGATGCTGAGATGCTTTCGGCCGCGGAGGAAGTATACTTTCGGCGGTGTGATGCTGCTGATAATGGGGTCATGCTGTCGATGCTGCGTCTTTCCATACCCCTTTGCTTCTTCGGTGATACGTCTGCTATCTTCTTGAACTGCAACCTCCAGTCGTGCTCTGTCGTGGTCTACCACTATCGCGCTTGTGTTCGTCGTGCATTCTGGACTAGATACTAACCTTGATATGTAAAGGTGATGAAAAGGTAAAGGTGGTTGATGAGAGTGTTGACGATGAAGAGGCAGATCGTTGCCAAGCTACTCTCTCACGGCGACGGCTGGCTGGCCGGCTGGGAATCTCAACGCTGGCTCTCCTGCCAGAGACTCAACTTGCTTTGTGCCTTCTCTTGAGCCCACACTGCGTCTCGAGTTGCGATTCTGCCTCTGCTCGCTCAACCTTACAAGATGAATCTCGAGGCTGGCGTTCGTCTAGCTGGTCTTGGCCGGTTGGCGTTCTTCGTGAGCGGACACCAACGAGCTGCATGTGACTCATCACGTGCACATTGAACAAAACTGTAAAAAAAAAAAAAAAAAAAAAAAAAAGAGTGTTCAGCCAGCGGCAGCAAGTTCTTCCAAGCTAATCGTTTGTGAGGTCTAACACCGGTCAACCTTGTAAGGCTGTCCGCAAGCAGGCAGGTGCTGGTCGCTATCGTCGAGGTCAACACCTCCATCCCTTCCTTCTCTTCTCTTCACACGCAAAAGTTTCGAGGTTTCGTTTCCCGTAGTTTCGTCAAAATGTCCAAGGTCCCTGCTGCTCTCAACCCCACCGAGGAGGACATCTCGCTCCTCCTCGCCGCCCAGACCCACATCGGCACCAAGAACGCCGACAAGCAGATGGCCCCTTACATCTACAAGCGTCGTGCTGACGGTATCCACCTTCTCAACATTGGCAAGACCTGGGAGAAGATTGTTCTCGCCGCCCGTATCCTCGCCGCCATCGAGAACCCCGCCGACATCTGCGTCATCTCCGGCCGCCAGTACGGTCACCGTGCCGTGCTCAAGTTCGCTGCCCAGACCGGTGCTACCGCCATTGCTGGCCGATTCACCCCTGGTTCGTTCACCAACTACATCACCCGCTCGTTCAAGGAGCCCCGTGTGATCGTTGTCACCGACCCCCGTGTCGACCACCAGGCCATCCGTGAGGCTTCGTACGTCAACATCCCCTGTATCGCGTTCGCCGATTCGGACTCGCCCCTCAAGTTCGTCGATGTCGCCATCCCCGGTAACGTTCGTGGCCGTCACTCTGTTGGTCTCCTCTGGTGGCTCCTCTGCCGCACCGTCCTCCGAATCAAGGGTGGTGACCTCTCGGTGATGCCCGACATGTTCTTCTACCGTGACCCTGAGGAGGTTGAGCGTGAGGCCCAGGAGGCCGCCGCCGCCGCCCAGGCCGCCAAGGAGACCGCCGAGCCCGCCGCCGACGCCGCTGACGTCCAGGCTGACGTTCCCCTCGCCGTCGCTGCCAACCTCGCCACCGAGACCGGCAACGTCGACTGGTCCGCCGAGGGCGCCCAGGACTGGGCCGCTGACGGTGCCGCCGAGCAGGCCACCAGCTCTTGGGACTAAATGCATCCAGTTGATCTTATCCGCCTCGTCTGGATGTCGCGGTCAGCAGCAATTGCGCAGCCGTAGTCTTTCCCTCGCACTCTTTGCCAACCCCCAAAAAAGCCTCGAAAGCGAAAGCCCGGGCATCATCTCGCGGTGGTTGTCCGGCTTTCCGTACTTTCTAGCGTTGTCTTGCCTCTGATGTGACGGCTCCCGCAGGGAGAATATCGCTAAGATATGCACCAGAGACCAATAGTCCGCGAATTTTAACCCCACCTACAAACCCACCAACCATTCTCTGCTTCTAGTGTGCTGAACGTCACGTGTGTGTTTGGTGGAAATGGTACGTATCAAGGAGGTTCGAAAGGGTGAGTGAACAGGAACCACACCAGCAGAGGTGTGATGATGTCCGAGGCGTCCTCTCTATAATCGCAGTGACCTAAAAAGGGGCTTTTTAGCCAATCACGCTGTGATGACTTCCGAACGAATTGAACGTGCACACAGAAGCTCAGCAAACTCATTGGCATAGAATCACTTTCGGAGACTGAGCTGTTCTTGCATGCAACGCACTGCATTTCTGTCCCTGAAGTACATATTGGATCATATTAAAGCATCGTCATTTCTCCACTGCCCTGTGCTCACACCGAGTAGTTTGACTGCGCAGTCGGCGCATTGATCGGCAGATCCACAAACAACCCATCTAACCCGTCGAGCGGCAGGCCCAAGTCCGATAACACATTGTCAAAGTTCGTCGAAGCTACGAAACCCGCAACTCCGCCCGTGCCCGCGTTGGGCTGCAGCTGTGCTCCCCCTGGCGACGGAGGGACACCCAAGCTGTTTGAATGCCGATGCTGGGTCTGGTGGTGAGGAGAGAGCTGCGAGCCGAGGTTGCTGCCAAGCTGGTGGTGGGGGACCGAAGATTGAGGTGTCTGATACGCCGGCGACGTATATTGACTGCCGGAACCGTGGTGGGGCACGGGGGATCGGTAGTGGTCTTGGTGGCCCCAGCTCCTACCCGCTGCTGGAGTCTTGGCGTCAGCCGAAGAAGCGGCTTCGTTGACAGCAGTGGCGGAAGGTGCTTCTCCAAACGCGGCCACATCAGCGGCAGATGCACCTGTGCTCTCTTGCATCCACAGGGGCAGCTGGATGGGTTGATGAGTGGAACTGCCGATGAGCGAGCTGTCACCACCAAAGGCACCTCCGGCCTGCGATGCAGACGGAGTGTGGGGGGCGAGGAAGGAGCTCCACGGAATGTTATCGGTGTTCAGACCGGCATTGCTGCCGTTGTTCGCACCGGCGTTGCCGTGATCGACACCACTGATACTGCCTCGGTGAGAGAAGAGGCCACTCATTCCAGCCTTATTGGGAGAGAACGCACCCGAGCCGGCAACACCGACGCCGCCAAACATTCCCGCTACCCCTACGGAAGGCGACGAGATTCCGGTCATTAACCACTTGCTGTTATTCGCCAGATCGGCCAAGCCCGGCGTGCGGGCACCGGGACCGCCCTGAGCATCGTTCGACGCACCGCCTGGTGCTGTCGTTGCTCCGTCCGCTTTATTGGACGACGACCGTGCTCCGCCCTTTGCATCTGCTCGCCCATCCGCAACATCCTCAGCCTCCATCTGCCCATTCTGGTATTCCTGCAGCAGCTTGTATAGCAGGCTGATACCCGAGTCGCTCGGCCCGCCCGTCTTGATCTCAGCTGGAGTAATCGCACCTGGCTTCGTGGCTTCAGCGCCCAGTGCTGCGTAGAGACCAATGGCCGGACTGAGGTCAGCGATCTTCTTCCAAGCCTGGGCGAGGAGTATTCGGATGACCCTGGCGTACTTGCCAGCAGGAACTTCGGCAAGACGGCTTGCGAGGCGTTCGGCATTGCTGAAGATGCCGTATGTATCGACCTGACGAGGGAACAGGCGGGCAATCTTGATGAGAAAGACGCAGGCAAACGCCGCTGTGACGTGAGTGTAATGGGGCGCCCATCCCAGCATCTCGCGGTACTCTTTGGAGTTGACCGAGATGCTGAGACACGTGTCTGCGGCTCTGGTCGCCTGGATGATGAGCTCCTTCTGCTCAGGCCCCATTTGATCTGCATCGTTGGCGTCCCGGATGCCACGAAGCGCTGTGCACGAGAGGTAGAGCTCAGCACTAGCGCATTGTAACACGAGCGACTGCTGGAAGAATGAATCCTGGCCATAACCGCGGCCTTCAAAGTCAGACGACCAGTACTGGTGCCACTCGTTGAGCTCCTCGGTGACGTTACGCATTTTGGAGAGCATTCGTGCGTCTACGGGCTGATCGTACGGTGCCATGGCATCGTAGTGCGTCTCGCGGATGATGAGCAGCTCCAACGTGCTGATGAATCGCGCGTCCGTCTTGACCGTCAGAGGGTAGTTGAGGTTCAAGAAGGATCGACAGTTGCGCACATAGTGCTTAGAGAGCATGGCAGGACGACCAGCACCATAGGATGCTTGATGGTCGAAGAGGAAGAGGAAGAACCAGAGCCTCGAGCCTCGGGCCAGGTCTTTGAGCTCGTCGAGCTCGCGTTTCGCAGCAACATCAGTGTTCCCGTTGGCAGCAGCGACCGCTGCAACCGCATTGGCACCCGCGGCGTTGGCGGATGCGCCAGTCTTGCCATCTACAGATTCGCCACCGACAGAGTTGACGTCGGTCGGAGATCCAGTGTAGTGCGATGACTGCGGTGAGTTATGATAGAACGTCAGGTGTTTCGGAGGCGGCGGCGGTTGTGGATGCTGAATGTAACCAGACGCCGGAAGAGCCGACATGAGCTTTTGGAACGACCTATCCAAGCCCAGCTCCTGCGCCATGCGGATAGACAATCCTAGCGGTAGCCAGCCATTCTCGCTATACGCAGCAAGGAGCACCATCGCCTGCACCGCCGCTTTCCCCGCCACGGGGCTGAACATGGTATCTTTGGCGTTGCGCTTAGCCTGCGCCATGCACGTCTGATACAAGCGACTCGGGCTTTTGCCACCGCACTCGACCTTGGCTCCGATAGCCAGCATGACGTTGAAGAGAAAGTACGAAGTGGTGCGCACGTACTGGTATGCTTCTTCGGTGGTCATGGACTCGTCTTCCAGGTGAAAAATTGAGATGAACTTGGGCACTCCCTTTTGGAACGTCTCAAAGAGACGCATGGCATCGGTCTCGTTGACCAAACCCAGAGTGACAAGGTCGCCAGGCGCGCTCGAGATGAGGCCGGGCGCTTCCATCTTTCCAGATCGGGTCGTTCCGCCGGAGCTGTTGGCGGCAGAGGGTGAGAGACCCGAAGCAGCGTTGCCGCCTGCAGTGGCCGAGGTGGCTGCCGACGAAGTGGTACCAGCAGCCCCGCCGTTGCTTTCGAGCCCGACGCTGGAGCCCGCTGCTCCGTTGGGCGAGCCTGCATTGGTATCGCGTCGCCGCTTCTTGCGTGGGGGCTGACCACCCGCTTCAGCGTCTTCTTGCTGTTCGAAAGCCGTACGCTTGCCGCCTTCATCCACAAGCCGAAGCGATGGCGCACCGTCGGCGTCGCCAGCTCCATGTCTAGACCTGCCACCAGCACCGTCGGCCTCTCCATTCTTCTCGTCGCTCGAGTCATTCGAGGTGTGGCCTTCTGACTCTTCAGCAGCTGCGGCAGCAGCAGCATCGGCCAACCCTCGCAGAGCTTCGATGGGTGCACTGAGCTGATCGTTGCTGATATCGGCCTCGCGGACATCGCCATCGTCGCCTGCAGCGGGTCCGTCGGATGGGGTGAGGGTTTGCTCGTTCGTGTGGCTGTAGCTGTTGGCACGATCGGAAGACGTCCATCGTCGACGGCTCGACTGCGATGGTTGGTAGCCAGTAGCGGTCGAGGTGGGTGTCCATCCAGAAGCACCACTAGTGGCTGTTGCAGTCGTCGCTGCCGCATCACCTGGAGAAGAGGAAGAGGCTCTAGCTTGATTGCTTTGTGAGGAGCAAGCCAGCAAGTTTTGCTGTTGCCACTTCCGTGCAGAACGACCCCCGTCGTTTTGATCGTATCCAGGTCTGGAACCGCTCCTGCGCCGCCCACGACTGTTCAGAGATTGAGTAGATGTAGATGCGTTCATGCCTGCATTCCACGTGCTCGAATGGCGAGCGGCACTGTCAAATCGGTCCAGATCTGGCTGTTGCTGCAAGAGATTCTCTTCGGGCTTGGTTGGCGGATGACCATACGCTGTCTGTAAAAGGGGAGGCTGCTGAAGCGGATAGCCAGGAGCAGTGTGCATAGGTAACGTCCCCATGATGCCCGTAGTAGCTGAAAGCGAGCTGTTGTTGCTGCCAAAGGAGCGCGAAGAGTGATTGTAAGGAGGACGTTGCGGATGCGAGCTAGCCCCGCCATCGCCAGCATATCTTTGCAGCCCTTCTCCCGACGGCGAGATGGTTTGCTGAGAGCCCTGATGATGCGTATGCGGGTGCTGCACATAAGGCTGTTGCTGGAGCGGCACATTATGAAGGCGCGGCGGAGGGTACTGATCCGACCTACCAGCTCGCGACGAGAATGGAGAGGACATCGAAGCTGACGATGCGCTGGGAGAATGCTGGAGCGCTGCTTGCTGCTGAGCCGGCGCAGACATGGCGATCGTATTCGCCTTGATGGAAGCGACGAGCTCCGAGATCATGGTCTGCATTCCGGTCATTTGGGCTTCCAGAGCGCGAATCCTGTCCGAGCTAGCGTTGGCGTCGTGACTGTTGGAAGAGGAGGCGGAGGGGTCTTTGGGCGGCTTCTCAAAGATACACTCGATTCCGACCTGTTTGCATCTTCGACACGGCGGGTTTTCGGGACCATCGCAACGAGCTTTCTGTTTGCGGCATGCATTGCAAGCACGGTGTACTCTGGAGATGGTCTTGTAGATCTTGAGCTCTTCCTTGGCTGAGACGGCTTTCGAGTCGAAGTCGGCGTCCGTCCTGGGATCTGTATTGCTTGAGGACGTTTTGGTGCTAGAGTCGGAAGGATCGGAGATGGCATCTGAGGCGGATGCCTTCTTCGAGGATTGACTAGAAGCCGAGTCGCGTGGTGCTGCGTTGTTGCTCATGATGGTGTCGTTTTTTCCACGGGTGTCTATGGTTGCAACTAGAGGATCAGCAGCAGCAGGCAGTCGAATTGGAAAGCGATTGTTGAAGGAGGATTCGAGGAGTCGAGGAGCGAATGGATGAGGTCTGCTATAGGACGACGAGAGCGGGAAAGCTTCCGTGCATGCTGCGAGAAATGCTGCAGCTGGTTGCGGGTGAATAAAGGAGAGGCTTGAGTGAGCTTGTGTTCCGAATGAGATGGCGCGTTCGAAGCTTGGCTCTTCGGAATGACCAGAAGGAGGCGTTGAGAAGAAGTGGAGGTACTGTATGCGAGAGGGGAGGGCGCCAGAGCCACAAACGCCAGGCCGAGGTTGGTTGTAGGGAGCGGAGGAGATGTATGAACGCGTGAGGAAAGTGGTGGTGGTGGCGGTGGTGGTGGTGGTGGCGGAGAGGGATGAAGGCGGATGCAAGTCGACACCGAGACGTGACAGACAGAAGAGTGGGCAGGGGAGTTGTCCGGCTCGACCGACTTTTCTCCGAAAGGCTGAACTATCTCGATTGGCTTGACAATTTGGACAAGCTTTGGCACAAAATAAGACCGAAAGCAACATTACTATGACAAGACACTGCATCGCACAAACCTTTGGGACGTGTACCTGCATCAACACAATACGGTCTCTCATCGTGGCGTTGACATTCAAGCGGAAAAAGGGACGCCCAGAGCAGCATGGGATCATGCAGTCGACCGACCAATGGACGGACGACACCATGAAAAGCCATGATGGAGGCATCGTTCTTTTGTCGATCCACGCAACACCCACCTTGTTCCCCTAGGAAGCACGGTTTCGCCACCCCACGCAATCTATTGTTCATGACTGCTCGATTCTGTCTCATGTGAGCGACCTCGCACTTTGCTCCACGCGCAGGAGGGATGTACAAGATCTGCGGTGATTGCAATACAACGCAACGTAAGAGCTGGACCCGAGTTAACGGGCGGGGGCGGGGACGGGGGCGGGGAAGCTGGAGAAGGGGGAAAATGATGTTTGTCTCGTTTTCACCCGCGGGGAAGAGGACCCTCTTTGGACGGGAACCGGTCCGGAGTCTCTGCTTCTAGAGCTCTTCATTCGAATACCCACGCGACCCATGCCCAAACTGGACGTTGCCCGCCTTTCTCGCGCGATTCACTTTCGCATCGACCGATTGCAACAAATAAGGCTGGCGAGTGTGCCGATCCAGATCGGAATCGGAAGAAATAGACCTGCGCGGAGCCGTCTTGCGAGGAACGAGATTTAACGGTGTGACTCTTTTGCTGCTGCTGCTGCTGCTGCTGCTGCCCCTCACCGCGGCCTGAGTGGGTGGGTGGGTGCATTGCGCACCGAGCAGCTTCCAATACAAGCTCGTCCGAAGAGAGACCCTGATTCTGTCACCGCTCTCTACACCATCTCTTCCATCTCTTCGCACCCTCGCACCTTCGCACCACATCGACCGTTCGACACAATGGCCACCCAATTCATCAACTGGATCAAGTCGCCAGCTGGCCGACAGTACTTTTTCGTACGTCTCCTCACTCAGTCCAACGTCAACTCGAAATCTCGCTGACCTTGTCTCTCCTTTCTCTCTCGGTTCTTCTTGTTTTCTGATGCCCGCATTCTGAACACTTGGAATCTGCCGCGTCGCGCGTGCTACAGTCGACGCACTTCTGGGGTCCCGTCGCTAACTGGGGTCTTCCCCTTGCGGCGATTGCCGATCTGTCCAAGGATGAAGAGATGATCTCGGGCACCATGAGCAGTGCGCTGTGCGCCTACTCGACCGTCTTTATGCGTTTCGCTTGGAGGGTTCAGCCGAGAAACTATCTCCTCTTTGCATGCCACGCCACCAATGCCACAGCGCAAGCTGCGCAGCTGCTTAGGTTTGTCGTACGTACATTTCCCGCCTTGGATTCACGCAAAGAACCGAGATCAGGAGAGAAAGAAACAGTTAAACAAGGTGGTGTACTGACTGATATGGTTTTGTGACCTTGCTTTCGTGCAGAACTTCCACCACTTTGGCGGCAAGGAGAAGCGTACCAGCCTCCCCACGCCCCAGGTCGCATCAGCATAAGCTCATCAAACACTTGCACTTGGAGCAAGTATGCAGTTCTAGAGCCTCGAACATTCAAGTAGGCCCGCCCCTCTTTCTTTGTCTCTCTGTACAATACCACCATCGCCCCTTGCAAAATCTACGCTTCCCCAGCAGCATCCAAATCTCTTTTCTGAACATGGCTCAGCTTGTTCGAAGGCCAAGGACAGATGTTCAAGCCATTCAAGGCAAGGCGGTCTTGTTGGCCGAATGGGCTCTCACACATGATGCGAAAGGTTCACAGCCAGGGTTACAGCTCATTCAACTCGACCGCGAGATTGCAGTCCTCTCACACGATCCCACCACAGACCTGGGCCGCCACAACCATTTTCCGAAAATACTCATGGCTGTCTAAAGGTGCAGTCTACGTCATAAGCTTTCCATTGTAATCGCTACAGGCAACTCTAACGCTGCGCAAGGCTCCCAGCATCAGCTTCAGCCTTGGCAATGTACTCGACCAGCGACACGACGTACTTTTCCGCAATGGCGCTAAAGTACCATTCGTGCTCGGCATTGTGCGCCGCCACCACATTGTGCGCAATCTCGTGAGCCACGCTGAAATACGTCGACACCAGTGGCTCAGCCAACTTGCCCTGCTTGACTAGCTCGTCGTGCCATGCCAGATAGTAGCGAAAGTTGAGATAGATGGCGCCTGCCCGGTTGAATGCGATCGCAGGCCCTGCTGTGTCGCAGAAGACGTACATGCTTCGAGGATCCAGACCAAAAATGCTTCCCACTGGCTTGTAGATCCGGTTGATCAGGCGTTCCAGGGCTGCCGCATTGGCTTGCAGCATCGATGCAGCGTCCAGCGATGGGTGGAGGAACACCTTCATTCCAGCCACTTCTCCGGCGAGCTTCAGATCGGTTTCGACCCCTTCGTCGCAATACGAGTTGGCTGCCTCCTTGATCTGCGTTTGCCGAGCCTCGCTCTTGATGGTGGAAGATGCGTCCGGTCGAGATGCACGGATGGCCTTGAGCACATTGTTGTGAATGGAAGACAGTGGCGTTACTTCGCTCGTTGGTGCCGTCGCAGCTGCGCCTGTACTTGAAGATGCGGCAAGTGCACCCAGCTGTCGGTCCTCGTCCGATCGCCCCGCCGCTGCGATTGATTCTTGTCCAAACTTGGATGTATCCGATGGCCATCCCGAGCCTGGGCGCTCGATTGAGCTAGTACCATCAGCGAGCGAGCTGCGCGCTTTGGATCCAGTCTGGAGGAATCGGTTGCGGAAGCCCGAAAAGAAGCCGTTTCCAGCGTTGTTGTTGCCGCCTGCACCTGCGCTGATGGCGGAGGAAGACTCGTTCGAGATCTGCGAGATGGCCGACGACGTCTCTTTGCTCCTGCGAGGATAGTTGGTGCTGAGCATGTCGTTTGTGGTACGCTCTACATGCGCATCACTATGACTTCGAAGGGCTTGGTCCACGTATTGCGGGTCAGCATCGGGGAACACGCTCAACACTTGCTTCCTCCAGTCGGCCAGCTTGGCCTCGCTAGCCTTTTCTTCGGCTGCCCGCTCTTCCGCTTTCAGCCGTTCCTCACGAAGCTTGACTTCGGCGGCCTCTCGTTCAGCTTTGCGCTGCGAGAGAATCTTGTCGACGTGGAAACCGCGACGCTTCAGATTGCGCAGCGATGTGGAGAGAAGAGTCATGTAGAGAAGCACCTCCTGCAACCTTTGCTTGGTGAGCAAGTACTTGCTCAGTGACGTCGCCACCTCGAAAAAGTCGACCTCCATCGACGAGGAGAGATGCAAGATAAGTTTTGATCCTCGCATCGATGCTGTTGCGGTGCATTTCTGCACATTCTGCTCGTGCACACGGTCGTAGCGCAGAGTGCGGACAAGGCGAAGACCGGCGCCGTCGATCTCCTCGACTTCCAAGGCACTTTTGAGCCATTCAGCATCCTTGCGGATCTCGGATCGAGACGACTGACGCTTCTCAAAAAGGAAGAGCGGCGTTCGTTCAAGTACGAGCGCTTTGATCTCGAGGGCGCGTTGCGTATCCCTCACAACCCGACCTTCCACCGAGTAGCGTTCCTCGACGAGTGTGCTAAGTCGCGGCGACCCAAGCTTTCCGTACAGCCCCTCCTGCAGCAAATCCTCATGGGGAGCATAGAAGAGCGACGAGGCAAAGAGCATGTGCAAGTTGGCGTCATCCACAATTACGACGTCTGACGGCTTCTTGAGAGCGTACACCAGTGTGCCGGTGTCATCTGCCTCTTCGTCCTGCTCATCATCGTCCTCGTCGAGCAGATGCCCTGCCTTTTGTCCGGTGCCTTTCGCTTTGCTCTCGCTGATGCGCTTCGATCCAAGCAGGAAGGCTGAGCGCGCCATCTGGTTGCGTAGAGGGCTGCGAATGCGTGACCAGTTCGTTGCGATCTGGCGGAGGATGCCGAGGTAAGCGTCAGCGCTGCCGGCAAGCTGGTAGAATCGCTGCGGCTCGCTGACAAGGCGCTCGGCTACCTCTTCGATGCTAGGCTCGTTCCGCACACCACAGTTCTTCAGGAAGGCACCAGCCACAGAGCCAAAGTCGCAGTAAAAGAAGACGTCCCTGAACTGAACGTCCGAAGCGGAGCCGCCAAAGTAGCAGTTCATGGGCGCAACGAGGACCACTTCACCAGCCGAAGAGACAGCTGACCCTTGGGCAGCATCTCCTGTGGCCGGCCTTTTGCTGTGACGCACCGGGATGAACTCGGCACCGCGCAGCTGTGCAAAATCGTTGAGGCTGAATTCGGGCACCGTTGCAAGATACTCGAAAATCTTGCGCGCTTGCACCTCATCCTTTGTCGGTGCGTTGACGAGCCTGCCGATGAGCTGGGTCGCTGTCGGGTTCGAGCGCAGGCCTAGCTTGGGCAGATCAGCGAGGTTGATCTCGGGACCCGCTACGGCGAAGCCCATCACGGCAGCTTCTGCGTTGGTGAACACCTCTGTAGGTTTGCGGAGCACCGTCTTGTTGTCGTTTGGCAGGCGAGCCGGTACGAAGGCATATTTCTCGGCGCGGAAGATAGTGTATTGATTGATATAGTGTGCATGGAACTTGTCGAGAAAGAACGAGAGGGCCTTGGATCGCAGAGCGTCGTTGGACGACGTCGATGCCAATTCGAGCACCGTCTCCATGGGCGGGTATCGTCGCAAACCCAGATCAAATACAAAACGGGCTTCTTCGGACGAGGGCTTCCACTGCTTGTCGGCCCAGTCAAGCACTGGCAGCTGAAGTGCCTTGAGCGCTTCGGTCGGCTCATAGAGATCAGACGCACGGTGGCGGATGATCCTAGGTTTGCCGTCTTCCTTTAGCGGCCCTACTTCGCCATGCTTGGGAAAGATGGCAGTCTTCTTGAGTCTCTCCTTCTCGAGATCCGAAAGTGTCTCCTTGTTTGAAGCAAGGTAAGCGATCAGGTCGACGTGCGACCAGCCACCGCCTGCCACGAGACGGTTAAAGATCATCTGCAGCTCAACATGGCGACGCACACCAAGGGCGATGAGCACCTTTTCGAGATTACCCTTGACTTGAGCTGTGGGAAGCTCAACGATGGGCAAATCAGAGAACAGCGAGACATTCGAGAAATATGCGTCGTTTGGCTTTTGCATCTGTACACGGGTGGGGATGCAAGTGGTTTCAGCCAAAAGCTGTTGGATCTCTTCATGCTGCGTCGATGGTAGCGCGAACCAAGCACGCGAGAGAGTCAGGAGCACCTTTTCAGCGAAGACTGGCGATGTCTGAACGTTGGTCTCGGCTGTGGTGGTGGACCCAGATCGCTGTGCTTGCACACTTAGTTGAACAAGGTTCTTGAGCCAGGCGGACACGGTCAGCTCGGACCAGCCAAAGACGCGCGAGAGCTCGTTGGTCGTAAATGACTTAGACACTTCGTACGACAGACAAGTGTCTGGAAGAGGCACGTCGGTAGGCAGGCGGGATGTGTTGAGATAGAAGCGCACCACGCTGAGAGGCTGGATCTTTTCCGGTACGGCGGTGTCCTTTGGGTCGGCGATGGTGAGCATAGCGTTGTTCAGAAGCTTGGAGCGCAAGCTGATATCGTAGGAAGGATGTGCAGCAACGCTGACCCACCACTTGAGACAGGCAACCATCTCGGCGGGCGTGAGGGCGCGGGACGACAGCTCTTGAAAGACATCGTCCATGGTGATGTCCTGAACGAGGTTGCGCGAGCGGACCTCACGCACAAAGTCGGGAGCTTCTTCTACGTGGTTGGGAGGGATCACGGCAAGGTCCTTGATAAAGTCCGAGAGCAGCGCATTAGGTATACGAACGGCAGCGGAATGCTTGACGCCGCGGGTCGACATGAGCGAGATTGTGTTTTGACGTGCGGCGCCAAAGAAGGAAGTGAGGAAGAGCGAAGAGACGCGAGACGACGGCGACGAGGCTCGAAACGTGAAGAAGCGCATCAAATGGAGGGCGCGGTCCTTGAGTGCTTTTGCGAGCGTGTCATCGTCCTTGGCTGGGCGCTTATCACCAAAGGTATTCGTCCACAGGCGGCCTATATCGGTCAACTCGTTCTCGTAGACAGCGCGAGCAACGAAGCCTCCCATGGAGAGCAGCTCCGAGTTCCATTGAGCACAGTATCGGTCGACAAAGTCGAGCGACTCACGCTCCACAGTGGGGATGAAGCGTGCAGCAATGTGACCGCTGAAGCCAGTGGTCTGATGTGTTCGGAAGCCGATAAAGGCATGGCCTTGATCCTCAAGGCGTGGCATAAGGCCAGAGAAGATTTGACGGACGCCCTTGTCCAGTGCGGCAGCTGACGAAGTGATAGAGAGAGAGGTATCTCCATCTTCGGCTTCCTCTGGGAAGCTTGCATCGTACTCTTCTTTGCCTGTAAAGATGAGGTGAAAGGCAGTGACTTTGGGCGGCGGCTTCTTGGTGCTGCGTTCGATTTCCCTTTGAAAGGCATTGTCGGCCGAGACGGTGACATTGGCGGTGGCGATGCGCAGATGAATCGAGGCCGAGACGGAGGTGAGCAGAGCTGCGGTGGAGTCGAGCTTGCGCTTTTCGAGAGCTTGGGCAGCTTCAACTTCGCGGTGTCTTTGCAGCTCTCGTTCGCGTTCTTTCTCCTTTTCCTTGAGGGAGGATGAGGAGCCAAAGCCGAAGGCGCTCTGAAGCATCGAAGTAAGACCTCCACCGGCAGTCTTGCCTAGAGCGGATGCGAGGGATTGCTTGGGTTTTGGCTTGTCCTTTTCGGCCGCATCGATGACGAGTTGAAGCGCCTGAACATCGATTTGTACGGCGGTCGACTCGAGATCGCGGACACGCATGATGCGACCAGGGCTGTAGGCGTTGAGATGACCGGGCATGGTCATGGATTTTGGAAGCGCAAGCTTCTTGTCTAGCTTGCAGAGCAAATGGTCGTCCCAGTAGAGGCCAATGGACTTGATCTTGGTGGTAAAAGTGAGTGAAGTGGCAAGGAACTTGGCGAGTGCCATGGGCGAGTCGGGAAAGGGGGCAGGTTCGCGTAGAGCCATGAAGAAGGTGGTCCAAGGGTTGCCTGAAGGGGAATTCTGGCGATCAGCATTGTTGGCACGTCTGGTGTAGAGAGCATCGCCCTTCCAGAAGAAGCCCATGAGCTGGTCGCCGGAGGATACAATGGGTTCCTCGCAGATGCTAAAGAGAGAATAGAAGCCGACACCGAAGGCACCTATACGATCCGGATCGGGGTTGCCTTCTGCGATTCTGCGAAGGCGGGACCAGTCATCGTTACCGAATGGCTTGCCATCGTTGCGAAAGACCCAGTTGCTGAGCGTCGCCTTAAAGTCGGGCAAGGTGCTGGTAGATGGAGAGGTACTTGAGGCGGAAGGTGCGGATGAGGGGCGCTGAGACTCGAAGCGGAGCTCGCAGTGGGTGGCGCCAGCATCATCGGCATTCTGCAGCAGCTCACGAAAGACGGTGAACTCGGCGGCATATCTGGCAAGAATCTTGTCGATGAGGGCGCGCTGGTTGACGGTGATGGCTTCTTCCTGGCGAGCATCGTTCAGGAGCGCCTTGCGGGCGAGCTCACCCGCAGCGATGGACGCCATGCTGGTTTATAGTGCGCAGTTGCGGCGCTGGTTTTATGCGATGGAGGAGGACAACAGCAAAAGGTCAAAGTTGGCCATGGATATGATATGAGTGGTGGTGAAGGTCGTGCTGCGATCTTGCGCTACAGTTTGCCTGTCCCTCTGAGAGGAGCAGTCACAGTGTCGCTACGATGCGATACTTGGCTTTGGAGGTGGAGAGATACTAAGCAGCGGCTCGAACTGAGCAAGACAGATGGCCGAGGGTGGTAAGGATGCCACGAAGGAGAAAGACAAAAAGCTCAGCGCCACAGAGCACGAGAAAGAGGACCCTGCAGCGCATCGCAATTTCAGCGGTTAGGTTGACTGAGCACATAGACCAACCAACACTTTCAGCGCTGCGCCTCGCAATGGACGCAAAGGGAGCAGGCGAGGTGCGTGAGGGTGTGCGTGCGTTGCGTGGCTGCTGTCTTGCCGGGGCTGAGCTCTTCTGTCAAGCTTGGTGCGCATGTGCGCGTGTTTCTGGGATGTCGAGATATTGCTAACTAACATGCTTCTTCTAAAAAGTAGGATGAAAAGTCGCACGTCTGCCAAGAATTGAATTGAAAAAGGTAAAAGTGGCTTTACGCTCAAGCCTCGAAATTTCAGCGAGGCTGGCCACCTGTGTCAGACGCTCGCACTCGGATAAGGCGTGCCAGCCGCGGTGTTCATGTGAGCCGCCTCTCCGTCGGTACGCGGCGGTCGAAAGGACAAAAAGCAATCAACGTCATTTTCGTGTGCACCGCCTTGTGTTGTGATTCACCCTTTTCCTTTTCTCATCAGAAAGCATTTTCATTTCAGATCGCACTTCTCAAAGCCTTTTTGTGCCGCCCGCTTCAGCCCACATTTCTGTGACTAAATGTACAGTAGCGAGCGAGTCTGCACAGGGCCACAGAGTCTCGCATGCGCGTCGTGAGCACAAATCAAGCTTTGCCATCTTGTCGAAAGCAGAGAGAACAATCAAAGCAGCGCAACTTAGTGGAGCACCACGACAAGCGTTTTGGTTAGCCCACCATGCTGCAGCTGTGCAAAGGCGCGGAAACAACAGCTCTGTCTGCTTCAACAGCAAGTTATGGTTATGGTCATGATCATTGTCAACACGGTCTCTGACCCACATTGAATGACGGTTCCACACTCAGCCCATTGAAACATGGCATCCTCTGTTCGCAGCGGTACGAGATGAACCGGCGAAAGGGGTCTCATGCAACTGCGGGCCAAGGACGAAAGCCCACAGCGTAACGCAGGGATTGCGTTTTTAGATTGTCGTTGGCCAAGTCAAGGTCGCAACATGGGCACTTGGTTTCTGCCACACCGCTTGGCTGTGCAGTAGATGCGCAGCGCAGCAGCTCTCAATTGTGTCAAAAGTACAGTAACAACACGAGTACTTTTGCTTCGCATGTCCAAGTAGTTTGTAGCCCCCCAAAAAAAAAAGCTGTGCGTGCGTGTGTGCATTGTATTGACCGGGCATTTCGGCACACCAGCTCCAGTGCAAGCAACCAACACACAAAGCGCTGTGACTTTGACAAACGAGACAGGCCATCCGTCACATCTGATGGCTAAGCATGAGCTCGTCTGGTGCACTTGATCAGCATTCGCACATCTTGGCAATTTCTGCATGGCCTGATTGCCCACAAGCAACACCTACACTGTACTTGCTTGCTTTTTGCTTGCTTGCCACTTTAAGCCCTCATCCTTTCCTTCTTCGCAACCATCTACCTTTTTTTCGGCCAGCCACGCCATCTCGTTCTCTTACCATCTTGTTTGCCTCTCTATACTTTTCCTTCCGTCTCTCTTCGTTCTTCAGCGCGACGCGCCCTTATACCTGACGACGACACACAGATTCTCTGTCGTGCGCCAAATTGCGTTCATCGCGACCTCTTCTCCGTCCAAGGTAACTCCGACCGTACGCGGCATTGCTCAAACATCTCGCAGCATTGGACAACGCGCGCTCTGCTGTAGTTCGTTAGAATTGCACCCGTCGTAACCACCTCAAACAAGGTAGCGTGCCAATCCGTGGCCTCACAGCGAGAGCTCAACTACAAACATGTCGTCCTCTCAACCGCATCAGACGGCCGAGTCGACCACGGTCACCGACATAGCGGCCGCTTCTGCTGCACACTCGCCCACCATGGACGCACCTCCCGCCTTTACCAGCTCGAGTCCGACTCCCAACAATCCTTACAACTCTTCCACATCCGCCACTGCTGCTACTGCTCCAAGGTCGTCCAACAATAGCAGCAGCAATATCACACATCGTCCCAAGCGTGCCACCATCGCCAACTCTGAGCCCGACATGCTCGAAAAGGGTCAAGCTGGATCCTCCAACGAAGGCTCCTCCGCTCTCACCCGCACCATCTCGTCTTCCGACCCTGCTTCTTCCGCCACAACCAAGCGTGGAATGGATCACGATCAATCATCCATTCGCCAAGGTCTCGGTGGACCCTTTGCTGGCCCGCCTCGCAGAGCCACCATGGAATCCAGGCACACCATTCGTCGCTCCTTCACTGAGCTCTTTACTCCAGAGCATCGCCTTGCCAAACCGCCAGGCACGCTCGTCAGCCTCAAGAATATCCTCTTTGGTTCGTTCCTCAACGTCCTCTTGGTCTTCATCCCAGTATCGTGGGCGCTTCACTTTGCCCTCGATACCTCCGACACCAAGAACGGTGTCGCCGTCTTTGTCACATCTTTCCTCGCCATCATGCCGTTGGCGACCATGCTTTCGCAGGCCACCGAAGAGCTTTCTCTCCGTGTCGGTGAGACCATCGGCGGTCTCATCAACGCTTCGCTTGGTAATGCCGTCGAGTTGATTGTTGCCATTGTGTCGCTCTTCAACTGCGAGCTCATCATCACGCAGACATCTCTTCTCGGATCTATCCTTTCCAACCTGTTGCTCGTGCTCGGCACCTGCTTCTTTGTCGGTGGTCTTCGCGTCAAAGAGCAAGTCTTCCTCGAAGCACCCACGCAACTCAACACCTCACTTCTCATGATGGCTGTCATCTCACTCGTCATCCCCTCTGCCTTTCACGCCGTGCTCGGCGGCATTGCCGATGACACAGAGCGTAGCGACATCCTCGAATTCAGCCGTGGTGTATCCGTCCTCCTCCTGCTCATCTACTTTGGCTTCCTCTTTTTCAGTCTCTCTTCTCACAAGGAGTTGTTCGAAGACGATGACAGCGAAGAGGAAGAGGAACAGCCACAGATGAACATGGTCTCGGTCATCTTTTCGCTTGTCATTGTCACAATCCTTGTCGGCGTCACTTCGGAATGGCTCGTCGACTCGATCAACGCCGTGGTCGCTACCGGAGGTGTCTCGCGCACATGGATCGGTCTTATCCTTCTGCCTATCGCCAGTAATGCCACCGAACATCTTGCCGCCGTCATCTTTGCATGGAAGAACAAAATCCAGATGGCCAGCTCCATCGCCATCGGCTCGTCCATCCAGATCGCCCTCTTTGTCATTCCATTGCTGGTGCTCATCGCATGGATGGGTGACAAGCCGCTCACGCTGCTCTTTGACCCTTTTGCCACCATCCTCCTCTTCTTGACGGTCCTCATCGTCAACTTTGCCATCGCAGACAATAGGTCCAACTACCTCGAGGGCTTTGTCCTCATCATGGTCTACCTCATTGTCGCGCTTACAGTCTGGTTCGTCCCGGACGCTCTTGCTGATTCGCTCTTCTCGGACGAATACTGCCACAACCCTTAATCCTTGTCAGGCGTCTATCTTCGGTCAAGTATCATCTTGTAAATAGGGTTGCTAGATTGATCATTCGCATTGCATTTACGTCGGGCCCAGAATCTACCACTGTCTTTTGCTCTATGTGACGCATCTCTGTCGTGTGCGACGCTGTGCTGTCCTCGATTTTGCGCTTGCGCCCAGTTTAGCACGTGAGACTCGCTCTCAGCCTCTCTCCGAGCGCCACGAACTGGACCAAACTCTCGGGGTTTAGCAAGGTGGCCTTGTTGATTGTGTCCAAGCTGGCACCGTTGATGATTTTCTTTACGGGGACTTCTACCTTTTTCCCATTGAGGGTTTTGGGGATGTCGGTGACTACTTCGATGAATTTAGGTACGTGTCTCGGGCTTCTTTTTGACCTGATGAGTGTGGATAGCGACTTTTTGAGTGTGTCGAGATCGATGCGGATGGAGGGGGAGAGCACGATGAAGAGGCATACGACTTCGTCGTCTGCTGTTGGGGTTTTGAGAGCGACGACGAGGGAGTCGAGGATGGCGGGTTGGAGTGGGTTTTCGGGGCTTTCGAGGAGTTCGTAGATCTCGCTGCTGCCGAAGCGGATTCCGCCAGGGTTGAGGATGCCATCGGAGCGGCCGAGCATGATGACGCCGCCATGAGGGGAGAGCATGACAAAGTCGCCATGGTACCAAACACCGGGGATCTGGGAGTAGTAGGAGTCGAAATACTTGGACTCGGGCTGCTTCCAGAAGCCGAGCGGTTGGGCGGGAAAGGGTTTCTTACACACCAGATCGCCCACCGTGTTGGGCTGGGTGACTTCAGTGCCGCTGTCCGAATCGTAGACGGCAACATCCATGCCAAGATTTCTCGCTTGAATCTCGCCCGCTCGCACTGGCAGCGCCGTATTATGCCCTGCAAACAGCGAGCACAGATCCGTACCCCCTGTAATCGATCCAATCAAAACATCATTGCCGATCTTGCTATGGATGAACGGGTACAGTTCCGCACGCAGCGGTGAACCCGTACTCAGCACCTGTCGCACCTTGAGACCGGGATGGTTGGCTTTCACGTCGTACCCGCTCTTTTCCAGCGCACCGAGGTAAGCTGCAGAAGTGCCAAAGGTGGTAACACCGTGCTTCTCCGCGAGGTCCCAGAGGACAGAGACGGGTTTCAGCGGGCTCCCATCGTAGAGGACGATGGGGCACCCTACGACGAGGCCGGCGATGAGAAAGTTCCACATCATCCAACCCGTGGTGGTGTGTTGGAAGAAGACGTCGGTGGGGGTGAGTCCGCCGTGGATGAGGTGCTCTTTGGAAAGTTGGAGGAGCATACCGCCTGCGCGATGGGTGATGGCTTTGGGCTTGCCAGTGGTGCCGGAAGAGAAAAGGATCCAGAGGGGATGGTTGAAGTCCAGCTGCTCGAACACTATGGGCTTGTCTACAGCGGCAGCACCTTCGGAGAGGAAGTGCTCCCAGCTCGTCCAAGCAGTACCATTCGCCGAAGAGTTGAGGGTCTCAGGAAGAGCATGCGATCGAACGTAGGGAATCACAATCACCCCCTCGAGCTTCTGCTCCCCCTCTCCTCTCCCCTCCTCCAACCCCTCCACTACACTCTGGAGCTTCTTGAGGTGATCATGCACTTTGCCGTTATACCGCACCGCGTTGACACTGACCAGCACCTTGGGCCTTACCGTCCTCAACCTTTCCAACACGCCTTCTGGCCCAAAATCGGCCGCAGCGCTCGTCCACACCGCTCCGATCGAGCTCGCCGCTAGGAACGCAACCAAGTTCTCGATATTGTTGGCCGAGTAGGATGCAACGCAGTCGTTCACCTTGACCCCGCGTGTCCGCATCGCACTTGCTGCCTGGGCAGTGAGCCGGTATAGTTCGCGGTAGGTGATTGAGCACTCTTCCAGCTCGCCCGTCGTCGTATCGACTTCCGTAGATTGGATCACAGCAACCCTCTCCCCCGCCGCAGCGTCTGCAGAAGTTGGGTTACCGTGGCGAAGGAGGTTTTCGGCAAAGTTGAGTCGTGCACCTTCGAACCACCGAGGCGGGGGATAGATCGGCGCATCATCGCTGATAGCCCGCGGCGCTTTGACAAAAGAGATGACGCCGGTTTCGTCCCACACCGTGCTCCAGAAGGCGTTGAGGTTGTCGCAAGACCACCTCCACAGTTCGTCGTACGTCTGCAGGTCGAGCGAGAAGCGCTGGTTGACGGTGCGACGGAAGGCGTCCATCGAAGTGGTGGAGGGATGCCGGGGTGCCCACACGAGCTTACCCTGGATGCTACCGCCTCGGTTCTCCATGGTTGCGGTTGATGATGCTCTATGTCGTATCGTAGTTGGGTTGGGACAGTCAGGGTTGGGAGGAGGAAAGACAAAGCAGGTGGTTGGGCAGCTGGGCGGAAAGAAAGAACTCCTACCCTGCGCTTTAGTGAGGGGCGAAGGGAGAGCAACACGACACTTGGCCAAAAGCCAGGAACCACGGCACAGCAAGGCGAGGCGAGGCCAAGTGAGGATAGCCGGATGGGCAGTCACATGCGGCTCAAGTTGCCCCTCCGCCGCCAAGAACAAAGCCGTTTTTGCGGGGATACGGCAGAATCCGACCTTGAAGTCCGGAATACCCGAAACCCACGCAAAAGACGCTCCGCTCCACCGACGCGGCTCCAGTACTATACTGTACATCCGACACAAAAGCAACCCCATCCGGGCCCCCACTCATTTGCGGTTCAGCCGTTTTGTCCATCATCCACTCGCTCAACTCATACAGCCGAGGCTGTGCGCTCCTGCCATCTTTCTCAGTGATCATCTTGTGTCCTAACGTTCGTTTCCGGAAATCAATGCGTCACTCAAGGGCGGACGTGCCAAGCGTAAACTCTTTCACACCATCACCTTTGTACCATGAACACCCTTGATCTCAACACAATGCAGCATACGCTCTTTCTTACACTCCTCTTCTCAAGCGTCAAACGCCTTCCACACCTTCCTCAAAAGCGATGCAGCCTTTTCACTCGTTTCGAGGTATGGTTCATGAATGTGTGTATATGTATATCAAGAGCAATGCGAAAGTCGAATAAACAGTTTAAACCTTGGGACCAGCGGCGGCAACCTCGGCGGAAACGTCGTTGGCGTACTTCTCGAAGTTGGTGGCAAACATGTCGGCGAGCTTGTTGAGCTCGACCTTGAAGGCCGACGCATCTGGCCACGAGGTGGCGGGGTTGAGCAGGGTCTCGGGAACGCCCTCGATGGCGGTGGGGATCTGGAGGTTGAAAACGCCAAAGGTCTCGTACTTGGCCTTGGCAAGCGAGCCGTCGTGGATGGCGTCGATGATCTTACGCGTGTACTTGAGAGGGCATCGCTGGCCGACACCAAACTTGCCGCCCGCCCAACCGGTGTTGACGAGCCAGACGTCGGCCTTGTGCTTCTCCATGCGCTCGGCAAGCATCTTGGCGTAGACACGCGGGTGGAGGACGATGAAGGGCTGACCGTAGCAGGTCGAGAAGGTGGGCGAGGGCTCCTGAATACCGTCCTCGGTACCGGGGGTCTTGGAGGTGTAACCCGAGATGAAGTGGTACTGAGCCTGGTTGGCGTCGAGCTTCGAGACGGGGGGGAGGACACCGTAAGCATCGCAGGTGAGGAAGATGATGTTCTTGGGTGGCGTGTTGGCCATGCAGGGGATCTTGGCGTTGGGGATAAACTCGATGGGGTACGAGCATCGAGTGTTTTCAGTGATCGAGGCATCGTCGTAGTCAACCTCACGGGTGTTCTTGTCGTAGACAACGTTCTCGAGAACGGCACCGAAGCGGATGGCGTTGAAGATCTCGGGCTCCTTGGCAGCCGAGAGACCGATGCACTTGGCGTAGCAACCGCCCTCGATGTTGAAGACACCCTCATCGGACCAGACGTGCTCGTCGTCACCGATCAGAGCACGTTTGGGGTCAGCAGAGAGGGTGGTCTTGCCGGTACCCGAGAGACCAAAGAAGAGCGAAACGTCACCGTCGGGACCCTCGTTGGCGGACGAGTGAAGCGAGAGCTGGTTGTACTTGACGGGCATGAGGTAGTGCATGACCGAAAAGATACCCTTCTTCATCTCACCGGCGTACTCGGTACCGAGGATGACCATCTCGTGGCGCTTGAAGTTGACCTCCACCGAGGTGGACGAAGTCATACCGGCGGTGAAACGGTTGGCAGGGAACTGACCAGCGTTGTAGATGATGAAGTCGGGCTCGCCAAAGTTCTCGAGCTCCTCCTGGGTAGGACGGATAAGCATGTTGTGCATGAAGAGAGCGTGGTAAGCACGGCCGCAAATGATGCGGACCTTGATGCGGTACTTGGGGTCCCAGCCGGCGAAACCGTCAAAGACATAAATGTCCTCGCGGGTGTTGAGATAGTCGATGGCACGCTCACGGTTGATCTCAAAGGTGTGCTCATCCATCTTGATGTTGACGGGGCCCCACCAGACGTGGTCCTTGGAGGTCTCCTCGTAGACGATACGCTTGTCCTTGGGCGAGCGACCGGTCTTCTTGCCAGAGTAGTTGATCAGAGCACCTGCGTCCGAGATGGCGGCACCCTCCTTCTTGATGGCATCCTCGTAGAGCTTGGCGACGGAAGCGTTGCGCTGGAGGTGGATCTTGTCCATGTCAAAACCGGCATCGGAGAAAAGCTTGAGGTCGGAGCCGAGAAGCGAGTAGTGCGGGTTGTGAGTGGGAAGCTCATCGTGGTGGTTGCCTGGCGAAGTCATTTTGGCGAAAGTGTTCTAAGGGTGATGGTCTGTTGTTGTAGAAAGGTGATGGTGAGAAAGGAACAAGGCGAAGCAAGAGCTGATATGAGCAACGGCGAGGGCGAGGACGAGGACGAGGACGAGGGCAAGAGGGCGGAGGGGCGCACAACGCACAACGCAAAGCGAGGAATGAGGAGGATTGAGCGTTGGCAGTGTAGCGTAGCGTAGCGGTGTTGAATGAATCGATCGGCCACAAACGGAAAGCGCCGAGAGCGGGGACGAAAAAAGTGGGCCAGTTGAACAGAGGGAGAAATCCGCGCAATCGGGTGGAGGCGGAGGGGAGGCACACAGAGAGGGGAGAGGGGAGAGGAGAGGGGAAAAAAGATCAAGTGGGCAGCGGGTCAGTCTGTAGTGTTGGCGGCGTGTGTGATCATGTGAAATGGTTGATTCGTGCAACGGGTAGGCTTGCTGCACCGGCCGCATTCAAAGCGTGACCCAATCTAGACACGGCGTTCGATGTGCACTGCGATGCAATGAACCCGTGACAGCCATGACCGCGCGAGCTTGTTTTGCATTCGACCAACCAGCACACGCCTTGACAAGCCATTGACAGTAGAGTCGGTGATGATGATCATGTTCATGTTCATGACGACAACACTGGCTAGGCGAGCAAGACTGGGCTGTGAGGTCGAGAGTGTGCGCGCAGAGAAAGTGCGTGCTAAACAAGCGTTGAAAGGGGGAAAGGTGGTGGCAGCAGCAATGACGACGATAGCCAGACAGGTCTGAAGCCGTGAGAGACCGTGACGGTGACAGGCGCACATGAACACAGAAGACTGTGATGGCGCGGCTAATGGACCAAAGCCGATCTACGGGCTTGGTCCGGCACATGCTTGGCTAGGCTAAGGCTTAGCATTGACCTGACTTGCCCTTCCCTCCCTTGGTTCCTCACAGCCAGCAGCAACAACGACTTAAGGACGAGTTACTTGGCAGGAGCCAGGGGCTAGCGTGGTGAAGCCAAGGCCAAAGACCAAAGCGGGTTGCAGCGGGCAGAGAGCAACAGACGAAAAGATGAACCGGCTGATGGATGGCCTGTGAATGCTGTTTTTGCCCGTGTTGGTTGGCGCTGACAGGCAACAGAGCGGGCGAGATCGGAAATGACACTCGACTCCGCACTGTGTCTCTACAGTACAAGCACCATTCCAGCAAAGAGCCGATCGGCAGCGCGTGGAAAATCATTTTTTGGAATATAATCCAAAAATTGACGTAAAATCTGTCCCCGGGCTAGCAGCCTGCACTGTGCCTTGGATTGGAAAATCCACCGCACAATGCTGCCTTGCCAATGTCTAGGCCCAACTTCCGAGTGTCGGTCAGTGTCTTGCTTGGGCGCAACTGTCCTCGTCGTCACCAGTCCTTCAACCAGTGATCATGTCCTGTGTTTTGAGACAACAAGCACTGAGAAGAGACTGGGGTGACTATGACGGAGAAAGAGAGAAGGCCAAGAAACAGAGTATCGCAGTAGCCAGCGCCGGAACCAGACAGACACTGATTTCGGTTGTTTGCTGCAGTGTGACCTCTTGCTTCCCCCGCATTTCTATTTTCTGACGGATCTTTCCGCTTGTCATCCCGCTTTGCGCCTCTTGCATTTACCAACTCAGTCCATCCATGCCGAGCAGAAGCATGGTCCAGGCCCTCCACGGTGTCATGTATTGCACTGAATGCAGCCACAATCCCCACGACGCGTAGGTCGCATCATCTTCAAACAGCCCTCTAGAGCCGTTCATACGATCGCAATCAAGACTTTGAAGACTAGCGAAGGAGCCAAGGCTCCTTGCCACCGCGTGAAGAACCGCCGAACCAACCATGTTGATGAGAGAGATGACTTACCACAAGTGTTGCTTTTGGATGAGCCACAAGATGAGACGAGAGAGTGGTGGTGTAGAGGCAGATGCAAAGACAAGACGAGACTGCGACGATCGAGACGGATCAGGGAGGATGATGAAGAGGAGTGAGGGCAGGAAAAAGCAATGTTGCTCGTATATATGTCTTCGTAACACTTGTGTCTCGAGGCACAAGCAAGCAGTCATCCTTGAGAGACATGCACCAACCATGGCAAAAGCCGGAACATCACGGACCCACCCAGCTGACGTCGGTATCCAAGGGGGGGATGCGGGCGAAATCGTGGCCAGGACAGGGACAGTGGGCGGCGGCAGCGGCGAACCATGTCACTGTGCGCTAGCACCCTCACGAAGGATCTGTATGCTCTAGTCGCAGCAGCTGGGCTGGGCTGCGGGCAAGCATGCCGAACAGCGCACAGCTGCATGCAGATCGCCCCTCCCGATCCTCAATAAGTCAAGGTCCAGCAGGTCGATCGCGGTGCCAGCCCACACAACTCATACTCACTCGCTCTCTGACGCAAACTTGGGTCCTTTTTGCCGTACTGTACAGTGTATGTCTGCGAAGCACTCATCTTCTACACCGCTGTACTGCAGTGTGCTGTGCTACTGAGAGCAAGGGGATAGCGACGATGATGCATTCGGCCTGTGGTGGAATTTTCTCCACCTTTAGCCGGTGCTCGTCAGACACAGCTTCACTCAGAAGCGTGGGTCCGAGGGTGTGACGCAGGCAAGACGAAAGGGCCTAAGGGTTCCCAACCGCTCACGCTCACGAGCACGCGCTACGCCGAATCACGCTCGGAAAGTTGCGGACCCGGGAACACCCGAAACCATTTTTAGTGTCCTACCTGGAACGACTCACAACCTAGCCAGTCTACCGACCGTCATGCAACGCAGTGCTGGCTTTCACTGATGCTTTGGCTCCTTTTCGGGATCCCGCAGACCCCGCAATGGATGACTATACACAGATCGTCACTTTCGCTGCCTCTATATTGTCGACGCACATGCACTTGGTAGGCATAACAGCATCGAGCGACGCCATGGATGGGTCTCACACAAAGGGGACATGCACACTTCCTTCCTCTGCACAAGGGTCCAAGTCAGAAAACGGAATCGGTCACCAGGCGCGTGCTATGGTTGCTACAGTATTTGAGATGGAACGACCGAACACTGGTTGGTCCCGACTTGTTCTACCCCAGACACCGAATACGGATCTATCTGGTTTCTGCGGTCCGCGCATGGTCCCATAGAACTGACTAGGTTCACAGCAGAAAGACAGGCGCTGTTCCGACTGCAGTTCACAGTGCTGAAGTCCAGCTCCTTTGAGCTCATCACGCTGTTCACGCTCCGATCGAGCGATGCAGCGGACGGCGCCGTTTTGTCGAAGCACAGAATGCGTCTAGCTGAACACTACGATCTGTCGGGGGCTGGCAAAGCACACGCTGGCTATCAGGCGACGCTTCGCATGCTTTGCTGGACCGTAAGCAAACAAGCCAACAAGAGGTTGCCGCATGGAAACACAGGGGCCCAACTCGAAGCTCATTTCGATGCATTCCGGACAGGTTGCCGATTCTTCGTTGCGAACGAAACGTGTGATTTTCAGTTCCGAGTCTTCCGAGAACATCCCGCAGCCTAATTTGTGTCAACTGTGAGACTCGAAAAACGTAACAAAATAAAGAGGTAGCTTACAGCATCGTGACAAAGCTTGCGTCCACGTTTGCTCGCCGCTTTGGCCAGCTCAGAAGAATGCGTAACGGCACAACCATGCAGGGACGTTCCACGTCCGTAGTTTAGACGCCAACTTGGCTCCAACAACGGCTCTATCATTGCTTCTGGACGTCGACCAAGCTGCTGTCTCAACGCGACAATAACATACTAGCCATGAAGGAAGCGCCGAACAAAAGGCCGTTGGCGGTAAGTATGCCTATCCCACTCTGGTGCCGATCAGCTGGCATGTACACAACCAGTTGCGACTTCCCATGACTGACGTGCCTTGTTTTCGCTTTACCTGTGCTTTGCATCCTTTGGACTGCATCGTTTCGCAAATTATGGATACATCGGAACGACCACAGTCAATGCACGCTCACATGCCTCCATTCAAGCCGCTCATTCCGACTGCCCTTCTTCCGTATATTGCATTCGTGCTCCTCTCGTCGCTGTTCCTTTCGGCGTTCTACTTTACAACGTAAGTGAAGAGCCTCCTTGGTATAAAGACCTGTTGACGCTGCCAGCCATAAGGAAGCACCGTGAAAGCTGACTTTGGAACCCGCAACTCCTTTCAATCCTGGATCCCTCTGGCTACACGATGACACTCGATGCCTCTCGACAGACTGCCGAAGAGGAGCGTCACCTCAAAAGAGATCATTGTGGGCATCGTAGCAAGTCTGCAGGCAGGCTTTGGTGTCGTGGCTCTCTTCAACGCAGTGGGTGTCTATGTGTGATCCCTGCCTTGATCTACGCACGTCTAGTTCTTGTCAACAACAATATATCCTTTCGTTGCATCATCCACAAGCTCGCTCGAAGCCAACTCTGCGCGTGATAGGCAGCATATACACCCTCTTGAGGCCTCTGTGCCAAAGCTGAGAGTCTCGCTGCTCTGATAAGTCGACTAGAAGAACCTTTGAGCCAACTGAATTGACATGGCTCTCTGCAGCATTGTGGTCAGCTTGGAATTTGGCAGAGGTTTTGGCGCCATATTTTTGTGGCCTTTCGATTGAGCTTTACACAAAGTGACTGATGGATTTCTCAGTGTCGCGAATTCGAGTGACGGAGAAAGCTTGTCCACGTTGAAACGCGACTGCCGGACAGGCGGATGCAGGTCATTTTGTCATAGGCTCCTGCCGGCAAGTTTGACGTTACCATCCATCTCAACAACCCGCGACTATTCGAGCCTCGATAGTCGCCTCATAACCTGCAATTGCATCCCTGACCACACCGCCAGAGCGACACTGCGGGATTAAACGCAACTGCTGGCAAAACATTCCTCCAGCAACAATCTTCGGCGTTCATCGGCAACTGTGGCGACAAGTCCGCCATCTTTAGACTCTTTCATTGCGATTGCATCACTGCAACACCTCAACGCAAAGCAGCACGGTGATTCGATTGCACCACCCCACCACTGCTTATCCTCGAGAATCAGAGAATAGCGTTTTGGAAACGAAAGGGTCGCCGTAGTGTTTCATCGTTTCGGTACGCGTTCGGGTCGGACACTTCATTTGCTTCTTCCTGCTCCGTTGTAAGACGCACAACACACTGCAACACTGCATAACCGCTGTCTCCGCAACCTTACTAGCGCATTCTTCAGATCAACCGATCTTGAGAGTTCAAGATGCCGGCTGTTCGCACCACACCCAAAGACGTGTTGATACGCGTCCCCAAGGTGGAACCTTACTCGAACAGCTACGTCCCTCCATCGGCGCGTGCCAAGAAACAAGCCAAGAAAGCAGCAGCAACAGCAGCAGAGGGCAGCGCAGATGCCGGCACATCCGCCGCGGGAGCTGCCGCCGACACAGCCAGCTCGACGCTTGACCCGACAAACTCACTCAGCTCCACCACAAATGTAGAATCCACGGCTGTTCCGCTGGACGCAACAGCTTCATTAGTTTCGACCACCACAGCACCAACAGCAGACGTCACTGACGCTTCCGCTTCAGTAGACCAAGCCGGAGCTGAAGCAACCAAAGCAGAGGAAGCGGGAAAAGATGGGCGCGAGCGAGGAAACTCACCCACCCTCCCCTTCTTATCCCCTGACCGGGAGGAGGAGCAGACAGTGGAGCTGTCCAAAGCGGCAACATCATCTGCAGGCTGGAACAGCTTGCTCGTGTGGGCGCGTCGTCAGCGAGGTGCGCAGTGGGATGCATCCACTGCACTCTGGCAAGTCGACAAGTACAGCCGCGAGTACTACAGCTTTTGTGAGGACCCCGCCACCACAGACCGGGTTAAACAGCCGGCGGATCAACGAGACGCGCAGGGAAGCAAGAGCGTCGATGCAGCAGCAGGTGGGGCAGATGCGCAAAAGCCGTCAGCTGCGGTGGAGGAGGATGATGAAGACAAGGGCCCCACGCGCGTCCCTTCACGCAACAAGACCGAGGATGCAACAGGCGCAAATAGCCCACCGCCCGTCGCTCACGGTCGATCAGCACGACTCTTGCGCAGGTGATTCGCAGCTTCCACCCCGTATCTTGCATTTGCTGATGTATTCTCATCTTTGGTTCACACTGGAATTGCACACTATCGGATTAACGTATGCACGACCAAAGTACCGACAGCACACGACGCTTCATTTGTGGCCTGCGCCACAGCGGGTTGTTTGGCAAGTGCGTGCCAATTTTTGAGCTAGCGATGTCGGTGTGATGTTTCTACAAGTACATGCTAAGAGACACAAAACGGGAACGTTAGGAAGAAATAACGAAAAGAGTGGCAGGATCGAGCAATGCGATAGAAGCGTTGGCTCGCTAAGCAAGCAGATGCGGTTTGCGGCGTTGCGTCCACGACTCGAGCTGACGCCAGAAGTAGCTCACGGTCTGCTTGTCCGTGTGTCTCTTAGTGCGGTCGATTTGCAGTTCGACCACGTTCCAATCGCGGATGTTGGGGTTCTGTGGCTCGTTGTGCCAGCGCACATTGACACCCATGACGTTCTTGAAGAGCTCCCTTGGCTCGTTCCACTTGTACGTCTTGAACTGCCACGCTTGACCGGTGGTGAACACTGCGATCACACGGTTCCATGGGTCTGTGCCGGGAGCTGATGCGCTCGATCCACCCAATCGTGTCACCGCCTCTGCACTGTCCACCACCAGGATTCGTCGGCCGATGCCCACGCCTGCACCGCCTTGGGCGCCGCTACCGCCGCGGCTGGTGATGGATACGACCAGGTCGGCTACACCGCGAGCACGTTGACGCGCCTCTTCTGGTGGCACAAAGATGCCCTCTTCCAAGAACTGCTTGATGTTGAACATATTGAGGAGACTGGTGGGAGAGCTGGAGAGAACGACGATTGGGTCTTGTGCACGCTGCTTGCGCGCCTGTCCACTTGCAGAGACGCCGGCAGCACGCGCTGATAGATGTGCACTTGCTGGTGGTGCTCCTTTGCCTGCCGCCCTCCGCGCCGCTTCGACTTTGGCAGAGAAGGCGCGACGGAAGCTCTCAAAATCGGCCACCTTGGCTCCCGCCACGCGTGAAACAGCCGCTCCACCGGCCAACCCAGCAATGTTGCCGCGAAGCGCATCGTTTCGTGTGCGCAAGACCACTTCGTACTGACTTCGGATGCGCTTGACGTATTCCACGTCATCCTTGTTGACTTTGTATGGACGCTTGACACCTTGTGCGTCGGGAGCAGCGGCGGCACCGATACTCGTTGCAGTTGGCGCAGAGGCGCCTGTAGCAGCTGCAGCTGCGGAAGAGAGGTCGCCAGCCTTGAGGACACCGGCCCATTCGGCTCGCTTGCCAAGCAGGTAGTCGAGGATGGCGGCTCTATCCAGCGTTGGGAACGAAGCCACCTTAGCTGTAGCTGCTTGTGCGAGATAGGCACCAGGACGCTCATCACGTGCCTGCAAGGCGAGTATGACCGCCTCGACATTGTAGAAGAACGATGGCTCGGTGTCGGGATGCGGAGGGTTGCCGGATGACAGGCGAGTAGCTAACTCATCTCTGGAGCGTGCAAGTCGTGTGGTAGTGGATTTGTCGAGTGACACATCACCAATTTGGACGGTAGTAGCTTGCAGGATCGAGTTCACAGGCGCGGAATGACCATCAAGGAGCTGGATGGAAGCGAGGGGATCCGACTGGCTGGCTGCATCCTTGATAGCGGATCGGATGAGATCCAGCGCATCCTTCGCACTCGCCGACACGGCCATGTCCTTATAGAGCGTATCCCGAGGTGGACACGCGACACAGGCCTCTTTGTGCTAGTGCGCTCCTAGTGTGCGCTTAGTGTGCAGCCGGCACGAGTATGGTGAGAAACGAGCGACGAGGGTGTAGAGGTGCGGTACAGACTTAAGGACAGGTGCATGTGGTTGTGAATAGAAAGACGCAATCTGGACCTTCGTGCGTCAGTGCGGGTCGAGACACGGCTCAACGCTTCCAACAGAGCATATGCAAAGTTCGGATCCGATAGGCAGCTGCCATTCAAGAAGATTTGGCAAAATTTCCGGACATTTTGCCTCAAAAAGTGCAATTTTGAATGCATTTTGGTCTTGCGAAAAAGTGACATTCTGCTGCTGCTGCTGCTGCTGCTTTACAACAACTCTCTCGCTAGATCCTGATCCGCTCTGAATATCCGCTAGGCTGTCTCTCTTGCCACCACCAACAGCAAACCAGATCGAGGCTTGCGGACATCTACGCTATCTCATTTCCGCTCACGTTCCGGCCTCGACACATATCTTGCACACCCAAGGTTCCGACAAGCTTGGAAAGCAAATACGACATGGCTCGTGGAGGTAACCGTGGAGGCGGACGAGGCGGTGGTCGCGGTCGTGGCCGTGGCGGAGGACGTGGACGCGGGGGTGGACGAGGTGGTGGACGAGGTGGCGCTCACAACGGCCAGGGTGCAAGAGCATCCTACTTTTCCAGCGACCAGAAGAATGCCCGTCTCGAGGCCTACTACATCGACCAGGGCATCCTCGACCCTTCCGAGTGGGGTACTTTCATGGACTACCTCCGTACGCCCTTGCCCACCACCTTCCGACTCACCGCCGGCAAGGAGACCACCCCACAGCTCCTCAAAGCGCTCCAGGACATCTACATTCCTTTCCTCTCCAACGTCACCTTTGATGGTGAGAAAGTCGACCCGCCCAAGAACCTGCCTTGGTACCCTGACGGTCTCGGATGGCACCTCAACACCAAGAAGAATGTCATCCGCAAGTCTCCCGAGTTCAAGCGCTTCCACCAGTTTCTTGTCCACGAGACCGATGTCGGCTCCATCAGCCGACAGGAGGCCGTCTCGATGCTTCCTCCTCTCTTCCTCGATGTGCAGCCTCACCACCTCGTTCTCGACATGTGCGCTGCACCCGGTTCCAAGACCGCACAGCTCATCGAGTCGCTCCACTCTCCTTTCACCTCGTCTCCCAGCACATACAACCCCATGCCTACGGGTCTGGTGATTGCTAACGACTCCGACACCAAGCGCGCTCACATGCTTGTTCACCAATCTCAGCGACTCCCCTCGCCCAACCTTTTGGTCACCAATCTAGACGCCTCCAACTACCAGTCCATCCAAGTACCCTACAAGGGTCCTGAAGAGGGTGCTCAGGTCATTCAGACTGCCATGAAGTATGACCGTATTCTTGCCGACGTGCCTTGCTCTGGTGACGGTACCATCCGCAAGAATGTGCCCATCTGGAAGGAGTGGACTCCCAACAACGCCGTCGGTTTGCACGCTCTTCAGCTCAAGATTCTGATGCGCGGTCTCAACCAGCTCCGCGACGGTGGTCGTCTCGTCTATTCGACTTGCTCCATGAATCCTGTCGAGAATGAGTCGGTCGTTGCCGAGGCTCTCCGACGCTTCGAAGGCAAAGTTCGTATCGTCGACTGCAGCTCGAAATTGCCCGACCTCGTCCGACGACCTGGTCTCACCACCTGGAGGGCGGCGCCCGGTCGTGGCGCTCACCTCTTTGGCAAGTCCAAGTACGCCAAGGAGAAAGCTGCTAAGTCTGCTGCTGCTGCTGCTGCTGCTGCTGCCACTGCTGATGGAGAGCACCAGATTTTTGATGCGGACATGAAGGATGCCGAAGGTGAGGCTGACGAGGCTGCTGTCGACAACGATAACGTCGAAGGTGGACCCGCACAGGAGGAGGCTGTCGAGGCAGCTCAGCCCGAGATCGGATCCGCCGAGTACCGTGACCGTCTCCCTGAGATTGCTTGGATTGACAACTGGGACCAGCTCAACGAACTCGATGCCGAACTTGCTTCACGAACTCCCAAGTCACTCTGGCCCCAGGGTGACGAGGAGGCACTCGGCACACAGCACTGCATGCGTCTCTACCCTCACCTGCAGGACACTGGTGGTTTCTTTGTTGCGTTGCTCGAGAAGGTCGGTAACCCTGACGACGAAGGTATGGCTGCTGGTATGATCCGCGCCATGGACCACCTCGATGCCCAGAGA
Organism: Ustilago lituana; assembly: GCA_928869825.1. Taxonomy (NCBI): domain Eukaryota; kingdom Fungi; phylum Basidiomycota; class Ustilaginomycetes; order Ustilaginales; family Ustilaginaceae; genus Ustilago; species Ustilago lituana. The sequence continues at coordinate 833,399 of CAKMYA010000007.1, forward strand.
CCCGACGGCGAGTCGCTCACCAACACAGTCAAGCGCGAGCTTTCACCCGAGACCGAAGCTGACGATGCTCAACCAGCAGCCAAGAAGCTCAAGGAGGAAGACGGCTCGGCCACCGCTGCCGTAGCCGAGGTGGAGTCAGCGGCCGTGGAGGAGATGGCTGAGGGTACCAATGTCAAGGAGGACAAGCACGCAGCTGATCGTGCACGCAAGGCTGTTCAGCAGAAGGTTGCCGAGGGCCACGGTATTCCCGGTGGTCTCCCATACAAGGAGGACCCCTTCGCATACATTCCTCCTTCCAACGACCAGGTGCAGGCGTGCAAGAAGTTCTTTGACCTCAAAGACACCTTCCCGCTTCGCAACCTGCTCGTCCGAAACGAGGACCACCAGCCCTTGCGATCAATCTACCTCACTTCCACCACCGCTCGTGCTGTCATCACCGGTGGCGGCCCTGGTCGTGGCAACCACCCCCACATGAATCCCATCTTGCTCCGACTCATCAACTGCGGTATCAAGAGTCTGGGTCGACAGGACGCCGGCCGTGATGGTACGCTCGAGTGCAAATGGAGAATCATCTCGGACGGCCTCCTCTCCATCCGACCCCACATTGAGGAGCGAGCGATCCTCAAAGTGCAGCTCAAGGACCTTGCGTTCCTGATCGCTCACCACTATCCTATTCTCGATAACGTGCCAGGCGAGTTTGGCGAGTTGCTCAAGAGCAAGAAGATGGGCAGCTACATTATCGACGTCCTGCCCTCGGAGCACGACGGCAGGAAGCTCGACTACAAGCTCAGCTTCCCCATCTGGAGGGCCGTCAACAGCGTCAACCTGATGCTTGACAAGCAGGAGAAGAGGTAAGTTCAAACACCACATCCCCGTAGGGGATCTTCCCGGCCGTGATACGGCGCGTTGTAGCCCGATCCGCAACCCGAGATTTTGAGAGGAAAAGAACACGAACTGACCACCTTAAATTTCGCTCGTTATCTTTTTCCTAAATTCCTTGGCAACCCTTTCCGCTTTGTTATCCTATAGTGCGCTGTCGTTCCGCATCTTCGACACGGATCTTTCGAGCGCCGACGGTGGACGTCAATTCTCATCTCAACCATCCAAAAAGGCCGCCAAAGCGGCAAAGGACGCCGAAATGCAGCTTTCCGATGCCGAGGACGCCGCTCGTGCCGCTATGGCCGCTAGCAACGGTAGCGCTGCCGCTGCTCCTGCCAAGGTCGAGCTCGCCGCTTACCAGTCCGAATACATCCAGCTGGCGCTCGACAGCGCAATTCTCAAGTTCGACGGTCCTTACACGCTCAAGTCGGGCCGCTTGAGTCCTTACTTCTTCAACGCTGGTCTGTTCAACACGGGTGCCAAGGTGGCTAAGGTCGCCGAGTGCTATGCTAAGCGCATTGTAGAGTCGGGTGTCAAGTTCGATGTGCTCTTCGGACCTGCCTACAAGGGTATCCCCCTCGCTGCTGCTACTGCGATGGCGCTGCAGCTGAACCATGACATCGATGTTGGGTTTTGCTTCAACAGGAAGGAGGCCAAGACGCACGGCGAGGGTGGTTCGCTCGTCGGCGCTGAACTCAAAGGCCGCGTCCTGATCCTCGACGACGTTATCACCGCCGGCACAGCCATCAACGAGGCCATGGACATCCTCGCTTCCCAACCCTCCGCCGAGCTAGCAGGCGTCGTCATCGCTCTGGACCGCCAGGAAAAGTCGCAGAAGGATGGCATCCCCGGCACCACCTCGGCCATCACAGAGGTTGAAAAGCGCTACAACACTCGTGTCTACTCGGTGGTCACGCTCGACCAGATTATCGAATTTATGAAGCGCGACGCACCAACGTACGGTGACAAGATCAGCAAGATGAACGACTACAGAATCCAGTACGGCACCTCGGAAGTCGCCAAGGCTGAAGCTGCCGCCGCTGCCAACGCTTAGCAGCCTCGCTTGCTCAGATTGAAAAATGTAAAAAGCTTCTAGCCTAGACTGGTTTGAATTGTAAGTTATTTTGTCTTCGTACTTTCGCACAGTCTGGCGTGATTGATGCCGAACACGTCCCCACATGACCCACGGAGCCTCTCCTTGCAAACAGGTCGTTTGAGACGCAGCCTCACGATTCTCGCGCCCCAAGTCTTCATCAAAAGACGCGAGCACACACAGCCGCAAACCACCAGCCCCAATTCTCCTATGTCTTGTGAACGATAACAGGTACTCTCGCTAAAGCTACGTTGCTGAGAGAGCAAGCAATTCTATTCCCAAGAGATGATTGGATTTATTTGGCTACCTTCTTGCCTGAGGCCGGAGCCGCTGTCTTCCTGTCATCCTTCTTCGAGTCCTCCTTGAGACTAACAATGCGGTTGAGCACGATCGGACCGCCCTGCTTCTTGTCCCCGAACAAGCCCAGATCACCGCTGAGACGGTCGAGGGCAAAGTACGCTGTACGCATGCCCTGGAACCTCACCAGCTCCTTGCCGACCAACTGCTCCGCGGTGCGCTCGGGTGCTCCCGCGCCCGCATTCTCCGTCTCAGCAGTTGCAGTCTTGCTCCTTGCCTTGGCTGCGTCAGCCTCGGCCTTCTTGGTTCGCTCGGTGGCCTCGATGCGCGCCTGCTCGATGCTGCGCTTGGCGACCTCCCAGAAGCCGATCTCGACCATAGCACCGCGGACAATTTCGAGCGAGTTGGGGTTGACATGGTCAAGGAAGTTCTCCTCAGCAGCGGGATCGTCCGAAGTGAAGAGCTGGTGGAAGATGCGCGTTTCGTCGACCTTGACGGGGCTCTGCGAGGCGGCGTGCTCGGCGACCCACTGGATGTAGGTCTTGGGCTTGGGCGTGCTAGCGTCACCGTAGGTGGCGATGACCTCGACGGGCTCGCCCTTGTCGTTGGTTCTGAACGACTTGCACGTGATGGGGAAGGGCACCTGGAGCAGACCCACGGTCTTGCCGGGCGCCAGACGGAAGTAGTCCTTGCTATCCTCGGTGCGGAAGTCGGACGAGTCAATGTAGACGGTGCGGGTAAAAGGGATCTTGTTGGTGCCCATCTCGGGTGCCTTGGGATGCAGCGGCTTCTCGAGCTCCTGGAAGTGGTCTTCAGGGAGGTTCTCGATGGTTACCTTGAGCGGGTTGAGCACCATCATCAATCGAGGCGTCGTGGTTTCAAGGTACTGTCGGATCGACTGATCAAATCGACTGATCTGGATGATCGACTTGGCTGTGGTGACACCGAGCGCGCTGACGAATGACAGGATAGCACCGGGAGGCACACCTCGGCGTCTGAGCGCGATGAGTGTGAACATGCGCGGATCATCCCAGTCCTCGATGTATCCCTCCTTGACGAGCTTAAGGATCTTGCGCTTGGACATGACGGTGCCCTGGAGCGCAAGGCGGCCGTACTCGTACTGACGAGGCTTGTAAACTTCGAGAGCATCGCACAACCACTCGTACGACTCGCGCGAGAGGATGAACTCGGTGGTGCAGAGCGAGTGGCTGATGTTCTCAAAGCTATCGACGAGACAGTGAGTAAAGTCGTAAGTCGGGTAGATGCACCAGTCCTTGCCAGTTCGGTGATGCGAGGCTTCGAGGACACGATAAGCGATGAGGTCCCACATCTGAGGGTTGCCGTTCTCGAGGTCCTGCTTCATGCGGAGCGTGGCCTTGCCTGGAGGGTATTTACCGTTCTTCATGTCGTCAAAGTCCTGCAGCGACTCCTCGATGGGTCGGTCACGGTAGCGGGAAGGCTTGCGTGGCCCGCGCTCGGGACCACCGCGCTGTTCCTTGATCTCTTCAGGAGTCGAGTGGTCGACGTACGCCTTACCACGCTTGATGAGTTCGACAGCCAGGTCATAGAGCCGCTGGAAGTAGTCACTCGAGTAGGTGACTTTGAAGGGCTCGAATCCAAGCCATCGCACGGTCTCGAGGATGCTGGTAAAATACTTCTCCTCCTCGGCCTCGGGGTTGGTGTCATCGTATCGGAGGTAGCAGAGACCGTTATGGTAGCGAGCAAAGCCGAAGTTGACTGCGATGGCCTTGCTGTGTCCGATGTGAAGAAACCCGTTCGGCTCTGGGGGAAAACGGGTCATGACCATGCCTTTTGTGGCAGCCAGGTGCTGTTCCCTGAGCTCTGGCTTGATCTGAGGGTTCTCACCAGGCTTGTGGAGGTTGGCGAGGAAGCCTTCCTTGAACATCGCATCGGGGTCGACTGGGCCGATGGGTGCAGCATCCTTCTTGGCGTCGCTGGAGGCGGAGGCGGCAGGCTTCTTCTTCTCCTTGGGAGGTGGTGCCTTTTTGGGACCATATGTAGCAAGGAGTACTGCGTCGACCGAATTCTTGACATCGACCGCGCTGGCCCATCGCATCTCGGGTGTCGCCTTGACGCCGGCCAAGATGGAGCCGAGTTTTGGCCAGCCTTCGACGGGGTCGAGCTCGGATCTGTGCGACGAGACATAGTCTTCCACCGCCTTGTGGCACTGCTCGGGGGTGACGACGACGCCTGTTAACCGAAAGCAACATGATGGATGGATTACGAATGGTCAGTAAAGTCTGCACGACGGACCATGCGGGAAGCAAACGAGTCGCTTTATTGCAGACTGGAGGCAGCAGCAATGGAATCAGATTGAATAGAAAACTGCATGCCATGGGGAGACGAGTCTCCGTACGGCTCTAATACATGCGTTTGTGGTTTTTGTATCTCATCCTTGGATGTTGCTGCTGCCAGGGATCGGTATGGAATGAGTAAAGACTTACCAACACCGCATTCCTTATCGAAAGAAGCCTTTTCTGGCTCGCCGTTGACCGTTAAGAGATACTTGTATGCTGCGTTGATCTGATCAGATGATGTAAGGCTGCCGTCAAGGATGCGCGATACGATGTAGTCTCTGCTGTTCTTGTTGGCAGCATCCTTTGCTGTGGAAGCAGAGATGATGAGTGCAGAAGCCTTTGGGTCCACCGACTTGGAGGTGAGCTTGTTGTCTGTGATGACGCTTTCGAGCGCAGCAGTGTGCTTGGGGTTTGTGAGAGTTTCAACAGCCCTGTTCCCGTTCAGATTGAGAGACTCGAAGAGCTTGAGAAGCCTTGCATTCTCTGGATCGTTGACGTCGACCTTGGGCGGCATCTTGATGTAAACTATTGTTTGTTAGGGAGCAATGCTTTGGGTATTTTGCAGTTCTGCTGCTTGTTACGACCGAAGAGCACAAGTGCCGCGACTCTGGGTATGATGGAAGGGACTAGGACGGAAAAGAGAGACGCTTGCGCGGGTTGATCGAGAGCAATGCGAAGATGAGGTCGGGAGAGAAAGAAGTGTGCTGAGACTTTTCGTTCTCCTCGCTCTCCCAGCTTACTTTGGTTTTTTTCTGAAGAGCGGTTGAGCGAAGGCTGAGGAAAAGCCAGACTTGCGCTGGCTCGAGCTCAAAATCTAGGAAAAGTCATGACCCGATCGCGTGCCTGCGTGCCATGCAAACGTGTCCAAAGCTCGGATGCTGAAAGCATTCCTTGCTTTATGGCGAAAACACCGAGGAGGCCCGATAGGCATTCCTCGCTGGGTTTGGAGGGCATGTTTATCGGTTCATAATCAGGCGATGGAGGTGTTGCAAACGGGCTGTGGACAGCTATCTTTCAAGGTCCGGTCTCACAATTTAGCTTGCTGGCGATGTTAGACACCTTGTAGCGATGCCCGATCGGAAAAAAAAAATGGGTGTCAGAAGCTACGGCGTAACATCATCTCCGAAAGAAGTCATGATCATGGCCGTTTCAGCTGGCTATCACAAGCGGTGGAGTCTATGACGGCTGCCGCCTGCTGCTGCCAAGGGCTATCGGCGGATACAGACATGACTAGCTCAGCCGCAACTGCAGACGCACTCTGATGCCGCAGCGAGCGGGACAAAAACTTAGCTTGCAGACAGGCAGACAGAGCATCGAGATCGACAATGCATACAGAGAGCGGAGCGGATGCAACTTCGCTTGTGCATTGAGTTGCCGTGAATGTGTAAGGCTCGCCAGACTGGTAGCACGAACCTATGTATTGTATACCTTTACGTTCCGAGAGGCCGAAAGGACAAGCCACAGTCATGCGTCCTACTTTGTTGGGAAGCGCGTTTCTGTCATCGGACGGTTTCTGGTAACTTATTGATCAATTCTCTGCTACGAACAAGAGCAGAGCCCCTTGCAGCCACAATTGACTGTCACACACAGGTCTTTCGCTACGTCGGTTTTGCATCGCTACAATTTATGGCGAGTGCCTATCACCCGCAAGCCACTGCCACATCGACCTGACCCTACTCAGCCGATTTGGTCAAATTTCTGACGGCAGAGCAAAGCAGTCCAAGGCAAGATAAGTGCCACGCACTTGCAATCGTCGGAAGCATTCCGAGAGGAGCCCTCATGCATCGGCGCTAACTTCTGCCTTGCTTTTGACAAGGAAGCGAGACCAGGCTATGATTCATGAAAACTACAATCGAGATTCCCAGTTCATCGGGCGAACAATGTCGAGGAAGACGCTAATTCAACTCGCTGGCTGAATCGGGGTCGAGAGAATGCGAGCGTAAGAGTCTCGACTCTGAAAAGGGTCTTGGCCAGAACCAGCCGCCAACACTGGGACATCTGAACACTTGAACCCTAGAAAATCGAGAGTCCAGTGTGACGGACTCACGGCTTGAAGGATTGACCGACTGACGGATTGACCGACTGACGGATTGACCGACTGACTAACCGAGTTGGCCGGCTCGAAATGCGCCGCAAATGGGGACAACAACTTTTGCAACCGGGAGAATGCGATTCTCGCGACGGCAACACGGCAGCGTGCCCAAACTGAAAGCGCAGTTTTGGTAGCCGCATCGTGCAGAAAGCCAAAAGCAGGATGAAATTCAAGCGACCTCGTTTCCTCGAAATTGGAACAATTCAAGTTTCAGCTCTCTCTCTCTCGTCAGTAAATTTAGGTTTGGTGGGTCCCGATGAGATGCGGATCAAGCGAGCGGACGGACCAGCTCTTCTTTCGCTGATTCGGGCGCAAGCATCGCAACAACCAAACATCACATCGCACAAGATGGAAAGCACACAATGGCAGCTCGAAGAAAACGGAGAACATTGATGCGAAGCGGCCATTGCGTTTGTCGCTTTTCTGAATCTTGGGCTGGAAGCGGCAGAGTGTCTATGGCAGACAAAGGGGAGCGTCCAAGGGCAAAGCGGCAGAGCTCGCTCGGATCGCTCGCTTTCGAAATGCGCTCGCTGCCCTTCCGTCGGCGAGCTTGCGCACATGCACGCACCTCTCCGTGGCCGTGGCGAAGAAAGGAAGAGACGCTAGAACCTTTGTCCGCCTTTCAAAGCCGTCTTTTTTGAATTCCTGTTTCTTCAATTGCGCTTGCCGCCCGGAACTGGATCTGCATCGTGGCTCTTTGCTTCACTGCAGTCTTGTTGTGCGTTGCTCCGTTCCCGTTGTATGGGTTGATTCGAGTGTTGCAACGCGCTTGCTTTCGCCCTCACATGTTCAAATTAGAGTCAAGTCGACACTGTCTATCTGGCCCAAGCCACGAGCCTGCATGGGATATTTTGTGCAATTCCTGCGCCACAACCCTCGTACTGTACTGTACTGTACGCTTTGTATTTTCCTTTTGTCTCGTCTGGTCGGCTTCCCCGCCTCTGTGTCGGTATTTCCGCCTTTGCTTCGCCCGTACTGTACTTTGGTTGCGCCTGCTTCTGCGCTCTCCTTCGCATCAGTTAGCGTCGTGCTCGTCACTCTTCCTTCCTCAGTTCATTCCTACTCATCGCCATCACCCGTCACCTCCTTCCTTCATCATCGGCTCATCCGTTCTCGTTGGCCAGTGCACCTCTGAGAAGCCCTTTCTCACCTCCAACCCAACCGCCAAGGCGTACCAGTGCTCTTGAACCTCCCGACACTCGCGCTTGCCGTCCGAAACTCACGGAGCCCTCGCACCTGTCACATCTCCCCTTTTGATAGGTGTCACGCCGCTCATCACAGGCCACCTCTCTCTCTCTTTTGGCCCGGAGCTCTAGGGATATTTGTACGCATCGCATTTGCTCGTGAGGCGATCGACGCATCACAGATACCTCTCCCTTCCATACCAAAACAGCGTATAAGTCGCTAGTCAAGATGGGTTGCGGCGCTTCGAAAGTGGATCAGGAGGGGCAGGCGCGCAACGATGCCATCGAGGCACAGCTCAAAAAGGACCGTCTAGCACAAAGGAACGAGATCAAGATGCTCCTCCTCGGTGCCGGAGAGTCGGGCAAATCCACCATCCTCAAACAGATGAAGCTCATCAACCACGGCTCGTACTCTGCAGAGGAGCGCGAGTCTTACAAGGAGATCATCTTTTCCAACACTGTCCAGTCGATGCGCGTCATGCTCGATGCCATGGAGCGCCTCGACATCCCACTCGCCGACGCCTCCAACGCACCACGCGCCGAGATTATCCTCAGCCTCTCGCCCAGCATTGAATCCGACGCGCTCCCCAGAGAGGTTGCAGATGCCATCCACGGCTTGTGGGCCGATGCAGGTGTGCAAGCGTGTTTTGCGCGTAGCCGCGAGTACCAACTCAACGACTCGGCAAAGTACTACTTTGACTCGATCCAGCGCATGGCCGATCCCAACTATCTCCCCACAGACCAGGATGTCTTGCGCTCTCGTGTCAAGACCACTGGTATCACAGAAACGCATTTCCAGATCGGCGAGCTCAACTACAAGCTCTTTGACGTTGGTGGACAGCGTTCCGAACGTAAAAAGTGGATCCACTGTTTCGAGAACGTCACTGCCATCATCTTTCTCGTTGCTATCTCGGAATACGACCAGCTGCTGTATGAGGACGAGAACGTCAACCGAATGCAGGAGGCACTCACCCTGTTCGACAGCATCTGCAACTCGCGTTGGTTTGTCAAGACGTCGATCATCCTCTTCCTCAACAAGATCGATCTCTTCAAGCAGAAGCTGCCCATCTCGCCCATGGCAGACTACTTTAGCGACTACACCGGCGGCGCCGACTACAATTCGGCGTGCGAGTACATTGTCAACCGCTTCGTCAGCTTGAACCAGAGCGATGCCAAGACTATCTACACTCACTTTACCTGCGCTACCGACACCAGCCAGATCAAATTTGTCATGTCGGCGGTCAACGACATCATCATCCAGGTCAACTTGCGCGATTGCGGTCTGCTCTGAGCAGCTACCTGCAAACTCAACTTCGCATTCGCATTCGCATACCCAATCGTCGACCTTGCATCCACACACGGCGCACCCAGACACTACCCTCCAGTCGTCCGATCCCAGCCTGTCGTTTCTCATCTCTGGAATGTAGGATCATCGAGGGTTTCGGCTTGTCTCCAGATGACTACAGCTCTTGGTTTGGGAGCTAAGTACATTGTTTCTTCCTAAGGTTTACACCAGCGTGCTACTACCACATTATTGTTCCTTGATTACCCTTCCTTTTTGACTACATCTTGTTGTTCATCATGGTCAAGTTTTTATCCTCTTTTCAGTTTAGATCTCCGCAACACATCATACTATCATTGTCATTCTCTTGGCTTCCTCATTTGTTTGTGAACAGAACGGTCGTGATGGCGACTTTGCTGTCTGCACACTCTTGGAGTCGATTCGTTTCTACGTTCGATCGCTCGATGAGTCTTCTGGTGCGAAATGGGACAGGTGTGACGCAGGAGAGATATAGGAGACCTTCTGGGGAAGTGCTCGAGATTTGGCCCAGAGCCAAGTTACGTCAGACCAACCGAGCGACATTCTCAAGTCGTGCTTTCAGTTGGGTGGGATTACGTCGTTTGGTTTGCGTTGCTCACTTCAGTGCCCAACTCCGAGACTGCTTTCCCACGGCCTGTGTTACCAGCTATTGCTTTTCGCGGAAGCACCTGGGTCAGCCGTTCCTTTCATCCACGTTGGAGCTTCGGACTCTCGGACAGACATCGGGTTTCCGCGCTTCCACTTTTACGAGATCAGGCAATACTGGCGTTGCTGGCAGCCCACGCTGTGCTGGTGTGGCGAGAGTCATGTTTTCGGTTAACCTGCGTCGCGCCACATCTTGTCTAAAGGATGTGCTCTCGCTCTCACGATGAGGGAGGATCGAGCTGAATTGCCAAATCACCTCAAGGTGCTGATTCTTTTGCAGAACTCGGTCGCTGGTGCTGGACCGATTGCAGTCACACAGGATCAGATGTAGTTAGCTCGGAGAGAAGGGGCGTGCGTATTCGAGCGGCTTGACGAGCTTTCTCCCCGCAACTGCTATCGAATTTCACCTTGACATTTGTCTTGGTCTCACAACAGTGTATGAGAGCGTAGCCCGCAGAACTCTGCGTCGCGTGCGTAAGGGTGTTAACGAAAGAAAACGCAGCTACACAATGCCGGGTTTGCATCTAGCAACGCCACCCGCCAACAAGGCACATCCAGGTGTGAGCTGCACGAGTATGCAGATCTGTATCAAATCCACTGATTGCTCCCAGCTACGGGACTTGGAGCGGACAGAAAGCCGAACTATCCCGAGACACAGAGTGGCAGTTGCCCAAGAACGTCACTGATTCGCCACATTTGCCACCGCTACCCATATCCAGGGCAAGTCGGAAAGAAAAGAAAAATTCTCCCCCCCCTTTTTCCCTCCTGTGCCAAGTCGAGTCAGAGTGTCAAGCAGCGCAAAAAAAGTCCTTAGCATCCATCGCAGTCAGCTGAAAGCTGTACGATGTTCGCGATCACTCTCTCCAGGCACAAGCAAGTGTTTTGTATGATGTTGAACTGATCGTGATCATGATTCCTAGGACCTATGCATGGGTAATTGTACAGAGAGAGATATAAGTGCGCCAAAACAACAAAAAGACAACATGTGGAATCCCAAGGAGCCCGATGAGCCAGCCTAGTGCAAGAGAAGGCTAAAAAGCACGGCTAGCTTTTGGATATGTGCTGCAAACAAACAAGAGGACCAAGGAGCGAGGCGACGGCGAAGGTAACCGACCAAAGCTTAGACCTTCTTCTCGTCGTCGATCTCGAGCGATGTGGTGCGGCCGAAGCGCTGGTCGCCGATGTGCTCGATGCTGTCCTCATCGTAGACGTTTTTAGGGTCGCGCGCGGGCTTGGGCTCCAAGTCTTCGCCATCCTGCTCTCCAGCACCGGGCACAGTAGCAGGTGCGGCCTTCTCGAACTCGGCGCCCTTGAACTCCCAACCGAACGAGACGACGATGAGGAGGTAGACGCAGACAGTGCCGAGTAGGATGGCCGAGACCTTTGCGTAAGCGGGGTGGAACTCGGGGACATCGGCGGGCGCACCAGGGTGCCAAGCAGGGTTGCGCTCCTTGAGGTTGTCACCACCGACAGCCTCGATCTGGGACGAAGCGGACGAGGCAGCGTTACCGAGCTGGTAGGCGAGACCGGCGTAGGTAGCACGGAAAGCGGGAGGAGCGATTTCGGAGAGGTAAATGGGAACAACACCCCAAGCACCCTGGACACCGAACTGGAGGAAGAAGGCAGCGGTGGAGAGAGCGCCAAACGAGTTGGGGAGAATCCAGGCGGGGATGAGGGCGCCAGAGATGACCACAAAGACGATGATGGTAAGACGACGGCCGAGGTACTGCGAGATGTAACCAGCGATCATACCACCAGTGATGGCACCGACGTTGGAGATGATGGTGGCGAGCGAAGCCTGGTGAGCGGTAAGGAGCTTAGACTTCTGGAGGATGGTGGGGTAGAGATCCTGGGACGAGTGCGAGAGGAAGTTGAAACCAGTCATGAGCAAGACACCGTAGATGCATCGGAGCCACTGGGTGCGGAGCATCTCCTTGAATTCGTCGAGGAAGATCTTTGCGGCGCTCTTGTCCGACTTGGGGGCGTTCTTCTTGGCCTCCTTCTGGCGAAGGAAGAGCTCAGACTCGGGAAGGACGAGACGGACGAGGGCAGCGAGGACGGCGAGGCCAGCACCGAGGTGGAAGAGGTTGCGCCAGTTGTGCGATCGCTGAATCCAAGTGAGGTTGACCGAGGCCGAGAGGAGGTAACCGACGGCGTAACCCTGCTGAAGGATACCGGAGAAAAGACCACGGGGAGCAGCGGGCATGTTCTCAAGCGCAGTGGCAGTAGCGGTGCCCCAAACACCACCCATCAAGATACCGAAGATGGAACGGCAAGCAAGGAACTGCGAGTAGGTCTTGACGAAACCGGTACCGAGGGAGAGAGCGCCGATGAGGACGAGGTTGATGACCAAGGGGTACTTGCGGCCATATCGGTCAGCGATAATACTGCAGGTGGTGGAAAGAATAGGCATCGTAGTGCAATATGTCAGCAAATTGTTGACGAATGGGCAGAAGGCGGAAGAGAGGAAAAAGCAAATACATACCCGAAGATGATGGCACCGAAGGAACGGAAGAGAAGAGTGAGGGTGATGGCAGTGGTAATGTCGTGTGTGGGCTTGTTGAAAGTGGTGGCGAGGTTGGTGACAGAGAGGGAGACTGCGAAGAAGTCCCAAGCGTCAATGGTCCAAGCGAACCAACCGGAGAAGAACATGGCACCTTGGAGGGGGGTGAGCATCATGGCGAGCTTGATCGGGTTGAGTGGAGCGCCATTGCGGGCAGCTCGTCGCTCCTCCTTGGTGGGGAGCTTGAAAAGACCGTGAGTAGGGTCAATCATTGTGTGTGAGAGAGTGAGGGGGGTGGATGGCAAGCTAAAAAAAGGCCAAAGAGTGGCGTGTGGAGAAAAGTGTTTGTTGTACACGCCCTAGTCTGAAAGAAGAGAGAGCGTTGCTTGCGGGGGTCGGAGAGAAGAAGAGATGGGGGAGGGTGGATGTGGGGAAGATGGAAAGGTGGGGAAGTGAAGAAAAGTGGTGATGGCCTTTATAGATTCGCAATGGGTGGTACGGGGGAAAGTGTTTGCACGACGGTGAAAAGGGTCTCAAAGTCAAGAGCGAGTACGACAAAAGGTTGGGGCAGACGGGGAGCGACAAAGTGGGTGGAATGCAATCAAGTGAGGATGCAGAGGAAGCTAGCGAAAGGGCAACCAATCAGTTTGTGCGCAAAGGGGGAGAGCGACCGCAGTCGTTGCAAACAAGTTGGGGCAGAGTGGTGTAGCTGCGCCAAGGCGGAGTCGAGTGCACGAGTACCGATGCAAAGCCTTGAGCGTAGCGAGCAGCGTCGTTGATTGCTGTTGAAGCGATTACAGGGGTCACAGAGTCGAAGGAGAACGACTGCTGCAGCGATCAAGGAGCGAGAGCGCAAACTGGGGGCGAGGGGGAGCAACTGAGACATAAGTGCGCACTTGTACAGCGTGGACCCAAGCACGATTGCAGAAAAGAAAAAGAAAAAGAAAATAAAACAACCAGGAGCGAGACCAACGCGGGGCAGAGGCCAAGTGCACGTGGGGCCGCCGCCGCTGAAGTTTGGTTCTCGCATGGCATGCGAACTGCGAACTGCGAACTTGTGTTTTGGCGAGAATGGAAAAGTTGAGATGGCCACACCCGACCCAGTGGTGCAAGCAGTACAGTACAGTACAGTAACAGTACAGTACAGCGCGGTCAAATTGCAGCCATGCAACGCGGTGTGGGTGTGTGTGTGTGTGTGACACGAGTGCAGCAAAAATCAACCAATTTCGCCGTGCGCTCAGGGGAAATACGAGTGTTTAGCAAATTTCGGTCACCGGTGAAACTGAACCACGCAAACGCGAGTACAGCACCAGGCACGCGAACCCTCACGGCAGTGGACATGAGAAAGAGGAACAGAGCTGCTCAACTAGACTTAGATTAGTGTAGTGTCACAACTCAACCGCCGCCGCGGTACGTTTGCCGCAATGGAAGCTCCGTCCCGCCGTCTGGCACCGCGCTAAAAATTAATGAACCAGAACCCAACCCAACCCAACCCACTTTGTGCAGAGAGGGAATCCTCCCAAAGGGGAAAAAAAAAAAAAAAAAAAAAACCCCCCTGTTGGGACAAAACATGGTTTGTCTTCATAGCTGGGCCCCGCAATGCTCGGCGCACGTTGCTTACAACCGATGGGGGTGGGGTAGGATACCACCTGCTCTGCTAACAAAGGGGATCTCGACTGTGCCCATTCTCGGTCCGTGGTGCTCCACACCATGGATCGCCGGCAACGAAATCCAAAGTGCGGAGCGGCCCGGGCGTCGTCGTTACGGCAAAGGGGGGAGGGGTATTGGCGGACAGAGACAAAGCTTGGATTCCGAAAAGGATTTCTCCGAAGGCGCGGAATCGGGAAGCCAAATTCTACTGCAGAAAGGTCTCATTTCGGCGAGCTTTTGTCCAATCAGACGGCAGGAGGAGGCTCGGACAGTTTTGGGCAAAACGGCAGCATTGCATTTGTGTTCATGCATACCGCGCGCCGTCAGCAAAAGAAAGGGGGTTTGGCTTGGATTTCGGTCGAAGCGTAGAAGGATTTGAGCCGCACCTTTGGCACTGTCACTGTCAAATTTGTAAAGAAGGGGTGGAGGGCCGCAGGCCGGTACCCAGATGGAATTTCATCGTTTGTTATGGGGCTGGAATTGGCCGTGGTCCGGACCTGAGCCCGTAATCTACAAGTGAGCTTCACTGGCAAGATCCGCATCTCGTTCGCATCCGACCCCCCCCCCCCCCCCGGATTTACCCGAACAGAAACAGCGGAGCCCCTCGCTTTTCGCCTCACCATCCCCCGCCATGCACGTTGCCATCGTTACTGCGCTCATCCACGAGCTTCTTGTTTGTAATTGGCGTCATCTTTGCGAGTGTGGGGTGTGCGGGGCCCTTCTGTCTTTCGCTTACTCCAGTCATCGTGTGTACCGTATTCGTAGAGTGTGGCAGCAGATGCGTCGTGTGGTGGTGGGGTCCCCGCCTGTAGCTGCCACAGTAAGCTAACACAACCCAGTTCCGCACGGCATGGCACTCTATGCATCATGCATTTTCTTGCTCAGTCGTTCTCACGGTCTGTCTAACGGTGATCTCACCTCTCCCTCACGCTGTAACCCTTACCGGCCAAATCCATTCCCCACGCCGAATGGCTTGGAGCTTGCTCCTCACAAGAAAATCCCTCAATTGTTCACTGTTCCCGCCGATGCTCGAGGTACGGAATTTTCCGATTGCTGGGACGCTCGAACTGTGCCTGTCCTCACTCGGGGTGAAGTGAACTCGGCCGTTGCTCAGCCATGAGGCCACTCCTCCCCAAACCCACCGACGCTCGCTTATTATGTCGAGTCTCGGCTTCCCCTCACCCCATCTCAATGTTACCAGTCTGCATGCCGACGTTGGATCATTGCATAAAGAAAGCACCCTCGCCTCGCCTGAATTACCCCTCCTCGATATTAGAAATCAGGCAGGTTTCCAACTAAGCAAAAGTGACACGCGCCAACCATTGAAAGCTGGATCTGCATGTTCTAACACTCGAGTGAGTGCGTTTCTGTCTGCCCTGTCTACTGGGTCGTCAGCTCGAACCCCACTTTAGCACTCACTGATTCAAGGTGACCGGCACCAACAAGCTCACTAGACAGTGAGGGCAAAAAAAAGAGGAAACGGCGCAAAGAGTCCTACGGGGATTGAACCCGCGACCTGCAGAAACCTTGTTAGGTATTCCTTCGATTTGAAACCGAAGTCTGCCGCTCTACTGCTGAGCTAAAGACCCCCTTTTCTGCCAATGTCTAGAAAGTAGCGTTTGTGTACAGCCAAATGTTCCCTTCAAGATTCCGATTGAGGTGTGAACTGCACGACTTGACACTTCCTCCACCGTCCACACGTGCGATGTTGAGCTGACACGCTTGTGTTCACTAGCACCTATTACAGGACTGTCGATATTTTTTAATGATGTTCAGCACGCTCTCTGAGGACAAGCAAGCAGAGCCTTTAGGCGTGGGTCTCGGAGGCGTCGGCCTCGAGCGAGGGGACGGGCTGGGGCTTGTTCTCGTTGGGCAACGGCTTGTTGGCAGGGAAAGCAAGCACCTCCTTGATCGAGTTCGAGTCGGTCAGGAACATGACCAGACGGTCGATGCCGAGACCCCAACCACCGGTGGGTGGCAAACCGTGCTCGAGCGCATCGATGAAGACGTGGTCGATGCCCTGTGCCTCGTCGTCACCCTGGTCCTTTTGACGGCTCTGCTCCTCAAAGTTGGCACGCTGGACCCAAGGGTCGTTCAACTCGGTGTAGGCGTTGCAGATCTCCTTGGTAGCCACGAATACCTCGAATCGCTCGCAGAGACCGGGAATGTCTCGGTGTCGCTTGGCAAGAGGCGACATGACCTGAGGGTGGCCAACAATGAATGAGGGGTTGATGCACTGTGTCTCGATGAACTCGCCGGTCATCTTGTCGATCAATCGCGAGCAGGTTCGCGGCTCGGAGCAGTCGACGTTGTGCTTGGCAGCCAGGTCCGAGAGCCACTGGCGCGTCTCCTCGGTGTGAAGCTGGTCGGCAGGGGGGAAGGTGACGTTCATCTGCTTCTCGAGCTCCTTGATCATGTCGAATCGCTTCCATGGCGTCGAGAAGTCAATCTCGTACTCGCGACCACCCTCGACATCCTTGCCGTCAGGGTGGTACTTGATCTTGTAAGAGCCAGTGACAGCCTTGACCAGGCCCGAGATCATGGACTCGGTAATGTCCATGAGGTCGTACATGTCGGCGTAGGCCATGTAGAACTCGCAGATGGAAAACTCTGGGTTGTGCGTCTGGTCGATCGACTCGTTACGGAACACACGGCCAATCTCGTAGACACGGTCGAGACCACCCACCACAAGCTCCTTGAGGAAGAGCTCGGGAGCGATACGCATAAATAGGTCGAGCTTGAGGTCGTTGTGGTAAGTGACGAAGGGCTTGGCGGTAGCACCACCGGCGATCTGGTTCATCATGGGCGTCTCGACCTCGAGGAAACCAAGGTTGTCGAGGAAACGGCGCACATAGTTGATGATCTTGGCACGCTTGACGAAAATGTCGCGCACGTTGTTGTTCATGATAAGGTCGAGGTATCGCTTTCGGTGACGCTGCTCGGTGTCGGTGAATCCACCCTTGTCGCCCTGGGATGCCTTGGGCAGCATCTTGAGATTGGGCGAGAGGAGCTTGATGGAGCGGGGGAAGATGGACAGCTCACCCTTCTTGGTCTTACCGGGGACACCCGTAACGCCGACAATGTCACCACGGCGGAGAAGGTCGTGGATGGCGAAAAAGTCGCCGTCGGTGTGGTCCTGGAGCTGGGCAGTGATCTGAACCTTGACGCCCTCACCGTGCAAGTCGTAGAATCGGAGCTTCTGGCCGGCAGAGCGCATGTTGTGGAGACGACCAGCGATGCTGACCTCCTCGTTGTCGAGGTGCTGACCAGCCTCGACCTTGCCCTCGTACTTGGAGATAAAGTCGGAGAGCGAGATGGAGACGTGGAACTTGTGTGGGTACGGGTCGGGGTTCTTGGTCTCACGAAGACTAGCGATGGTCCTGAATCGACGCTCGTAGTACTGGTTGGGGTTGAGCTCCTCCTCGGAGGCAGCGGCGGACCTGGGAGCAGCGCCGGCATTGTGGGCAGGTGCCTCGGCAGCTTTGGTGGCCTTCTTGGCCTCCTTCTCGCGCTGCTTCATTCGTCGCTTGAGCTCGGACTTGGAGACCATCTCGCCGGTAGCGTCATCCTTGACGAGGTTGACAGCCTCTGCGGCAGGCTGGTTGGTAGCGTCAGTCGCAGACATGTTGCGGACTCTGATGAGTGGGAGGCGCCTCGAAACTGCAAAGGCTGAGGGGAATCGATGCGCGGCGACACAAGGGTTGGTCGGAGGCACAAATTTGGAAGCGAATGTAAGAGAACGAGCGAAAGCCTTGATCATCCAAAGCTCCGATGATACCGTTTAGATCGGAGAGCAAGATAAGACAAGGTGGAGATGATGTCGATGGGTTGAAAGCGGTAACAGCGACAACGACGAAGGGCCAAAAAAGTGCCAAGTTAACGAGCTTGGGCCCGTACAGTGGATTGAAAGAAATGCAGGAAGAAAAGCTCAACCAGGGCGGCGGGCAGAGAAAACTTGTATTCAAGTTTTGAAGAGCGCCCCGTGACTTGGTAATCGCGAGTATCTATCAATGCGCACCTCACTTTTCTTTTTCGACTCGACTCTAGCTCGCATGACTGCTCCATTTTTTCAGGTTGCAACAAGAACATGGGTCTAACAAATCGAGAAAGTCCCGAACTCCTCGTTGCGGCGGTCACAATGCGGGGCGTGGGGAGACTGCATTTGGACAGGGTCATGCACAGCGGTTCGAGCGCAAGAGTGTAACGGTTCAGCGTATCGTGATTGCCGTGCCAGGATTGACGTTGTGTCGCATTGTGGTATCTCAAACAGAGGCGTCGCCGATCGGATCCCAACTGCATCACAGGAAAGCAAAGCGGAAGGTCAGATAGGCGCATACATCGCGAGCGTGCGCTCGAGATTGGCAACTTACTCTGTCACCAGATACTCGTCCAAACCAAGAAGCTGATTCATATCTTGCTCGTCAAGCTCGAAGCCAAACACGTCGGCGTTCTCGATGATGCGTTGCTTGGAGACCGATTTCGGAATCTACAGAACGAGCGATGCGGGGTTCGATCAGCACTGCGCCTCTCACCTGTTCAATAGTGAGACGAGCGGAACAACTTACTGTAATGTATCCTCGCTGAAGGGAAAAGCGTCTGTGAATTCCAAGAACGAACAGGGGCCTCTATAATCAGCAGGGGCCAATCGAGCCGCTGAACTATGCAAAAAGGGCTGGACTTACATGAGTACCTGTGCTGGTGTGACCGAGTGCTTCTTTGCAAGCTCCACGATGACAGGATGATCGAAACGCTCTGCGCGGACCAACGGACCCCAACACTGCACAAAACACAAGATACAAGGTTGACATCCAGATTAGCACGTTTCCAGCTTCGTTCAAGCGCGTCTCCATGTTTGTACTCACCTCGAGAGCGATATCATTCGCTTGACAGTACTCGACCAGCTCGAGCCTAGCCATGAACGGGTGAAGGTCGCACTGGTTGACGGTTGGTCGATGCTTGGGGTTCGAGTCGAGCAGCTCCTGAATGTGTCTTTGGGCGTAATTGCTGACACCGACGCTCTTGATCAAGCCTTGATCTTTTGCTTCTTCGATGGCTTTCCAGCTCTCGAGCCGCTTGCGCTTGCCGCCGTAAGGACTGTGGATTAAGTAGAGATCAATGTAGCCCAGACCGCATTTCTTGAGCGATTCTGCAATACTGTGCTTTGCAGACTCGTACCCATTGTTGGACTGGAGTTTTGTGCAGTAAAAGATGTCGGATCGTTTCACCGAGCAGCCTGGAGAGGAGAGGAAGCGCGAGATGGCCGATCCGACGCTTTGCTCGTTGTAGTACCATTCCGCACTGTTATAAAAATATCAGAAGAAAGACTGATCAGCAGTCGACCTGTAGAGCTCTTCAATGGGGTGGAAAACGTACCAGTCAAAGTGTCGGTACCCAGCCTCGAGTGCCCAGGTGACAGCGCGAGATGCTTCGTGGTCCGACATTTGGTATACGCCCAGTCCGAGTCTGGGGATGAGATTGCCATCCGCGAGTTTGGCCTTGGAGCCGAGACTCAGCGGTCCGATAATGTTCTTTGACGCCATCTTGGGATCGAAGCATTCACTGTGGGATATGGTCCTGAACAAAGTCGAGAGTCGGGCTCGACCGCACAAGATGTCTAGCAGCCATTGGCTGTATAACACCCTCCACTTTCATCCTGCACCCGAAATCGCCGTTCGAGGGCCCGACATTTGGTGGGATATTAGTCACTTTGGGCTACTTGACAACACTTTCGACTGGTCCTTCTTCAGCGTTACTCATAGAAGTGAAAAGGGTCTCCACTGCCGCTGATTGGGGCACTTGTTCGCTACCTATGGTCTGCGAAGAGGTCCCGGCGGGAATCAGCACCGATTGGTGGGGCGGGGAGGCAAAGGCAGTTCGGGAGAGGTCCCACAGTCTGCCACCCCTTTTGCAATACTGCCGCATTTGTCAGCTCTTGGCACTAGCGCTCTAGCTCGGTGACTGTCACGACACCATCAGGGTTAATTGTCGTCGGGTGTCCAACGGCGAGTCAAATCAAAGGAGCAGGATCAGTGAGACTCTCACGACCAGACTCGAACAACGAGATCCCGCATAGGAAACCAACTCGATCCAATCCATGCCGATGAGACTTGTGGCACCAGGCGAACATCGAGAGCGAGTTGCACCATCTGCCGTTTGGATGCTCGACTGGAGAAGCTCCGCTGCAAGCGAGTCGGTGACGGGCGCGGTCTCAGCCAAAGCGTCCGGACAACTCAGAGAGGTCTCGTTGGGCTCGCGAAACCCGAAGATAGCGTCAAAAGCTCCGAACGATGTGCCGTCTATTCAACAAGCTCGTGTTGAGCATTGCAGTGCTGCTGTCGAAACGCGCGTTGCTCAGTTGCCCCCCCAGCGTATCGCGGCGGCAAACTAACAATCGCCGTGCTCGCTCAAATTGAAAAAAAGGGCGGAATTGCCAAGAGAAGGCTATGAAGAACGTGCGAATTATAATATCTGGGTTGCATCTCAGCGCTTACAGTCCAGTCCACGGCGTATTTGGTGGTGCCTGCATTGCTCTATTCGACGAGCACAACGTAACTTAACGGCAAGTAAGCTTTCACTGGGATTCGGCTATTACGCTCTCGCTCCTCAACTTTTGGCTCCGGCTGCTTGCTGCTTGCTGCTGCTGCTGCTGCTGCTGCTGCTGCTGGTCCAAGCTCCGAACGAACATTTCCATGCACCCTTCCCTCCACCATAAGATTTCGCCCTAGCTCCAGCAATGTCGTCTTCTTGACATCAGCTCTTTCCACCACACTATATCAGTTGGCACCCCCTAATCGCCACCATCCCGCATACTCCTGCTACTAACCCCCATCCACTTCCTACCGTTACTCACAGACTACATCCTTTCTGGAGCAAAAGTCGATCACCATGGCAGCTCGAACACCCGCCCGTGAGGCTGCGGCGGCCAAGATCAAGTCGATCTCCTCCACCGTGGCCTCCTCCTCTTCCCCCTCCAAACGCACCACCCTCTCCACTCCAGACGAGGGCCTTCTTCTCTCCGCGATCAAGATGCTCGCCACGTTCGACAATGCCAAGAACGCCATCTTTGCCCTCGTCGTCTATCGCTATGCCACTCGCCTCTTTCGCCATCTCAAAGTGTATGGCATCTCCGAGAGCCTCTTCCAGCTCTACCGACTCGTTTCCGCGCGTGCATTCGCTCTTCTCCTCAAGACCCCTGCTGCGAAACGCAAGGTGAAACGAGAGCTCGACACAGCCATGGCCGAGGTGGAAGCCAAGATCGTACCCCGCCCGAAACATCTCGACATTCACAGAGAGCTGCCGCAGCTGGGCAAGGAGAACGAGTGGATTCGATCCGAGCTTGCCAAGCTCCAAATCATGGAGGCAGGCGTGGACAATAAGGTGGTCGAGGCAGAGTGGCAGAACCGCGACGGGCAGATGGTTTGGAAAGGCGGCAAGGTGTCCGGTGCCGTCTACCACGGTGGTGATGATCTTTCCGAGCTCCTCGCCGAGTCGATCCGACAATTCCTCGTTTCCAACCCTTTGCATCCGGACGTTTTCCCCGGAGTCCGCAAGATGGAGGCTGAGATCGTCTCGATGGTACTGCGCATGTACAATGCTCCCCCCACCGCTGTTGGTGCCACATCGTCGGGGGGGACCGAGTCGATCCTCCTCTCCTGCCTCGCCATGCGCGAGTGGGCGCGCGCTACAAAGGGCATCACCGAACCCGAGCTCGTCGTCTCCGTCTCCGCCCACGCTGCATTCGACAAAGCCGGCCAGTACTTTGGCATCAAGGTGCACCACATCCCCGTGGACCCCATTACGCGCAAGGTCCAAGTCGGCCGCGTCGCGCGCGCCATCAACTCGAACACAATCGGCCTCGTCGGTTCCGCCCCCAACTTCCCCGATGGCATCATCGACGATATCCCCAACCTCGCCAAGCTCGCCAAACGACACAACGTTCTCCTCCACGTCGACTGTTGCCTCGGCTCCTTCCTCGTGCCCTTCCTCGAAAAGGCTGGTTTCGAAACAGAACCTTTTGACTTTAGGATCGATGGTGTAACCAGCATCTCGTGCGATACGCACAAGTACGGCTTTGGCCCCAAAGGTCTCTCCACCATCCTGTACCGTTCAGCCGAATTGCGCCGGTTCCAGTACTACGTCAAGACGGATTGGCCCGGCGGAGTATACGCTACGCCCACACTCTCCGGTTCGCGCCCTGGCTCCCTCATCGCGGGGACTTGGGCAGCCATGATGAAGCTCGGCGAGTCAGGATATACACAGTCCTGCCGCGACATTGTTGGCGCCGCCAAAGAAATCCAGACCCGCATCGAACGCGAGATACCGGAACTCTTCGTGCTCGGCAAACCCATCGTTAGCGTCGTCGCTTTCGGCTCCGCAGCTGCAAATGTCAGCATCTATGACGTGGGCGATCACATGAGCAAAAAGGGCTGGCACATGAACGGGCTCGGCGGCGACATTCCTGCCATCCACATCGCCGTGACGAGGCTAACCATCCCAGTGGTAAATGAGTTCGTGGCTGATCTCAAGGACGCGGTCAAGGTCGCAAGAAGCTCGTTCTCGGGCAAGAAGGGCAGCATGGCTACACTGTACGGCTTGGGAAGCGGCGTCTCAGCAACAGCCATCGTAGGCCAGTTGGCCACCAGGTTCATCGACACACTCTACCTCATCTAGCTCGACCCTGCGCTGGATCCTCGTGTGTATACCTCTCTCCTCTTCCCCCCTCAATCACGGTGCTATTATGAATGTCACGACGAGTCTCCCGCTTGCTGCTTGTCAGAGTTAACGTTGTTTTGGACTGACTGCATTTTTGATCGCCATGACTTGAGATGAGCGTGGAAAAAAAGATGGATTGTGGATGATTTTACAACATGTGTGTGATAAGAAACTCACGACCAGCAGGCGAGGAAGTAGCCCTTTTTCTAGCCGGGATCAGGTTTGCTGCGACGACCCTAAGCCGGTGAGCGGAGGCACATCGTTATCCGCCTCGGTATCGCTCAGCGTGCTCGCCGCTAACCCGGTACTGCCATGCGGACCTGCAGCCGTACTATGTGCTCCATTCACCCTCCCCCCCTCCCAATCCTCCTTCGCCTGCAGCGCCTCTATCCTCGCCTTCAACTCCAACACCTCTGCACTCAACATCTCGTTTCTCCCTCTCAACTCATCCCTCTCCTTCTCCACCTCTACCTTCTCCCTCACCACCTGCATATGGTTCGGCTGCCCCTCCACCACCAGCTGCGCCTTCTCCCCCTTCAACACCTTGACGCTCGCAAACGCCACCTCGAGCTCCGCCTTCAACCGCCCGTTCTCCGCCTCCAACCGCGCATACTTCTCCTCCACCTCACTCAACGTCGCCTCGGTCGCTTCAACAAGATACGCCATCTCATCCCACTTGTTAAGCAACTTCTCCATCTCCTTGCGCTGCTGCTCGTACTTCAACACATCATTGTCCCAGTACGCAAGACACGTCGTCAGCTGCGCAATCTTGGCCTCGTACTGCTCGAGCTTGGCCAACTTGGGCTCGTCCGCCTCCATCTTTTTGCGGAGTTCGAACAGCTGCGCGCCCGACTCTTCGAGCTGGCGGGTGAGCGAGACAATGTTGGCCGAGTCCTCTTCGGCCTGGGCTTTGAGCTGGCGTGCTTCGGTGGTCCAAGCCTTGCGCTCCTCGCGGTAGGCTTTGAGCTTGTTGTTCAGGTCCGCTTCCCACTGAACGTGACGCGCTTTGGTGGCGGCTGCTTCGGCACGGCATCGTTCGAGCTCGGTGCGTTGGGCGGCGTTGGTCGCGCGAAGAGTCCGGACTGTGTGGTAGAGGTTTTGTCGCTCTGCTTCGAGCGCTGTGTCGGTGACTTTTTCTCGGTGGAGACGACCGATGTGGCGCAGATGCTGTTCTTTGAGGTAAAGCTCAAAGTTGAGTTCGTTTCGCAGCAGCAGGTTCTCGCGCTGGAGGAACGAAATGATGTTGTCATCGCCGCCAATGTTGCCAACAGCGGAGGGTAGAGAGCTACCGTGGGAAGGAATGGCGAAGACTTGCTTTTCGCTCGACTCTTGCTGCGGGGTGAGCGGGTCGGAAGGAAGATGGCTTGCCGCGAGTGGGTGCCTTCCGGTCGACGTGGGCGACGTTGGCGTTGCTGAGCTTGGAGAGTTGTACGAGTGCAGCGATGACAGCGAACCTGATCGCGAGCGCATGCGAGCAAGAGAGGCGCGGGTGGCAGGAGAAGCTGGCATCGATACGGGCACATGCGAAGCGCTCGAGCTACCCATGGCAGTGACGATAGCAGGCGTCGCGGCCGCGGTAGCACTAGCAGCAGGCAGCAACCTAGGGAGTGTGCCACTTGCGGTCGTGCCTGCGGCCGCCCTTGTCTGAGGAGCCACAGGAGTGGCTGTCGACTCGTCCAATTGCTGAGCTGCTGCAGTCATTGGTTGTGTGGTTGTTCCGAAACCTAGAGCGGTGGGTGCGCTGAAGCCGGCTCCCTCGGCTGCAGCGGTGGTCGACACGAGTGGCGCACCGGACCGCAACGACGCATAGGTAAGCAGGATGTCGTCAGGGTTGACCGAATGCGGCACCTTTTGGTAGTGGCGATGTGCCGACCCGCTAGGTGAGAATGGGTGCAGAAGGGCAGCCGCGCTGCGACGTCGGCCCATGTCAAAGGGACCGAGCCTCGCCTCGGACGAAAAGACGGACGCGCTCTCGTCGTCGGGAGCATCGTGCTCCATTGATCCCTGACGCTGATGCTCGGCCTGCTCAATGTGCGAAGAGTTGACATCATGCCACTTGCCCAGGAACAAGCCAAGACACTCTGCATTGATGTCCGCTGAGTCGTGGTCGAGCCAGCGCTGCTTGTCGGTCAGCTCCGTCTCCGCGTCCATAGTGATGAGCGCCGGATGAATCGTGTGCCGACGCAAGATAGGCCCGGCACGGTTCTGAACAGCGATCTCATCCATCATATCCTCCCAAGGCCCTTCAAAAGGGCTATCAAACGACGCCTTGCGCAGATAGTCGATGGGCGAGCGAAGGAAGCGGATGATGTTGCACGGGAAGAGACCGTAGAGGAAGGTGAACAGGTGCTCAGCGTTAGGCGGCGTCGACATTGTAGTGTCAAACGTCGACTCGAGACGGTTCCAGCGCAAGGACGGCTTGATGTTGAGCCGCTTGCCGAGCCGATCGATCTCTGCAGATTCTTCATCCTTCTCCCGGCGCATTTCCGCGAGTTCAGGATCATCGCCGACGCGGCCCTCCCAGCCATGACCGAGGCGCCTCCAATCGACGATACGTGCAAAGATGCTGAGCAGCGTGGGCAACCCGCCGGCACCTCCGTTGGCGATCCAGTTGGGAATGTGAGGGATGAGCATAATGAAGGCGGTGACGCCAAGCGAGACGCAGGTGGTGGAAGTGTCGAGCTGCAACGAAAGGATGAGCATGCGTGGCAGCGCAGTCGAGGTGATGTGATATGCGTGAATAGGATAAAGACGCAAGAAGGTGGAAAGCAGAAAGAGGAGTGGCACTCGTGCTGTGGGTTCGTTGAAGGACTCGGCAATGTGGTGGAAGAATTCCTTGGGCTTCTCGTTGCTATAAACGAGGAGAATCGACTCCAAGTTGCCCTTCCAGACAAGCGCGGCAGGATCTCGGAGGAGATGGCCGCTGTGACTCAAATCCCTGGCCACGGCATGATCGCCACCTCCACCGCCGCCGCCAGGTGCGCTGCCACTCACACTGGCGTTGCCGGTTGAGCTTGCCTTGTTGCTCTCAAGGCCACTTCCTTGCCTCTGTTCGCGCTGACTTGCTTCCTCAGACCGAATTTGCTGGCTTTCCTGCGCGGCCTCGGCAAGGTAGAGATCGAGGATACGCTGTGTGAAACGACGGAAAGTGTCCTGTTGCGATCCGATGGACGCAGAACGACTGCCGGCACCAGAGCCAGCGTTCACTGAAGACCTGCGGCGAAGCGAGCGGGAAGGGGAGGAGGAGATGGGTGCGGCAGCTGACATTGGATAGGGCACAGCTCGCGCTCGTCGTGAGCCAGAGGAAGTACCGGGCGAGTCGACGTCATCGGTGGATGCCGAAGCTGGAGCTGGCCATACAGGAGTCGGCGAAGGCTCGTCCTCGTAGGCAGTGCTGGGTGCTGACACCATGGCGCAAACGACAAGCTCGCGCGCGCGGTTGGCCGTGATGTTCTGGACCGAAGCGTTCTTCAGCAAGGGACGCAACACGAGATCCCACCAGTCCAGTACGATGGAAGTGGGTCCCAGCAAGGGCATGACGACAAAGAGGACGTCGACAATGGCGGGGAGCTTTTCCCCGTGCTGTGTCTCAAGCTCACCTTGGAGCAAGTTTTGGATGGAATCGTTGATGCGAAGCGAGATCTGGGCTTTGATCTGAGCCGTTGGGGACGGCCCAGCTGCAGCGGGGTGGTTGCTGTCGTCAGCTTGAGCGGCGGCTTGAAGTGAGCTCGCCTGCTCTTCTATCGCAGTTTCGATGGAGGAGAGAATCGAGTGTCGTTTGGCCTCATCATCGGCGAGAAGTGCGGAGCGAATCTTTTGGAGGATGTCCTTGAGCCAAGATTGGATGGCCCGCGGGAGGACCACCGCAGTCTGGTGGGAGAAGGAAGGGGGCGGCATGATGCGCTGGTTTCACTGCTTGAGGGAAGGGGGGACACGGCTCCACTACCTGAAAAGCGCAATTGCACGACGACTTTCGGGAAAAAACCGCGGCCAGACGATGCTGATGGCGCTGTGACGTGTGCAATATTTGGTGAGTATGCTGGGAAGCTACGGAAGCGAGGTATAAGGAACGGCAAGGCGGAGGAGGCAAGTGACAAGGAGCTGGCTGGTGTCTTGATAGTTAGTGTATCGGCAACCTTGACCAAAGACGCCTGACATTGAGAAAGAGGATGATCGACAAGGGGGGCGAAGCGATTCGAAGCGATTCGATGCGATGCGGTGCAGTGCAAAAGCGTATGTGCGGTTGTAACAATGCCTGGTTGGCAAGGACGGCGTGAGCGCTGTGAAGGAATGTTCCAGCGCTTGAGAATGGGGAGCGACGAGTGCTTATGGAGTAGCCATTTAAGGCTCGAGGGACCCGGGCTGGTTAGAAGAGTGGACGAATGCGATGCGATCGATGCTGCGTCTGCAGCTGATGGTGGTGGTGGTGGTGGTGATAAGGAAGCAAGCTGAGCAAGCGCTGCGAGCAAGAACGATGTGGAGCAGAGCGCGAGTGAATGCAGTCGGATGAGCCGAGAGGATGAGTGTGCATGATAAGAGGGGAGGGAGATGTATGTAGTCGGCGTGGCTATGGAGAGTGCAGAGTATGCTGAGTATTGTAATGCGGCGACGGGTTTCAGGGTGGAGAAGAAATGGCAATAATTGCAGTTCGCCGTCGCAGTCGCCGTCGCAGTCACAGTCACAGAGACGGCATCTAACTGTACAGACAGAACAAAGACGGATTTGCAGACAGACAACCCTTTTTCACTCGGCACGCACAGCTGATAGCCGCCAACTGCTGGCAGCAGCAGTTCCGTCACACCAACGCGGAGCTGACTCGCGCCTTTGCGAAAGAGAGAGCCAAAAAGCCAAGCCAGCCCACACACGCATACAACCGTTCCATTTCAATCAGCTCGACAGTCGCTTCCCTGCTGTCTGTCTGCTTTTCTTTTTTGAAGCAACACCGGATTATCGGATTTTCCGGCCTTTGCTATCCGGCCTTTCTATCTCGTAGGTAATGCAACACTGTCAGGGAGTCGGACAAAGGTTGCACCATGGAGCGGCAACTGCTTATATCGTTCTGAAGAGCACACCCTTGTCTGGTATGACAATGGTCTAGGAAGAGTGGCACTAAAGGTCCCACCGGTGCCTCCTCCACCTAAGTACTGTATCCACCGCGCACATCCCTGGGGAGTCACACAGTCTGTATCGCGCGGTTGGAGTACAGTCGAAAAACAGGGTCAGAACCAAGTGAAAATCAAGGTAATTAAGCTCTTCCTCGCGTGTCTCGATCCCGCATCTTCGAACTGTGTGCGTGCAAGCTCCTTGGGGACCTCTTATTCTCCCTCTCCGCATTTTGGGGTGTCGTCTCAGTGCTGACGCTCTGCAACTACTTCTCCCCCCGATTGGATGCGGGAGGACCCGATGGAAGTCACTCGATGCTTGGATCGGCCATCTAGTCGTCTCGTCTCATTCAGCACTTTAATCAACGGCACGGCTGTCAGCACTCGAGCAGCACAGTACGTTCAGCTTGCAATTTGATCTGGATTCACTCAGAGTCTCAAACCTCACTGAGCTTAAGAGCTCGTGAGAGGGGACAGGTCGGGAGGTCGCTCTGTGATAGGCTGGAAATGAGCAAGATACCAGCCATCAACTGCTTGCCCCTGCATCGTTGCGTTCCATGCGGTTCCTACTTTCCAGATTGCAACGCGTCCTTGCTTCGGCTGCAGCCGTGGTGTTCCTCCGTGCTCGCTCAAGCCTCGACCTGCAAGGAGTTGCTCCTCTATGCTCTCCTGGTCGGCTCTTCTCCGAGTCAACTGAATCTATGTATTTCCTCGCATTTTGCGGGCGTGTGCCGATTGCTGACGTACTGTAAAGTTACTCCGTCGGCCTCCTTTCCTCTGCCACGGTGGAGCCTCGCCAATCCCATTCACACACGCTTCCATCTCCGCTTCAACTGATTTTCAGTGTCACGATCCGCAAGCGAGCTTAGACGTCATCCTATTTTTCAACTCCACGCTCTCTATTCCAGAACCCTTGCCCCGCACTCTTATCCGAACGACCCTCATCGTCTACGTAAACGAGACTTGCGCAAAAAGTGGTCACATGCAACGTCAGCTAACCAAGTTCTTTTCACAAGCTTAACCAACGTCTGGATCCAAGTCGAATAGCGTTCAAGCTTGAGTTCCATGCGTTCAAGTCATCGCTACGACCCGTAATCCCCAAATCTTTGGCATGTTTCTCCTGAAAGTCGACTCTGTCCAGGCTCGATGCTTGCAGTCTAATGCATACACACAAGCTCAGGGCACAACACTTTCCACTCCGACAGGACCGCGAACCTTTCGAAGGATGGTAGATGAACCGATAGATTGGATACATCGCTCTGCGGCCGGCTTTGATGACTGCGTGGATCAAGGCGCCAACTCTTCGCGGTGCCAAGCAAAGTACTCTTTCGACTTGTGCAGTCGCTTGACCAGCTGCTCGATTTGCTTTCTCCTTCCGTCCTGCGACTCCTTGAGCGCCTGCTTGGCCTTGCGGATGCTGTACGTGCTCTCTGCTGTCCCGTTCTTATTCGTGCTCTCGCCTTCTGCGGCGGGCGACGGCGATCTGACTTCCTCTCCTTCCTTGGCGAGCCGTGCTTGCTTTTCTCGTTCCTGCATCGCGATATTTTCCTCGTACTCTACACGATCCAGCCGGTACGTGACGTAGTCGATCAGCGTCTTGATTGTTGCAGGGTCGTTGGCACCCATGCAAACGCGGGACCCATTGCTCTCATGGTCGGTGCCATTAGTGCCGTTTCTGAGCGAAGTTGGCAGAACAAATTTGACGTCCTCGGCTTGAGTCCCGGCTTGAGTCCCGGCTTTCTCGTTGTCAGATGTGCCGTCGAGCGATGTGAGACCACTGTCATCCGCCTCGTCCTTCGACGCTACTCTGCTCTCCTCGACAGCGTCGGCCATGCTGACGTCTGTTTCGCCATCCTTGGTCTCCTCTTGCACTTGATTGGGATCGACTGGGAACGCTTTACCAAGCACGACCAGACACCATGCGTATCGCCCTTCGGTGAACTTGGGCATACGTTCCTGATACTCACGCAAGTGCCAGTATTCGCGTCCATCCACATCGTGCCCGATTGGACCCGTCCGCAGCGCATGCGTGTCGATGGCAAGCTCGGTAACGACTCTGGCGTCCTGCCTGCGCCACG
Organism: Ustilago lituana; assembly: GCA_928869825.1. NCBI lineage: Eukaryota > Fungi > Basidiomycota > Ustilaginomycetes > Ustilaginales > Ustilaginaceae > Ustilago > Ustilago lituana. Next base: position 863,273 of record CAKMYA010000007.1, read on the forward strand.
CAATATTGTGCTTGAGCGTCGCCTTTTCCGCCTTCCACCTCTGATACTCGGGCGACACGATGCTCGGTGCTCGCTTGTTGAGCTCAGCCAGTTCTTCGGCCATCTCTTTCTCCATCTCCGCATTGATCGCCCGGTGCGTGCGATCCATGGCAGCGATGTTTTCGGCGGCCATCTTGAGTTCTTCTGCCACGCTGTCAGCCATGACGGCAGCATCGATGAGGGCGCTGATGATAGAGACCTTGGTCTCCAGGTCAGGGCTTTCCATCTCGCGCTGGTCCAACTCGACGCGCGATTCGTCTTTCTCGTCGGTAGCGCCGTTGGACTTAGCACCGACTTCGTACTTGTCTTCATCGTCTGACTCTGCTTCGTCGCCCGAGCTGCCAGCAGTGAGTCGGCGCCTCTTCTTGTGACTGCGACCATTGGTATGAGACTGATGCTCTCCATCTTCGTCATCAGATGCATCGCTGGCGGTACCATTGTACGCATCGGAAGCACGACCCTTGCGAGATGTTTCCGCTTTACGAGCCGCACCCTCCTCTTCCTGTCGCTGTTGTGCAGCTTCCTCCTCCCTTTGCTGCTCCTGCTGCAGTTTGATGGCTTGCTGACGGCCCGTGAGTCTGATCTCAGGAGCCGGCTCTTTCTGTACCGGCTTGCGTGCACGCCCCGAACGACGAGCACGTGCACTCTCGTCAGGGTCGGCCATGCTGTCGTCGCTAGGATCGTCATAGACGTAGATCGACTTTTTGGCGGTAGCGGCTCGTCTGCGACCGCTGGGGCGTGCATCTTTGTCCTCGTCGTAAGCATCGCTGCCGGTCTCGCCAAACTCGTCCTCCTCCCAACGATCGAGCATCGAGAGTTGGCGTGCAATCTCATTCTGATTGTTTTCCTTGGCTCTGCGTGCGCGAGTGACACGAGCTGCGGGGGGCGAAGGGGAGCGCTGTGCAGCTGCCGCTTCGACCTCGACAGGAATGTCGTGTTCTACAAAGGGCAGCGGAGTTCGTGACAGACCCAAAGACCCAAGAAGCTCTGTGGCAGCGGACCAAGGCTCGCCTCGCTGCAAACTTTTGCCGTGAGCGCGATAGGCGGTGATGGCCTTGACAAAAGGCTTGGTGGGTTGACCCTTCTCGATGTTGCTGAGTCCAGCAATGGTTTTGAGAAGGCAAGCGAGCATGTCCTGCACCATCGAGTGTGTCCAGTTCTCGAACTTGTCGAGCTGCGACAAGACGGTCCTGTTGAGGCCAAACTTGTCGAACCGTACCATGCTCTCGTAAATCCACATGCGTGCACGCATATTGTCTTCCGGCAACCGGGTTGGGATCACCTCGAACACAGGAGGCGGTGCTTCGGTGGGCGGTTTGAGCGCCTTGAAGATGGGCGCTCGGACGCCGGTGGAGGAGAGAATAGATGCAAGGGTCTTTTTGGGTGCAGGCTTGCTGCCTGGTGGCGGAGGCGTGGTGATACTGTCATCCTCGTCAGCGTCGATATCAGCGAAGGCGTCTGCGCTGGTTGTGCTTGCCTTAGCCTTATTCTTGCTCCCTTTCGTTTGCGCTGCAGCGACTGCCTCGGCAATGTTGCGATCCTTTCCTGTGCGCTTAGAAGCAGCTTTGGCACTGCCTTTTGCCGTTTTGGTTTCGTCGTCTGCGCCATTGCCTTGTGTGTCGGCTTTACCCTCCTTTGGGTTGTTAGCATCGACGCCGGCAGCAGCAGCTTTGCTCTGCTTGGGGCCACCGATCCACTTGCCCAGGGGTTCGAGGCCGGCAGCTTTGCGACAGGTCGAGCAGACACACTTGCCGCGGCAGCGTGGACACTTCCATGCGTATTTCGTTTCGGATGGTGAGCAGTGCTCGGCGGGATTGATCATCATGCGGCTCGACTTGACGATGGTCTCAGGGTCTTGATCGTAGAAGCGCTTCAGCGAGGAAAAGCAGTAGCGGCCCTGACAACGCTTGCCGGGAGCTCGCATGAAGGTGCATTCGAGCAAAGCTCCCTTGCAAGGCTGGTGATGCTGATGACAGATTTTTACCGGGTTCCCCTCGCAGTTGACATGTGTGCGTGCTCGGACGACATCACTGATGGGGGCAGAGCGTGATGAAGAGGCCTTTGGCTCGGCGCCATCGTTGTTGCGCTTTGCTTTGGCGTTCGAGGGCTCAGCTTCGGTGGCTCCTCCATTGCTGTTGATAGAAGGGATAGGCTCTGACTTTCGAGCTTTCGGCTTAGGGGTGCCAGTAGCAGCCGTTTTGGACTTGGATTGCGACTTGGCAGCTAAGTTGGAAGAGGATGTTGACTTTTTCAGGCGAGAAGCAGTTGCAGACTTGCCGTTGAAGGTGGAAGTGGCCTTTGGTTCCGCTTTGGGCTTGGATTTGGATGGTGGGGAGGGTTTGGAAGCGGGTGCGTCAGAGGGGTCGGAGAGTGAAACATCACCGTCCACTGTGAGGTCGACAAAGACGGAAGACTCGTCCGCAGCCGCCATGATGCCAGCAGAAGCGAGCGACGATGCGCTGTGTGGCTGGACCAAGTACGAAGCGAGGTATCAGCTGCAGTGGATATGAGGGGGGTGGCTGGTCGAATTAGAATGCAATGGACGTGATGGAAAGAGAAGCGGCCCTGAACAAGCACGAGAATGTGATTTGGAAGAGCGGAAGGGGAGCGAGAAAGAAGAACGCCTGCCAAGAGGACGACCGAGTCCTGAACAGTCAAGCAGCAGATGAGGACAGAGGAGGGTGAAGGAAGAGTTGAAAGAGGTATAGCCCGAGCCGAGAGTGTATTGGAGATGCGCAAAGCTGAGCTGAGCTGCGCAGCGCTGATATTTGTCGCGCAGCGTGACGAGAAAGCCATCCCGCTCGGACGGATGAATTAATTGGACCATGGGAGAGCACAGAGCAGACTCTTCAAGCACAGGCGAGTAGAAGATCCAGCCTCGGGGCTTTAGCTGCTCTATGAGATTTAGATCGTGCTTCCGAACGGTGATTAGCATCAGCTGCTCAGGTCTGATCAAGGACGCGATCCGTCCTGAAGCGTACGGAGAAGCCGAAGCGTAAGAAGCAACGATTGCGAATTGCGTTCACAACAGGAGAGTACAGTACTTGGGATCGCATTGTCCGTGTCGGCTTCGAGCTTGTTCTTGCCAACACTGTGACCGTTTCGCCTGTTGTGCTTGTGCGGTATCAATTATTACTGTCAATCGATTCAAGGGTCTGGGACACAATACGATGCGATGCAAGCTGGGAACAGCGCTCTGACAGCTCTCTGCGTCGACATGGCCCTCGTCATGTGTCGGAATCAGTCCGAGTGCACATCGTTTGATCCTCTCGCTCGTTCACACATAGCTCTACGGTCACGCGGATCTCTTCCGAAGTCAGAAGTGAATGGTCAAAGAGGAGACATTCGTGAGACTCGCTTGTGCAGAGAATCGGTGATCCCGGAGCCAAGCCTTACGCAGCGTTACACATAACTAATTGACAACTATACGCGCCCTTCTCGGCCTCTTCTTCCATGAACGCGTCGCGTGGCAGCCCAATTGCACACACAGCTGCATTTGATAAAAACAAAAACAAAAACAGAAAAAAAAAAAAAAAAAAAGTAAAATTGATTTCGACTCAGTCGTGTCGATGAGGCGCAATCTGACAGAAGCTGAGCGCGCAACAGCCGCGAGTTTCTCTGAGAAAGTGCCTTGCAGAAGGACGAGCCTTTCTTGAAGTGTTGGTCTTGGAGAAAGACCCTTGAACCTCCTCGCCATCATGACCATAATCTAGCAAGCGCAACGACGTAATCGCTGGCTGATCAGCCAGAACGGCGACCGACCAACCGACGGGCTAATCTCGACTCTTCTGCTGTTGCCATCCCTACTCTCCCTATCCTCACCTCGCCAGTTGGCAACATGCCGCGAAAAAGAAAGGGCCCAAAGAGGGAGCCTAGCGAAGGCGACCCATCAGCAGCCTTGACTACTAGCCATATTGAAAACGACGCAGGAACGAACATATTGGCAGGTCCCTCTACGTCCTTGGCACCGCATCGTCATTCCACTGCTGAGCCCTCAGCGGGAGCTCATCGTGAAAATCACGCCGACACCCGCACTCACAAACGCGCCAGACACCTCGCCGAAGCTGAGGAGGATCGTCTAGGCAAGCTTGTCGGCCTTGAACGCTGGGTCGAGACCGTTGGTCATGGCAGAGGTGCAGCTGTCTGCGTGTGCGGTGAAGTGGTTCAAGCCACTCCGCCTGGTGGCTCTAGTTCTACCGACGCTTTCGTCCTCGAGCTCAGCTGCTTCCAACCGAACGATCCAACCCGTCGATACATTCTCTCGGTCACCTTTCAGGGCGAGCTTGCACGCAAGGTCTCAGAGCCGCTCCTCCTTCTGCACAGGCTTGGTCCGCCAGCTGTCGTCTTCCTCTCTGGCTTCGCAGCCGATCTGTCTCCAATGCAACAAGGCGTCCTTCACGCAACCTTCCGACAAGAGAGGGTTGTGATCAAGATGTCGCCACAGCCATCCAACAACGATCTCTCCGCGCCCACATCCGCCATCTGGATCGAGCAGCTGGCCACACATTCTGCAACCGGTCCTGCAGCATCCTCAATGGCCAACACTGCTGCCATACAGCCTGCTCGAACCATATCAGCTCCGAACTTTCGCCCCACTGTCTCGCCAGCTGGGCGTGCTGAGCAGCCATGTGGCGACCCGCCTGCTCACCCTACAAATACCTCGGCCAACACTGTCGAGCCATCACCACCCAGCCAGCTCAGTGACTGGTTCTCCACACCTGCTCCTGCAGCTGACGCTACCGCGCAGCCCAATGCAGCATCCACATCTACTTCAGCTCTCGCATCTCTTCCGCCGCCTCCACCACAGCCTCGCCAACCAATCGAGACTCTGGCGAATACCGCTCCGGTTCCTGGACCCAGTATCGTCAAGAGGGAAGGTCAAGCCAGCTCCTCTTCCTCTTCCTCCTCCTCTTCGACGCCTCGTCCAGGCAGAGCATCTTCCAGACAATCCTCTATGGGGCCAGCAGCACCCCGTCGCAATGCACCGCATGTCAAGCCGCGTCGAATGGGCAATTGCCTCTATACCCCCATGTCTATGGTCCGCGATGGCGAGCGAGCGAGCATCATCGGTGTCGTCATGGCCGCCGGTGATCCTCGAAGATCTTCTAGCGGAACACGTGATCTCAGCATCAAAATCACCATCGCAGACGCCTCTTGCCTCTCCGGCACCGGTTACGCAAAAGAGCTCGCTCGCTCCATGACTATCATGTTCTTTGCGCAGCAGAGTGAACGCATCCCTCAAAACATTGCACCCGGTCACATCATCGCCGTTCGCAACGTCCAGATCCAGATGTTTTCTGGCAAACCTCAGGCTGTAGGCAAGTCAGCTGCAACATGGAGCTGGGCCACGTACGATCCCGTCTCGGGCGATGTCCGCGCCTCTTCCAACTTTCCACTCGCCTCTCATACCCCGCCTGAGTGCAGTGCAGAAGAAATGGATCATTTCCGCGACATGGCCAATTGGTTCTCTGAGCTGCAGGGTGTCGACGCCAACATCATGACCAGATCTTCTCGTCCTACGCTCAAGCTTCAGGACATTGGCGAAAACCTCTTCTTCGACACGGTCGTCGAAGTGCTGAAAGTCTATACTCACACGCTCGCCCCCGATCTGTACGTGTCCGACTACACCAACCATGCCCTCTTCTATCGCGGCAACGACAAGTATCTTCGACTCGAGAGCGACATTCCCTATCCCGACGATACCGACGGTTGGGGCCACGTCTTCCAGATCAGTCTATGGGACAGCCATGCCACCATCGCAGAGGGTCTTCAGACGGGCGATATCATCCGCATCCAGAACGTGCGGCCCAAGCTCAATCCACGAGGCCTGCTCACCGGTGGTCTCGGCAGCAGCTCAGACAGCGGCATCAAGATCCGCACGTTGAAACCTACTGACGAGGCCCGCATCGAACTCGAAAAGCGACGTGCACGCTTTCTCGAGACGCTCTTTGCAGCTGAAGAGGAAGCCTTTGCAGATCAGGTCGAGCGCAACCTCCGGCCGCCCTCAGAACAACAAGTCCATCAGATGCAGCCGCCGGCGCTCGGAACAGAGCAGCAGCAACAACAAGGAGGAGGGACAACGGCCGAGAATGCGCGAGCCCCTGCCACAGTACCTGGAGACGCAGCTATTCCCGCAATTGCAAGTCCGGCACAGTCCGCTGAGCCCGGATTTGACAGGGGAGCAATTACATCGACGGCCTCGGCAGCAGCAGCAGCTGCTGCAAGCACGATAGTGCCCGATGGCGCCACGACACAACGCATTGTGCGGGCAGTGGAAGTCAGTCCGTCCTCCGCGACACAGCCGCCCTTCCCGACCCCCGCTCAACGACAATTGCGTGCAATGCAGGAGGTGACACCGTCAAAGTCTGCCCTCGCACCGAGCAGCAGCGAGAATCGTGAATCTAACGACCTTTCGCTGGTAGAGACCCCTGATCTCAAGCGAAACATGCTCATGGACCCTCCAGACGGTGCTGTCGAGGAACGACGCCCGCTGATTCGATGCAACGCGCCGGCTTCGATTCCACTCACTGCGCTTGCCGAGCTGCAGACAACATCACTGTGCCCCGGCATGTACAAGGTCAAAGCACGCATCATCTCGACCAACCCTTCCAAGGTGGAACAGTGGGGACGTGTCGAGTGCAAGGCGTGCAAGCGGCTTCTCCCGCTCGACCAGCGCTTCTGCATCAAGTGCGGCGATGAGGATGGCGAGTCGCTCTCGTACTGTCTTCGCTTTGCAATCATGCTTGAGGAGATCGATGCAGAGTTTCTCGCGCGCAAGCAGCAGCAGCAGCAGCAGCCAAATTATCAGCATGCAAGTGCTTCCGGGACGAGTGTCCAGAAGACGGCAATACCGCTCCTGTTCCACGGACGGAGCGCAGAGGTGTTATTACCATGCGTCGATGCCAAAGCGCTCTTCAATGGGGAACGCTCGAGCATCAAGACGCTTCGACGCTTCCACAACCGTCTGCTCCATCCGCAAGAGTACGGAAAAGATCCTGAACAGGTGCTCGCCGTCTATTCGTTCCCTTCCAAGGAAGGCGGCCGGACTGTGCGCAGGTTTGCGGCGCTGAAGGAACTCAACTGTCTGCAGAACCCAGTCGATCTACTTTGAGATGCTATCGCAATCGTACTCCTTCACCACCTCGTCCTTCCGACGCATCGCACACACGCATGTCAACATCTGATCGAAGCTTGCTACAGACGAGGAGAGGTGATGAGATGTCTATTGGAACTCTAAACGGGTTCTTTCTATTGTACAAAGTTTGGAGCGTATCTAGGCAAGACCAGCGGCCTTTCGCACTTCTTCGGCAAAGCCTTCACCGGTGGACTCCTGAGGTGCGGCGGTCTCGCCGAGCTCCCAGCGGCGCATGTTGACGACCTCGACAACGTTAGCGCCATCGAGTTTATTGTGCCTGGCCCAAGATGAAAGAACATCTTGGACGGACTGCGAGTTGCTTTCAGGGCTCGGCGCCGCAGTGGGGAGGAGCATCATGAAAGGCTGCTGGTAGAGGACATTGCTGACCTCTCCTTGCGACTCTGCCGGAGTGGAAGAGGGCGAGGTGATCGACTTTGTTTCCATCCCCGCCACCTGTCGTGCCAAACTCCTGGTAAGTGCGCGGATGTTGCCCTGGATCAAGCCATCACCCGCTGCGAGAGCGTCTGGCAGCTTGGGGCTTGCGAAACGGGTCATGAGTAGCGAAGCGACCTTTCCGCTGGTGAGGACGTAGCCTGGTTTAGCAGCATCCTTGGCAGCAGCGAAACCAGCAGAGCCGCCGTGGGCGAAAGCGGAAGCCAAGTCGACAATCGAGGCGCCGCGCTCCGTTCCAGTTGTCGACCTGCGGGGTGCATCTGGCGATGGTACGGTGGGCGGGGCGATAGCAGCAGCTCGTGCAATCGAGATCTTCTCTCCGAGACGCAAAACGACGTCAATGATGGCGGAAGCGACGGTCTTGGGTGCGACGCTGGACCCTTGCACCTCTGGCGAGCTTGGGAGCAGTGGGAAGGCCAACAGCTGCTCGACGGGGACGTCAACGAATCCATTCTGCGACTTGCTTTCGGTGGACAGTGTTGGGAAAAGTGCAACGGTGTGGACGATGTCCTTCACGAGCTGGGCGAACACCTCGTTTTTGGCGACGAAGTCCGTCTCGCAGTTGACCTCGACAATACCTCCAGCGGCGGCACTGGTTGCACCAATGCCGGCGCTCTTAGCTTCCTCCTTGAGCTCGCCTTTGAGTTCGACTGCACTGGGCAGACCATCAGAGAGAATAGTGACGGCAACGACACCCTCGCGAGCCTGCCTGCCTGCCACCTTGTCGGCCTTCTTTGCTCCTGACTTTTTGCGGTCGGCTTCAAGCCATTCAAGTGCGAGCGGGATCGAGTCCTCGTCAGGTGAAGCGGAAGGACGGGAGGCGAGTAGAGCCTCCTTTGCCTTGATCATGCTGGTGCCGGGAACGAGCTTACGAAGCTCGGCGATGGCCTTGATGGAAGGCTTCTTAGGTTCGGCGACGAGAGCAGAGCGCGAGAACGAGCGCGAGAAGATGGTAGCCGAGCAAGGTGAAGAGGATGGCAAGGCTGAAGTCCTAGCCGAAGCCAGGCACATGCCGCGCAGAAGCGTTGCAGATCTCGACATCGTTGCTGTGGCTGTGGTCGTACGGGAAGAGTATGGACAACGGGAGGGGTTGGAGGTAGTACACAAAGTGTTGCTCTCCAAGTCGAACATTTTTGAGAAGAAAGGGTTGGACAGCTCCAAAATTTGACCGATTGCGAATGCAGCCTCTCCCGATCCCGCAAGATTTGATTTCTGTGGGTGAGGGAGAAAGGGTCCTTGGACACCATCGGACACAGGCAACGGACGATTGCTAAGCCGGGGATGCAGTTGGTCACATAACGATAGTGCAACCACAGACCCTGCCGGTCATACAAAAGCCCGAAAGTCGCGAGTTGTGTGTGAGCTGCAGCTGCAGTGCACGGTGTCACTCTCAGAGCCAAATATCACGCTCTGCCCTCTAAGGCTGCCCCTCGCCCACCGATAGCATCTTTACACCATCACTACTCCTAAGGCTTTCTAGTACCACAATTCGGTGTACTGGCTATATCAACAAACTGCTGACAGTCACACATTGGCGCTTTCATAACACCAGCTATTCCGTCCTGTGTCCACGCGCTCTCCTCTCCTCGCCAACTTGACCGTGGCATCAAGACGGCAGCTCCCCCAAGTCCGACACGGGCAGCGCTGCGACTCGGCCATTTCAACATCACTATTGGACCCCCACGACACCATCCTCAATCCGCTGATCACGCAATGGTTTCAACGTCTCAGGCTCTCTGACCCCCACAGGCTAATCTCTGCCGGCTTTGGGGCGATCGCTGTCACCCCTAGACCCGCCCAAACTCGCACACTTTCTCACCACCCGAGGCACTCTCGGCATTAATACGATGGACTCAATACCAGGTGATCAGTGGATTGGCGAGTACGCCAGGTGGCTGCGCGTTCATGAGGCCAAGCTGGGAGATGTCGCAGCCTCAGCAACTGCCGCCAAGCGCAACGCCGCCAAGTCTGGTCGCGATGCATCACCATCCACACTCTCCTCCACCTTTTGGAACGTGGTGAGCCTCGGAACTGCCAGCACCAACTCCAGTGGCCCAAGTTCAGCGAGACCATCTTCTACGACATCAGCTTCCGCTACGGTCATGGCGGCTCGCCCCATGCTCTTACGCCAGAATCCGCACAACCTGTACTACCTCCTCATCCGCTTTGAGGCACTCGGACTTCCGGTCGGATCCCTCGACACCAAGATTCCCATTGCAGCGCGTCCCAAATCCTACTTCTCCTTTGTCTCTGCGACTTCCGCAGACAAGGACCGCGATGACACCATGTCGATGAGCTCCATGCGTAGCCGCATCAGCGTTGTTTCCTCTTCATTCAGCTCCTCTCTCTCTTGGTTCGGCACTTCTGGAAGCAAACCCGACCCTTCCAAAGACGCTAAATACATCTACTCTTGCTTTACAAAGATCCCCAGTCTCAGGCTTGGTCCCATTCCTGCACGTAGGCTCATTCAGGACTTCGAGGACTGTCCGGGCCAGTCTGCTGTGCCGCTCGATGTGTTCAAGAACCTTCAAATTCTCGAACTGGACGACGTCGATCCACGCACTCTGATCGGATGGGACAGAGTCTGCATTCAGCTGCGCAGCTTGACTTGCAGAAAGAGCAACATCGAGGACCTCACCGATGTCCTCGTGGATCTAGTCATCCTCGACACCAAGAGGAGGCGAGGCGAAAAGGTCCACTTCAGAACCTTGCGCAGCTCTGCACCACCACCAACAAATACTCGCGACGACCTGCCTGCTTCCAACACAGACACTGAAGACAACCTCACAGAGACTTCGGATGAGCCAACAGCAGCGGAGCCTTCCACCTCTGACAACCATGCAGCCACATCTGCACCGGATTCAACGCCAACGCTTCCGAAGGAGCTGCCCTCTCTAGCCTGGCACTTCTTGCGCTACCTCAATCTTTCCCACAACAACCTCACCTTTGTTCCCGTCGAGCCGCTGCTCTGCCTCACGGGGCTGACCAATCTCGACCTCTCGTCAAACTTACTCAATGTGGTCCCACCCTCTCTTTCTCATCTCCCCTCCTTGACCTCGCTCAACATCTCGGACAATCTCATCGACTCTGTGCTCGGTATCTACGATACACTTCCAGCTATCCGCGTCCTCAATCTCGCCAAAAACCGCCTCGAGAGTCTCTGTGGTCTGGAACGCCTCTACACGCTGCAGCGAATTGATCTGCGTGGCAACGCCATCTATGAGTCGGGCGAAGTCGGCAGGCTCGCTCCACTTCCAGCCATCACTGAGGTGTGGGTCAAGGACAATCCGCTCGTCGAAGAGCTGGTCGACTACCGTGTAGATTGCTTTGTCGAGTTCGCTCAGGAAGGCAGGTCAGTATCGCTGGATGGTGAGGCGCCAGGCTTTTTCGAAAAGCAAAGAATTGCAGGAAGAGTCCCCAACGCAGCCGCGCTGTTTGCTCAAGCTAGCTCTGGAGCCAGCCGTTTGGTGGATCCATCGACCAATGGCGTCAGCAGCAGTGGCAATAAGGCAGACCAGGAAGCAGAGGAGAACGAGGCTCAGCTTGCAAAAGATGTGGCCACTACGAGCCGCAGCGCTACTGTGGTCAAGAATGTGCGCCACCGCGCAGTGCATCGCTCAGCGAATGCGGATGTTGACAGGGGCAGAAACGAATTACTGAAAGTTCCAAGCAGCGGCAAGAGTGGCAGTCAAGCAGAAGGCACAAAGCATTTGAGATCAAGATCGCGATCTACTTCGCGCACTCGCAATGGCTCACGCTTGCAGAGCGGTGCGAGCAGCGCTCAAGGTGCGGGCAATCGACGACGCAACCAGCGTGTGGTGGAGTTAGATACTTCACCGCAGAAGCCTATCGCAAGCTCGAGCCGCGAGCGCACACTTACAGAGTCGGATCGAATCAAGCAAGCAGCGCTTTCGGGTAACAGTACAGCAGCAATGGAGAGCCCTGATCGCGCTGCTACCTCCTATGCATCAAACGGAGACGAGATCGAAGCTGGATCCGCAAGGACGCCTTCGCTGCTCAAGGGCAGCAAAATGACCTGGTTGCGCAAAGCTGGGGCAGCCGCTGCTCAGTTGGCTGCGGAGGACAGCCATCTGATGAGTGAACAGGATCGCGAATCTACGGCTGTCAAAAAGGATCCAGCACCAGCAAACCCGGCGGACGCGGAAGCCCTTTCAGCGCACGGAGCTATGCTCTTTGCTCTACCCCTTGGCCTAGCTTCGTCACACACGAGTACGACATCAAACCCGCCGAGTCGCACTGGGCAGCAGCGCACGTTGACATCACGCCGCAATCCGATCGACTCGAGCACGCTTGGCCGAAAATCTGCAGCGCATCCCATGGCATCGGACCTGTTTGCTACGTCAGACAATAGTTCATCAGCAAGCGGCTCAGGGACAATCGCGAGTCCAAGCAGGGCAGACACTACTGACGCCAAGGCTGATTCAGAAGACACACCCGCAGCATTAGCGCGGCAGCGAATTGCGCGTCCTCGCACGGGTTCAGCAGCAGCACTGGCCAGGAGATCGCGTGTAACAACCAGTCTATATGATCCGGACTTGTACGCGCCGGAATCATCGTCTTTGTCTCCACAATCGCATTTGTTGCAAGTGAGAGGTGTTGCAGAGGAGATCGACGCGACAAAGCCCAGAACAGCCTTTGCGGACAGCGGCACTTGCATTTCTGCCGATACTCATAACCAGGTGGGCGCAAACCACCCAAGCAACAGCCACAGCAGCATCAGCACGGCTGGAACGAGCAGCAATCGCTCCGACGCGTTCCGTCGACGAATCGAAGCGCTGAAATCCGAAGTGGGCGATGACTGGCTACGGCTGCTAGCGCGCGGAGGTGGAACGGCGGGCGATCGAAACTCTGCGCTTCTTCTGTCTGCAGTCAAGGAGGAACACACGGATGGCAAGCCAAGCCAAGACGGAGAGGAAGCGAATGCCAGAGCGGAAGCGGAAGGAGAGGTGAGCCGTGTGGTGCGCGCAAAGAAGAACAAGAAAAAGGTGCGCACCGGCACTGGAGAGCCGTCGTCTTTGTCAGGGCGTACATCACTGGACTACACTGCCGAAGAAGGAACCAACGCGAGCAGTGGACGGCGTAGAGAAGCGCGCATCACATAGCACGTAGCAGCACGAGTTTGACTAACGGTAGACCTGTACTGTGTATATTCAGAAGCGCATGCTGAGAGGACGATGATCATCTGATAAAAAAAAAAAAGGGCGTGATGCGAGTGCGGGTGCGGGTGCGGGTGTAGCGGGAGAGAAACTGTTCCGGACGAGAAGCAAAAGGTAAAAATTTGATCTCCGACGAAGAAGAAGAGAGGAAAAGGAGCGACGAGGATGTTGATGATCTGATAAGACGAATTGCAGCAAAAGCCAGTATCTGATTGTGATCGCATTAGTGCCAAGAACATCTCCACTTGCAGCCAAGAGAACGCTAAAGGGCGCTGCACCAAACTTTGTCGCTTCATGCAGAGCGGCAGCCAAAGCTCATGTCCTGACCATTGTACAGTATGGCAGTCTAACCGCATGGACTGCGATGGTTCCGAGCGTCGTTTCTCTCTCTCTCTGCCCCCCCCACCCTTCTTTCCTCCCAACGCTGAGGCGGTTCCTCGTCTAGCAGCTAAAAGGTGGCGTCGTCAGCAGAGTAGCTTGACGTGGTGGCTGAAGAGTGGGGAAACCTTGCTATTGTTCTTGCAGCTTTGACAGTGGCGGACAAGTTCGCAATATGAACTCACCAAAGAGACAGACAGACAAGGGGTTTCGCCTTCTCTGCGGTGACGATTGGATCTGATTGGATGGGATGCACCTCGCCAAGAATGTACTGTAGCAAGCTTGGTGAAAATTGTGCATCTCGGCAAGCATCACAAGACAAGAAATAATGCGCTATGCAGCTTTCTCGCTGTACACCTCTATCACACTAACCAAGTTGAACCGAATTGCAGTGTGATTCTTTTGCCTTGGCATTCCGTTTCGCTGCAATGCAAAGACAGTATGCCCGCCAGTTTGGGTGCTGGGAAGAAAGAGAGAGGGTGATTATGATCTGATAACCTTTTTTTTTTTCCCCTTTTGCCTCTGTCTCTGTCTCTGTCCGTTCTTTTCTGTTCTTTTAAAGGATTCACAGATGGGTCAATGCACAAACCCGGTCGGTGCCGGAACATAAAACTGATCGTGTAACTCTCCTATATCACATTGGACAACCCGAAGGAGAGTTCGGCAAGTCCGAAGCCATTCTTAGTCTCTGTGGGAGCACAGCCGTGGCAGTCACTAGTCTGGTTTTCAGAGCGCTTTTCTCCTCTTGGTTACCTTTGCTCGAGTTGATGTACTTCTTGACACATCTCTACCACCAGCTTCGTTCCATATAGGTTGCACCGTCGTAAGCCATCATAGTATCGCACCTAAAGCCATACACGAAAGCGTTTGCAAGCTTCAATTTCAGTGACACAGGGTGGCATCCAGCACCACGATTGGGTAGCATCCTTGGACGACCTCTTCACGACCAACAGCCTTCTGATCAGGCTTTCGATTCTTCAAGCTTTTGTCAGGACCACATCGACCACTTCATCCTCTCTGCGGTCAGAGTACGCTACACAGCTGGACTCGTCTCAAGCTCGCGTATATTGCTCCACTGCCGGCGTCCACCTATCTGGTAAGTATCTTTTCGACACCCCGCCGAGCATCGAGCACGACAGTGGTAGCAGGTTGGAAACGCGAACAGAGGGTAGCAATAACGTATCTCATCGACGGTCCAAGCGACATTCGAACACCTTTCGAAAAGTTGCACGGTGCACGGTGAGCGCGGGCGCATTAAAGAACGCGAGTTCTATTTCCTTCTCTTGCTGGCTTCATGCGACTTGATCCGCCGTTACGCCCTCGGCACTCTCATGCATTGACTGCGTTCGAACGCGGCTCGAGCCCCTCTCTGTTCGCTGCACAGTGTCGAGCACCCTGTGCCACACGCCATCTTCCTCCTCATTGTCTCCATGGTAGAGCTACTATGTTTCCATGGAGGTAGAGCAGAACATGAGTATCGAGGGCGTCAAATAAGCGCTCGCACGGGTGCCGGCAACTAGCGTCTTTGTTCGGAGCGGGGCGGTGAACACGTTCGAAAATGCACTCGACTAACGCTAGACCCTTGCCTCCCCTTCCTTGCTTGCCCTGACTCCTTTTCCCTACGCCGTCTGATGGAAACAGAACGACACTCCGCCTAGCACACTACTCGATTGGAACGCCAAGATCACACCCAGCTTCGCCTTAAAAGAGGCCACCCCGTTCGGTCCGACATCTCTCACCTCTTTGGCGTCGCTGACTACACTCTTCCCTGCAGAGTGGTTGTTTGTATAACCGAGGACGCCCTCAGACGCTCTCTTCTCCAAGCATTGACTCCAACGAACGGGCAGGGTGACCAACTGACTCCATCTTCACTACCGAGTCGATCGTCAAGGTGCGCCTGCTTCTAAACCGGATCGGAGAATTAAAATTTCGACAGCTTTCCGCCCACTGTTCATTTGCGCACACACAGTGGCGAAGCGAAGCGGCAACTCAATTTCTTTAGCGAATTTCCTTAGCAAACACGCGCATCAGCTATGACGTTGGACAACCATTTTCCACAAAACCCCGCTGCTCACAACAACGGCGGCGGCAGCGGCGCGGGCGTCCACACCGACATTCCAACTCGCACATCTTCATCTTCGGACCGAGCAAATACTACTCGCGCTCGAAATGGCGCTAGTACAGCACAGCTCAATGCCACTGACGGTCAAGATGATGAATTGGATGCTTCGGCTACGGCGGGCAGCAGCGGACCCGTTGTCATAGCCCGGGACTTTGCAGTTGCAAACACCAGCGGCGCAGAGGAGCCAGCAGCGGCAGCAGCAGCAGCGTCAGCGTCAGATGTGAAACGTCGTTCTTCTGAGCACCCAGGATCAGGACCCTGCATGAACGACGACGACCATGTTCAACAATCAGAAGAAGAAACGGCAACTCAGATTGACTCCGATCCACGATTCGTTTCCATTCCTGCATCGCACGTTTCTCCCGCTTCCTCTCTGGCTTGTGCACAACACGGTCAATCCGTCGTGCCTGGTTCTTCCAAGACGAAGTTATCTGATGATGCTCGACGACGTCGCTCCAAACACCTTTCTTCTCCGACACACGCGGAAAACTCGAACGCTTCACGGCAGCTGTCAGACACTTTGACTTCGCATCTCCCTCAAAAGCAAGCGGCTAGCCCGAGTAGATTGCGTCCTTCTCGTGACTCCCGTCTTTCAGACAACCCTGACCAAGAGCTAGAGATCCCAGTTCGTAGCAGTGGAGAGGAACCCTCATCTCTATCAGCTAGCTTTTTGTCCCAACTCCAGAAAGATCCTAGAACACCTATAGCTCGTTACTCTTTCGACGACCACCAAGACTACTTTCATCGACTCGAATGGGAAGCTCTTGTTCAACAAGAACGCAGCTCGCCGCCCCTACTCGGACAAAGACCTACCGACAATATGGCTTCGTCCAGTTCGCACCCTGAGGCCGATGCCGATGCCGTCGCCAGCTCGAGCTCTTCCAGCCGCCGCTCCTCTTCGGCTTCAGGCTCGACTGTTCTTGGCGATCACAGTCCTTCCCGACCCAAACTCTCGTCGTTGTATCCTGCAGATGCCAAGCAGCAGACTGTCTACACGCGCAAGAGGTCCAACTCGGCAGATGGCACTGTCACTTACGGCAGCTTCCGCAACGGTCGCTACACTGCTCGACCCCGACATGCTCACCCCGGACCACCTTCACCGTCCAACCTCATGCTCAACATGCGCAGTCCCCAGCCCTGGCATCACCAACAACAGCTTATTCGGCCCAGTGGTCGTCCTCGTGCCAACAGTCGCGGAGAAGATCCGACGATATGGTCGGACAGGGCGAACCTGAGCATGTTTGCTGATACGGAGATCCCTGGTACGAGCTTTCCACATCCAGCAGTGTTGGCAGCGGGGAACAACCAGGCGCAGACCGAG
The DNA here is from genome assembly GCA_928869825.1 of Ustilago lituana. NCBI lineage: Eukaryota > Fungi > Basidiomycota > Ustilaginomycetes > Ustilaginales > Ustilaginaceae > Ustilago > Ustilago lituana. The sequence continues at coordinate 879,898 of CAKMYA010000007.1, forward strand.
GCGAGGCTTTCGGCCGAGGCACAGAATGGGGTGTTTGAGAACACTGTGCAGCCATGGGATTCGCCCAGGGTTCCACGGAGGTCGTTGACAATGGCGCCGGGGCACGAGGGCGTCCAGAGGGCAAGGCTGAGCGGTGATCTGGCGCCTGGTACGGTTTTCCCTGGACCAGTACCAGTACCAGGCGGGAGAGGCAGGGCGCTTACCAGCCTGTCCCTTGATGCAGCTGAACTGCCAAGCGCCGCTCTGCAGCGACAACAGACGCATGGCGCTTGCGTTGACGGCGACAGCCAATCTCTCCAGCGAAGCACTCTCGCCGCCGGCAATGCTGGCGGTGACGATGACGGCGATGATGACGACGAGGGGAACAAGAAGGAGTCGAGACCCAGATCTTCTCTCAAGGAACGCGCCAAACACGCCATCACCAGCATCCGCCTCTCGTCCAACTATTTTTCGCTCTACAAAGCCGCCGACCGCACCGACATCACGCTCCTTGTCATCGGCATCATCGCTGCCATCGGCTCTGGTGTCCCTCTCCCCCTCATCGGTATCCTCTTTGGCCAGCTCATCGACAGCTTCAACTCTGCTGGCTGCGGCGGCTCTGGTCATCCCACCAACGTCGCCGCCTACTCCGCTTCTGTTAACGACAAGGTCGAAAAGATCGCCATCATCGCTGCGGTCAACTTCTTCCTTATTTGGACGTACACCACCTGCTGGTCCAACTTGGGTGAGCGACTCGTGCGCAAGATGCGCCAACGCTACCTCCGCTCTGTCCTCCGCCAGGATATGGCTTTCTTCGACTCGCTCAAGCCAGGCGAAATCGGCACTCGTCTCTCCGCCGATCTCTTGACGATTCAGAACGGAACGAGTGAGAAGATGGGCATCCTGATCTCGAGCTTGTCGTACTTTGTGACCAGCTACATTGTCGCGTTCATCAAGCTGCCCAAGCTGGCTGGGCAGCTCGTGTCGCTCCTGCCGGCGTTCGCGCTGGTGAGCGTGCTGGGATCGAGATTTGTAGCCAAGGCACAGAAAAACACTTCGACACACCTGTCGAACGCGTCGAGTCTGGCCGCCGAGGCGCTCAACAACCTGCCTGTGGTACAGGCGTTCGGGTCGCAGCCCAGGCTGTCGAACATCTATCAGAGCCATCTGGAGCTCGCCAGGAAGCAGGGTACCCTCAAAGCACTTGCTGCGGCGTGTGTCATGGGTAGCTTGTTCTTTGTAGGCTACTCGGCGAATGCGCTTGCGTTCTTCTCTGGTTCGAATCTGATCGCTGCATCAGGAGATGCGAGCACGGTCGGCTCGGTGTATACCGTCATCTTCTTGCTGCTGGACGCTTCGTTCATCGTTGGTCAGATCGCGCCCTATCTTCAAACGTTCTCGGCTGCGTCGGGTGCGGGCCAGGCACTGCGCGAGACGATCAACAAGAGTTCGCCCATCGACGGCACGGATACGACCCACGGCTTCACACCTCAACCTGGCGATGTGACTGACATCGCCGTCGAATTATCTAACGTCGAGTTTACCTACCCCGCTCGGCCGGACGAGAAGGCGCTGCGAGGGTTGAGCATCGCGGTTCCGGCCGGCCACCGTGTCGCGCTTGTCGGTCTGTCCGGATCGGGCAAGTCGACGGTTGCGTCGCTGCTGCAACGCTTCTATGACCCCACAGCCGGCACAATTACGCTGAACGACACGGACCTGCGCGACTACAATGTGCGCTGGCTTCGCTCTCAAATCGGTGTCGTCGGCCAGGAACCCGTCCTCTTTGACTGCTCCATCATGCAATCCATCGCTCACGGCCTCGTCGGCTCCCCTGCCCACTCACACCTCCACTATACCGTCCTCGCCTACTCCCAAGTCGGCCAAGAAAAGACCGGCACCGACCTCGACCAAGTCCTCACCACCCCTGAACAGCTCGAGCAGCTCGAAGAGATCAAAGAGCTCTGCATTCGCGCAGCCAAACTCGCCGGCGCGCACGGGTTCATCGAGAAGCTCCCGCACGGCTATGATTCGCAGGTCGGCGAAGCGGGCGGAAAGCTGAGCGGCGGGCAGAAACAGAGGATTTCGATTGCGAGGGCGATTGTCAAGCAGCCCAAGTTGCTGATCTTGGACGAGGCGACTGCGGCGTTGGACTCGCATTCGGAGCACGCAGTGGCAAAGGCGCTGGACAGCATCTCGGAGGGTGTGACGACCATTGCGATTGCGCATCGCTTGGCGACGATCAGGAACTATGATCAAATTGTTGTGATGGGGGCAGGAAAGGTGCTGGAGAAGGGAACGCATAAAGAGTTGTTGGCGCAGAGGGGATTCTACTACAAATTGGCCGTCGCGCAGGATACAGGCTCTGCGCCAGAAGAGGGGGATGCGATCGCTAGCGATGAAGAGGATGAGGATGTAGAGGAGAATATTGATGAGGCTGCCGCGGCGAAGAAGAGCGCTGGCCGACGTAGAATGGACGACGTGGCGGAAGGCGACGAGGTCGAAGACGCAGTCATTCGCAGTAGCGACGATCCCGACTCGCCCTCTCGCGACTCGGCCCAGTCCACCCTCCACCGCAACAGCAGCGACGACTTGTCCGCTAACAACGGCAAAACCCGTACACAGCTCGTCACATTCAACGACCACAACACCAACGGAGAGACCGAGCAAGAAGCCACCGAAGCGCGGCTCGAAGAAACTGCACGTCGCTACCCACCACGTGTTATCTTCAAACGCGTACTGTGGATGATCCGCCGTGAATGGCCCTACATCCTCCTTGGCTTGTTCACCAGCACCGTCATGGGCGGGTCGTACTCCGGTGAAGCCGTTCTCTTTGGCCACGTCATCGAAGCGCTCAACCCGCAGTGCCACAGTCCCGATGGCGTGAGGAAGTCGGGCCGGGAATTCGGCTTGTTCTTCTTCATCCTGGCGTTGATTCAGTTCTTTGCGTACTCGATCAACGGGCTGGTGTGGGGGCTGGTGGCCGAGCGACTGCTCTTTCGCCTCCGCCGTGTGTCGTTCAACACCATGATGGACCAACGACTGACGTGGTACGAAGCGCAAGACCAAAACCCGGCGTCGATGATCGCGTCGCTTTCGAACGACGCCAACAACCTCGGTGGCGTGACGGGCACCGTGATCGGCACCATCTTTTGCATCATGGTCAACCTCATCGTCGGTATCTCTGTCTCCCTCGCCATCGCCTGGCGTATCGCCATCGTCATCCTCGCCCTGGTCCCCATCATCCTTGCCGCTGGCTACCTTCGGCTCAAGGTTCTCGCCGACTTCCAAAAACGCCACGAAACGGCCTACATCAAATCCAACTCGCTCGCGATCGAAGCCGTCCAATGCATCAAAACCGTCGCTTTGCTAGGTCGCGAGGAGGATGTGATGCGAAAATTCGAACGCTCGCTTCAAAAGCCATACCGCGAAAGCATGCGGCATTTTCTCTTCGGCAACGTGTTCTTGGCCCTAGCGCTGAGCATTAGCTACTTTATCTATGCGTTTGCGTATTGGTGGGGAAGCCAGAATATTGCAGAAGGGAGGTATTCGCAGACGGCGTTTTTCATTGTGTTGCTGGCATTGTTGTTTTCGGCGCAGGCGAGTGGACAGTTGTTGGCGTTTGCGCCGGATTTCAGCAAGGCACATGTGAGTGCGGCCAATTTTTTTAGGTTGATGGATCAGAGGCCGGCGGCGGTGGAGAGGAGGAAGAGGCGCCAACGAGAGGAGAAGGAGAGGGGGACCGGAGAAGGAGGCAGGAAGACGAGGGATATGATTTGGAAGCGACACGAGAAGACGCCTATTCAGGATGGAGAGGATGTGGAAGACCAGGCAGCTACAGAAGGCGGTGGAGCGGATGCGGTGGAGAAAGCGGTCCCTTCATCAATCGAGTTCGACAACGTCTGCTTCACCTATCCCACCCGTGACGAGCCCGCGCTGAAGAATGTCTCGCTCAAAATCCCTGGCGGCTCCTTCGCCGCGTTCGTCGGCCAATCCGGCTCCGGCAAGACCACCGCCATGTCGCTCATCGAAAACTTCTACACCCCCTCCTCCGGCACCATCACCGTCTCCGGCCTGCGCACCGACCGCACACCCGACCAAGTCTTGCGACGCGACATCGCCATCGTCCCCCAGGAACCCGTCATCTTCTACGGCACCGTCCGCTTCAACATCCTCCTCGGTCTCCGACCTGACCTGCACCCCCCCTCCTCCTCTTTATCTCGTCCAAGTAGAAAAAAGGGGGTAAAGGGCAAGCGCTATGCTTCCGAACTCAACCGAGAAGAAGCCGAAGAAGACGAAGCGCTGCTTGCGCCATACAAAGAAGATGTTGAATGGCAAAACAGCGTCCCCTCCTCGCTCATCATCGACGCCTGCAAAGCCGCCGGGATCCACGAGACCATCATCGGCTTCAAGAAAGGCTACGAGACGCTCATCTCCTCATCTCAGCTTTCGGGTGGTCAGAAGCAGAGGTTGAGCATCGCACGCGCGCTCATCCGCAAACCGAGGCTGCTGCTGTTGGACGAAAGTACGAGTGCACTGGATAGCCAGAGCGAGCAGGCGTTCCAGAAGACGCTGAGTGAGATTAGGGCGCAGGGGGAGTGCACGATCTTGGCGATCGCGCATAGGATGCGGACGATCAGGGATGCAGATGTAATATTTTTGTTCGAGAATGGAGAGTTGGAGGCGCAAGGAGGGTATGCGCAGCTGTTGAAGGAGAGCGATAAGTTCAAGGCTATGGTTAGCTACCAGTCGCTCAACTAACCTCAACGCATTTATGAGTAGCATCTAGAAGACATGTCCAAGAATCGCACTCGATCGATGGCATCAAGTCACAGATTGAAGATCTCTACCCTGTTGCTGGGATGAAACATTGATTGCCTGTGTCTACTGTGCAGAGTTTAACGAAGTTAGGCGTTGGAGCCGAGGTATCTCCTGATGACGGGATTGTTGGTCTCTTCGTGGTATAGGTAGCCAAGATCCTTGAGGAACTTTTCCAACTGCGCATTATCCTCCTTGGGTGCCTGGATGCCGAGCAAGATCTTGCCGACGTCTGCTCCGTGGTTGCGGTAGTGGAACAAGGAGACGTTCCAGCCGCTCTGCATGCCGACCAAGAACTTTCTCAGCGCACCGGGTCGCTCGGGGAATTCGAACCTGAAAATGCGCTCGTTGTCGACACTGGTTTTGCCGCCGACGAGATAGCGCAGGTGGGATTTGGACACTTCGTCGCCGGAGATGTCGATGGCGGTCATACCGTCGGCGGAGAGCGCGGCGAGGATGGAGTCGAGTTCCGAGTTGGTGGAGAAGGTGGAGAGGGTGGAGGCTGCGAGGGAGTCGACGAGGCGGGAGGGGTCGTTGTTGAGGGAGCCGATGCTGGATGCGAGGTCGCCAGAGGTGGATTTGGTGATACCCTCGGGAATGGGCACTGCGCCTGTTGGTGGCGCTTCTGTCGGAGCAGCACCGGGAGTTTTGGTGCCATTGAGCATGAAGGACAGAAGGATTTGCGCCTTGTTTTTATCGCCATACCGATAGCTGAACTCGGTCACCGACCTGGGGTGGATATGGTTGTGCAGCTTCAAAAAGCTCCCCGGCTCCTCTGGAATCTCTACACTCAACAATGCTTCCTTGTTCTCACCCAACTCGGCCCTCTCGGCCACGAAGCGCAATCTCCCAAAGTTCATGTTGGCGCCCGACACCAACGCGACGAACTTCTTCCCACTGCCCGCTAGCCCATGTGTGGCGATATACCGCTTCATACCTGCAACCGCGAGCGCACCCGAGGGCTCCGGGATGGAGCGGGTGTCTTCAAACACGTCCTTGATAGCAGCACAGATCTCGTCGTTGCTGACGCGGACAACACCGTCGACGTTTTCGCGGCAGATGCGGAAGCACTCTTCACCGACAATGCGGACAGCGGTACCATCGGCGAAGAGGCCGACTTCGTTGAGGAGGACGCGATGGCCGGCTTCGAGGGATTGGGCGAGGGCATCGCCATCGAAGGTTTCAACGCCGATGACTTTGACATGAGGCGGGGCGATGCGTTTGATGTATGCGGCTACGCCGGCGAGGAGACCGCCGCCGCCAACGCAGCAGAAGATGGCGTCGACATTCGACATGTCTGTCTGGCGACAAATCTCGACTGCAATAGTGCCTTGACCAGCAATGACGCGGGGGTGGTCGAAAGGGGGGATGATGGTCAGTCCGTACGCTTTGGACAACCTCGTACACTCTGCTTTGGCCTCATCGAAATCCTGGCCGAAGAGCACAACTTTGGCACCCAAGCGCTTCACATTGGCCGTTTTAATCTCGGGCGTTCCCTTTGGCATAACAATAGTGCACGGGATGCTGAGATGCGCACCTGCCATCGCCACCCCCTGCGCGTGATTGCCCGCCGAACACGCAATGACGCCCTTCCACTTTTGCTCCGAATCGAGCTGCTGCATCATGTTAAACGCGCCACGCAGCTTGAAGCTAAACACAGGCTGAAGGTCTTCTCTTTTAAGCAACACTTGGCAGCCGGTCTTGGAGGAGAGGTTGACACCGGGTTGCAACGGGGTCTGCTTGACGAGGTCGTAGACGTCGGCGTTGAGGATGAGACGGAGGTAGTCAGGGGTGTTGTCGGCTTGCATGAGGTGCGGAGGCAGGTCGGTGTAGAGGTGCGTGGGGGGTGTGTTCTCTTCCGAGGGGGTGGGAGGCACCGTGGGAGTGACATCGTAGCCGGTGAGCGCTCGACCGGAGGGGAAAGGGCCGGCGAGGTACGCCGTGGACGAAGAGGAGGAGGAGGCGGCGGCGGCGACCATCTTGTGAGAGGAATATAAGGGAGAAGAAGTCGTGGTGCGATGGGTGTCCTCCTCTTGATATGAACCGAGTCGAGGGTGCAGAGGAGAGTGATGGCGTCGAATCGAGGTCGAGAAGCTAGTTGTACCGAAGCTCTCATTGCAGCGAGTCATACATACATACATACATACAAACATGATAGCGTCTTGCTCCAGTGTCATTCTGTGCCGCTCTGCGTCTCCCAAAAAAAGGGCAGATTGTTAGAGCATCTGTTGCTTCTTGCTTTTCTTTGTTTGGCTTACTAATCAACAATAATACTAATTCACAAATGCGTTCCTCCACCAATTCCCCCCACTCTTTCTGAACTTTTTTATTTGGGCTGGAAAAAGTGAGTGTCGGAAGCCTAAATTGGTTGCGTTTGGAAATTCTTGAGGTGTTGGTCTTTCTTGGTTACTGCTGCTGCTGCTGCTGCTTCTCCTCCTCCTCATACCACCAGCATCTTGGTGGTTATATCGCTATACCGCAACGCGAGGCACCGTCAACATGGGTCGCCAACAACGAAAAGAAGACCGTCAAGCACGGAAAAGGACCAAGATCTCGGCCACCCAGTCTCACGCCAAAAACACCACCGGTGCCACGCCCGTGGGCAAGCAGGCCACCAACGCCGGCTTTGTCTTTAACAAGAATCAATTTACCAGCCTCGTCAACAAGGGGAAAGCTCGCCAGCTGCAGCATCTCCAGCAACATCAGGCTGCTGCACAACCCACACTCGGAGGCAATGCGAAAACAGCAGCGATGGATATGGACGACCTTACACCCGACGCTGCAGAGGCGAGTGCAGCGGCGGCGGCCAGGTTGAGGGACGAGATTGCTGGCGCTGCTGCCAGCTCCAACTCACAACATGTGTCCAGCCTCCAGGAGGGAGAACAAATAGAAGCGGACCAAGCCTTTTTTGCTTCGTCGGGACTCCAGTTGGACCCAACGCTGACTGGGAGGAGGGACAGCTCGATCAAAGCGTACATGCGCGAGCTGCGCAAAGTCGTCGACAATGCCGATGTCCTTCTCGAAGTGCTCGATGCACGAGATCCCCTCGGCTGTCGCTCGCTCGAAACCGAAAGAATGCTTCTGCGCGCGGGCAAGAAGATCGTTCTCATCCTCAACAAGATTGATCTCGTCCCCAAATCCAACGTCGAAGCATGGCTGCGTTATCTCCGCCACGACTTTCCCACGCTCGCCTTCAAAGCATCCACCCAGTCGCAGCGCAATAACCTTTCGCACGGTGCAAACGCTGTCAACTACTCCAAGCCCTCTTCCTCCGCTGCGACAACTGGAGCAGACGCGATTACCGGAGGCTCGGAGGCCATTGGAGCGGGTGCGCTGCTCCAGCTCATCAAGAACTACTCGAGGAGTCTCAATCTCAAGACTTCGATCGCGGTGGGTGTGTTTGGAGCGCCGAATGTGGGCAAGTCGAGTCTGATCAACTCGCTCAAGAGGGCGAGGGTCTGCAGTGTCGCGTCCACACCGGGTCACACCAAGGTGGTGCAGAGCGTGATGCTCGACAAGAGCGTTCGGCTACTGGATTGCCCCGGTATCGTGTTTTCCGACGAATCCGCATCTGGCGCCGCATCGCTCGGTCTGTCGCAGGAAGAAATCCAGATCCGCCGCCAGTCTGCGCTTCTACGCAACGTTGTCAAGGTCGAGCTGGTCGAAGACCCCATCACCCCGGTCGAAGCCATCATGGCGCGTGTCGAGCCCGACCACCTCATGGAAGTCTACGGCCTGCAATGGTTCCAAGAGGGGGACGCACAGGACCTCCTCATGCGCATTGCGGTGCAGCGAGGAAGGATGGCGAGGGGTGGCAAGATCGATATCGAGGGCACCGCGAGGAGCGTGCTGCACGACTGGAACGTAGGAAGGATCAAGTATTATACGCATCCGCCTGCGCTCCACCACTCTGCGATCCTATCTGCTGACAAGCCTTCAGCGCTCGACGCGCTCAGCAAGAGCATCGGCGGAGAGGCAGTGCGAGGCGAAGGCGAGGATGGAGGGGTGGCCAAGAAGCTCGAGGAGAGCTCGGCCATCTTGAGCGGGTTCAGCGACGCGTTTGATCTGGCAGCGTTGCTGGGCGAGGCCGACGCCGAGGTGTTTGGTGCTGGAACGGGACAGTCCAACGCGCCATTGCCCGACGCGCCAGCTCCACGCTTCGCACCCTTGACGGAGGAGGACGAGGAAGAAGCGGAAGCCGAGATCGAGGATGACCACGCACCCGTCTCCCCTCCCACACCAGCCCCAGTGCCGGCTGAGCAGGCAGGCGACACCTCGCGCAGATCTACACTCGGCAAACGATCGCGTCTTTCCTCCGCCTTCGACTCTGACGTCTCTGACGACGATGGTGACGCTCTCCCCCTTCGTCGAAGCATCCATGTCCCCGGCCTTGATGCGCCCGAAGATGACATTTCCGACGCAGAGCCTGGCGCAGAATCGAGCTTCACATTCGCTTCTCCCCTCAATCAACCCACCCCGGCGAACGCTTGGGAGGAAAAACTTGCCGCCAAAGCAGCCGCCGCCGCCGCCGCCTCCACCCGCGCCCCGGATGCCTCACTCTCGGAGCTCAACCAGATGGCCACCTCCATCGGCGCGGCTCGCAGGAAGCTGAAAAAGATCAAGAAGCGTGCCGACAGAGCGGGTGCCGGGCTCGTGCGCCACTTCCAGGGTCAGAAGCTCGACGAGCACGAGCACGAGAACAAGGTGTCGGTTCAGAACGGTGCAGATGGGAAGGGGGTCGGAGGAGGGATGTTCGGCAGCATTGCGCTGCAGAACGGCGGGGGAAAGAAGGAGGCAGAGCAGGCCGGGTTGAGGAATGGGAAGACGGGAAGCATGTTTGATGTCTTGATGGAGGGGCAGAATATGGAGTCGGATGAAGAAGAAGAGGAGGAGCAGACAGAAGAGAGCAAGGCTGCTCCAGCTACACAGGGTTCTGCTGCAACAGGGGCCGAGGATTACGAAGAGGAGCTCTAACTCCCGGTCATCCTGCACACACGTTTTGCATCGGTCTCAATTGCAGTCGTACATCTCCATCAAGCCACTAAAGCAAAGTGTGTGTGACACTGAATCGCTTGCGTTCGATGAGTTTGACTGAGAAGCTTAGAATAGCTAGCGAGCGGGAGAGATGTTCCGAGTTCCGCGCTTGAGTGTGGAGGGAAGGGAGAAATCACAAAAGGCCATACTTTAATTTTTGCTTCGTTCTGTTTCCGTTTCTTCTTGTTCCACAACACCATTCCCTCTGCTCCTTCTCACACCTCTGGGATCGTCTTCGATCATGGCAGCAGCAACACGAGCCGCTCTCCGACTACCCGGCGTCACCGCCTCTGCACTCCGAGCGCACTACTCCACCACTACATCACACAGTCGGGGCGACCTCATCGACGAGCTGGACGCGCGCGGTCTCATCCAGACTCTCACCTCTCGCTCTCTCCGCACGCACCTCTCTTCAGCCCCGCGCACGGTCTATTCGGGTGTCGATCCATCTGCGTCCTCCCTGCACGTGGGCAACCTGCTCCCGCTCCTGACGCTCGCGCACTTTGCGAGGTATGGCCATAATGCCATCGTGCTGGTGGGGGGTGCGACGGGGAGCATTGGCGACCCGAGTGGGAGGAGTACGGAGCGGAATGCATTGGATAGGGAGACGCTGGTTGCGAATGTGCAGGGGATCAAGGCGCAGCTCAAGGTGTTTTTCAGGAATGCGGAAGTGTATTATGAGGAACAGGGGATGGCAGAAGGGGGAGGGGAGAGGAAGGAGGGAAACAAGGAGGAGTTGAGGCTGGGCCTGGGCGTGCAACTGATGAACAACTACGATTGGATGAGCGACATGACGTTGCTTGACTTTTTGGGGTCAGTTGGGCGGCATGCAAGGTTAACGCAGATGCTGGCGCGAGATTCGGTCGCTTCCCGCCTTACCCCCTCCTCCTCCTCCTCCCCTTCGACGCCTTCTGCCAGCTCGGGCGGGGGCATGAGCTACACCGAGTTCAGCTACCAACTCCTCCAAGCATACGACTTCTCCTTCCTCCACCGCACCCACAACTGCACCGTCCAAATCGGCGGCTCTGACCAGCTCGGCAACATCTCTGCCGGCATCGACCTCATCCGTCGCACCCGCGGTGGCCTCCACCACCTCTCCCCCCACCCCGCCTACGGCCTCACCCTCCCCCTCCTCACCACCAGCAGTGGCGAAAAGTTCGGCAAGAGTGCCGGCAACGCTATCTGGCTAGACCGCCGAAAAACGAACGATCTGGACTTCTACCAATTCTTCCTCCGCACCCCCGACGCCGACGTCGCACGATACCTCAAAACACTCACCCTACTACCGCCCCACCACGTCGAGAATGTACTCGCAGCGCACAAAGGAGAAGAAAAGAAAAGGCGCGCACAAAGAGTGCTAGCCGACCACATCACAACGCTTATCCGCGGCAAACACGCTGCGCAAAAAGCCCAAACGCTAACCGACATACTCTTCGCCCAGACCTCCAACCCAACCGCCCTAGAAGCAGCAAAGCTCGCACTCAGCAAACTGGACATAACCAGCATAATGTACACGGACAATATCGTGGCCAAGCTGCACAAGGACCAAGTGGTCGGCGAGGATATTACAAAGGTGGTGGTGGCAGCAGGGCTGGTGAAGAGCAGGGGGGAGGCGAGGCGGTTGTTGCATGCGGGCGGGTTATATGTGAATAATAGGCAGATGACGAAGGGTGATAGTGGGGTGGGAGTGGGGGTGGGGGTGGGGGAGGAGGATTTGGTACAGGTAGAGGCGGGGGCGGTGTGTTTGTTGAGGGCTGGCAAGGGGGCGGTGAAGCTTGTGCTTGTTGACGGGGTCTCGGCGTAAGCGGTTTTGCACACAGAGAGAGGGTTGCAATGGTAAAAGCCATCAGGATTGAGGATTCAATTGCGATGTGTTGTGATGTGAAATCCAAGATCGAGAGTAGAGCTTAGAGGAAAGAGGGGTTTAGGACGAAGCAGACGCATCCGACATGTGCTCATCTCCATCTTCCCCCTCCTCATCCATGTCCAGCTGCTCGCCAAACGTCTCCCCCACCCCCTCCTCCTCCCCTTCCCTCACCCCCAAATCTGGCCCAAGCAGCGTATCCATCGCCTGCACACAATACTCCAACGCACTACTCTCAATCGCCAACCTATCCACCCTCCCCCAATGTCTCTCCGTATACGGGAGCAACCCATCCACCAGCTCTCCTAAATCCACACTGCGTTCCTTCTCCATGCGTCTGACCCGCGCGCGTTGTTTTTCCGTGAGCTTGTCAACAATGCCGAGTTCTTCGTTCTCGAGTCGTTCGGCGAGGGCGGCGCGGTGGCGTTTGGAGGAGGCGGCGAAGAGGGAGAGGAGGGTGGTGGCGGAGTGGGTGGAGAGGATGGCGTGCAGGAGGGTCTGCGCGATGGGCGCGGTGCGGGTGGAGGTGTTCCAGTCGCGGATGTGCGAGAGGAGCTGGATGAGTTGGGGAGCGGGGAGGGTGGAGATGATGGTGTCGACAGAGGCGAGGCCGGTGATGGAGTGCGCATCGGCGTCGGAGGAGGAAGAAGAAGAGGTGTTGGTGGTGGTTGGGGGGGCAGGTTGGTTCTTGGCTCCCTTTCGCTGGGTGCGTTTGATACCGGCAGCGACAAGCACCGCGTCATCGTCACCAAACTCCACCATCGCATCTTCATCCTCATCGTCCGAGTCTGCAGCAAGCGCAGAAGCCAACAACCCATTCCTAGAAGCAGCGGAAGAAGCTTCCGGCCGGTTAACACTAACATACGTAAACAAACCCAACAACCTCCTCGGCTGACCCATCCTCAACGCCAACTCGATCGCATTCCTCCAATCCCTCTTCGTCAACATATTGCCAAACTCCTGCTCCAACCTCACCTCCTCCTCGCGCACCTCCCTCCTCTCCTGCTCCTCCTCTTCCGTCCGATCCTCCCACACCTTCATCGTCCCATCCGCTGCTGCACTCACCACCCATCCCTCCAACCTACTCACCGCGATCGACCAGATCTTGTCATCATGCGCGTCGATCGTCGACGTGCACTCTTCATCCCTAACATTCCAAATCTTGAGCAACCCATCTCCAGCACACGAAAGCAGCTGCATACCCGAGGAGAGGAAGGACAGCTTGAGCACCGAGTTGGTATGACCTTCGAACAGTTTTACCGAGGAGAACGTTTTGAGCGACCAGAGACGGATGGTTTTGTCGCCGGACGACGTGGCCAAAGCAAGGTCTGTGGGCGAGAAGCGGCACGCCCAGACACCCCTCTTGTGCCCTTTAAGCGTCGCGATATTCACCAACCTTGCCGAAGCAGGCGAGTTGGACTTGGGAGCAGGGGGTGTGAAGGAGAGGGTGAAGATCTTGGCGGTGCGGTCTTGGGATCCGGTGGCGAGCATCGCGTTGTTGGGCGCGACGTCGAGACAGTTGATGTCTTTCTCGTGGACTCTTTGGGTGACGAGGGATTTGAGCTGGATGGGCGAAGAGATGGGGTGGGTGGCGGAGGAGAGGAGGTTGTTGATGGGGGAGAGGTCCCAGAGTTTGACGGTGCGGTCTTGGGACGCGGTGACGATGAAGGGTGCACCGGGGGCGGAGGGGTGGGAGGGGCGACGGGCGAAGGCGATAGCGCCAACTGATTCGGCGTGGCCTTCGCAGATGCCGACGCAAACCCACTCGCCCTGCTCCCCCTCCCCCTCCCCCTCCTTCCCCTCACCGCCACCGACGCTAGACCGACGCTTGCGAGACACGCGCTGACCCGCATCATCCGCACCATTCTGCAAAGAAGGCACAGAGAGGCGGGAGGACGGCACCCAAGCCCAAATCCTCGTCGTTCTATCCTTTGCACCCGACGCAAGCAGGCGCATATCCGGCGACCTGTCCAAGCACAACACAATATCCGTATGCCCCGGCAGCAGCTCGGCCGTAGTCTCGTCCTCCTCACCCAGCGTATAGATCCTGAGCGATCTGCTGTTGGTCGCTACAGCCAAGTGGGTCTCTGCACCCTCCTTTGACGCGCAAGTGGACAGGAGGGCAAGATCGACGATCTCATCGTTGAACCCAATAAGCTGTCGCTCCTTGCTCAGCAGCGCGCCTTGGCCCAGCGACCGCACGACAATATTCTGATCCGCATGCACTGAGACCAAGCACGGCGTTGCAGCTTGAACGAGATGCACGGCAATAATGGCGCGTGTCTCCTCTTCGTCAGCATCCAGATCGTCGACAGTGGTGCGACCAGCGGCGATGGCGCGAGCTCTGCGGTCTTGTTTTGCTTGCAGTGCGAGGCGCTCGTTGAAACTCTTGGGTTCCTTAGCGATGATCGAAGAAGTGGAAACGTCCCAAAGCCGGATTTGACCATCTGACCCTCCGGTCCAAAACACACTCTGCGCCTTACCCACAGTATTTGCGGGGAGAAACCCAACCGACTCGATGCCTTCATTGGCAGACAGCGTCTCGGCCTGCTTCCACCCGGCGTTGGCGTTCTGCACGCCCGACTTGGGTGGCGGCAATCGCCAAACGACAAGCGTGCGGTCGCGCGAACCGGATACGAGGGTGGAGCCATCGTCGGTGACGGCGATGCCACGCACGACCGAGTCGTGACCGGCAAGGGTGGTGATGGGTTTGTGCAACTCGGCAGGATTGTTGAGGTCCCAGACGCGGACCTTACCGTCTACAGAGCCGGTGAGGAGTTGAATTGTGCGCTGGTCTCCACCATTTGCGTGGGACTTCGATTTGGATCTGGACTTGCTCTTCTTGGGCATGCTCGTCGAGCCCCCATTCGAAGCAGAGGAGGTGGTGGAAGGAGGTGGGAGATTCCAAGCAAGCGCAGAGACTACACCCGCGTGTCCCTTGAACGCATGTGTGCAATATCCGCCTTCGACATCCCACACCTTTGCCACGCCATCTGACCCGCCCGTGGCGAGCAGTGTAGATGTAGGGTCAATACTCATCAAGTTGACCTGGCTAAGATGACTCTTAGGGATGCTGCGTACAAGCCTGCACTCCGGTAGCGAGAATATCCTGAGCGCAAGAGAGCGCGATGCTACGACGAGATGCGACCCCGACGGCGAGACCGCAAGCGCGGTAACTTCCTCAGTATCCCCCTCGATACGCTGGAGCACATTGCCTGTGCTCACCTCCACCACCGCCACTTGTTCGTTGAGCGTCGCAAACAAAAGCGCACCATCAGGAGTAAGCGCGGTGGCTCCGCCGGTGTAGAAGGGCTCGAACGAACGACGCTTTTTGAACGAGGTTTTGAGGCGATGTTGCGACGATCCAGATCCAGCTGCCGGTGCGGATGCGGGTGCGGAGGAGGTGGATGCTTGCTGTTGTTGGGCAGCAAGGAGCTGCTGGATTTGGTCCGGAGTGAGGACCTGTGCGTCGACCATCGTTTCCAGCTACCCTTCTATCCTTGTACAGTGCTAGAGTATGGTATAGTGAAGGCGAAAGATGATGGTGTTGGTTTCTTTCTTCCAAAGCGAACTTTTTTTTGAGGCAGAAATCCACAATTTTGTTCGCCTCCGCTTTCAATTTCACACCCGAATTCCGAGCCTCAGTCCCTCGAAAAAGAAAAGCCGGCCGAATGGACAGTGCTCCACTCGAACTTGAATCCGTCAAATTTCCCCACTCTCCGCTTAATGTCACACGAGTCCGCTCTGGAATGCTCTTCCCCCACACCACCATTACCATTACGTTTCCTTATCAGATCCTCTTTCATATCATTCCAACCATGCGCCGCAGCCTCTCTTTGGCTGCAGGGTTACTCTACCTCTCTGCAGCCCTCATTGGCACAGGTTTGGCACAGCAACAGCAACAGCAACATCAGCAAACGTTTAGCTTGCCAACCGAACCCAGCGCAGATGAGAGAATCACCTTTGCGTCCACTTCTGACTCTCACACCGCCAACTTTACCGGTCAGAAGGTGGTCAGGTTCAGCACAACAACGAGCACACAGCATCGCGAGCTGGTTGAGCAAGCGCATAGGCTGGGGTTGGACGTGTGGGGTGCTCAACTCGGAGATGCGTGTAAAGGACCCAACAATGAGGAGGAGAAGGAGGAGGGATATGGATGCGTGGATATTAGACTAGCCAGCAATACGCATGACGAGGACCCAACCTCTTCCACCGCGACTGAAGACGAGATCATGGCAAACTTGCTTCAGCCTTTTGCGTCGGCGGAACCGCCCAAGGCGAGGACGTTGATCAACGATCTGGAGCAGCTGATCGCGTCGCAAGCGCGCACATCAACACGGCGAGCAGATCTGGCAAAGACGCGACGTGAATCGTGGCATGACGAGTATCACACGTTTGACGAGATCACCCACTACATGCGCTCGCTTGAACAGGGGTATCCCTCGTACGCCAAAGTGGTGGAACTGGGAGAAACGTACGAAGGCAGACCTATTCTGGGGTTGAAGATCTCCACCGATCTTCCTGAAGACGATCCGCAACCGCAACCGCAGCCGCCTTCAGAGCCCGATCCAGAACCGGAGCCGGAACCGGAACCACAACCGCCCACTGAGCCGCCCAGCAACGCCACCTCTGCGGCGATCACGACGGGCAAGAAGCTCGGCATTGTCATCACAGCCGGCCAACACGCACGCGAATGGATCTCAACCTCCACCTCACTCTTCTTCGCTGCCGACCTCCTCCACGCTGCCCTCGGCAAGCCCCAACCACCTCCCCCTTCCAATCCCGTCGACTTCTCCCCTTGGCTCGATCTTGGGTCTTTCAAGAAACCCCGCAAGGGTCGCAAACGCGGTCGCAAGAAGACCCCCGCATCCACCTGGACCAAGAAGCAGGCGCGCAGCATCCTGTCCACCTTCGAAATCACTGTCATCCCCGTCGCAAACCCGGACGGATACGTATACTCATGGGACCACAACCGGATGTGGCGCAAAAACCGCCAGCCTAACAACTTCCCAGGAGGACTCTTCTGCAAGGGCATCGATTTGAACCGCAATTATGCCCTCGCCTTCTCCACTTCCGTTTCCGCCTGCAGCGAGATGTACCCCGGCACCACCCCCTTCAGCGCCGCCGAAACCCGCGCTATCGGCCAATATCTCCAAAATCCAGACAACAACGTGAGGGGATACTTCGATCTGCACAGCTACGGCCAGCTATTGATGTACCCCTTCTCCTACAGCTGCGACCAACCAGTTGCAGACGAAGAAGACCTCCTCGAGCTCTCCCTCGGCGCCATCTCCGCGCTCAAACGCGTACACGGCAGACAGTACAATGTAGGCAAAATCTGCAAAGTGTACGCACAGGGCGGAGGAAATGCAGTAGACTGGAGCTACGCCAGTACACAGCTCGTCCACCCAGACGACGACGCGGTCAAGCACAAGATCAAATGGAGCTTCTCCATCGAGCTAAGAGATGGCGGAACATATGGATTCTTACTGCCAAAGGAACAAATCGTCCCAGCCAGCGAGGAAACAACTGCGGCGCTGGCATACATGCTCAGTTTTATCGCCAAAAAGGATTATCGCTAAGTCTGCACCAGTATCAGTGTGGTGCAAGCAATGGTAGCTCTGGATTCCGGTCCGATGTGTTTGTATGCTGTATTATTTTTTGGTTTCAGTTAACAAGGTTCAGTCTGCATCGAGCGGGAGCGGGAATTGGGCTGTGCAACTATGATCAAGCCCTGTTCTCAACAATCAACAAACAAAGCGCG
Organism: Ustilago lituana; assembly: GCA_928869825.1. Lineage (NCBI taxonomy): Eukaryota > Fungi > Basidiomycota > Ustilaginomycetes > Ustilaginales > Ustilaginaceae > Ustilago > Ustilago lituana. Next base: position 897,354 of record CAKMYA010000007.1, read on the forward strand.
AGTCATAGGGAAGCGTCTAAGCATCCAACGATCTTCTAACAGTACATCCGATGCGATGCAGACTGCAATTTTGGAAGACAAAAACTCCCAGCGATCAGGCCTCGGTATTGAAGAATGTGAACGAGGGCTGACCGGGCTCAGCCGTCTCCAGCACCTTGGGATCGATGTCGAGGTGTTTATAGCTGTCCGTGTCCTCGATGCTGTAGACGTGGATCTGCTTAAAGTTCATGCTCTTCTTGAAATAGCCTGATGCCGCCTTGAGCGTCTCGATCTCGTTGAAGGGGAGCAGACGGTTGAAAGCCGTCTGGGCGCCAAAGTCTGCAATGCGCTTCTTGAGGGTGACGATAAAGTTCATCACCTTTTTGTCCTTGAGCATGCCCTCCTTGGCGAGCTGTTCGCGGATCGCCTTGTCGTCAAAAGTACCTGCCGCAGCATCGTAGTGCGCCTGGACGACCGACACGCACTTGTCCTGCCACTCTGGGAAGTTCTTTGCGACAAACATGCGGCACTCCTTCGGAGCGCGCTCGTTGTACTTGGCAGCCCCGGCCGCGGCGGCGTTCTTACCCTTAGCCTTCTTGGTAAGCAGGATCTCTGCATCGCGGACCGTCTTGACGGTGCCAGAGACGTAGGCGAGAGCCTCTGTGATCGAGTTATCGACCGGCGCCGACGGCTCGGGCCAGCGAGCGGTTTGAATCGACGTCTTCTCCCCAAGGATGTTGCGCCAGACGTGCTCGGCAAAGTGCGGTGCAATAGGCGTGATGAGCAGCGCCTGCGTCCTAATCCACCTGAGCACAAGATCGACATGCATGCCAATATCCGACGTCGCCTCACGGTACAGATCACGTGCGGTCTGCAGCTCGTAGAAGCCAAACTTGGTCGCATCCTTGTACAGCGCCTTTGCGTACGCCTCGTTGGTCAGCTGCGTAAGGTTGTTGATCTGGTTCTCGAACGACTTGTCCCAGAACGAGTCCTTGGCGCCGGAGCGAAGCTTGTCCTTATTCGAGACCACTTCGGCGCACCACTCGATGAGTGTGTGGAGACGGAGAATGTTGGCGTTGGCCGTCTTCTCTTCAAAGTTGGCATCCTCGATACCGTCACCGGCGTCGGCAAGCGAGAGACGCGTAGCGTCAGCACCGAACTTCTCGACCGACTGTCGAAGACTAAGCGAGTTACCGGTCGACTTGGACATCTTCTTGCCGTTGAGCATGAGGTGACCGTTAGCACGAATAGCCTTGGGCCAGTGGTGCTCGGGGAAGATGGCCGAGTGGACATAAACGCAGAAGGTCAGGTGGTTAGGGATGAGATCCTTGCCCGACGATCGGAGGTCCATGGGGTAGAAGTAGCGGAACTCGCGGCGCAGCACCTCAGCCTTCTCCTTGGGTACGGTGGTGTTGGCGGGGAAAGCAGCATCGCCAAGGATGTAGTCCCACATCTCATCGGTGAGCTCCTCAGCCTTGATGCCGATGGGCCCAACCTTGCTGCCGTCAGCGACACCGCCCTGGAGGTGGTGTGCGATGGTGTAGTACGACATGTAGATCGTCGAGTCACTGAGCGACTCGACAAGATACTGTGGGTCCCACGGCAGCTTGGAACCGAGACCGTACGATCGCGCGCACGCCCACTGCTTGAGCCAGTCGATGGTGCCCTCAAAGGCGTTCTTGACTTCGGGACCAAAGGTGTTCATCTGGGCAATTAGCTTGCTAGCCTGAGCCTTCCACGACTCCTCGCCATAGTCCATGTACCACTGGTCGCAGAGAGCCACGACGCACTCGTCGGCGCTTCGGCTGATGACCTTGCCCTCGGGCTCGGCGTAGGCGAAGGCGAGGTTGGCCTTGATCATCTCGTCGCGCACCTTGTTCTTGGCCTCCTGAACGGGCTCGCCCTTGTAGGTACCAACCAGCATGGTACCGTTGTAGAAGCCCTCCTTGTAGGCCAGTTCCTTGGCCTCGGCAAGCTGGTTTTTGTCCTTGGCACTCTGAATCTTGAGCTGCTTGACGAGCGTCTCGGCGGTCATGTCACCGTAAGCAGGAGTGCGGATGACGGGGATGGGCTCAAAGGCAGCCCACTGAGGGTCGATCTTGAAGTACTCTGCCTTCTTTCGCAGGTCCATGAGCGTAGCGTAGTCATCGGGCGAGTCCGAGGGCACCGAAGTAACGACGCCGGTACCCTTGGTTGCCAGAACAGTCTCCATAGGCAGCACGTAGACCTCGGGGTAAAGGCCGAAGGGTGCCTTGATCTTAGTACCGACAAGCTGAGCACCCTTGATGGTTGCAAGCGAGTTGACCTGGCCACGCTCCTTGGTGATGCCCTGGAACGCCATGTTGCGGGCGGCACGCTCAGTGCAAATGTAGACATCGGTGTCGTTGATCTGGAAGGCGCCGTAGTCAATGGTGGGGCCGACGTAGCAGTTGGTTTGACCGTACATGGTCTCGGGACGGAGCGTAGCGGCGACAAAGTAGACGTTCTTGCCCTGGAGCTTGGCATCAAGCTCAGGAGCGGCGAGGGCGCCCCACTGAACGAGCTCCATCTTGAGGCCAGTGTACTCCTGAGGACCGACACCCTCGCCGTCGGATCGGTCGTGGTCCATGCATGGTTGACCGTCCTTCGGCGAGTAGATGGTGTAGCGCTCTCCGAACTTGATCTTGTTCATGGCGTGGAGCTTGTTCATCTGCCAACGGACGAAGCTGTCGTAGTAAGGGTTGATGTCGGTGGTGATGAAAGCACGACGCCAGTCAATTCTGGAACCGAAGGCGTCGCAGTCTGCTTTGGCGATGGGAGGGAAGTAGCTGAGCCAGTAGTTGGCGTCGGCAAACTTCTTGATCTCGTCCTTGGGCACACCCGAATTGAGCATGATCTGGAACTGGTACTTGAGGCCGGTGTCTTTGCCAGCAAGCTTGCCCTTAGTGGCCTTGGCAACGTTGGTCTTGGTGACGCTCGAGGTGTTCTCGACGGGTGCTGTTGGCTCAGGAGCAGCCTCCTCCTCAGCCTCATCTGCTGGGTCCTTGTATCCAGAGAAATCTTCGCCAAAAAGCTCAATCTCACGCACCAGCTTGTCGGCAGCAGCACGAATAGGCATACCGGTGCAGTGGAAGGCCCATGGGAAGAGAGCACGCTTGCCCTGCATTCGCTCGTAACCCGCAGCAAACTCGACTTTGGAAAGGGTGAAGGCGTGACCAAGGTGGAGCGAGCCGTTCATATAGGCGTAAGGAATGGTGGCAAACCATTTGGGATACTTTGCGCGCACCTCCTCTGGCGTCATGTCTACCAAGCCGTCATCCTGAGTGGGGGCGTTGATGTCAAAGACATGCTGCTGTGCCCAAAAGTCTTGGGACTCCTTTTCGAGCTTTTGGAGAAAGTCACGCTTTGCGGTGTTTTCGAGCTGGATGGGCCCGCTGGCAGCAGCGTCCTTGGCAGCATCCTTGGGAGGCATATTGGCGATGATGCTGGTCGAGGAGATGTATCTCGTCGCCGCGAGAAAGCGAGGCAAAAGCTGAGTTTTGGTTGGAAAAGGCCCTGTTCGCGGCTTCAGGGCCAAAGATCGGAAGAAGCGAAGAGTCGTCGTCGTGATGCCGCACCCGAGCTGTACCAGAGCTGGAATCACTGGCGTATGTGATCGTAGGAGAGGAGAAGCGAGCGTGGGAATACCGGTGACGGTTTGAGAGTAACAACTGCTCAGGGGATGGTGATTGCTATCGAAGCAAGAACGGATCTTCCGATTGACACTTTCTGTCGCAGCAACACATTTGCAACACCCCCTCATAGACCAGACACGCTCGCTTGCTGCTGCGCTCATTTGACTTTTTTTTTTTTCTTTTTTTTTTTTTTCTTTTTCTTTATTTGGAGTCACTCACAGTCACTCTAAAGGAGCTCTTCCACGCTCAGCTCTTAGGAATTTAATAACAAGTATGTCTGCAATTGGAAATCGGAAGAAATGCTCGCTCTCGATTCTATTCCGCACGATACAAACTCTAAACCTCTCTTTGCCAGAAGTTACCGAAGACAGAGTCACAGGGCACAAAGGCCTACGCCCACGATGTTCTCGGCTCGTCCGTCAGTGAACCCTGAATTGACTGTCACGCTCTGTGACTTCACGCAGTGGTGGGTTTGTGGAGAAGCAGCAGGCACACTGTAATTGACCGATATCGACGACCGCTGACGATGGTGCTGCTGTCACCGCTCTCATCAACACTGACTGTGCCGTCCCAGTCTCCCCTCTTGATCTCCCTGTTAGCCATCAAACAGCCACACACCCAACAGCGTCTCGAGGCCCGTCGCACTGCTTCAAAGCCACCTAGACTTCTAGCCTTCGAAACCATGGCTCGCTGAGCAACCATGTCGCGACCGCGCTTTGGGACTTCTTCGAGCCAAGCTCTGACTCGCCACGATTGCTACCAGCAGCATCATGACGTCGATGCAATCCTCGCTGCTGCGCGGCAACCGAACCATGCCGTCTAGCTCATCCACGGGGAAACGATCGAAACAGGACGATGCTCAGCTACCCGAAGCGTATCAGCAGGAGCGACCGTCATGGAGGCCACCACTCCATCCTGCGGCGGCGGATCGCGACGTCCCCGATCTCTTCCCAACAAAGCCCAACCAACCCGAGGATGACATGTCGCAGATTTCCGTCCGCAAGGGATTTGCTGCACGCCCCTATGTACGCAACGAGTCTTTCTCGGCCCACGAGATGATTTATACCCGTCTGGCTTCATCAGACACGCTTCAGTCCCTCTCGAGCTGGATGGACGAAGTGATGCAGCGCCGTCGTGAGCTCGATCGATCTAAGGTTGCTCCCAGTCAGTACAAGGCGCCGTCCCGTGTCACTCTCAACGAAGCCAAGCTCGCCAATTACGTCAAGGATCTTGCGGATCCAAACGTGCCCTTGACACGTCTCTCGAGAAGCGTCCCCCACGGCTTTCGAGGCGAGAAGCTCTTTGAAATGCTCTGGGCGGGTGGCGCTCTCCCTCCGGCTACCAATGCAACAAGTGCCAACTACTTCAACCCTCGCAATGTTGGCTCAGCCCAACTGCCTGCTCAATCTTCGGCATCGACTCCTACCGCCCCCACAGCGCCTAGGAAGAGCGTCGACATTTTGCGTGCAGTCTGGTTTATCCGCGCCCTTGGCGCCGCCGAACTTTCGTCACTTCGCAACAAGTCGGCTGCCACCATCGTTCCCGAGATCACCTCCAACCTTTGCACATGGATGGCCAAGCAAGTCGCCGAGCTCAGTCTCATTCAAGCTGCAGAATCTTCTTCTACTGCTGCTGCATCTCCGGCGCCACTCTCGCCCTCTACGCATCTGCCCAGAACACCTAGTGCTGGCCCCTCCTCTCTCTCTCGGTCCGTAGCAGCAGCGCATCTAGCTCGCACGCCTTCCAACCTCAACCCGGCGTCGTCTCCCTCACTTGTACCCACCAAAGAAGTGTGCATCATACTACAGAACGAGCTCGACGAAGAGCGATGGACGGCAAAGTGGTCTTACAGTCTATCACTGGCGCGCCATTTGCACGCACAGCACCTTTTGGACCGCTCCATCCTCGTTCGATGGATCGTCGATGCATTTGCCGCCTCCAATCTCGTCCAGCTCCCCTTCCTCGTCGAGCTCGTCCAAGAGGTGCTCGTTTTCATCCTCCGCCGCCGTTGCTTTGTCCGGCCCTTCCTCAACGCGCTTCTACTTCAGATCCCCACGCTCGACGCTCGCCTCGACCGCACGGCTGGTGGCGGCCTTCGTAGCAAGCTCATGCTCCTCTTTCGCATCGTTTGTGAGACCAGCCCCGATGCTCTCGTCAGCCTTCGTCTATGGTCCGAGCACGCTGCCACTCTCTCCCAGCTGCTGCACGAGATGAACGCAGAAGCCGATGCTGATCCAACGGCCACGGCTCCCTTCCACATCTCAGAGTACGTTGAGCAGACGGTAAAGCCCAGAGTCGATCGACTTCTCCTCCAATCGCAGAACCGCACAGTCGATGAGGACTCAAAGTCATCGGCAACGCCTCCTCCTTCGCACACCCTGCAACTGCATTGGGACATCCAAGCTCTCGATTCTTTCGACATGAGGACAATCGACCGCGTATTCCTGCAGAATGCAACAGCAAGCAGTCGGTCCGCCAAGCACCAACGCGATGATGCCTTCTGGGCGCCCAGAATCGAGAATATCCTCACTTGGGCCTGCACTGAACGTCGGTCAGGCGTAGCGCGGCAATATCTCGCAGCAACCTTGATTGAGAAGATCCGCTTTGGCGTCGCTTGGGAAGAGACGAGCGAAGAGGGTGACCAGATCTCGCTGCCTGCCTTTGATCTGGACCACCACGCGAAAAAGACGCGTAAGATCAACGTGGAGCCCATGCTGATCAAGTGGCTGGGCGATGTCGAAGCGTCTCTCAATCAAAGCGGCGACAACGCCGGTACAGAATCACGCGCTTCTCTGCTAGCCTCAGTCGAGGTTGGATCCATCGTCGTGCTGATCGGTGAGCTGGCCAGGAGAGGTGTGTTCTCGTACACGAAGTATCTGCAGAGGCTCATCGCCCGCGGTATGACCACTGCATCGTCGAGCGGCGAGAAGGAAGATGCAGTGAACGCCCGCGCATCTGCGACGACCTCTACGACGGGAGCATCCGCGTCGCGCGATTCCTTACACTTGCGGCTGCTGCGGTCATTGCCCCTCTATGATCAGCCAGCTTCTGTGTATCAGCAGCGAAGACAGGCCATCTATGGTGACCGCACAAAGGAGACGTATGAGGAGGCTGCGCAGCGTCGTGCTCTGCGCCAATTGCAGTCTTTTTTGCCATTCGTTTTCGTGGAAGACGCCGAAGGAGGACTTGACGGCCCAACAGTCTCGCACCTTCCTGTGACACAATCTGCGAATGAGTTGTGCGACCCAAAGCAGGCACTTTCGCGTCTATGGTCTGCCTCGCGTTTCGTGCGCTGCAAGATCTTCCGCAACGATCTCCTCACTGCCGTCTCGGGACGCATCGACAATCTCAGCGGTGAGCAACTCTCGCAGATTTCGGCGGTCCTTGTCACGGGCGATGACTTTGAAGGCTTAGCTCAACTTCTAGCAACACTTTTGTTGCGGCCACTGTCAGACAGTCTCGCCCGTACTGCATTCAACATGGTCATCGAGTTCAGTCTCGTCTGGAGGTCGATGGATATCATGGGCACGCTCAACCAGCTCGTGCGCCAGCAGCTCAACCACTCGAGCTCGGTCCGGAATGACCGACAGGCCGTCATGGCATCCACCACCCTTTTACGTCTTCGCACCTTGATTGAAGGCATTCCTAGCCGCATCAATGCGCCGCCGCCCGACATCACCTCCGAGCACGACGCCATACAGCAGCACGTGCAAGCACTGAGACCCAACGTCGATGCCCTGCTTGACAGATTCGCACAGCGTATGACGTCCACTGCCGATGTAAGCGAAAGCAGCGCTGCCACGCCTGCTGAATGTTCCGACATCCTCACTCCATTCCGCAACTTGTTCCTGCAGCCTGATGCCACCAGCGACGAGATCATCGAGCGCACGATCGTCGAGAGCGTGTTTGAGCGATCAAATATCGCCCTGATCCCAGCAGCCGTACGCCTCATTGACCAGCTGTATCTCGAAGCGTCGCTCGAGATCGATGAACGCCATGCCCGATGGCTCGTCCATCTCGCCAACAGCATGGAGCAAGGCACCTACGCAGAACCCTCAGTCAAAGCGCTGCTTGGCCTGTTGGCCCGCCTTGTGGCACACGGCACGCTCAACCTGCAGCTCGCTATGGACACGTATTTGCTGCCCTACCTATTGTCTTCGGTGAGGAGGATGACGGATCCAGCTACGCGTGGCAGCGAAGCGGCCTTTCATCTCGTCAGCGTTGTCGACTGTCTACGCGAAATGTTCGCTAGCAGCCTTGGCGAGATGGGCACTGCGTCATCCTACGAGGACGCGCGCGCGTTCGGTGCGCAAACCGTTCTGCTCTTTGCACAGGTGAATCTACCCAGCTTAATACGGACGGTAACCTGCTTGATTTGCGCCTCGGACGAATCTTCGCCGGTCAATACGACCGAAAAAGCACAGATCGAGGCGTTTTGGAGGTCGCTCCTGTCGTCACAGCCGATGCAAGTTGCATTCCGTCAAGACCCTCGATTATACATGCTGACGATCAGAGACACATGCAAGTCTATGTGGGGCTGCAACCCTTCGCGTGTCATGGATCAAGCTATGGCCTGCCTCGATCCCACCAGTTTGCTGCTCCGCGACGTCGCGTCCATCGATGCGGCATCCGTCAAAGCGAGACTCGACGGATGGGATACTGCCGTGGTCGCCAACGAGCTTGTCGAAATCTTTGAGCGCCTGCAGCTTGTCGAGTCCAGTTTTCAGTCGAGGGCCGACAGCAAGACCAAGGCCTTGGCGTCTGGCATCTTTGACGACCTCTTCGTACGGCTTCCGGACATTGGCGCCCAACTCATGCGCGACTGCCAGTCGAGTGGGCTCATCTCGCGATTCACGGATATTGGGATCAAGATTCTCTCGGACAAGGTCAAGGCACGCGCTGATGCTGAGCAGAATCTTGCAAAGCAGCCCGAGACTGCGAATGGGGAAGCGACTGGAGGCAATGAGGTTGACACTGCTGGGGCAGGAGCCTCGCAGGACACAGAGTCAAAGGGCAACAGTGAGGTCGCCTTCGCGCTCAACGGAATCTCTTCGGACGCCGAAGTCGAGTCGACCATGCGATCGGTCCTGCGCATGTGCGAGCAGCAAGACAGCTTCGTGTTCAACGCTACCGATGCCGACTCCTGCGGACAGTTATTGCTTCATGTCGTCACCTCACTCGAAGCCGCAGTCGTTGCCACTGGCTCAAGCACAGATGACGTCGCAACGCGGATTTCTGCTCTGCTACACCACGGTCTGACTTTTGAGCTGCTGCATCTCGTCATGCGGTTCGGCTGCCTTTGGAATGGCCTGATGAAAGGTGCCGCCCTCCGACTCGTCAAGGCGCTGCTGGAACTGACGCGCCAGGCTGGAGAGAAGGCCGAGTGCGGTGGTCTCTTTGTGCTGTTGCTGGATTCGTTGAGCTTTGTGCTGGACGAACTACCGGCGCAGCTGCTTGGAGCTTGCGTACCCGACCTCGAGACGCAACTGCATCAGGCTGATTTGGCTACACCGGAACGAACTGACAAACTGCAGCAGCTTTCGTTTACGCTGGATAACGCGACAACGGCGCATGGATGGTTCATAGCCTCAAGTGCAGGGGCCGCACTGAAGAGGGGATGGTTTACGCCTGGCGGTTTGAATCCGTGGGAATGCGCAGAGTATCTGGACGCGCCTTCGGGAGCGGCTGCCGCTGGTGCCGGTGCAGGCGCTGCAGCTCTAGGAGGTCACGCAGCCAGAGGGGTGCAGATGCAGGGACGCACCATTGCTGCTGCTCCTCCAGCAGCAGCCGGCGCGCAGACTCAGAGCGCATCACAACCCGACTCAGAAGCTCCAACCTTACCCGGCGCCCGACTCGGCTGGCCATCCAAGCTTTCGCTCAACACCGCCATCCCGCTCTCGATGCTCGGTCTAAGGGTCACACGCGATCTCGTTCCTCACTACGCCTCGCCTGCTTCGCCCAGTGCCGCTTCCGTGGGCAGCAACAATGACGCGGCTAGCACGGCCAGCACAGCTCCTCCGGGACCTTCCACCCTCGGATCCACCACTATTGTTGCTGCTGCAGCTGCGGCAGCGGAAAAGATGGACGAAGATGCATCGCCCTCGACCTCGACGCTGCCCGTATTTGTCGAGTCGGAGCGGACGTATGGTGAGCGCGTGGCTGGCGAACCCGCCTTCTCTCGCGACCTGCGACGAGGGCTGCTCCTCCACCCCACCCTGCCTCGCTCCAAAATAGTCGGCGGAGCAAATGTAGACGGAGAAAGCCTAGGTGTGGGTGGAGACGCGAGGATGAGCGAGACAAGAGAGGGACAGACGAGGGTGATGGTGGGGCTGTCGAGCGACGCTATCCCAGTAATCGATCTCACATGGGACGATGATGAAGTCATGCCTGCCCAAGCTCCTCCTCCTCCTCCTCAGCAGCAGCAGCAGCAGCAGAGCAATGTAGTCGAGGGCACAGCGCCGGGTTCGAGGAAGCGAAGGATGTCGAAGCGCGACTAGGAACCCCCAGCTCCCCAACCTTGTACTATGACCATGCTCAACCTGAACGAGATCGTGCAACTCCCTTTATTCCAGTCTTGGGGTCTTGTTTTGAGAGTGAATCGAGCGGTGGAACAGTTGCATCGGGTTTTGTGGCAGAGCGGCAGAGGTTCAGCCGACGATGCGGAATCAGCATGGGAGTTGGTGTGGACGCTTGGGTTACTGTATGACTTTTTCGAAAGCGATGGACAACAAAGCACCTGTGCCGACATGAAGTTGGTATCTCGGCACTGCACCAGCAGCTACATTATGCGAACTGTTGGCGGAGGGGGAAGAAGGATGAGTTTTGAATCAGCCTTCATGCGCCTCACTCCCGCAGCATGCTGAGCCCAGGTGTTGTACATACCGTACCCAAATAGCTCTCTGCCACAATCCTCGCCCTCGCATTGATGCTAAGTTTCATCTCGCTGATCTCCTTATCGACCTCCTCCATAAACTGAATAATAAAGTCCACCAACTTATGCTTCCGCATCGTCTCGCTATGAAAGTTCGTAATCAGAAAGCTGATATCATATCCCTTGATGGGTTTTCTTCTGAGGATGACGAAAGATTCTGCTCTCTGCATGAGAAAGCGAGTGAATTTGTGAGCTAGGATGCGTTCGATCTCATCAGCTTGCTTGATTTTGATCGAGATGCGGATGGAGTTGACGCTGGGTTCGATGAGCACTTTTTCGTTTTCGTTGCGCGAGATGGTGAGCGGGGTGAGCAGCACTTCGCGCGAGGAGGCGGCTTCGATTTCGGGCACATTGTGCCGCTCGACAGTCTGCGACGCAAAGTTGTCCAGCGTGAGGGCGGCGGTAAGGGTGGAACGCACGCAGGAGAGGTACGGTCGGAGCGTGTTCGACTGCACACCACCACCGGCAATAGGGACACGATGAAGCATGAAAGAAGTGAAAGTGAGTGAGTGAGATACAGCGAACAGATGGAGCAAGGGAGAGCGCAAGCTTACCATGATGAAGCGTAACCCGGATCGAGCCAAGACAACTTAGCGTGTGTTGGTTCGTAGAGCGTTGAAGAAGCTGTTTCGCGGGGGTTGATTGGAGCGGAATCGGATCCTAATAACGGCGAGACAGGTGGTTGTGATGGGGGGCGGTAGAGGCTAGGTTTGAGTGGTGAAGGGTGACGGTGAGAATCGAGATGATGGAGGTCATTGATGGAAGTCATGCAGCGTTCGGCTGTGCTGATACTCGTGTGGAGTAGAACTACTACTGCTGCTGCTGCTGCTGCTGCTGCTGCATTATTCGATTTCAACTTGAGCTGGCTTGTGCGAACCCTAAATCGCACCATCATCCTCTGCCTTCCCTTGACCATCGGTATTTTTCGCACGAAAAGAGCTGCGACGGGATAGCAAGAATCGCAAACCGCGGTGTTCCAATTGGCAACCAGAATCACCGTCACCAACAGCAATTCTTGCCTGCTCAGATGCATACTCAACCGTACAGTACTGGAGCTTTGGCAGCGCCTCAGGTCTAGCTCCGACCTCATTGTAAGGTCCTCTGACTTTTCAACACTCTCTGATCACCATCTCGTCGCAGATGCGGATTGCAGAAACCCCACAGTGCAAAGCAAGACAATACACAGAGATTGTTCGAACACACCCAAAACGAAAAAGAAAACTCGGGACAAAAAAAATCACGCTGAAAAAGGGGCGATCATAAGTGTATGCATGTTGGTGTATTCAAGACGTCGATTCGAGCATCTCCTCTCGAATCCACACATATCGGCAAGGAAAGAGTGTCTAAGAGGTGTACAAAGAGAAACATCATTCCCGCTTTTTTAGGCCTTGGAGATCTCGACAGTGTTGGTGGCACCCAGAGCGCTCTTAAGCTGGCCATAGATGGCGAACTGACCGGCGGTAATCGAACCAACCATGACAAGACGAGTAGTAAGACCACCAAAGAGACCACGGATACCAAGCTCACCGGCCAACTTGGTGATCCTACCAGTGATCGTCTCACCGGGGAGAGCCTTCTGCTTGTTGATCTTGGAAAGCAGGGTGTCCGCAGGCTGCGAGATAGTAGCAGCGGCGAAACCGGCAATGAGACCCGAACCCAGGTTAAGGAAAGTAGCCTCTGCGCCAGAGAGTTCGGACTTGGGCTTGCCATAAGCCTGAATAGCCTTCTCCAGCACAACCTCCATGGTGGCGAACTTGGCCATGTTGTACGGGATCTGCTTGAACAAGATCGGGCCGAAACCGGCGTAGAAGCCACCCAGACCCTCTTCGCGGGCGATGCGCAGGAAAGCAGGGGCAAGTCCATTAGCGAACGTGGGCTGCGAGACAAGACGGATGCGCGTGGCCTCGAGCGGGCAGAGCGCAATGTCGGCAAAGAACTCGGCAATGGCGGATGCACCAAGGTAGATAGCCATGCGGTTCTTAACAGCGGTCTCGGTATCCATCTGCGAAACGAGCGCCTTCTTGAACAGCTCGTACCCGCCAAACTTGAATCCACCCTGCAGGAAGTAGCCCAGCACAGTGGGGCCAAGACCGGTGAGCAGAGCGCCAGCACCTTCCTTAGCAATCACCTGGCGGAAACCACCAATCATGCCCTTGTTGTACACAGTGGGCTCCAGCTGGATACGCGTCTTGACCACATCGATCGGAGTGACCGCACCGTGGGTGATGGAGCTGTGTGCAACCGAATTGGGTGTAAGAGCCAAAGTGCGCAGTTCGTCGATTGTCAGATTGGAGGACGAGCAGAGAGCACAAGATTGTCAGTAGATGGCTTCGTTTGATTTTCAAAAAGGACCATGCTCCTCGTTGCAACAATCGGGTCGTCCCAAACCTCGCCCAGCTTTCCTACCAGCCTCGTCCTGCTCAGTCTAGCACAAGATCGCCAACCAGTCCCGCCTTTTTTTTTCTTGCACCAATCAGCTTTGCAAGCCCGTTGGTTGGTTCGCAATCTGCCTTTCCGCTGACTCCAACGTTTCCGAACCAAGAATCCCGTCCTGAAAGATATTTCTAATGGTGTTTCCCCCGCCTTACTCCCAAAACATCTATCAATCCCCATACGACCGTCTGCACTGTACTGCCGCACAACCCAACCCCAACCGCGGCATTGCAACATGACCACTCCCTCTGTATATAACTGTGTCAACTTACCAGCAAAGAGCGCCCGCAAGGAAGAAACGCGAGTACAGGTCCACACCCTGAGGACCGGGCTTGACCGCCTCGGCGACCGAGTGGATAGGGTAGACACCCTTGGTGAATCGCTCAGTAAAGGTAGCCATTCTTGCAACGACAACGAATCGGTAAGGGATATGGTGATCCGGAGAAAGCGAGTGGTGATGGTGGAGTTAGGAGCGAAAGGGTGGGAAGATGCGATTGGATTGGACAAGGCCAAGGATGGTTTCCGACTGACACAACCCTACGCTTGCTGTGTGTGTGGTTGTGCGCGCACGATCGGCAGAGTCGCAATGTCTTCCAGCGCAGCGCAGTACAGTGCAGTTCAGTTTGGTTCAAGTTCAGTTCGATGACGCTGAGTGAGGGTGAACTGTCAAGGCTGCTGCTTGCTTTCTTTCTTTCTTTCTTTCTTTCTTTCTTCATTCAAACAAAATTCAACGACGCTCTGCCCAAATTTTTCTCGATCTTCGACCCGTCGCAGCTGCGCTGTGCAACCCTTCCAACAACTCTGCCAACTTCTCTATACTGTATGCCTGTATCTTGTTGCTGTACTGTTGAAATTCCAAAATTCGCACTGCAACACTTGCATCCGGGATTGTGTTTACATCTTTGTAATCCAATTCGCGAATCTTCTCAGCTTTGAATACAAAACGTCCGTTCCGAATATCGCCGTAGCGCACCACAACCGCCTGCTTCCGGTCTCCGCGAGAAAAAGAGAACGTGGACACCAAACTGGCCCCATACAGTACACAACCCAACCGCACCGAACCTCTTTCACCTCTTTTCACAGCATCGTCCCTAACCTTGCACTGTTGACGCCAACCCCACGCTGATGCGCAACAAGCGTTGCTTGGGGGAAAGAGAGAGAGAGAGTGTGCGTGCGTGCGTGTATGCGTGTGTGTGTTTGTGTTTGTGTTTGTGTGTGTTGGAAATAACGGCAAGCCTCCAGCCCAACGCCGCGGAGACTCGACAGCCACGAGAGGAGAGGAGAGATCCGGGCGGTGGACTGTATGTGTTGGTCGAAACTCGCGCGTGTTATCGATACTGTAATTTGCTGTGCTGGCTCTCGATCAATGACGATGAATGCGCGCGGGGGGGAAGAAAAATCAGCTTCAAATCGGATTGATCCAATCAAAGTCTTGCTTGATCGGCGATGGACTAGGGGGGGGGGGTTTGAAATGTGTAGAGATGAAATTCTAACAATTAGTTACAAGAATGAAGGGTAAAACCGCGGAACTCGGACGTTCAGCAAACGCCGCCCGTCTGTGTGTGTGTGCTTGGCGAGACACTACGCCAGCTGCGATGCGATGCGCTAACTTGACCGCATTCGGTTTTTTGGCAACACTGTACCTACCCAATGCACACAAACACAAGTACAAACACACACGCTGCTCGACTCCGAACCCCATCCCTGTGCTCGTATGTACCGTATGTCTATGTGTTCACATAGGCGCCCATCGCGCAGGTCTCACCTCGAAGCAAAATCCTTTCCACGCCAGGTGAGATCGAAAGGTGATGCGGCAGCTCCTGCTCATGCCTGGAGCCGAAGCTGTGGGATGGGTTGGGCGTTGATGATCCGAACTCACCGGCTTGATTGGTTTTTGTGCCATATTGGTTTGGCTTGGCGCAATCCACAAAGATCTCGCGTATCTGACTCTAAGCCGCTCAACGTAAGAGGGCGTATGGCGTATTCAATACCGACGTTTTGTCGCTGCCGTTCCGGTCGGCACTGTTTGGAGCCGAGCAAGCGATAGGTCGACCAAGTTAGATTGCGGGGTTGCCGTGTCCAAGGTCTCTTTCTGTGGACAAGGGGTCTGCACTATAACAGGTCTCTCGCCTAAGGCCAAAAGATTTTACTCCGTAGCAGAGCAGTAAAGGCTTCCGAACCGAGCAGGATAATCAGTCCCTTCGTGGGAGTATCGATCACGAAAGGGGCCGTTGTGAGCATGAGAGTTTTGAAAGGGAGCTCCGCAAACAAAGCTACAGCCGACGGAAAGGTGGATCGGCGGGCAGCTGTAGTCTACCTCTTTTACCCCTTGCACCCTCTTGCTGTCAATTTGTGTTTCACTCGAAGTTGAGCGGCATTTTGATCCGCAAGAGTGTCAGTCGATTGATCTGCAACCGACAGCAAGGAGATGAGCAAAGATGATCCGCATGATCCAATTGCGCCATTCACTATCCGCACTTCATCAAGCAAAGGGCTAGACCGAATCTCGGCGGAAACACATACAAACACAAAAGTTTGCGAGAGCGGAGTTGCCCAAGAGGCAGAGGAGTACCAAACGGTAAGGAGAACAAGGTGGCGGCGTCAATGCAAAAACAAAATGTGAACCTACAAACTTCAATCTGAATAGGCGCAGTCGTGGCGGGGGACGAAAAAGCACAATTATACGTTGAAGCTGAGTTGGATTGAGTTGAATCATCGGCGGCTCAAGGAGGACTAGAAAGGTCAGCAGGACAGACTTTGAAGGGCAAACTCTGGCTCGTGTCTCTGGTAGGGGCTGAAATCACAATCAAGCAGATGCTTAAAAGGAGCAAGACCGGCTGTATCCCGTATTGTTGGGGGCGGCATCAAACAAAGGACGCATAAAGCATGGCGGTCAGTTTTCAGCGCACAACAATTCCGCGAGTTCGAGTCTTGACGAGACATTCGGCTGAATCCGCTCAACCAATTGGCAAAGCCAAGCAATGTACAGTACAGTAAGCAAGTTGCCTGTCCAGCCGATTTGTATTGGTGGATTGGAGCTCCGACAGCTGGCGAGTGTGTGGCGATTCCAGAGGAAAGCGTGCAAGACAGCGGGGTTACAAATTGTTCAGTACTGTAGAGCTCCAACTCCGCCGCTGCTGCCAGGAGATGTCAAGCAAGGCAAGAGCGGGGCTGAAGCTGGCTCGCATTAAAAGTTGGATTTGTCCGCGACACTTGACAAAGCAAAACTTGTCTGACACGGCTATACGCCAGCGCGGCTCCCTGGTCTTGGTGTTGGAGTGTACTGTAGGTGTGCTCTGGGCAAACTGTGGGGGTGGTAAGCGCCGCATCCTCTGGACAGACCTGTGCGCTTGGTTTGCCATCTGTCAGCGAGCCAAGGCTCGACACGGCGGAATGGGATTGCGTAGAGTAGCCGAAACATAAAACACCCTTTCTTGTCTTGTCTTGTCGATAACCCGCATACAATTTCGCACTGGATTGCGATGCAAAGTGCAGATCCAATCCATCCCAAGCTCGAGACATGCCGGTGAGCGAGATTCGAGCCTTACTCTATGTTCCAAGCACGCAAGGGGTATGCAGCCTTGCATTTCCACACGACGAAAAAAGAACGATTCGCACCACCCAAGCGCCGACGCTCTCGACCTTGCGCGCCAGAACAAGCACAGGAACATGGTCTGCATGGAATGGCATGGCATGGCAGAAGTACGTGCTGTTTAGTACAAACTAGATGCGCAGCAAAAAGGGGGGACAAAAAAAAGCAAGCTAGTGACCACGAGTTGCCCCGCTAAGTTAGCATTCAATCGCACTACTGTAGTCTAGTATCTTGCTCGACATGGCAGCCGCTTTGGCCCCGCAGAGGTCAAAACTGTTGCTCTGCAGAGCACAGCCAGTTCAGATGGGATCCAGTCGGGATAGGGTACAGCAAAGGTCACAAAGTGGCGTCGGATCGGCAGAGGAGAGACACAGAGTGTGAAACAGCCTTTTGCCGCTGTTCGGGTGTTGGACCTGCATGGAAATGATTGTCCTCAGCACAGCACAGCTCAGCGCTTTGTTCTCTTTGTTCTGGACAAGAGTTCACAGCCTAAAAGAATATGCGCTTCGCTTACTGTACTGTGTTGTGCTGCGTTCCTTAATCACTCTCTCTCTTTTCCCGCGTCGCCTTTACTTTGCATCCCTTAGGTTAGGCGAGCCGATTTGCGCATAAACAAGCTGCGTCGTGCACTGCGTCAGTCACAATCACACCAACTCGCTTCATCTTTGGCGTCAAACTGAGACACAGCGCCGCTTTCTCTCGCCAACCCATCTTTTCCTCTCACACTGCTCTACTGTACCGCCTCGAAAGGGCCACTTTGCCCCCCCCCCCGCTCAATCGCAACTGGTGCCACCTGTCCGTTTCTGCCAACCAACCAAAGCAAAGCTACTGTACTGTACATCCCCGTCACCATCCAACATATGCTTCGACAGCTGGTTAGCTCAGTGTGTGTCACTTGCTCCCGCTACTGCCAACCATCGCCTATGCCCTTCGCTGCTCCTACTCACTCCTAGCTTTTTCTTTGCTACCCTTCTCTCTTTTCATGCGGCTTGCCGATCTCGCTCGTTCCTGGCGCTAGACTCCTTCTCCGCATTAAATAACCAGATGGCCCCACGGTCCCGGACACGCTTCATGTTCTCCTCACCGCCATCATTCAGTAAATCCCCATCTGCAGCTGCAACTTTCAGAGTTCGCCCGTTCACCGGCTCCCAACTGCAGTAGCTTGGTTCCGCCAGGAAGCTTCTCTTTCCTCACCTTCCGCACCTGATCGCTAGTCGCTACCACCATCACTCCGCTTTCGGACATTCAACTTGGTTGCGCTCCTGTGTCACTTTACTCCTCCCCTCCCCCCCTGCTGCTCACTTTGCAATTTCATCCTCACCCATGGCCCCAACTAGTCCGCATCCACGCTAACGTTTCCTACAGATCGTTCTGCACTTAGGCCCTGTCGGAGTTCTTCTCCGTCAGCCAGTCACCTGTCCATCACCGCACCGCACTCCTTTCTCTGGCGTCTTGCCTTTCCAGATGCTTGTCGACCATCGTCGCCATGGCTTGAAACACTCCCGTTCGCTTCCTCCTTGCGCCTTGCGCCTTGGGCGTTGAATCGCCTTCCTCTCCTCTTCCCAATCCACAATGTCGCTAACCTTGTTCTTTTTCTCCCTGTCTCACACTTTGCAGCCAGAACTGAGACCTCATCGCTCCATGACTTCATGCCCTTCCAAATCGCCTCTTCTGTCCAGCGGCTGCGTAAAGCGTGGCAGCTCGTGTATGCTCCTCGCTTCCAACAAGTTCAATGTCCGGCGTCCCGGATGAGACTAATGGCGCAAGCCCCTGTCGCCAAGCATCTTCCACCTCTCCCGCTTTGCCGTTCCGCTTTTCTAGACACAGAGTTGCTGATGCTTTGCATTCGATCTGCGAACGCATCCTCGAGTCTTTCTCGTCTGCTGCTCTGCAACAGTTTCACCGAATCTAACGCTTGGTAGTTCCCAGACTAACAGCTCCTGCCCGTACAGTTGCACTCATGTGGCACTCTGCCTCAGCTCCAGCTCCAGCTCGCCCTCCTGCCCAGCACCTCAACCTCTCCTTCTCGCACCCCCTCCCGAGATCGATATAAGCTCGACCCACTTTTGTCCCAAACCACCCCTTCCTCTCTCTTTCTCTCCCTCTTCTCATCAATTCCCCTTCCACTTCACGCTCCCCCCCCTCTCTCTCTTTGGCTCTATACCCTTGATCTCGCTACGTGCGAAACCGATTTCCGCGGGATGAAGATCAAGCTCACTTGGTCGGCCCTTGTGCTGGCATCTCTCTCTGTCGCCTACGCCGACAAAGGTACCTGTGCTCCCCCTGCGGCTAACGCTACCCAGGCTGTGCCAGTCCCGCAGTCGTTCCCTGTTCCCACTTACTCGCAGGCTCCTCTAGCCGGCTGCTACTGCACGTGCACGTCCGGTTGGGGTCTCGGTACTCCCAACGGTGGTGGTGCTGGTTGGGGCAATGGCGGAGCTGGAGCTGGCTCGGGTTCGGGTTCGGGCTGGGGTCACGGTGGCGGGTCCAGCGGCAAGGGTGATGGTGGCCACAAGGGTACTGGTGGCTCCTCTGGGGGTAACAATGGAGGTGGTCACAAGGGCACCGGTGGCTCGAACGGCGGTGGCTCCCACAGTGGAGGCTCCAACGGTGGCGGTTCCAACGGCGGCGGATCCAACAGCGGCGGCTCCAACGGTGGCGGCTCTAACGGCGGAGGTTCCAACGGTGGCGGATCCGGTTCGAATGGCGGTGGTTCCAACGGTGGAGGTTCCAATGGAGGTGGCTCCAACGGTGGAGGCAGCAACGGCGGCGGCAACACCAGTGGTGGCAATGGTGGAGGCAACGGCAATGGCAACTCTGGCGTTGGGGACGGTATCGGTAACGGTAACGGAAACCTTGGCTCCAACAACGGCAACAACAACGGAAACAACAACTCTGGCAGCCTCGATGGTTCGCTCAACGGCAACGGCAACCTCGGATCCAACAATGGCAACAACAACGGAAACAACAACTCCGGCAGCCTTGACGGAACTGGCAATGGAAACCTCAACGCTGGCTCGAACAATGGCTCCAACAACGGCTCCAACAACTCTGGCTCTGGCGATGGCTCGTTGAACGGCAACGGCAACCTTGGCTCGTCCAACGGTAACAACAACGGAAACCACAACAGCGGTTCCGGCGATGGTACCGGCAACGGCAACCTCAACCTTGGTTCCAACAACGGCAACCAAAACGGCAACAGCAACAGCGGTTCGCTCAACGGCTCTGGCGATGGCAATGCCAATCTTGGTTCCAACAATGGGAACCAGAATGGTAACCAGAACTCGGGTTCAGGCAACGGCTCGTTGAACGGCAATGGCAACCTTGGTTCCAACAACGGCGACCAAAACGGCAACCAGAACTCGGGCTCTGGTAACGGTATTGTCGATGGCAACCTCAACGGTGGCAGCAACAACGGGGATAAGAACGGCAACGACAACGCCGGCTCTCTGAACGGTGCTATTGACGGCAACGGTAATCTTGGATCCAACAATGGGAACCAGAATGGTAACGACAATCCTGGTTCGGCCAACGGTGTTGCTGATGGCAACTTGAACCCCGGCTCGGACAACGGTGGCAAGAATGGAAACGACAACACTGGTGCTCTCAACGGCGTCGCTGATGGTAATGCCAATCTTGGCTCGGGCAACGGCAAGGAGAACGGCAACAACAATCCTGGTTCCGTCAATGGCGTTGCTGACGGTAACCTTAACGGCGGTTCCGACAACGGCGACAAGAACGGTAACTCCAACACTGGTCTTGCCAACGGCGTCGCTACCGGCAACGGAAACCTCGGATCCGGCAACGGTGACCAGAACGGCAACTCCAACTCTGGTCTTGGCAACGGTGTTGCCACAGGTAACCTGAATGCTGGCTCCGGCAACGGCGACCAAAACGGCAACTCCAACACCGGCTCCCTCAACGGCGTTGGTGACGGTAACCTCAACCTTGCCTCCTCTTCTGGTAGCCACAACGGCAACTCCAACACCGGTTCTGCTAACGGTCTCCTCGACGGCAACCTCAACATCGGCGGTGGACAAATCGGCTCCAACAACGGCAACTCCAACAAAGGCACTGGCAACGGCTCCGCTTCCGGCAACGGCAACCTCTCCCTCGGTGACAACACTATTGGTTCTAACAACGGCAACGGCGGATCGAGCTCTGGTCAGGGAACGGGTAACGGGAATTTGAACCTGATTCTGGGTACGGGCAACAGCGTTGGATCGGGGGATAAGGGTAGTGGGAATGGTAATGGGAACATTATCATTGGTAATGGGCAGAGCGTTGGGTCGAACGAGGAGGGGAGTGGACATGGGAATGGCAACATTATTGTCGGGACTGGGTTGGGGGTCGATATTGGGCCGCCGGGGACGGACAACTTCCATATCCGTTTGCGCCGAGCACGTCCGCTTGGTGGCGGGAAGCTGTGGGCTAACCCTGCTGCGGTTGTAGCTTGACCTTAGGTTGCGTTTGGATCTTGTGATACTTTTACATCGGTGGGTTTACGGGCAAGCTCTAGATAGCTGGCACCGGGCTCAACCACACACCACACACACTCGTTTAGAACTTGCCTTCGTTCCTCTCTTTCTTTCTTTCGTTTCGAACACACACACACACACACACTCTCTCTCTCTTTTGTAGTTCTGTCTCGGTTCCCGGTTACGGATTGGATCCTTAACTTAATACAGATTCATCTCTCTCGTTCCAGCTTTTCCCCCCGCTTGTGAGCGCTGCTATTCTGGCTAGGTAGCTTGCTTTAACGTAACTAGTGTCTTGATGAGCCGTGTTCGATGACGGACCACTTTCGGGGTCCACCTGAGAGCCCCACACACGAAGCATCGATGTTGCCATTCTTCCCAACACACTCTCAACCACACAGTCCTCATCAATCGTGATTCGGCCAAGTTAGGTACGAACAAGCAACCACAGTTTTTGATTTTGGAAAAGTGAGTCCAGCAAGCATCTCGCTCCGCTCTCCATGCACAAAGTCTCTTAAGACAACTATCCGCATGTGAGAAGTGAGTGAGTGAGAGAGAAAGATTTCTATGTGTAAGTGTCTACAGAATCTACATCGATCCTTAGATAAGCGACGAAGCCTCCAGCAGCAAAATGATCGAGTGCGTAATCTCGGCCACGCTCTGCCTGCTAACGTCCACCACCAGATCAGCATCAGTCGGCTCCTCGTACACATCGTCGACGCCAGTAAAGCCCTTAATCTGACCTGCTCGCGCCTTTGCATAGATACCCTTGCGATCGGTCTTCTCGCAGTACTCCAGCGGCGTAGCGACATGGATCAAGAAAAAGTTGCCCGCACCGCCCGTCTTAGTGATGGTGTCCCTCGCAGCAGCGCGCGACTTTTCATACGGCGCGATGGGGGCAGCAATAACCGCTGCACCAGCACGCGTGAGTTCGGCAGCAACAAACGCGATGCGCTGGATATTCTTAGCACGATCCTCGGGCGAAAACCCAAGTTCGGACGACAGCTCCGAACGCACCGTCTCACCCAGAAGCAGCGAAACAGAACGACCGCCCTGCTCATTCAGCTTAACCTGGAGGGCGCGCGCGATCTGGTCCTTGCCCGAGTTGTGCAGACCGGTGAGGAAGAGCGTAAAGCCCTGCTTGACTTTGGGCGGGTACGATTCGCGCAGCGTCTTCACGACCGATTCGTACGAAAACCAGTCCGGGATAGCAGCACCAGTGCGAAGGCGACGGCGCAACTCAGTGCCAGAGATGTCCATAGTCTGGGTGCCGGGGCTGACCTCGTCCACGGGCTGGTACTCGTCGGTGGAGGGGATGTAGGTCATTTGCTGGAAAGGCACCATTTCGATGCCGAGCTCTTCGGTGTACTTGGTCACGAGGGTTTGGGCGTCGTAAGGGCCGTAGAAGTCCTTGCCGTTCGAGTCCTTGCCTGGACCAGCGTGGTCGCGGCCGACGATAAAGTGGGTAACGCCAAAGTTCTTGCGGATGATCGCATGCCAGAGCGCCTCTCGGGGGCCGCCCATACGCATCGCCAGCGGCAGCAAAGCGAGCGTAGCCATCCCGTTCGGATAACGAGGCATAAGCGACTGATAAACCCGCACCCTCGTGTAATGATCCACATCCCCCGGCTTTGTCATCCCCACCACCGGATGAATAAGCACATTCGCCTGCCTCTGCCTCGCCGCCCTCACCGTCAACTCCCTATGCGCCCTATGCATCGGATTCCTCGTCTGAAACGCCACCACCCTCCCCCACGCCAACTTCCCAAACAACTGCCTCAACTCCGCCGGCGTATACCTCAACTCCACATAATCATAATACCTCGGCTTGCCCACCGCCTCCACCTCCCCACCCACATACCACCCCTTCACCCCCTTCTCCAAATACATAACCCCCGGATGTGCCAAATCATCCGTCCCAAACACCGCCTTGGCCTCCCTTACCTTATCCACCGCATACACATCGCTAACCGTAATAATCGCAATCGCATTGTCATCCCGCGGATCGCGCAGCGTGAGACGCGCACCGGGTTGGATGGAGAGCGTTTGGATTTGTTGCGAGGACACATCGAGCGTGATGGGCATGGGAAAGAGGTTGCCATCGGTAAGACGCATCGTGGAGAGACAGCTGGTGTAGTCGGGTTGCGTCATGAAGCCTTGGAGCGGGGAGAAACCGCCGTTGAGGATGAGCTCGAGATCGCACAGTTGACGCTCGGTGAGGACGAGCTCGGGGAGTGTGTCGGCTTCAGCGCGGAGCGCGGCGGCGATGGGCGCATCGCGCGCGAGCAGGTCCTTCAGAACTCCACCGTGAGGGGCGTTGGCCATTTTTGGATCTAAAGAAGACGGGTGGGAAACAAAGGGAAAAGGGGGGGGGTTGTTCGAGATATTGGTGGTAGTGAGAAGGAAGGAAAGAATGAGCGCTATAAAATCGGTTCCAAGTGCGTGTGCGTTTTTGTATACCCTCTTCCTGCCTGACTCTCGGTGCAGTTGTTCTTCTTCAGCACAACGCGCATACACCGTTGCGCTCTCGTTGCGCACGGGGGGTCCCCGACCATCAGCACAACACTCAGCACACGGATGCTCCGACGACAAGCATCAAAAAATTTCTGCGAGTCGAATCCCGGGACAAAATGAGGCCCGCAGATCACACAAGCGCAAAACCGAGAGACGATCTTCTACGTTTGCTCGGCTCATGATGCCTGGGACGACCGGAAGATCTGGTTTGCGCAAGAAAGAATTGCCGCGCCCACATCTGCGCTTGCACACCCGCGAATCCAAAATCCGACCGACAGACGTGCCACCCGCCTCTGCGCTCTTTTGTGCCTTTGTTTGAATCGCACGCTTTGCAACATGGCAGCCTGTCGCTGACATGCAGCGTGCGCTCTTGTTCACCATATTGTACTCATCCAGATGGCTGTCGCAGCTGGCACAATGTCGTGTGTGCGGCGCGATCGCAACGAGCATACTTTTGCACGAAGAAGCGACCCTTCCAAAGCTGCATGGCCGTGAGTTGCCGCCAAAAATGGCGTTCTACCATTCGTCGACGGGGACACGCTGCATGTCTCAACAGCGCAGCCCAATCTGTGGCTTTTCCGTACAGTCCATTCCCAAGTGGCAGCCAGCCGCTGCCACCAAAAGACGCCATTCTCCCATCCAAATTGCGTGCTTTTCCAACTCCCCCTAACTCGTGCCAGCTATTTCCCCTATCAAACATGTCACTCTTTCTCGGCGTAACACTTGAACTATCATATTGGTTGGTTACCAGAGAGAAGCCAATCGTTTTGCATCCGCTTCCCCACCAAACCCACCCACATTATCAGCCATCATCTCAACAAGTCTCGCAGCTGGGGGTCACACTTGCATTGGGTGATCACAAACCAGCGGTAACAAACTGGAACTGAACTGGAACTGAACTGGATTTGCTGTGCGGTAGTCGAGCTAGTGGTCGCGGCCGGTCTGCTTGCGCGCGTCCTCCTTGAGCTTCTCAACATTGGAAGGATGTGTAAGCGTATCCACCGCCAAATAGACCGCAAAGGCGCCGAGGGCGAGACCGAAGCCTGGCAGCATATTGCGTGCATAAAACCGGTGCGAAAACACAGGATGCTTGCGCCATGCCTCGCGCTTGGCCCACGGATCCCGGTAGAGTTGTGGCATCTCGACAATGCGTGGATGGAGAGCCTACGAGGTCGACACTAGGTGTGTGTACGTATTCGAGTGGCAGTATCGGCCTAGGTTTGCGTTAGGTGGTTGGTCGTCCGTATTGCGATTGCGATTGCGATGACGAAACGAAACGGGTCGAGGTCAGTACTGTACTGTACTCCTAGCAGATCGACCATCTGTCGCATTCGCCGTTCAACTTCGATCGTGGCGGGTGACTCCACAGCTCCCGATACTATGCTTACCTTGTGTGGTGCGCCCAAAGTGCTCGTGCTCGTCGTGGGGGATCCGAAACAAGCACCGACCAAACCGTGTCGATCAAAATCATGTGGAGAGCAAATGTGGTCCGAGCCTCGATCAGCAGCAGCTCACAATTACGAGCCAAGGCCCCGGAACCGAGTGCAAAACCAAACCACTCGTGCGAAAAGAGTGGCAATGGGACGCGTTAGACGCATTCGGCCCTCGCTTTCCGCACCCGAATTCAATTTCGGTCAGCAACCCCCTCCCCCCCCCACAGTCAGCCATGGCTTGCTGAATAAGTCGCAAAAGGTTCCAGACCACCCCCCAGTCACCGTCTTGAGCCTCTCGTCGCCTAGTTAGTTGGCAGCGAGGCTTTCGGAGCGGGGTGAATGAATGCAGTTGACACAGCAGGCTGACGATGCGAACACCAACGAAAATCGAACTGAGCTGAGCAAAAAAGGCATCAATCAATGTACGCGTCGAACCGCGAGCTCGAGATTTGCAGTCAGCCAAGTTGCAGTATACTACTGTACCTGCTCGACCAAGTCCGAGGATGGGCGGGACCCAGATCCAATTTCAGTGTGACGTTGCGGTGGAGCAGCGCGCAGCTCTGTTGGATGGATCGATGCAACTGCAATTTTGGCCACAAGACAAAAAAGACAACACTCAAACATGCCTGTTCCCGTGAGGCCTCCACGCGTCGACGTTGGCAGAAAAAGACCAGACACGCCCCACGAGAGGGAAAAAATTGGCTGCCCAAAAAAAGTGGAATGCAACGCTGTGCAGCCAGTCAGTAACTAGTCAGACACACAGCATCGCAAGCTAAAGGCGAAGATTGAGAGCATCACTTTCCACTTTGGCTCGCTCGGCAAAGGGTGCCGCCTCTAAGTTACAGAGCAACGTGCTCACCCACACGACTCGACCTCCCTAAACGCATACACTCTCCTCGTTCCCTCGCAACCATCACCCCGCCGCTCGAATTTCCTTTCTCTCCTTTGCGTTTCAAGTTACCTTCGGTGGCACTCCGACATTGTCGCCCTCTCTTCTCGGATCACCTCCGTCGTTAGGCCTCGACAGTCTCCTACACAACTCTGCGGGATTGCTGGACGACCTGCCTTTCTTCACTTTGCATAGCTCACAGCACTCTGCCACTCTCAAGCGCAGCTCTTCCGACGCCTCTCTGGTTTCATACCACCACTAGCCACCCGCGCTTGCCGCCTTGGTTCTGCAGCCAACACTGTTTCTGCACCGTCACTCTCCGCTCCTTCATATCGCCACTCTGCTTGCTCGTACTCGGATCACGGCAACCAGTCACTGCCCCCCCACCGCGCGCCGTATTCCTGCTGCAGTTGGACTCACTTGCTAACTGCTTAGTAGGCAGCTATCGAACATGGCGGGTCTCCAAATCAAGAACGAGCCAATGTCCGCATCGTTGGCAACCAGCTCCACAAACGGTCACGCAAAACGTCACGCCAAGCCCAGCCTTTTTAGTGACGCCGACGTAAGCTCCGACGCCGATGATGACGATAAGCCGCTCGCCAAGAGGCCCAAGGTTGCAGAGAGCGACGTCTCCAGCGACAGCGATGATTCGGACGTTCCTCTCACCTCGGCAGTCTCTTCACAGAATGGCGTGAAAAAGGAGAGCGCCAGTGACGGTCACGATGATGATGAGTCAGACTCGGACTCGGATGCGCCACTCACAGCCGTTGTCAAGAAGAGGAGCAGCGACGACGATAGCGACGACGACGACAATGACGATGAGGAGGAAGAAGAGGAGGAGGAGGACGATGATGACGACGCTGACGACGACGATGATGACGATGACGACGACGACAAGCCATTAAGTCGATCCGCCAAGTCAAATCGCAAGCCACCAAAGACCATGTCCATCACTGGCTCCGGCGAAAAGAAATGGGACGTGCTCATTCACAAAGGTCCTCGCTTCCCCGATCCATATCAACCGCTCCCCAAACACGTCAAGCTCAAATACGATGGCAAACCCGTCGACCTCCCACCAGAAACCGAAGAGGTTGCCATGTTCTACGCCGTCAAGCTCGAGACTCAGCACGCACAGAACGCCATTTTCAACCGCAACTTTTTCGACGACTTCAAGTCTGATCTCAAAACGTATCCTCCCAGAGATGGCACCCAGATCAAATCGTTCGATAAGCTTGATTTCCGCGACATGTACAACTACTGGAGGAGTCTCAAAGATGCCGAGCTCGAACGCAAAAAGAGCCTTGCGCCTTCTGCGCGCAAGCGTGAGATCGAGCAACGAAAGGCTGAAGAGCTCAAGTGGAAAATCTGTCTGGTAGA
Organism: Ustilago lituana; assembly: GCA_928869825.1. Taxonomy (NCBI): domain Eukaryota; kingdom Fungi; phylum Basidiomycota; class Ustilaginomycetes; order Ustilaginales; family Ustilaginaceae; genus Ustilago; species Ustilago lituana. The sequence continues at coordinate 924,633 of CAKMYA010000007.1, forward strand.
TGGTGTCGAGCAGCGCGTCGGCAACGTCAACGTAGAGCCTCCCGGTCTCTTTCTCGGTCGTGGTGCCCATCCCAAGGCAGGCAAGGTCAAGCGTCGCATTTTCCCTGGCGACATTACCATCAACCACAGCGCCGCTCACCCGGCACCTCAGCCACCTGCAGGCATGGGCGACTGGGCCGAGGTCGTCGAGAAGAAGGATGTGACCTGGCTCGCATACTGGAAGGAAAATATCAACGGACAGTACAAGTACGTCTTCCTCGATGCCACCTCCAACTTCAAGACCAACTCGGATCGCGAAAAGTTCGAAAAGGCACGAAAGCTCGATACCGTCGTCAAGCAGATTCGTCGCGACGTGAACAAGAACTTGAAGTCCAAGGTTCGACACGAGCGTCAGATTGCTACCATTGTCTGGCTCATTGACAACTTTTCGCTCCGTGCCGGCAACGAAAAGGGCGAGGATGAGGCGGAAACCTACGGTGTCTGTTCTTTGCGCTGTGAACATGCCCAGATCAAGATGCCGGACACCATCCACCTCGAATTCCTCGGCAAGGACTCGATGAAGTTCGAAGAGGATCTCAAGATCACCAATCCGGATGTCTTTAAGAACATTGCCATGTTCCTCAAGACTAACGGCATGAAGGATAAATCGGGCAACTTTGTGCGCAAGAAGCCTTCCGATCCCATCTTTTGCGCCCCCGTCGAGTCCGCGGATGGAAAGATGCAGCCATTGCAACCCAACTCGGTCAACCAGTTCCTTTCGAAGTACATGAAGGGTCTCAGTGCCAAGGTCTTCCGTACCTACAATGCATCCGTTACGTTCCAGGGCTTACTCGAGCAGACCGAGGAGTGGATCAAGTCGCGCCCCACTCCAGCTGAGCGCGAGATCAACCCGACCAATCTTCGTCTGGCGTACAACGAAGCCAATAGGCAGGTCGCTATCCTCTGTAACCATCAGAAGACGGTCAACCCCATGCTGCTCAATCGCAACCTCGAACGCACGCAGGAAAAGATCTTCCAACTGCGTTATGATATTATGAAGGAGCAGCAGAAGATCCTTACGTTCCACAAGATTGGCGAACTCAAGAAGGAGTACAAGCCGAAGGAATTCCCGTTCATGAAGCAGTTGGATAGGATCATGCAGAAGCAGGAACTCGATATGGAGAAGGTGAGGCTGTATGAGGAACAGATGGTTGCGGATAAAAAGTCCAAATTGGAATCCACGTTCAAGCGTCAGCAGTCTGAGCTGCAGTATCAGCTCGAGCAGAGGGGGATTGTGGGCGATAAGGGCAAAAAGAAGGCTAAGAAGGTGGAGGAGGAGGTCAGGGCGTCGATTAAGGGGTTTAAGGACAAGAAGCAGGTCGATGAGGAGCTTAAAGCGCTCGACGAGACGGCGAAACGGTTGGAAATGGAACGCAAGACCAACAAGTCGCAGGCGGCAAACTGCAACTTTGTCAGCTCGGCGAAAAAGATCCTCGCCAAATACGAGTCGATCAAAAAACAACAAGCCGAACTCGTCAACAAAAATAACACCTCCGACGTCGCACTCAGCACATCCAAACTCAACTACATCGATCCGCGTATCACGCTCGCCTGGCTAAAACAGTGGGATGATCGCCTAGTCGACCTTGGTCTGGGTCAGGGCAAAACAGCAGCAGCATCCAAGAAGAAAGTCAAGGAAGAGGAGGAGGAGGATGTCAAGCGCAAGAAAAAGAGCGCCAAGACGGGCAAGAAGGCGGCTGCTGTCAAGATGGGTGTAGCGAACTCGACAGGGGAGAGTGAGAAGATGGAGCTGGGGTTGCAGGTGATGAATATTGGCCAGTTTTTTGCAAATGCGTTGCAGAAGAAGTTTAAGTGGGCTGCGAACGGCGATGATGGGAGGGATATAGAGGCAAAGTGGGTGTTTGTCAAAGATGCACAGTCGAAGATGCGCAAACTTGACTCGGGCGATCGCAAAGCGGGGGTTGGGGGGTCAATGGCCGCGATGACAGATGCGGCGAACGTGGAAGATGTCAAACCCTTGGCTAAGGGCGTGCTCAAGAAGCAGACAACAGCAGACCGCAAGTTGGCAAACCCGATCCAGGCAGTCGACAAGACCGAGCAAAACAGCAATCACAGCGATGAGGATGAGGATGAGGATGAGGATGAGGATGATAAGCCTCTCGCTGCGTCCTGAGCATGGATCATCCCCAATATTTATCCTCATTTATACTGTATGCATCTGCATCTGCACCACCTCTTCGGTTCTAACTTAGTGGTCAACATTGAGACCTGACACTCGTCACACACAAACACACATCACTTTGCTAGTCGCATCATGGCTAAGCAATGCGCCACTTGAAAGAACAGTGATAGGTACTGTAGAAAGAGTAGTCCAAAACTGCAGCTGCAAAACGAGAATTCTCCCCCCCCTTCCGATTGGTGCCCGATTCCTGTCAGCGCAAGCAATCACACGAGTGGAGAGCAACACCAAAAAAAAAAAAAAAAAAGGACATGGGTGACGCGCCCCCACCTCTTTTTTTTTTTGTGGGGATTGGCCCAAGCGCGGCAACTCTAATCCCCGGCTGCGGCTGGGGCTGGCTCGTCCCGTGCACGGGATGCGCCTTTCACCCCTGAGCTGAACCTATCCGCTAACTTACCCTGCCCCCAACCACTCCTCCTCCTCATCATCATCACCAGCTGCTGCAACGCGCACAATCAACATGGGTGAGCATCGACAAGCATTGTCGTACATCGCACATTGGAAACTGATCGTCCTTGCTTTCATCATTGCGTTACTCGGGTCATAGCCTCTGACTCTGTGGAGCCCGTGCAGTCGAAGACCCCTCTATCCGACTCGGACCTTGCTCGACTCGAACATCGTCTCTCTCACCGTCCCTCGCGTCACTCGCTCGAGGCGCAAAACATCCTCAAACCATCTAACCTCGCTCCCTCGCTCCAAGCTGCACGCGACCAACTGCAAAAAAGCCAACTAACCGACAAACTCGAAGGCAAACTCGAAAGAAGACCCGAAAAAGACGAATTGGTCAATAGGGGGATCCTAAAAGACCAATCAGTCGCCCCGGCTCTCCAGGGAAAAAAGGAAGAGCTGGAAAGGGCCAGACTGGAAAACCAGCTGCAGAGGGATCTCCAGGCAAGACCGGACGCAGAGACTCTCAGGCAGAAGGGCATCCTCCCCCACCAGTGCTAGGTGCGCCATCCGTAACTGATGGGTCGTACGTAGGCTTTCGTCGTGGCCGTGTCTCACTGTTGTTTGGCATCTCGACTCTGCTTTGTCCCGTTTGTTAGTATCTGCGCACTGCAGCCGTTCGATTTTGTGTTATGCATGTTCGAGCTTTGTCGAGGCTGTGCAGGTTGTCGACTGAGATTCGATTCGATTCATCCCTGACCTGGCTGAACGCTTTTTGGCAATCGTATGTTAGCTCTACGTTCCTAACAGGTAGTTTTCGAGCCAGGCTTAAGCGAATCGCGCGTGAAATGTGATTTGGATGAGGCGCTTGTCGGGCGACTGGATTAATTCCGGCGCACCGGCTTTGCCACAAAGCGGAAAAGCCATCCTGGTTCACTCTAGAATCACACTGGACGCAATTCAACTCGCTCGAATCACAACTCAGCCTCTTCCCTTGCCCCCACATCATCCCCCTCATCATCACTCTCTCAATCTCGGTGCAGCTTGGATCGCAAGCCACTTCACCACCATGTCGATGTCCGACCTCCTCTCCGGAGGTGCAGGCTGTGGCCCATCCAATCCGCTGCAGAACATCGGCAAGCGCTTTGGTCAGGATCGCGGCGCCCAGCAAGACTCTTTTGCTGCAAGCCCATACGCACAGCAGCAAGCTTCTTCCTTCCGCTCGCATACGGGTGGCTCCTCGTCGTTACAGCAACAGCAACAGCCTGCCTTCTTCAACACTCCCTCTCAGCAATCAGCGTTCGCCGCGCAGAGCAACGTGCACGATGCCTTTGACGTCTCGCAGCTCCGTGGCAACCTACCCAGCGGGTCTCGTGCACCCATGCAGAGCCATCAGCGTCCATCGCCCGGTCTGAGCTTGGCTGACATGGAAGCGAGTTTTCGTCCCGCCTTTTCGAGAGGTGCCACCGTGCAAGCAGCTGCGCCCACAGCTCTGTCCGGCTGGGCTACCGACTTTCTCACCGCAGAAGCTTCGCATTCTACCGTTCAGGTGCAGCCCGCACAGCAGCTGCACAACGAGCAACATGCGGCTCATGCCGTTCACCCCAACATCATTCCGATGGGCCTGAGGGCGGGCATGAGGTCACATGCTGCCGGCAACATGCACTTCTTACCCAGCCACATGCAGGAGCATGCCCAGCAGCAGCACGTTTCTCACACGATGCAGACAACACCAGCACCCCACGTCGACAATGCAAAGTGGGCAGAAGCTTTCACCGCTTTCGAGGCTTCTTCGAAGCCAGCAGAATCAGCACCTGAAACCATGGTCGATGTCAGGCCAGCAGAAAAAGTCGACTACACTGACCCACAAGAACGTGATGAGCTCGCCCGAACAGCAGGCAGGCTTGTGTCCTCTATAGAGCACGACCAGAGCGCCAAATTCCGGCAGAGCAATTTCCTTGATCTCATGCGCAAGATCCGCGACAAGCAGGCCGGCATCCAGGGCGACAATATTGTCGAAAACGCCAATATCGATGCGTCGGTGCTCAACAAGGGTAAAGGCAAGGCGCAAGACCTCGGCAGCGGTCAAAATGTATTGTCTGTACAGCCGCAGTCGCAGCAAGAAGCCTACACATGGGCCAACCAGATGGCCGCCAGTGGGGGTCTCTCGCATTTACCACCCAGCGTGCAAAAGTCGCTGGGCAACAATTATGGTCTGCAATCCGACATCCCAGCAAACCTTCGAAATCAGCAGGAGATCGAGAACCGCCAGGCGCTCAACGACTTGTGGGCAGAGGAGGATGCACGCAGCGAAGCCATTGAGAAGCAAGCCATGCGCGAGAATGCACAAGCCTTTGTCGGTGATGGTGGCGATGTCATTGCCAGGATGCGCGAAGACGATGCCGACGCACGAGAATTTGAGCGCTACCAGCGTTTCGGCGCCAACATTCCGCATGCCAGCACGTTCAACCGGCAATGGGAGGAAGACATGGACAGAGGAGCGGATGAGATGGAGGACGACCAGCTCGATTTCGTTGGGAGACGATGGGAGGGAACAAAAGGCAGAGGCTATCCAGGCGCTCAGACTGCTGAGTGGGACAAGCTGCAGAGCGATTGGGACAACTTTGAGGTGACATCAGCGGGTATCCGACCCGTCACGCTTCCGCAGCGTTCCACGACCACCTCGATGCAGGCAGCGCCCACCTACCGCTTTCTCAGCGACAATCCTTACATTGCCTCCACGCACCATCATACCCTCCATGCAGGTGGTCTCCCGGCCGGACTCGAGTCTGTTCTCGAAAAGGAGGCGGCTGTGCAGCAGGACCCGCATAACGCATCGGCATGGTACGACCTCGGTGTCAAGCAGCAGGAGAACGAACGAGAAGTGCAAGCCATTGCAGCGCTGCGAAAAGCGCTCGACCTCGACCCTAGCTTCAAAGACGCCTGGTTGGCGCTCGCCGTGAGCTACACCAACGAGAACGACCGCACCGCCGCCTACGAAGCTATCGAAAAGTGGATCGAACAGAACGACAACTACCGCGACGTTGTTCAGCGTACCCAAGCTGAAGTTGCCTCCTCCACCACTGGCCACCAACGCGATCGAAGCGACAGTGTCTCATCGCACAGCACTTCTGCTTCTGTAATGGAGAAGCACTCCCAACTCACTCGCTTATTGATTGCGATGGTGCGCAGTCGAGGCGAGAGAGGCGAGATTGATGCCGATGTGCAAGTTGCACTCGGTGTCATTTTCAACTCGAGCGAAGAATTCGACAAAGCCGTCGACTGCTTTTCCACCGCTCTTTCTGTTCGACCCCATGACTGGCTGCTGTACAATCGTCTTGGTGCTACCCTCTCCAACTCTGGTCGCAGCGCAGAAGCGATCCAGTACTACCATCACGCGCTTAACCTCCAGCCCGAATTCGTCCGCTGCCATTTCAACCTCTCGATCTCCTGCCTCAATCTCAAAATGTACCAGGATGCAGCTGAACACATCTACACGGCGCTCACCTTGCAGCAGGCAGAGGCACAGACGATGGGCATGGTGGATGGCGAAACGCGGTTGAGTGCGACGAGTGGCAGTTTGTGGGAGACGTTCAGGGTCGCATTGGAGTTGCTTAATAGGAGCGATTTGGCCGCAAAGTGTAGCTCGCGCGATATCAATGCTTTCGACATTGGTGATTTGGTTGCTCCCGCACCAGCAGCACTTGTTGGGGAGGTCGGATACGATCATTGATCGATGGAGCCATTCCCCTGCAAGTCCAGTTTCACATTGTCATGGTTTGATTGTTGTACATCGTACACGTGTGCAGCTGTTTCGAACATTGTAACGCAGCGCATGGTAGGGAGGTTCGGGGGCCCAGCAGTTTGCAGTGCGGGAGGCGCACAAGTCCGTCGCTGCGCATGCGCAAAGTCTGCAGATGCGACCCTTGACACGAGAGAGTGTGTGCGAGGGCGTACTATACGCCGAGGTGTGCCGAGGAAGAACGTCACTTCGGGGGTTTCTTGGCTACTTCCTCTACTTCCTTTAATTTCTCGGCTAGTACTTCCATGTACGGGTTTAACATTTCAGCAAGTTGCGCCACAGCTATCTCCTCTTCCTTGCTACGGTTAGCGTCATATTTTGTTGCTTTACCTGTCCAATTAAGAATGTACGTCAACGTCGGCTCTCATCACCCTTTATTGTTAACATACTTCTTCACCGAAGATGGATGGGGATCAACCTACCGGTCGCTGGATAGATCCAGCCATTTGCAACGGCTCTGTCCCAGATCTCTTCGATTTCTTTGTGCTTCGTGGGGTGGATCAATGGTTTGAGCTCGTCGTAGTAAAGCGAGGTTTCGGATATGGGTTGTAGGGGTGGCCGGCCTGAGAGCTCTTTGATGCGCTGGACGAAAGTCTTGCTACCACCGCGGGGGTTCGAGCTGGAGCCGACACCGCGGTTCGAGCTGAAGCCGCCGCCGACACTGCTTGCCGTGCCACACAGGGCTAAGATGGCTAAACTAAGTAGAAGGAGATTGTAGGGTTTGCATAGGCGCATCGTCACGCAATCTCTCTCGATGGAGGGACAAGAGGAGTCTGTTCTGTATGACGAGGGAAGAAGATGTTGCGGTTGTCACAAAGTTTTCACTATTGCAAGGCGGTAGTAATAAAGGAATGTACAACACTGGGCTGGGAAAAATTTTCAGCTCAGCTCCTTTCTCCAGTGTATTCATCTCTTGTACACCTTCTCGCTTCATCTCGCTTCATCATCTTTCGACAACTTTGACAAGAAGGTGTGGGTCCGAAGTCGCTCGCTGTGCGTTGACGAATCTTGGCAAACTCCACGCTTTGATCGCCTGGGGTCTCCTGTTCGGCGGCTTTTTTTCTTAATCATCACTCCGCCTACAGTACAATATGCTTTCCCATCTTGCAATCGCCTCCCAGCCTCGAGAAGCAGAATCGCAGCAAGGCATCTGCGGCGAATTCTCTTCACCAGGGTGGGGGGGGGGGGGTTGTTCAATGAATGAGCCCAAAGTCGAGAAAAACGCCAGCGTGGGCGTGGGCGTGGGTGTGGGTGTGGGTACGTTCTGTTCGTTCGTTCATGTCCGATCGTGGCGTTGCCAAAACTCACACACACACACACACACACACACGCTGCAGATGCAGATGCTACGTGTCGGTGTCGGCGCAAAGCGCAAACGAGCTCTTTCATCAACCCCCCCCCCTCCCCCTTGGCTCGCAAAACCGCCGAGCATCCAGTCCCCCCCCTTCTCATTGCAGCCCAATCTGTAAAGATAACTAACTTAATACGGATGTGACCGAGTCATGACCGCTTCTTCCCATGCCTCGAAACCAATTTTACCCAAGATGAACCCCCTCTCTCACCATTCCCACCTAGCGTGAGACAACATAACTGCTGCTGCTGCTCATCACTTTGGCAGAAACCGTCTTCGTGCGCGTGCGGTCCGACTCGAACCTCGCTTCTCCGCTGTCTCAGCCAACAACATGCTCGTGCAAACCGGCAAAAACAAAAAATGAAAGTCTGCCCCCCCTCCTCTTTCCCACGTCGTCAACGTGCAACCACACACACTTTCTCTCGGCGCTCCGCCGTCCATTGTTCCTCCCCCCCCCCCAATAAAGTCGTACCTATGCAACTTATGTAAGCAAATGGAGTGGTCCCACGCTTTTGCAGCCCAACACACAACCCAACCATGTGTGTAGTCTCTCTCTCTCGCACCCCACCGACCGAAAAGTCGTCAGAGCCCTTTACTGTTCCACTCCCTTCTCTCCCCGCGCCAAGGAGAACGAACCTTCGATTGTGCAAAAACGAACGCCGCCCTCCCTCCGTTTGAAGTCGCAGAAGCTTGACACACCCCCAACAAGGCTGATTCTGCTTTGCCGCACCCGCACCCCGCATCAGCTGAGAACTCAACAGTGCTTGTGCTTGTGTGTTCCAGCTGCCCAAAGTGGTTCGCGATCGTTCAGCGACAGCCGTCTCGGTTTTCCTGCACCCGACTTGATCACTCGCCTTGTCCATCAGCGCTACAAAGACTGCCCACAGAGCTGATAGCTGATGAACATACCCCCAACCCCCACCGATCGCGAAACAAACCTGTCCAGCTTGCTGGAGTGTACTGTAGCAATCACCTAGCTTCGCTTCCACTGCGCAGTCTGTCAGACGAACAAGGCAAACGAAATCCCTTCTTGATTGGCTTCAGTTCCTGCAGTTCCTGCAGTTCGTGGCCCTCCTGCTGCTGGGTGCGGTCTTCCTGTTATCAGGAGATCGACTATTCCATGTACAGTAACTTATCGGCAAAGTTTGTTCGTCACCAGCAGCAGGGCTTTCGTTGATCCGTATGATCCTCCAATTTTGATGTGTGCCATAAGCAGCTTTTGGGGCACAGCAGGCTCCTGCGCCGAAACAATCAATAGAGTCGCGCCCCTTCCGCACCGCGCCATACCGCCACCCCACCATGGCAATGTGACAATGTATTTCTACAGTACAGCTGCGTCTCGATCAACTCCAACCACATCCCTGCCTCAGCTAGGTGTCGGACGACGGTGTTTCATCTGGGAACTATCACCAAATTAACTACCGTTAAGCTTGGGCAGACGATACATGCGACATTAACCAAGAAGGCAGGACAGCCAGTTGAGCTACCAATTCGGAGCGCATTGATCCAGCACGGTGCTTGTGCCATCTTGCCATATCTAATGTAAGCCATTCAGTAATCTGGTATGGACTCGACCTCAACACTGACTTGAACTTGGACCTGCACATCTACCGATGACGTGCAACAGGACACCAACATTATGCCATTAGGCCTTTCGAGTGGCGCGATCAGACCTTAAAGATCGAGAACAGCTCAAGAATGCTATACCTAAAGAGTTCAGGCTCAATTCGATTTTGAAGAGATTGGACTCTCTGGCATCATTCCTTCGCATGCGCACTCCGACCACTATAGCAATCGGCTGGACCTTTCCCATCTCGCTCCCTGCGAGCAAGCCGCCAAGAAGTGGAAGAGAGCCTTGGTGTGATTCCCACCAAGCCTCCTCAAGAACCGTTCGGAGCCGGGTGACGGACGTGAAGATGGGGCCCTTTTCGAAAAAGGCATGGTTCTGGTTCTGGTTCGGCGACGCAAGTGCAATCATTGCTTTTGCTGAAGGTGCACGTATACTTCACGCATTTGATTGGGTCACAGTGGTGGTATGGTATCCATTGCTCACTTCAAAGCTTGGCTCCAAGTTACCTCGCAATCATCACACACAGCACTGTCCCAGACACCTGACGCTCCTCGCCAAAACTCCTTCAATGCCCGAACCGACCTATGTCTTACTTTCGGACGACACGGCTCACCAACAAGAACTCTACCACTCACTCCCCCCACCTCTGCAGCTCAACCCGGAATCTTTCAGCTCCTCTGCGCCCAACTATGATCGACCCTACACCTCGAAAGACGATCTGCGCGCTACACCTGGATAACTTACTTCGACGGCTCAAGTTCCATGGCTGTGACAGACTCACCTAATGTTATCCCGCAAGACAAGGTCTCTTGCATGCAAACCTTTGCCCGACAAAGCCATGCCGACGCTTGCAGCGCTCTCCCGGATGGACTCGTGTCGCGATGTCATGGCGATCCTCGCCCACGAGAGTGAAATCGCTCAAGCGGTGGGTCTGTAAGAAGGCGCCGAGTTCGTTGTCAGACTAGCTCAACAGGGGAGAACAAAGAGCGCCAAGATTGAGTGGGGCAATTGGCGTCGTTGTAGAGAAATCCCGCTCAAGCCGCCTCCGTGTGTTTGAGATATGAAATACGAGTGTAACCACTGCGGCTAACGCAAGCCTCGACTTTTTAAGCCCAACGCCAGTTTAACTTGAGAGACGTCGATTACACACGTGTGGTTACAGGGGAAGACCTTTGCTGAGTGGGCCAGCGTGTGGGAGACTGCAACCGGCGTCTTCCGGTTGGCAGCGAGGTGGTGGAGTCGTCAAGGAATTGCACCATTCCCTGGTGGTGCTACTTTTCGGGCCGGTTCTCGATTCGTGTTCAGGGGCTGGAAGGAAGGACAAAGACCAGAGGGTGAAAGCTCCGCCCACATTGACCCTCCAGAACGGGTGTTATGAAGCCACCACCACGGGCAAGGTGGGCCGTTACGTCGGCTGAACGCACTCATCCGCGTAGGACCTGCGGTGAGACACCTTGTGGCACACAAAAGCCCACTTCGACTTTATCACTTTCGCCATTCGTACATGACTGCTCGCGAGTGGCTGAACAAACAGCCACAACCATTGCGCTTTTATACCCGCTCAACCGAGAGGATCCTAAGGATCCCCTTCTCTCTCTCTGCAACGAAGCGCTGCAAGATGAGGCTTCACACACGCACACTCTTCGCACTTCTGCCTGCTCTTGGCAGCATCCAGTTTTCACGAGCCGACCTCGTGCGGCGCGCTCAGACGGGAAACACCAGAGGCGTCAGCATTGACGAGATCAAGGCTAGCTACGAACAGGTCGCCGCACGATACGCTTCGTGGGCGCAACGCAAGCGGAAAGACGAGGCCTCACCTGTGATCTATGGAGAACTCAGGCTCGCTCCTGCGTCAGCCGGGGATGACGCTCCTGCTCCTGTCACGAAGCGAGGCACTTCTTTGAGCTTGAATGCTGTAGGAGATTCCATCCAGATGATAGGCCAGACATACAACACCGTGGTTGGAATGGGTACTCCACCCCAACTTTTCAACCTGACGGCGGACACGGGCTCGACGGCGACGTGGGCTGTACTGGCTTCGTGCCCGGAAGTTGAATGCCCTGGTGTCAAGACGAAAAGGACGTACGATCCGACCAAGTCTACGAGCAGCAAAAAGCTGCATCGCGCTCACGAGCCGTATGGCGACGGAGAGATAGACGTCATGCTTTACACGGATGTGGTCAGCCTGGACACGATCAAGACCATAGGCACAGTGGGGGGTGCTACAAAGACATTCGAGAAAGACGGCAAGCTCGAGCACGATGGGCTGTTGGGTCTGGGCCGAGAGCTCGACGCCGATCCGGAGCCGGTGCTCGACAGCCTGGCAAAGCAAAACAAGGCGTTTGACCAAATTATCGCGTTCGACCTGGGGCCCAACGCCAACGTGGAGATTGGCGGCTACGACTTTGAAACGTATGCGAAGCTGGCAACCTTCAAGGTGACGAGTGATAAAGGTTGGTCGTTGGCTCAGAGCGGCCTTACTGCGCCAGGAGCTGCCCGTGTTGACCCGCTAGATTTGCTGCTGGATACGGGCTCGTCCGTGTCGATGCTGCCCGCATTGCATATGGACCCGATCATGAACCGACCTGGACTCAAAATACAGGCAACAAACACGGAGCCCATCATCTACTCGATGCCCTGCGATACAAAGCTCGACATACAGCTCATCTTGCCGGATAAAACCATGGTGCCAGTGCGGGACCAAGACATTTTGGTGCCGAGCGACGACCCCACCATGCCGGGCTGTCTATGTCTGCTGGTGGGAACGACCCTGCCTAATAATCCAGCGGTGGTGGCCACACCTATCCTCAAGAGTCTATACACTGTGCTGCGCAAGACTCCTAACGGCGACTGGATCGGACTGGCGCCTCTGCAAACCGGGCCTGCTGACGCCAAGGTGCACGCCAGGAGTAAGCGCCGTCGTCGCCAAGGCCCAGATTAAAAGTGCTGCGATGCGCGCGTAACACTCAGCTACGGCGTTTCTATTCGTTGGCCTGATTGCGGAACACTTTGAGCCGATTCTAACGCAACCTTGTCACAACACTCCTGGACGTAATCGGGGGGGGGGGGAGCTTGTGCTCTCCATTACTGATAGGCAAGTGAAAGCGTGAGATTGGCATCGGCAATGGCAGAGCGCGTTTCGACCGACCATCGCGATTCGCGTAATGAGCGGATATCGCGCTTAACGAGCAAATATTACAGTACAGAAAGCTGAGTTGAGCGATTCAGTGCAGTGCAGCGCAGAACAAGCGAATGCAGTAAAGGGCAGCTCGTCGCCTGTCACTTTGTGAAAAAAAGGAGAAAGAAAAGAAATTAAGAAGCGCGACGCGAACTCAGCCAAGGCGCACTAAAAGTGGTAACTTTGTGATGCCAAGCAATTCTTGCTCACCCTTTGCTTGGCTTTGGGTCTGTCACAGTTCACACGTTTTTCCGACTTTTACGTAACTTACTCGACAGCAGCACATCACAAAAGCGTACGGTACTCCACCTGTTCCTAAAAGCACCTCGGTCATATTTGAAGCGATAAAAGGCAAGCTGAATCAAAAAAAAAAAGGAAGGGCCCCTTGACCATCACATTACCTCAAATCTTTTGAGGTTTCCTTTTCCTACCTTGTTCTCTATTGTCACAGCAGTCACAAAGCGTCAGTACCCTCATCACGCTACGGTGCAGTGCGTCGTCGTCGTCGTTGTTGTTGTCGACTACCGCCTCAGTCCGCGGCGATCTTTTCCCACCTCCACCATCCTCTTTTCATCCATAGAGCTCGCCAAACACTCTAGACATTCCCTTCTCAGCAGCAACCCTCTGCTGGTCATGTCGATGCTGCTCTCACCGCTATAAAAGGACAGCACCCGCCCATCATGCAGACCTTCGACAAGAACTCACGTGCCGTTGCGCGGCTCCCATTCGAGGCGCATAGAACAAATCTACCCACTTTCCTCTACCTCTTCTCCTTCTGCCCAGCGGTTCCATCACCGTTCAAAGCGCCCCGCGCCTTCTTCCAACACCCCGGCGTCCTGTACGCCATTGGCTTTGCTGCTGCGCTCTTGGCAGGATGCGGGATGCCCGCGCTCGACCTTCTCTACGGTATCTACACAAATAGAGTCACCCCAGGTTCAGCCAGCCCACAGGCCATCCGCGATGCGTCTTCCTACATTGGCTGGATCGTCACCATTGTCGGTTTCGGCGAATTCTTGCTCGCATGGCTCTTCCTCTCGTGCTTCTCCACCGCCTCGTATGACCTCACCCAGCGATTGCGACACACCTACGTCGCTTCCGTCTTGGCTCAGGATGCCTCTCATTTCGATCTTCACGGCGCTGGTGAGATCGCGAATCGAGCCAGCAAGGATATTTCCGTCATTCGTGCAGGTTTCGGCGAAAAGCTTGCCTACGCATCTTGGTCCGGCGCGACTCTGGTCGTCTCAGCCATCATCGGTTTCACCAAAGCACCAAGGATTGCCGGTGTTCTCTTTGCCCTCCTCCCCCTAACCATGATCATTTTTAGCGTGCTCGGCAAAGCCACCGAAGTGGTCGGTGCCCCCGCCCTTCGCATCGAGGCTCGAGCTTCCACCTTCCTCGAGCAAGTCCTCGGCTCTGTCCGTGTTGTCCAGTCCTTCGGCATGGAAAACGAGCTGCTCAAACGCTTCGACACGCTCATGCTCAAGCCCCTCGAAAAGCTCGGTATGCGCAAGTCTGCCATCAGAGGTCTCGAGACCAGTGCCGTCTACTTTATGCTCAACCTCACCTACTCACTCGCTTTCTGGTGGGGCGCTATCAACATTGTCGAGGGCAAAGTCCTGATCGGCGACCTCCTCACCACCTTTTGGAATTACCTCAACTCCCTCTTCTCGCTCGCCAACATTGTGCCCCACATTGCTGGCATCTTTGACGCATGGACTGCCATCAAGCAGGTCAGACGAGCAATCGAGCGCGAACCCAAGATCGACATTCGTAGCGAGGCTGGCATCATCCCTGCTTCCGGCGACAAGGACTGGTCACCCAGCTTCGAGCTCGATCACGTCACTTTTTCCTATCCTTCCAGACCCAATGTCGCCAGCCTCAGAGACGTTTCCATCCGGTTCCAGCCCGGCAAGGTCACCGCCCTCGTTGGCCCATCAGGCTCGGGCAAGTCTACCATCACCAGCCTGCTTCTTCGAGAGTACGACCCTGAAACCGCCAACATCCCGCATCCCCACGATGCCAACGATGCCGAGGCAGCCAAGCACGAGCAGAACGCTGACGCCAGTGCAGAGGGCGAGAAAGGATCCAAGAAGAGGAAGATGTCTCTCTTCTCCAAGAAGGCGGAGAAGGACTCCCCAGCTGACGAGGATATCGAGAAATCCGATCCAAGCGCCGATGCCAAGGGCAGGATCCAAGGTTCAGGCAAGGTTTTCTTTGCTGGCCACGATGTTCGCGAGCTCAACACTCGTTGGCTCCGATCCCAAATTGCCATTGTCCAGCAACACCCGCAGCTCTTTACCGCCTCGGTTTTCGAGAATGTCGCTACGGGTCTCACCGGAACCGAGTGGGAGTACCTTCCAGACGTTGATGGAGATCCTCAGGCTCACGGACATGATCCGGCTAGGACGGCAACCATCCGCGACAAGGTCATGCGCGCCCTCCAGAAGGCCGAGGCTTGGCACTTTGTCTCCAAACTTCCGCAAGGCATGGACACGCCCATCTCGGGTGGACGCACTGGGCTCCTCTCCGGAGGCCAGCGTCAGCGAGTCGCCATCGCCCGTGCTCTCGTGCGCGAGCCTCGCCTGCTGTGTCTCGATGAAGGAACATCGGCTCTAGACTCCGACACAGAGAGCAAGATCAAACTCGCTCTGCAAAAGGAGCAGGAGCAGCGCGGAATGACAACCATCCTCATTGCTCACCGTCTCAGCACTATCGAGCACGCCGACAGTATTGTGGTTCTGAAGAACGGACGCGTCGTCGAGCAGGGCAATCACGATTCTCTCATGCAAAAAAAGTCAACGGAGGAGGGAGGTCTCTACCGCAACATGGTCATGCAGCAGCGGCACTTTGCCGAATACGAGGCCGAGAATCAAGACGCTGAATCGGATCCCAAGCGTGACGACAAGATCGCAGCCATCGATGCCAAGCCTACTTCCAAGTCGTCGAGTGGTTCGTCAATCGCTGTGTCCGACGGCAGTGAGGCGGGAAACGAGCTGGGAGACGAAGAAGAGTTGACCAAGTCCATGTATGCACTATCGGATGACACGCGTACAAGGGTCGACGGTGCTTCGACCACCCGCTCGCCCTCGATCGTGCCCGATGAGCCCCTCCCCAGCTCTGGCTTCCGCCCCGTTCCCCTCGCTCGACATCGCAGCAGCCGTGCCTCGGACAACCCATACCGTTCCTTCTCCGGACGTACCGGCACCGCACTGGGTCAGCACGAACATGCTCAGGAAGCCACCCCGGCGGCCAGGGATGCGGAAATGGCCCTGCCCACCAACACAGCTGCAGTCGTTCCGATCAAGGCGGACAGCGAAGACACAAAGAGTCTGGCAAGCAAGGGCGAAAGTGATCACCGCAGCAAAGCCGTCCGCAAGGAAGAGAAGCGTCGCCTCCGCAAGACCCTCCTCAGGTATCTGAACGACCAAAAGCTTTGGTTCTCGATCGGCGTTCTGGGAGCTGTCGCAACCGGGTGCAGCTTCCCGATCGCCGGATGGCTCACCGGTGGTGCGGTCAATTCACTCTCCATTGAAGGCAACAACCAGCGGCTGCAACACGAGGCCAACCGCTATGCGCTTTATTTCCTCATCCTGGCGCTTGCTGACCTTGTCATCGTCATGATCGGCAGCTTCTTCCTCGAGACTGCCTCTGAACATGTCATGAGAAAGCTCAAGAAAGACGGCTTCTCTTCGCTCATCCGTCAAGAGATTGGATTCTTTGATGCCGAGGAACATGCGAGTGGCGCCCTGAGTGCTGCCGTGTCAAGCCATCCTGCCAATGTTGCAGCCGCTACCGGTCTAGTGCTGGCTCAAGTTCTCATCAGCAGCGTCAACCTGTTGGGCTCTGTCATCCTTGGCTTAGTGCTCTCCTGGAAAACCTCTGTGGTTTGTCTTGCGCCTATCTTTGTTCTGTTCCTCTCGGGCTGGCTCAACATCTCGATGCTGGAACGGTACGAAGCTGTCGCGCAGAAACCTGCCGATCGCGCCGCCGCATATGTTTCAGAGAATGTGGATGCCATCAAAACCGTAGCTGCGCTCGGACGGGAGGCCGAGACTATGCGGGTGTTTGATCAGCACGCCCGTGCCGATCCTAAGCGCACAAAATACCTGGTGTTTGGAGCGGGAGGGTTTGCAGTGTCTCAAGCCATGGTTTTGCTTCTCTCTGCTCTGGTCTTTTACTGGGGTGGAACGCTGCTGAGCAACAACCAAGTCGATATTACCGCGCTCTACGCGTCGTTCGAAGCAGTTATCATTGCGGCGTTTTCAGCTGGGCGTCTGTTTACCTTTGTGCCCGATTTCAGCCGCGCCACTAACTCATTCAAGACCATTTCTGGCTGGATCAATCGCAAACCTCTCAGAGCAGACACAAACGGCATACCGCAACTCGACTCTGCCTCCCTGTCCAAAATACAAGACGGTAGTTTTGCGCTTGGTGACATTGTTCTCAGCGATATCGAGCTGCGTTATCCGCAACGACCGCACCACGCTGCGCTGCAAGACCTCAACATTACCATCCCTGCCGGCAAGAGCGTTGCCTTTTGCGGTACATCCGGTTCGGGCAAGAGTTCCATCCTCTCCCTCCTGCAACGATTCTACGACCCCACCCATGGCACCATCACCTTTGGTGGTATCGACATTCGCCACATCCCCCTCCCCACGCTCCGTCACCACATGGCTTACATCCCGCAAGACGCTATCCTCTTCCAAGGCACTATCCGCTGGAACCTCTCCCTCTCCCTCCCCTCCCCCTCTGTTCCCCAACACGAGCTGGAACGCGCCTGTTCCTCCGCGCACATTCTCGACTTCATCCTCTCCCTCCCTGCTGGCTTTGACACCCAACTCGGCCCTAACGGCTGCCAGTTATCAGGCGGTCAAAAACAACGTCTCTGCATCGCCCGTGCCCTCCTCCGCAATCCCAAAATCCTCCTCCTCGATGAAGCAACTTCCGCACTCGACGCAGAATCCGAAATCCAAGTGCAAAAAGCCCTCGAACAAGCAGCACAAAACAGAACCACAGTCACAATCGCACATAAACTAAGCAGCCTCAGAAAATGCGATTGCATCTTTGTCGTCGAAGACGGCCAAATCTGCCAAACTGGCACCCACACCGACTTGATAGCAAAGAGAGATGGAAGATATCGCCAATTGATGCAGCTCCAATTGTAAAACAATTTTAGAGGCGCTTGTCAGTGTTGGCAATTTCTTCCCCTTCGTCCTGTACCGTGGGTTCAGGTTGGATAACCAGCCAATTGCTGCTGCATTTCCAGACGAAAGGCATTGATTGGCGCCCAAAAAGGAGACATGTAAGTCTGCACGCTCCGCTTTGTTTGGTGCACACCCATGTTGAAGCGTGCGTGGGTCAGCTTACGACCTAGGTTGTCGCGGGCCTTTGTAATTGGCTGAGTTCTGAGTTCTGAGCTTTTCACACAAGGCTAGAAACACGCGTGCAGCATGCATTTCCTCTTAATACTATCATCATCTTTCGCCATATCTCAGCCTGATCACTCGTTTGCGACATTTGTCGCTTCTTTCTCTTTATCTTTGACCTTAAGCTCGTTACAACGTCGACGTTGATCGATCTAGACCCAACTGTCTGGGTGCGGGCCTCAGTCTTTGCGCATTAGTCGCACGCTATTATCTCAACATCATCATCATGGCGAACCCGCTCGAATCAGAAACGGATGCACTTGATCAGGTTCTTGGTGAATGGCTCAACAAAGCCCAAGAGAAACGGATGTACCGGAACAAGCTGACACAGATTGTGGACATGCTCTGCGTCTGGCCCCAAGAGTCTGAACAGAACCGGCATCACAATCTCATGTACACACTTCGCTCATCATTCTTTGTCGACCTTTGCAAGCATCTCGAGGGCATGATGCACCAACTCGATTCAACACTCGCCGGCAAGTTCAGACCCAACAACACCTGGGCCATATACAAACAAGTTGATCAGCTCGTATGCTCGGTACAAGGCAATGTTGAAGAGCACTTTGACCATCTCGGACAGCATGGCTGTTTACGTCTCCTTGTCCAACTTGCCTTCACTCTGCAGGAGCACTCCGATAGCAATGAAGCAGTGGTCATTGACGACGATCTTACCAGCGCCGAGATCCGCACCTCTTTCGCCAACCCGTTCCAAGGACCTGCTGTCGAGCTCTTCCTCGCCCACATCCAAGTCCTCGAGCGCGGTATCAAACGTACAGCTGAGTCTAGAAGAGCTGCCATCAAACAGGCTGTCAAACAACCAGCTACCGAAGAGCAAGCTGCCGTCTTGGACATTGACATGAAAGATGACGCTCTAGAGGATGACACCGATCCTCATGACGCTGGTCTTGATCACGATGATGGTGACAGTCCTATGTTTGACCGGCCGAGATCCAACTTCCGCAAAGCAGCCCTGTCCACCCCTTATCTTCACCTGTCCAGGTCGCCAAGCGCACCTCTTCAGCACCGCCGCCATCCGATTCTGCGAGTCCCAAGCCTGCAGGTCTCTACTACGCAAAGGTGCTCCCCATCATCCAGTCGTCTGGTTTTGGCAAGACCAAGCTCTGCGTGCATCTCAGCGCAGACCAGCCCGGAATGCTTGTTTGCATGCGCGATAAGGCCAACGTTATTGTCTCGTTCCCACCCCAAGATGCTCCAGTCTTTGACTACTTTCAAGCTTGCTACCAACAATATTTTAAGGACAAGCTCACGATCAATTCGCAAAACATTACCGACACCAACCACATTCATGCCTTCGCCTCGTCCTTCCTCGGTGCCTATTGCTTTGAGCTTCGTCATACTTTGAGCGAGCTCATGCGCATCTCGGGCTGCTTCTCACAGCAACCCGACGCACCTGTCGCCTCCACCTCCAGCTCCACTTTGACCTCGCCGCCGCCTTCTACCGTGCGCCACGAAGCTGGCAAATGCTGGGCTTCGGTCGTCTACTCGCTCGCCGTCTCGCTCCATACCAAGCCCGATTTCCTAAAAGGTCTCAAGCTTCACCATCGTAGTCCGCTATGTCCCCACAGCCGTCTTCAGGGCCTTTATTCCTCGCCTGTTGATGACCAAGCCTCGGCTGACTTGATCTCGAGGTTCCCTGCCCAGGACCACGACTTCATCCAGAGCCTCGTCAGTAGTACGGCGCGTGCCGATCTGCTGGCCCGCATCTGCAAACGAGCCAACACCTACTTGGGCAAATACATACCGAGCCGCAGTAGCGACGGCTACAACGCACACCTGGAAGAATATCTCGTTCCTGCGCTCTCGGGTCTTGAGAACCTTGTACCTCCCGCGCTGGCGGACACTGCCATCTTTTTTCTCGCTCTCGATGAATGCGTCACCTTTTCCAAGATCCTGCCCTATCTGCGCAGGGTGTGGAATGCAGCGAAACTCACAAGGTCCTGGGTGCTGCTCATCGATACCAACAGTCGCATCGCGCCTATGGTCGGCCCTGAAGCCAGATGTGCTTCCAGTCGCACAATTTCCAAGAGCACTCGGCTCGTCCCACCTTTCGTCGACATGCCTCTCGATGTCACCTTTACTGACCAACACCGAGACCAGGTGCGCGACGCCATTCTTAAGAAACAATTCAAGCTGCGCGACCTGAACAAGCTCGTCTCCATGCTTGGTAGGCCATTGTGGAAGGATTCGATCTATTGCCACACAAACAACGTGATACAACCGCAAAACATCCTGATGAAGCTCGTTCAACCCGATCACTGGCAATGGCCCACAGTGCTGTCCGATGCAGACCTTAGCGAGACGAGTAGTCGAGGTGACGTTTTTCAGAATCTCATGGCTATGGTGTCTCAACGAGTGGCCCTGGAGCACTCGGTCATGGCAAATCAAACGCCCTGGCTCCAGTTTGTTCGCGAGCAAGTCTCGCGTCACTTGCGCTTCCTCTGCGAGTATCATCAGGATACCGATGTACTCACCACCCACGTTCCCAGCGAACCGGCGTTGAGTTTGGCCGTCGCGTGGTCCTTTCGTCGTCGGTACGGCAACATTGCGGCGCGTAGCGAGCCCTTTATCGTGACAACGGCGCAAAAGTGGTCCATGGCGATCCGTGCCATCGCTTCGGCGCATAAATCGATCGGACTGAATGTCGGGCTTCAAGGTGAAGAGGGCGTTCGCATCGTTTGCAGTCTGGCGTCGGATCTGGCTGCTAGTGCGCGCTATCAAACCCAATTGGCACTGCAACAGCCCACCTACGAGAGTGTCATGGGTCTCATCACGCTGAGCGAGTGGCTCGAGCGTCTGATCGGTCGTGACTACAAAGCGCCCGACAACGTTTTTCATGAATGGTGCTCACGCCAATGGATCAACTTTAAACACGTAGCTGATCTCGAGGCTCAAGTCAAGCATGGCAATGGCATGCCTCTCCAAACTCTTGGCGAGTTTTGGATGCGACATGCAGCTATACGCGGTGTCAGCAACCAATGCGGCTGGGACTTGCTGTTCCCCATCTACGAGTCCGACAGCGACTCGCCTCCCATTGGCGATCAGCCTTTCTTGATGGACAAGCTTTCCTATGTCGCCGTGCAAGTCAAAAACTGCCAAAGCAAACCCTCCGAGCCTTCGGTCATCGGCCCTACACTCCCCGACCGGTCTGGACCAGCCCACCCGATCAAGACACTCGAACTTTTCCTCGACGTCCGCGAACTACGATCGCTCCGCACTTGCACCATCCGGCAGCACCGAGACCAACCCATGCTTGAAGTCTATCATATCTTGATCAGCGGCCACTCGCGCGCGTCTTTTCCTCTTCTCGAACAACTCGACGCCTCGGCCCAAAACAAGATTGCAGTCATCTTTGGACTGCCAACTACCGCCAATGACGATTTCGATTTCGATATCGACATGACCAATTACATTCGTCAGTGCTCGCACATTACTCTCTCAGATTGTTTTCGCAAAGCCAGATGTGTCAACGAAGGCAAAATAAACCTGACTGGGTGCATGCCAAGTATGAAAGACTTCGAGACGAGCAAAGACGGTGTCGACGATCACGAGATGTCTCGCAAGCGCCAAAGACCCGCTTGAATCCAGCTTCGAGTGGGCCTACCCCTTGTTTGGCATCATTTCCCACCGCCCTCAATCAATTGTCATCGTCATGTAACATAATCACTCTAGTACCCCAAACGCATGTAGTACCCAAACGATTTTGAGAAATGAAAAGTTTGATGTCAGTACTTTGCTGTGATTGTGACCAAGCATGTTTGTCAATATAACCAATCACAAAACTCACATTGCAATGATCATGAGAAGCTATGCTACAAAACTGAATGAGAGAACTAGAGCTTGTTGTGCAATGTGCTAGCATGAGGAACCTCATCATAAAAGATGGTTGGAAATGCAACATCATCATCATCAATGGCACTGAGAGCCTTGCCATCATTGAGAAGGTCAAGAAAAGTCTGTGGTAATGGTGTTGGTGTGCCCAATGATGCCAAAGCCTGCTTGTCATCATCATCTGCTGCAGTGAGTTGCTCCTGCCTTCTCCTGAGCTGCTCCTGGTGCTGTGTGATTGTTGGCTGCTTCTGCACAAGTTCTCACTCAGCATGCTCTCTGCTGATCATGTGATCCTTTGTAAGCACCATGTGTTCTCCTACAAGCATCTTTGGCCATGCTTTCCTCCTTTTCATGGCATTTGCTTGTTCCTGAGTCCTCAAAACCATGTTTTTCCACCTGCTAATGCTGCATTCCCAGTGTATGGTGCCTGAAATGCTTTGATAAGCTCTCATTTGAGACCATGTGCTTCTCTTGGTGTCTTGGCATTCCTGAATTCATTGAGCATGTGGTTAATTGCTGCACTGGGCTGCAGAACAGCTTCAGGTTCCTGTGCTGCCAGCATGTGGAGCCCCAGAACTGTGACCTGCAGAAGCTGACCCAGCAAGTCAGTTTAGAACCTTCTCAGGACTCAGTGTCATAGTCATACCAGAGTCCTGGAAGGCCTTCTTTGCTGCAGCAGGTGTTAGCACCTTTGCACATGCCTGGGTGTACAAGGTACCAAACTGTGCCTTGTTGATCCCTGCTGCAGGTACCTGCAGTGCCAGGTCAGTTACCAACTGCCAGTATGCTGAAGTCAATGGTCCAAACACTGACACATCCAGTGGCTGCATGATGTGTGTACAGTGTGCAGGCAGGCACAGAGGAACAATGCAGCAGTGCCAAAGAGCATCCAAGAATTCATTACTTACATGAGATCTGTGGCCATCAATGATGAGCAAGTGCCCTTCTGATGGCACCAACAGCTTTGTGGTGGTGTCAAAGACCTTTTCAACCCACAGTACAGTGAGCTCATTGTTGGTCCAGCCACTTGGACCCTTGGAGAAGTGCCATGTGGCTGGAATATTTCCCCATTCACTGCTGCTTGCCCACAGTGTGAATGTGGCCTTTGGTTATAACGAGCAGCAGCAGTACCTGACCACTGCTCCCAATGCATTCAATCACTGTAGCAGACTCTCAGTTACCTGGCCTGTGCCTTGAACCAGCTTGCTTGATCACCTGCAGGCACAAGCACATGCTGAGAACTGCCCTGACTGAACACGAAACCAGTCTCTTCCATATTAAAGATGTTGTTGGATGATATATTGTATTCCCTGAATGGTGTCAAGCAGTTGTTGAAACCATTTCTGTATTCCTTTGCTGTCTGTGGACTGTACACATGCATTCTCCAGGCACTGTGACCAGCATGATTTGATTGACAGGTGCCTGAGTATAAATGCTGAGAGCCAATTTATGTCTGAGTTTGTGCATGCCTGAGCTGGCAGAATTGCCATGTGCCAGGCCCTGAGCAAACATACAGACACCAGCAGCACTTAGCAGGAAGGCTGCTGCCAGCAGCATGCCTTCCCTTCATGATGGTCATACAATGTCGATTTTGCAATTCCATGTGCTGCAGCTGCAGCACCAATGCTAGCATGCTGCCCAGCATTGAGTTTGGCCAGTGCTAGCTGGACTCGAGCCTTGTGCTGGTCTCGATCTAGCACAGACTGTGTGCAACTGTGCTTTGAGCACTTCAAGGAGGTGTTCCTTGGCATTGTCACACAGAACACATGAAAATGAAGTTGAAACAGTGTTTGAATTGCAGTGATTGAAAGATATGACACTAACTGTGGTGGGGAATGCAGGGTTGGTGGTGTTGGAGTATGCAGGTACTCTGATGGTTCATCTCATACTCAGGTGCTCCACCACATGGGGCACACACCAACTGGTTGGTCCTCAAACCAACTGGTTATTCACATGCTCCTCTGGTTGGTCATCACACCAACTGATGAATCCTCACAACCACCAGAGGATACTCATTTCAGTTCATGTGCCAGACATGTGGTATTTGACTTTTCCACACATACAACTCCTTACATGCCCTTGCATCTGATGCAAGGGGCAAATTGCCACCACCAACACCAGATACACATGATCAGCTCATTGGTCCAGATCCAACCAAAGGATCCCTTGACTCATCCAATGAGAATACTTGGTTCAACACCAAGATGAAACCTCCCTATGACACATACACACTCTGATGTGACACACTGCAGGATGGGAATGTGATTGGTTGAATGGAGACACACATTAGGCAATGGCATACTCCACCACAGGAATACAGACAGCTGATGGTGGATACACTAACCAACACAGCAAGAGCTAGACTGACTGTTGCACCAAGTCTCCATGCCCCTCAACACATATATAATGTATCATACCAGTCACACCCATCATTGAAATATCATCAAATCTTAATCTTATTCACATATACTGAACACTCACCACCACTTGGCCATACCAACTCATTGGTTTGTGTACTTGCTGCAGCATTCTCATTTCACTTCCAGCCTCTGCACATTCAACCACTGGCATTGACCATCAACTGATTGGTCCTGAGATATCAGAACTCACTCTCTTGGTTGAATATCTTAGGATTTATGATGCATTGCTCAAGATTGCAACTTAGGCATCTTACACAGTTGATCTCACAGTCAACTGACTGGTGTTGTACTTCAACTGGTGGGTGGGTGTGACTAACAATTGCACACCACTGCACAATAAGAAGCCATTTGATGTTACACCTTTCATTAGTCCCCACTGTTTCTGATGTGAGTGGCCTGCAAAGAATCACATCTGTATTATTTGCTCTGTTCATGAGACCCACCAACCCCACATTTCAACATCATCTGCACACCCATCAGCAACCCTATAGCTGCTCACTTATGCAATCACAACTCCATTTCTACACACATTTGCAAGTCTGAGAATGCCACACAACCCTCTCACAATGACACTTGGCAGCCTGCCCAGAACAGCTTCTGCAGCAGATCAGGTGGAGAAGGAGCTTCAACCTTTGCCAAAGCTGCTGCTGAGCTTGGCAATGGAAAGTATTCCAGCCTCTGCCAAGCAGCAGCAGCAAACAATGTGTCTGAAGCAACCCTGCACCACCAACTCAATGGCCCTCAGCCAAACAAAGCAGCACAAACACATATGCAGGCACCAACACCAGTGGTTGAGAATGCCCTCATGGACCATATGCCAGTGGTGTGCCTGCAGTGGCTTCCCTTGAATGCTGGCACACATTCAAGAGTACACAAACAACATCTCATGTGGTGTTCCAGGTCAGAATGGACCAGTTCCAGTCAGTCATGGTTTGGCTGCATGGGGGGGTTCCTTCTGCAACACCCCCTCTCTCTGCAGTCATGCTGGTCTTGTTGTCTGGAGAATGCATGCATGAAAGGGGCAAACAAGGATGTGTTATGCCTGTGGGGTCTGAGAACCTCAGGTTCACCAGGTATGGTGTTGATGGTGGAGGCCAAGGGTGGGTTTATTGGGCATGGTGGTGTCTGATATGTTGCTGGCTGGCTTGAAGGATTTTGGTAATGCTAGAAAGGTCTGCTATTCCACCTACTAAGTGAGTAGAGTAAAATACAATTGATGAAGTCATGAGGCAAGGGACCCCAGTGGCCTGGTCAGGGCCTAAATACCCTCCAGCCCTTGCTGCAGTCAGTCATTCCCCTGGCCACAACTGGCATGCCCTGCAGCCATTACCACAGCTGATTGTGGACCTGACACCCTTGTGACTCACACTCAGCTGGGTCCATTCAGTCCCATCACACACATCAGGTTCCCCCTCAACCTGATCAGGTGCAAGCCATCACCAGGTTGGTGGTGGCTGCATCATAAACTGGCAGCAAGTTGCTCTGGAGCAACTGCTGCCAGCATATTTATACACACACTCACTTGTGCAAGTGGAGGAGCAGAGCCTCATCCACTCTATTATATACTTACTCTTCAGTACTTTTAGCATTTAATACTCTCATTCTGTCTCATAGTGTAGCAATTGCAGGGCATTGCTACCATACAGTGTGCCTCCATTAGAGTCAGAGTACATACAGACACAGTCAGCAGTCACACTGGCACCACAGACCATAGTCTGTGCAGGTGGAACCCCCACCACAATCCTGGAACCTCAACCAGTATCATTGATGATGATGACATGGACCAGTGGCATTGTATACCCTCACACTAGATGGTAAGCCCACTCCTGTCTTGTGTCCAGCATTCCTGGCTACCACAGATGTGCTGTAATACTGCTGAATGGAGTGGCAACAGTGGTCAGTTGACATCAAGCATAAAATGGCAATAGCATTGATCTCAGGTGACATCAACATTAATCTGATTTTAATGTGGATCTCAAATGACTTCAACATTTAGCCCACTTAAACATCAATTTCTCATGTCTAGCATATGACTGCTGACATGAAGATAGTACTCAGCCTTGTCCTCCTTGCTCAGTACAATCCTTCCTGGGTGGTCACTTGCTTGCATGCCTTGGTAATATTGGGCAAGGAAGATGACTGTTCTGGCAAACATCCTGGTGGGAAGGGTGTGTTGGGTCATGATGGCTGCTGGCATGCCTTCCTTCCATCTGTATGTAGAGTGGAGGACCCAGTAGTCATGAATGTGGATGGTGCCACCAAGCTTGTTGTGGATGGTGCAAAAGATGGGGTTGATATCCATGTTGGTGGAAATCTTGTTGATCTTGAGGACAACATAACTAGGTGGATGGGGGCTGCACTTGCTGCCAGCTCCAAATCATGCTGTCACCATTTGAGTTTGGTGGTGGATGCCAGGCAGTAAGAGGGTCCAGAACCAAAGGTCACATCAACATAGTGCTTCTTATCTGTGGTGGTGGGGAGATTGACAGCAACAATGCCATCCTCCCTGATGTGTGCATGGTGCTTGACAATCTGCATCTGGATAGACCTCTTGGCCTGGTCCACATCTTTGGGTGTGATGGGTGGCAGGGAATGAAATCACCATTCATGAGTAGCATGTGGGACAGGGAATTGTGCTCTGGGATTGGGCAGTTCAGTGCCAGGAAAGGCAGTGTGTATGCCAAAGGACAGGTGTGCAAGAGTTCATTCCAAATGATGAGATCTTTGGACAGCTCATCTTCTTCACCTGGTTGGGGGCCCTGCAGTTGAAGATGGTTGCCCCATAACTTGGGAGCATTGCAAAGTTCCTCACCAAAGGACCAATTGTCATAGGAGACATAAGCTGGCTTGGTCACTACAGCCTGCATGGGGAACTGGTTGGTGTCAGTGGTCATGTGCCAGACACAGGAAATCAATGTTAACTCAAGGTAAATGTCAATTTCAATTGAGTTCAAGGTTAATGTCAATCTCAAGTGACTTTGACATTTACTGGCCATTAACTCTGTCTTATGCTCAATGTTGACTGACCACCATTGCCACTCTGTTCAGAGGTAATGCAGCATGTTTGTGGTAGCCTGAGATTGTCCCACATGAGACAGGAGTGGGCTGACTGTCTATCATGCAGGTATATGATGCTGCTGGACTGCACTGCCATTGTAGGGATTGAGGATAGAGACTGTATGACACTGTTGGTCAGCATCATCATATAACAATGGTACTGGTGGAGGTTCCAGGACTGCAGTGTGGGTTCTGCCTGCACAGATGATGCCTGTGGTGCCAGTGATGGTTCTGACTGCTGTCTATATGTACTCTGACTCAAACAGAGGCACACTGAGTGGTAGCAATACCTAAGATTGCTACACTACAAGACAAGGAGAGTAATGATACTAAATGTACTGACAAGTAAATGAGTAATAGAGTGGATGAGGGCCCACCTCCCCACTCACACAAGAGAGTGTGTATATATCCATGCTGGTGACAGCTGCTCCTGAGCAACCTGCCACCTGTATCCAGCCAGTGTCAGGGCCTTCCCTGATGTCCCTGAGGCACTGGTATCTAGCCCATGCCTCTCCTTCTGACCAGCTCTCCATGGTCATCAAGCCCATGTCAAGCTCTGCCTCCCTACCTGCAGGGCCCCCCTATCTGCTCAGGGGTCCCTGCACCTTACCTAACCTTTACTGGTCAGTCCATCACCTTGGCACAACATCCTCCAGACACCACCAGGTCCATCACTGGTCAGCCCTGACCCATTTGGGATGATGTCATTGTAGCCATCACCAGTCATGACTGTCCCCTATCATTGGATGACCCTGTTAGGTGAAATCGTTGATAAGGCCTGCTTACCATCGATTTCATCTGAGATTGACTGTAAGACATGTCTAATGTCAATCTCAAATCGAGTTTGACATTATGTCCTGTGACAGTTGGTAGGTGCATGCTGTGAGGCTGCAGCTCCCTGCAGCTCTGTACCTGCCCCCTGGAACCTGTGACCTATTGTCTTGGTCAGCAGCAGAGAGCAGCTGGATATCAGTGCTGTTGGCAGTATGGCCTCAATTGATATCAGCATTGGCCAGAACCTTGGGGGCCAATTCAACTGCAAAGGCCATGTCTTCATCATTGTTACCCCCTTTCTTGTGGAGGTGTCAGCAGTCATGTGCCAGACATGAGAAATTGATGTTTAAGTAGACTAAACATCAAAGTTTGGTTGAGATCAATGTTAAAACCAGATTAATGTTGATGTCACTTGAGATTGATGTTATTGCTGTTTTATACTTGATGTCAACTGACCACTGTTGCCACTCAATTCAGCAGTAATACAGCATGTCCATGGTAACCAAGAATGCCCTACATGAGACAGGAGTGAGCTTACTGTCTATCATGAAGGTGTACAATGCTGCTGGACTGTGTTGCCATCATCAATGATCACATTCTTCACCTGTCATGGCTGCCCAACAGCATCAGGTGGGCCTTGTATGTGAAATCAATGATAAAACCAACTTACCATTGATTCCATCCCAAATCAACAATAAAATGCATCTAATGTCAGTTTCAAATTGATTTTGAATCTATGTCCTGTGACACCCTGAAGTACAGCCCTGATGCTGTTGACCTCATGGAGCTCCTGGTGACTAACAAAATATTCCACCTACAGTGCAAGTAGAGTAATTACAATTGATGAGTTCTGAAGGCAGGGTACCTGGTGATGCAACTGGGCTATAAATACCCTGGGGCCATTGCCACAGTCTGCTGCACACCTAGTGCATGTCTTTTGGACTTGGCTGTGTCTGAAAGTGGATCACACCCATATTGGGAAAGACCCTCCCTGATCAAACCAGTCTCACCACTGGGTTGGTCAGGCTCAGGGCTGCATCATAACAGGATCAATGTGAGTGGCCCATTACCAGGTCAATTTACAGCTGATAGAAAACATATATGACACATTTTTGAAGCACAACAGCACAACATCCCCTTGCATCATCTCTTCCTTCACTACCACCATCATACTTCAACCCCCATCCCTACAACTACTTCATATCCTTTTTTTCTGGCATACAAAAGCTCAATATCATGGCTCTGCAGTTCACAAAAGCCAAATGAGCTGAATACCACTCCATAACACTGCAAAAGGAGGCTGCAATCAATCAAGCAATTCATGATTTGCAATGCAAAACCATCAAATCCATTCAGAAAGCTGTGGAGCTTCACAATGTGCCCTTTTCAACACTTCAGCAGCATCTTAAGGGACTCAAAACCATCCAGCAGTGACTTAATGCATCAACAGCTCCTCTCTGATGCCCAGGAAGAGTCATTAATGATGCATGTTGAAGCTACCACAGTGCAATGCTTTCTGATTATTTACAAGGAGCTAATGGACCATGCAGCAGCTTTTCACAAGGCAAATACCAACAAGCAAGTTGCTATGATATCACAGAAATGGGCATGAGGATTTCTTTATCAACATCCAGCACTTCCAGCCTGCTTTAGAAGGTGTTTGGACCACTCAAGAGTGTAATTTTCAAACAGACAAAAGTGACTCAGTATTATGTCCTTCTACACCAAACAATGATTATGCATAACATCCCATTCAGTCAAGTGTATACAATATGAATGGAACTGGCTTTGTTTTTGGCAAGGCACAGCACCATAGAGTGCTTGAATGCAAGGATGCAAAAGCAGCTACTCTATCCTGAACACAGCCTGGACAAAGGGAAGTGCCACTGTGATTGAGTGTACTGGACACTCTATTCCTCCTCCATTGATCATTTTCAAGGGAAAAGTGCACATGCTGCACTGGTTCCATCAGCAGCAGCTGATTGAACAATGGCTGCACAAGTCAGGATATTGCACTTGACTGGATACAATGCTGTTTTGAGCCCATACAAGGCCCAATATAGCCAAATGATTCCATCATTGGCAAAGAGCAATCTCATGGTCAACAAGGTGCAATTTTTGCACATATACATCAAATTACAGGACAAAATCATCACACCATGGGCTGCCAGTGCTGCATTTAAATCAGTGGGTATCAACATACACATTAATACTTCCCAGGTGCTTGCACAGCGGCCAGGACAAGAAAATCCCCCCCCCCCCAGAAAGTGAGCCACCATCACTCCCACAGACTCCAAAGAAATCCTTGGCAATTGGTTGCTCTAGCTAGCCAGATCTGGACATCAGAGCATCCAAACTGTGCTTCCTGGCAACTTTGGAGCAAAATGATTAAAGCAGCAGGTCATTTTCATAGTGATACTGTCCTGTTGCAGCAGGAGGTTGCAGAACTATGATAATCACTTCTTTCTGGCAAGTCTGAGTACCAGGTGACCAGTCCTGAGTGTCCCAGGCCCATGTCTTGGACAGCAGGGAAATCCAGGAGTCAATCCAACAAAGAAACACAAAAAGGCAGGGCATCAGGACGTTTAAATGATTTTCTAAACTGCTCATCTGGCTATCTCCTGAGTCAGATTTTGATTCTGCAAGCTTGAGCACAGAGGATTTACTGGAGGCCACAAATCATGACAATACCACATATCATGATTGAGACATTGTAGATCACTCAGAAGATGAGAATGACCTCCTCTTAACCTTTCCTGCAAGCAAGGGGCCGAAATAACGTGTTTGGCCCATTTGTGGGACAGGCCCATTCATGGGACAGAAATACAAATTCTCCACAAGTTTGTAGCCAGTGATTAACAATCTGCGACAATTTTGTATTTCTGTCCCATAAATGGGCCTGTCCCACAAATGGGCCACTCACGTTATGACATAACGTGTTTGGCCCATTTGTGTGACACTTTTGGCCCATCAACACACTTCGTCCGGAAGCTTCTTTATGACCTGAAATTGAACTTTGGGGTGATGATGGCTTCAAAGAAGGTTGATCTCGTCATCTGAGTAGTTGTCATGATTGTCCCAATCATGATTTGTGGTCCAAGCAGGCTCCTCCGAGGCTGTGCTTAGCATATCAATATCATCAATGCCTTCGCTTGCTATGCTTGCTATGCTTGCTACCGAGGCTGTCTCTTCCTCTGTGCTGGGCAAGCAGCTGTCGGATTCCAGGCCTGTGCTTGGTGAGCCTTGGTTTTGTGCCGGAATTTGTTGATTTGGGGCCTGTTTGGGAGCATTTTTGCGCTGAATTGCTTCCCTGATTTCCCTGCTGTCCAAGACTCGAGCCTGAGAGAGCCGAGCCTGGTCTCCTTGTGCTCTGGTATGCTTGAATCCAAGCATTTGACATAGCTCTGTCACCTCCTGCTGCAAAAGGACATTGTCATTGTGGAAATGACCAGCTGCTTTTATGATTTTGGTCCACAAATGATGAGAAGAGCGATCTGGGCGCTCTGAGGACCATATTTGGCTAGCCATGGACACCAGTTGTCGGGAAGTCTTTGGGGTTGGTGGCAGGGTGCTCCCTCCTGGCTCCGGTGTCATTTCTGGTGTCATTTCCCTGGGCTGTGGAAGCCTTTCAAGTACACGGGATGGATTATAATGACATTGTCAATCCCAACAGGCTTGAATGCGGCCCTTGCAGCTCTTGATGTGATGATTTTGTCCCTTATCTTGATGTAGATGCACAGGAATTGCATCTTGTTAATCATGATATTGCTTTTCACCATTGAAGAAATCATTTGGCTGTATTGTGCCTTCAGTGGTCCAAAGATGGACACATCAAGTGGCTGCAGCAGGTGTGTAGCATGTGCGGGGAAGCAGAGAAGAATGTTTCCATTTTTCTCTGCAAACTCGGTGAATGCTAGACTTGTGTGCGAGTTATGACCATCAAGGAGAAGGAGACGCTTCTGGTTTGCATTTTGAGGCCTTGTATGGGGCTCAAAACAGTGTTTTAGCCAGTCTAGCACAATATCCTGATTTGTCCAGCCATTTGGTGACACTGCAAAGGCCCAATCTGGTGGAATGACTTCACCTCATAAGATTTAATTATTTACTTTTTGAACCATAATAATTGGGGCTTTGCTTTTCCATACAAGGTCTATTTGACACATGGCCCAGGAGCAGGCCTCACAACTGATTTGTGTCATCCTTGTGTGGTTTGTTGGTGTTTGTTTGAGACTGATATCCATGTGAGAGGAAAAGCTTCTGGACCTTGTTGGTGGCATTGTTTGACATCCAACCTCCACCATCATGCCACCCAAGAACAGTAGTAGAGCAAAGTGCAACCACATGGGCACCCCTGACACTCTTGCATATGAAATCATCACCCTCAATCCTCACTGCTGAACATGAGTGACCAATAGAGTTGATGTTCCTTTGGCTCCTGTTCCTCATGGCATCAGGGGTGACTGCCTGCATGCAGTCTGGCTAGCATCAGTGCCAGACATCTACCCAACATCCAGCTTTCTTGAAGATGCAACCACCAACTTCAATGTCTATCTGCTTTTTGAGCCTTGCAGAGGTGAAGCAGACACTCATGCATCAAATCAGGCTGTTCTGTTTCAATGTTGGAAGGACTTCCTTTCCCTCTCATTGCCAGACTTTGTGGCAGGCTTAGGCTGACATTGCAAAGTGTTTACAGAGAACATCATGGTATGTGCTTATGAAGAGTGGGACTTAGAGACTGAACAGGTGGTCTTTGTTGGGGAGCATGGGGCCACAAAGGTACAAGTAAGTTGGTGCTCCACTCATTCAGCATCAGTTGGCCTGCAATATGGACTCTTTCCAACATTGCCACTCTGGCCCCAAACATTTGTGTCCTTTGACCTGCTCCTTCATTGTCATCACCTTTTGCTTGCATCTGGCATCAGCATTTCAGCTCTGGTCCTTGCAATGAGGCTTGACCATGACCATCATACATTCATCCATAATTGGAATGATGTACTTCCACCTTTGATGAATGCATTACTTGGGGACAGCTACCAGTGGTTTTGAGCATTTCTGACCTTGACCAAAAGGCATGTGTTCAAGGATGCACTGATGGATGGGGATTGACACATTCTTTCACTCACCCAATGTCAGAACCATTCTGCAGGGGCACAGATGCAGAATGGTTTTGCAGCTTCACAGTTACAATAAGATTCTGCAGCAGGGTCAAGTGCATCAGACAATTCTAATACCACCATAATTTCAGGCACAAGCTTTGATGGTATGTGCACTCCCATGTCCAAGGACAGTAGAGTGCTTAGTATTTGGAAACTTCAGAGGCATTGTCTGGCTTGTTTCAGTCATCTGGATCTCTCAGAAGCCAATGAATCTGATCCTGACACTATGGAAATTGACCTGATCATTTGCCTAGATGGCAACTTCCAACACAAATGCAAGAGGTGTGAAGACAATGATGGTGTTCCATTAGACCCTGACATTTTCCTTCCAGTGGAAAACATGGAGGCCATGCATCTGGAGCTCAAGCATCTGCATGGAGGGTCTTCCTTCTCTTGGAATGTGCTGTGCTCAGCCAACTTCAAGGCAGCTGATGAGAGGCTTGCTAAGGCCTCAAAGTCTCACTTTGATGTCACAGGCATCATGCTCATGTCATGTTGTCACAACATGCCCATCTTGGCCTGTGACATTGATATGCCTGGTGAGAGGCAATACTTTGCTTACACCCTCATCAAGGAGTTTATGTGAGTGCTGCCTCCCTGGATATCAAAGGTCAGTATTCTCTATGACATAGCATGTCAATTTCATGCTAGTATGCAGAAGCACTCTGTCCTTGCAGAGTATGCCAGCAAAATTGTGTGGGCAGTCTCAATATTCCATGCATACAGGCACAACTACCCATGCCAAATCAAGTACTCCCCTCAACATCTTGTGGGATTTGGACTCTCAGATGGTGAAGGAAACAAACATATTTGGAGCAGTATGGCAAAACTGATTAGCAAGACATGCACAATGAGCAAATCAAGAAGGCATGAAGCCCTGGACCATCAATTTTGTTTCCTTGGTGAACAGCACAATGATGGCTTCTTTGATTTCTTGCACAGCAAATTCACTTTCATCCAAGAGCACCTGCACACCTCTCAAGACATCATCAGGCAGTACATACTGAAACAAGGTGTCTCTGACACAGAAGCTCACAACTGCCTGGATGTGATGATTTGGAAGCATCTCAAGATTCATGCCAAGCCTCTTCCACACCTAAGCACCTCTTCTGATCTTGAGCTCCAGCTCAAAGAGCTTACAAGGAGCTGTATTGATCTGGAGGACTGTCTCAACAAGATCTTGCCAATCACTGACTCTAGTAATTTGAGCCAAACAGGAGCTCCTGCTCTTGACATATCTGTCAATGAGATTCCAGGAGATGCCCTTCAAGAACTCAGACATCACATCCAAGAAGAGTTGGATGTCAAACAAGCTGAGGTTCAAGCAGAATTAGCTGCACAAGGTCAGTGTGATCCACAGCATCTTGAGCTCTACCTTGCAAGATTCAAGTGCAAGGCTTACCTGGAATGCTTGCAGCAGCTTGCCATCCATTACTTTGTGGTAAGTGACAAGATTTGAAAGAAGGCTTCAGGTGACATTTTGGGCCAGAAACTTCTCAATCATATGTAGGATCAATTGAAGCATTGTGCTGCTGACATGTGATGGACAACTGCTCAATACAACAGGGAGGTACTTCACTTGGAAGAACTTGCTCCACATCATTTTGGCAACTATTGGACAATCAGTGCATCCATGATCATTCAGACAAACAATGAAGTTCTGGATCAGTTGCTTCCATTCAATATTGAATGGCCTTGGATTCAGGACCAAGAGCTCTGAGGAGCAATGGATGCTCAAGAGCTGGAAGAGTGCTGCTTTGAGGAAGCTGTGTGCTGCAAAAGAGAGGCCCAGCAAGTGGTGGTATGCACTGATGTTGAGCAGGCAAGACTCCAGCACCTCCTAGCAAGCAGCCCTTTTCATTGGATTGTTGAACATTGACTAAATGCTTTGGAGTGATGGCTTGCAAGGTGGCATACAAAAATGAGTTGGAGTGCAATACTCACCCAACAGCTTGGAAACTGGCTTGCTTGGCCTGTTAATGCACAGTCTTCCTTTTCATTACAGGCTTCCAGTCTCACAGATGAGGCATCAGACTCTTCACACTTGATCTTGTCATCTGATGATGATGAATTTCATGAGGAGGTTGGGTAGACAGACAGTCATGCTCCAAAGCATCACCAATCTCAATTGTACTCATGATCACACACAGGATTGCAAGGAAGGGGGAACATTTTGATTTGATGCTAGTTGCAATGTTCCAGACATATACAAACATAGCCATTTTTTAGACATGAGACATTGAAATGAGGAACTAAGATGGGACCAACCAAACTCAATCTTCCATGTCAGCCTGAGAAGACTCTATGGTGGGCTCATCAACTCCTCCTGCTTTGGCATCAACAGGATTGGTGCTGGTTTCTTCAGCACTGGGACCAGCAACAGGTGTCAAAGACCTTGGAGCCTGAACATTGCCAGTGTTGGAGCCCTGCTCCACAACCTCATCCAGTGCAGGCATTGGGGCCAATGAAGTATCAAGCCCCATGTTGTCTTCACCAGGTCACTTGATCTTGGGAAGAAGAGGCATCCCAGACATCCATGTGTTGATGGGCCTGTGCCCCAGCTTGATGCCAGCATTCTCACACCAGGCCTCCCACTTCATGATTCTGTTGGCAAGTATGTCTAAGCTGCAAAACTCCATGATCTTTGATGATGGCATGCTTCCTTTGAAAGGCATCTGGTTCAAGGACTTGGCCTTGCCCTGAACCTGCACAGTCTCATCATATGACCTGATGATTTGTGGCTTGTAGATTCAGCACTCTCATTTCTGACCAGTGCAGATGATCCTGCCCTTGACCTGTTCATCCTCAAGCTCATTGGAGTTCTGCTGAGTGAAGATCAGTATGTTGGCCTGAGTGAGATTGATACCTGTTGCCCTGTGAGACAAAAGATTGGAGAAATGGACAAAGTCAGCACTGTTCAACAATGCTTGCAGTTACATTATGGTCTTGCAGCTTCATCATCACAGAACAGTATTGCAGCTTCACTGTCACAGAACCATCTTGCAACATCTTGCTTCTTGGGCCAGCTGGACATCATGAAGAGGGAAGGGGTCAGATACTTACATGGCCATGGAAATGAACAGCACCAGCATGTGGGGTGTCACCAATCGGTTTTTGATCCTCTCAGCTAGATCCTCCACATTGTTGCCACTGAATAGATTGAGGAACTTGATGTCAACCTTGGAGAAGTACCACATCAGATACAAACACACAATCACATGCTTGACAAAGATGATGATCTTCTGTGGATGTTCACCAGGGGGGGGTTGGGGTTGGCATCAGCTTGGGATTGATGTTCAGCAGATCAAGGTTACACTTATCCTTGCTCTGGATGCTCTGAATGAGCTTGAGTGTCAGAGCAGTGATGAGGTTGGCCTTGGCAGAGTGCAGCTTGTTGAAAGCCTCCTTAGCCTCCTCTCCCATGTTGAGCAGCTTGGACATCATGTTGGTCAGAGCAGCTGCCACAAGACCAGGATGGAACATCTCATATTGCTTGTAGGCTGCTGATCCAATGATGCTCTTGGCTGCTTTGCATGCCCATTCCCACTTGCTGACTGTGGCATTCAGACCTGTCTCTCAAGCAATGAAGAGAGATTTTGCATTCTTAATGATGTTGGAGGACACATGTGCATGGCCTGGATGCTGTGGAATGGTCAGGTGCACTTCATGGATGGGAGGGAGCAAGTCAATGTGGTTTCTCTCCCTCTTCAAATGAATGACCCCATCTTGCAGTCCTCAATGGGGAAAACATAGAACTTCTTGAGTGCTTGGTGGAAGTTGGTGTGAGTGTCTGCAACTGCAGCCAAGTCTTCAGCTGCCACTCAAGAGTGAGATGTGATCTGCACCATGGTCTTCATGAGCATCATGTGATAAAGCCATGTCTGACCATTGACTGGGTCATCCACATGAGGAAGCTTTTCCTTTGCCAGGGTAGTGATCAAGTTCTTGAGCTCAGCACACATGTGTTGCTTTGCACTGAGTGCCTGGTCATGATCAAGAGTGTGTACAAGGATCTCATCCTGGTACAGGTGAGTGACCTCATCAACCTGTGTGTCAAGATTGCTGCCTGTCAGCAGTTGCATGCCAGACATGGGAAATCGATGTTAACTTGAGCTAAATGTCAATTTTGTTTGAGTTCAAGGTTAATGCCCAGTAAACATTGAAGTCACTTGAGATTGATGTTAACTCCATTTTACACTCAATGTCAACTGACTGCTGTTGCCACTCTGTTCAGAGGTAGTGCAGCACATCCATGGTAGCCTGAAGTATCCAACATGAGACAGGAGTGGACTTACTGTCTACCATGAAGGTGAATGATGCTGTTGGACTGTGTTGCCATCATTGAGGATGATAGTTGAGACTGTACAACACTGCTGGTCAGCATCATCATAGATTAATGGTACTGGTTGAGGTTCCAGGACCATGGTGTGAGTTCTACCTGCACAGATGATGCCTGTGGTGCCAGTGTGAGTTCTGACTGTTGCCTATATGTACTCCAACTCAAACAGAGGCACACTGAGTGGTAGCAATACCTATAATTGCTACATTGCAAGACAAGGGAGAGTGAGTAAACTAAACAAACTGAAAGGTAAATGAGTAATAGAGTGGATGAGGCCCTGCCTCTCCACTCATGCACAAGTGAGTGTATATATGTTGGAAGCAGTTGCTCCAGCATAACCTGCCACCCATGTCAGGCCAGTGTCAGGGCCTGCCCTGCTGTCCTTGATGCACTGGTATCCAACCTGTGCCTCTCCTTCTGATCAGCTCACCATGGCATCAAGCCAGTGTCAAGATCCACCTCCCTTCCTGCAGGTCCCCCTATCTGCTCAGGGGCCCCTGCATCCTTGCCTAACCCTTACTGGATGGCCCAGTGCCTCAGCACAACAACCTCCAGACATCATCACTGGTCTCCCCTGATCCATTTGGGATGATGTTGTTGCTGTCATTGCCTGTCATGGCTGTCCTGCAGTGTTGGATGGATCTGTATGTGGAATTGATGTTATGGTCAATCTCAGATGAAATCGATGATAAGTGAGTCTTAAGATGTGTCTAACATCGATCTCAAATTGAGTTCGACTTTATGTCCTGTGACACTGCCCTTGTACAGACTCCAGGCTTCCTTGGTGGTCAGGATAATGCAGTGTACATGTCCACAGAAAGCAAGGACATAGAGGAAGGTCTGGATGTTCCAGACAGGTGTTCCTGAGAAGCCAACTGTGAACCTATGGGAGATGTTGAACTCCTGCATGAATGACTGGGCTGACAGTTGGGGCAAGTCATGTACCTCATCATAGCAGATGAGGCTGTACTTCCATGTACTGTGCAGGGGATAGTGCCAGTCTTTCACCATCTTGGTGCTTGAGCTTTTGTTGGGGAGAAGGACAGCAAGATCACTGTTCCACCCTTCCCCATTCCTCTTGACTTTGACAGGGAATCACTTCTCATCCTTGGATGATCCTGTCAGGTCCAGAAGAACCAGTGCTATGGGGTCAGCTCCAAAATCTGAAGTGACCTAGATGAAGCACTGGAACTCTTTTGCAAACTGAACTGCCATGGACTTCTTGATGATGAACAGGGAGGGGAGATTGTGGATCTTGAGACAGCAGTAAATGAGGTGAAATGCAATGGCAGTGAGCATTTTACTGAGCCCAGGTGGATCAGTGATGACTGTTTGTGGAATGCAAGGGGAGTACACATCATTGTTAGTCAGCACATATTTCAGGGCATCTTTTTCATGGTCACTTTTATGTGAGCATATAAAGTTCATTGACTTCAACACCATTTGGTGAGGTTGAGGTCACAGAACTGCTCTGCAGCATCAACCCAATGGAATGTTTCTGCCAGGCTGTGATAGCAGTCTCAACCTGCAGAACTGTTTCTGCCAGGCTGTGATAGCAGTCTCAACCTGCAGAACTGTTTTGTGGGTTTGTGGCTGCAATACCACTCTGTGGCCACAACATTGCACAACAGTTATGTAACTTCAATGTGGCAACAATCTCAGTTGCATCAATGTGTTGGGGATCAGGGAGCAATTGGAATTGGGGAATGATACAGAATGGATTGTACTTACAACCTCCAGTCAACCAGTTGTGCTGGTTTGCCTCCTCCATGAGCTCTGCATCCCTTTCACACACTTCCTTCACAGCTTGTGCATTGTACACAATCTTGCAAATGAACCAGCAGCAAGCTTGCAGCTGCATAATCAACAAGGTGAAGGCCTCAGTGTCTGGCTGTTCCTCAAGTTGATGGTTGAGCAGCTTTGCATGGAAGCCCAGTTTGGTGATGTTGAACAGCTCATGTTTTGCAAGCTCTTCCTTTGTTGGAAAGATGTATTGGAAATTGCTGATGCCAAGGAGCTACTGAAGGTGGTGAATTGCCAGGTGAAAAGTATCCAGTATCTGCCAAGAGGTCCAAAGCAAGTAGCTAGCTTGCTAAGGTCTTCCTGATGGTGGAATTGTGTGTAGAGCTCAGTCTGAGGATATTTCAGCTTAGATACATTCTGTAACCACTGAGTATGATGACAAAGGATTTGCAGAGGGTCAAGGGGAAGCTACTGATGATGGTACAATGCTTGCTTGGATGGCAGAAGGTAAAGAGACAGATGACAAAGAGGTACAGTAAAGTAAAGGATAATTTGATTGAGTAAAGAACTATGGAGCTGCCTTAAGGGTGCTCCATATATAGGAAGTTCCTTGCCTACATTGCACATATGGTAATGATGTAGGGAGATGCAAAGATACAAGGCAAGAAGCACTGTCAAGCAGTTGGCAGTGCTGCTAATAGCATGTAAATACATGGAAGGACTGTGAGGTGGTTGTGTGACCACAAAGCTAAGACTAAAAGAGCATGTTATGATTATATGTTCCATTGTCAGATGCCCATTGTGATGTAGGAGAACTTGTTGCAATGTATGGTGCCATGCATGGAAGAGTCATCCCAAAGACTCAAGCATGGCATCAGATTGGGTATGGCATTGGCAAAATGCTGCCAACTGAGACTGGGGATTCCCCTGTGTGGGAAAATATGAGAAAATCAGTATGCATGGTCATGATCAAGCTCCCAATCCAGCAGGATGGGGAGTATCAATGACATGAAAGAAGACTGTTTTCCAACAAGATGAAGGGCAGCACATCTTTGATGCTTTGGTCCTCAAACATCTTGAAGACCACAGTGAATGCTCTGAGGCACTCATCTGCTGTCAAGTTTGCATCCTTACTCGCCACTGCTTTGAGGTTCAAGGGGTTGTCTGGATTGTCTTCGATCCTGATTGCACCACTGTGCCCAAGCAGGTTGACTTCATTGGCAGTCACATGATTGAGATGCTCAAAGACCAGCATCTTCAGACCCTTCAGCACATCATGCAGCATCTGATTCTGCACAATGGCATCCCATGGGCAGCCTTCCTGCTTGGTGGTCCACTTGTCTGTGTTGACATATGAGACATCATTGGCAAGCTCATCAAGCTCAT
Source organism: Ustilago lituana (assembly GCA_928869825.1). NCBI lineage: Eukaryota > Fungi > Basidiomycota > Ustilaginomycetes > Ustilaginales > Ustilaginaceae > Ustilago > Ustilago lituana. Next base: position 965,310 of record CAKMYA010000007.1, read on the forward strand.
CAGCCAACTCTTCCTCTGGCTCAGGCTCCAAGCTCTCCACAGGCTCATTGGGCTCATCACTGGACTCCACCCTTCAATGCTGGCAGCAGCTCAATGTGCTCTTTCAACTGCACTTCTTGTTCACCCACTTCTTTGCCCTGGCAGCCTCTGCAGCTGCAGCATGAGCAGCATCTTTATGATGCTTTTTGCAAATCTGGACCTGATGTTCATGCAGCTCTGCAAGGTATGCATGAGCTTCATTGATGATGGCAGTGGGAGGGTGAGTCCAAGCAGTCTGGTAATCAGAGAGCCAAGATTGGAGGTCCTGTACATCATTGTTGTCATCTGCCTCAAAACCAAGCTGCTCAACATCATGCATGCACATGTTACAGAGGTCATTCCACTGACTGGCATTGATGGCACTGTTCTGGTGCCTGGATTGCAGCCAGCCAGTCATTGCCTTCTGCCAGTACTGACCCATCATAGCATGGATCACTAGATGGGTGAACAGGTGATGCAGATTGCCTGCATCCTTGTGCAACCTCTTGATGAGCTGCACCTCTGTGATGACTGGTGCTGGTGCATCTGGCTCCTCTGCATTTGCTGTGGATGCTGTGATGGCTTCTTTGAGGTTGGCAGCTCCAGCTGCACTGGTGCCTGCCTCCATTGAGCCATCACTAGATGCCTCAATATGTCAGGGTGAATGGGAAGGTTGAGAAAAGGATTGCAACTAGAAGTGTTGATCTGCACTGAAGTTGAGGTGTCAGGTCCCTCTGACACCTCATCATTGACATTGAGGCTGAGATTCTTGTTCCTGCTGACCTTCTCTCTGAGGAAAAGGAAAAAAGATGGTGGCAGTTGATACCATGCCTTGAGGATGGGGATGCCTAACAGCATGGATTTGGCAAGCACATAATTGTATGGCTCTACATGCTTGAAGTCCTTTGTGATGCAGTGTTGGCCACCATGATGAAGTTTGAGTACAAGGATGGTGTGGAACATCACCTCCAGGCAGAAGTATACAAGGTGCTGGTCTCATTCAGCAAAGCCAAGGTGTTGAATGGACTTGATGATGCTGCAGTAACCCTTGTGAGTATTGAGCCTCAGCATCAGTGCTTGACTGAAGATGTTGGTGAGGGTGTGATCAGGGTATCTGTACAGCCAAGTCTCTTTCATGAAGTCATACATGGGCATATCCTCCTCATCAGGCTCATTGTAGTTGCCAAACTTCAACAGTTCACTGCAATGGGAAAATGCAAGCTTTTTCATCAATAATGTCCTTGCTAGTGAGTGAATGATGGCCTGGTTGATCATCCTGTACTTACTCTCTGAGATCCTCCTTAGCCTTCTGCATGTTGGCAGGCTTCCTGGTTGAGAGATGGGCTGTGCTTGTGCCAGGGCATCCTCTGGCACCAGACCTGGTTGCACCATGCCCTCAACAGCCCTGTTTGGGGCATCCACCATGACCATCATGAGAGGTTTTTGTGGGAGTAAGGTCATAAATATCACTTTCTGAGCTCAACATCTTGAATGAGTGCTGTGTGTTGAATTGAGGTTGAAGAAAGAGGGGAGGGTGGGAGCATATAAGAGGAGCATATATATAAGAGAAATGTGAGGGGAGGTAGAGAAACTTCTTGTTGATTGGGAAGGGGAGAGAGGAAAAGACAACTGAGCCATAGAAGATTGTGCTTGCATGCTTGCTGTGTTGCCAAAGATCAGTCTCTTGACAAGTTCAAGCACTTTCACTCAACAAGGTTCTCTTGAAATGTGCAGCAAAATGTTCTGTGCAGCAAAACATTCTCACTTGATGAGAGGAAGCCAAGAGGCAGTTGCTGAGCTTCTCTGCTCCAAAACTTGGCTGAGGCAGGTAACAGGTTGTGACAGGTTGTGGAATGAAATGCTGCAGAACAAGGCAGAGGGGACTGCTGTGCAATCCACAGGTGGCCTGCCTCTGTGACTGTGGGTTTGAGCTCCAATGAGCAGTGGAATGGAACCTTAACTGTGGGTTTGAATTGCAATGAGCAGCAGAATGGAACCTTGTCACCAGATGAAAGGGCTGAAAAGGGGTGGTGGTGGCATTTCTCTGTTAAGAAGCTTGGCTGGGGTGGGTGATACATTCACCAGATGGATAATCCCCTGGCTTGTGACTGTGCATACAAAGTTTGTGTTTGCAAAAGGACTGCAGGAACATGGAGCACAACTGCACAAGATTGAGCTCATCACCACACTGCAGTCCAAGTCAATTTGAGTCTGTGTGAGTGCTTTACAATCACATTGACATCAGTGGGTGGCAAAATGCCTGAATGATGTAGCTATGGTGACAACACCACATCATGACAGAGTTCTCTATGAACTGTGAAGTGTGTGAAAAGGTCAGCCTTGACACCTATCTGTGGGAAGCTGCTTCATCCTTGGCAATTTGTATACATCTGCACAGGTTACAATGCACTTTGTTCACAACTTGCAATGGGTTGAGGGAGGAACCAGATCAAACTCTATTGCAACTGTTTGCAGTGGCACTGACTTGGAATGCAAAAGACTGTTGAACATCCCTCATTTGAGTTCTGAATGCTATCTGTGAGCTACTCAACTTCAATAGTAGACAGTGAGTGGCTCTTTACATTGTCAGATATGCCATCTCATTCAATGTAATATGTGACCAATCCCTCAATGATGCCCATGGTGACAAGCTCACCATCCTCTTGTCCAAGTTGCACATCTTTCTATTTTGCTTGCAGATCCCAAGTCCAATATGATTTCACACATCCTGAGTTTGCACAGTGGCTGCCAGCATCAACTGACTAGGAATCAATGCAATTTGAGTTGAAACAGGGCAAGTGAGGAAGGGGAATGATGACAGCAGTCACACAATTCAGTTAGAAGTATTATTGATAACAAAGGAGAGGAGGCTAGACATGTGCTCAAAGGGACAAGGCTCTACATGTCAGATACATGGTTTTGGGAAAGTGGATGTAAGGCAAAAGACCCATTCTGGATGCTGTTGATGAAGGTCAAGCATTCCAATTGCCTCCAGTATGAAGGCTGCTTCTGGCCCCACACAGTTGTTCCATTGTCCTGACAAATCATCAGCTTTCCCTGATGGTTGAGGAGGATGCTGTTTAATTTGAAAGGCCATGCAATGACTTCCATTCCAAAATCTTCATGCAAATGTTGGAGGAAGTTGATCCATCAAGGTCACTTCATGCAACTCCAGATCTTCTGTGCAGGGGGAGGGAGCTGATGGCCCACACTGTTGAGGACAAAGGGAACCATGCCTTTTTGCAATGTGGTCAAATTTGCAGTTTTGAGATGCTGAATGTCCACAAGAACTCCATCTATGCCTGAGACAAGGTGTTCATGCTCCTGAAGTGAGACCCTGTGTTGAACTTGATTGATGAAGCAAGTCCATTCATGCTGACCACCCAGGGCCACAATGAAGCAAGGTTCTCTCTGTGGAAAGACCATAAGTTTTGGTTCACAGCTGAGGCAATCTGGTGTTGCAAGCAAACAACAAAATTCCATCCCAGAGTAGATCAAGTATTTGGACAACTGATGGAAGAGGATCACAGGAGGTCAGCTGATGCCATGACTTAGGGATGGTGGTGGGTAACTGATGCTAAGGTAATCTGTTCCACAGAACAGTATTGGAGATCACCTTGAAATGTTACAATATTGACCAACACAGAACCATTCTGTGTGGCTGACCCTGCAGAACTGTTCTGCAAAGCCAACAGCACCAAACAGTTCTGCAACACAACATGCCAGTTCTGACAGCTAAGCCTGCATAGCCAAATACATACCATGGTCTCTAATTTGTTGATGAAAATGGAATGCTCATGATGAGAAACTGGCTGCCAGGCCTGGTGATGGTGCTGCAGCTGAGCTCTGTTCCATGCAAGAAGGTCTGCTTGCAGCTTATCACCATCTAGAGCTTTGGATTGCTGATATGCAAGGTGTACATGTGTCTTCATCCACAGTGGCAAGGTAACTAGAATGAGGATTTATCAGTGAGCAAGTCAAGCATGCTCTCTTCAATCAGTTGAGACTAATGTCCTTCTGGTATGCCCTCCTCCTCTGCCATTTGATGTACAAAGATGTTCCAGGTATTTGTTGTTCAGTCAACCTCCTGCTTCTGTCCCAGCAATCAACAAACCTCAGCCTCACTGAGGCCACTCCTTTGTGTCATGTCCTGGACAAAATCCTCAATATTTTCATGGAATGCCCAAATCTCATCAAGACACTCTTGCTTGAATGATGCTGAAGGAGGTTGAGCTTGATGAGTTTCCATCAAGGCCACATTTAAAGAGGCCTGCATTGTATTCAATAGAAGCTTTTGAGATTGTCAGGCAAAGCTACCTTGGTGATGAAGGCTGATGAATGGATGATGTTTAACTATTGCTCAGTGCTGTGGGGTTGCAAGCTTCCACAGGACACTCAGGGTGGAAACAGAGGTGCAGCAGTCAATTTCACATGATGCAAATGAAAGTTAAGGCAACACAAGATGCATGCTCAAACTGAAACAGGAGGAAAGCAAGGACAAAGCACAACATGGTGGTGATCATGCAAGCCAGCTGTGCATGTGCTGTGCACCAAAATCATTTTGTAGATACAACAGAGTGCAGCTAACGTGTTTGGCCCATTTATGGGACAGAAATACAAATTCTCCACAAGTTTGTAGTCAGTGATTAACAATCTGTGACAATTTTGTATTTCTGTCCCATGAATGGGCCTGTCCCACAAATGGGCCAAACACGTTAACAGCTGGATTGTCATGGAAGTGGGCACGAGGCTTTCTTTATCGCCATCCATCACTTTTGAGCTGCTTTAGCTGCAGTTTGGACCACTCCCGAGCAAAAGCATCAAACATGACAACAGTAAACCATTTCTATGATATCCACCGGAGCACAATGGCCAAACATGACATTGCCATCAATCAGGTCTACAATATGGACGAGACAGGCTTTGTATTTGGCAATGCACAGCGTCAAAAAGTGCTGGTACACAAGGCAAAAAAAGCGGCCACAAAATTCAGGACACAACCTGGTCAACGAGAAAGTGCCACTGTCATCGAGTGCATTGGTCACAAAATCCCTCCTCCGCTCATCATCTTCAAGGGAAAAGCACACATGCTGGGCTGGTTCCGTCATCAGCAAGTCATCAAAATCATCACATCAAGAGCTGCAAGGGCCGCATTCAAGCCTGTTGGGATTGGCAATGTCATTAATCCATCCCGTGTACTTGAAAGGCTTCCACAGCCCAGGGAAATGACACCAGAAATGACACCGGAGCCAGGAGGGAGCACCCTGCCACCAACCCCAAAGACTTCCCGACAACTGGTGTCCATGGCTAGCCAGATACGGTCCTCAGAGCACCCAGATCGCTCTTCTCGTCATTTGTGGACCAAAATCATAAAAGCAGCTGGTCATTTCCACAATGACAATGTCCTTTTGCAGCAGGAGGTGGCAGAGCTATGTCAAATGCTTGAATTCAAGCATACCAGAGCACAAGGAGACCAGGCTCGGCTCTCTCAGGCTCGAGTCTTGGACAGCAGGGAAATCAGGGAAGCAATTCAGCGCAAAAATGCTCCCAAACAGGCCCCAAATCAACAAATTCCGGCACAAAACCAAGGCTCACCAAGCACAGGCCTGGAATCCGACAGCTGCTTGCCCAGCACAGAGGAAGAGACAGCCTCGATAGCAAGCATAGCAAGCGAAGGCATTGATGATATTGAAATGCTAAGCACAGCCTCGGAGGAGCCTGCTTGGACCACAAATCATGATTGGGACAATCATGACAACTACTCAGATGACGAGATCAACCTTCTTTGAAGCCATCATCACCCCAAAGTTCAATTTCAGGTCATAAAGAAGCTTCCGGACGAAGTGTGTTGATGGGCCAAAAGTGTCCCACAAATGGGCCAACACGTTAGCCGTGATTTTGATTCTCTAATGGGCCACTCAGGTTACCGCTAGTCACTCGAGAGCTTGTGAGTGTTAGAACATGCAGATCCAGCTTCCAATGGTTGGTAGCATGTCACTTCTGCTCAGTTGGGAACCTGCCTGATTTCTAACAGCGGGTTTATCAAAGTCGGACATTGCGGGTAGAGGAGCGGTTTGCGGGGCAAGGTTTAGTCTGAGTGGGGCCGACTCGACTTGGATTCGGCGAGCATTCACAATTTCAGGTTGAGTGAGTATGATTTAAAACACGATACGAAACTGGGCTGAAATGATTAAAATGTCTCGACGCCATTTTGTGTGCGTGGCACTCAGGGAAGAGTGCAGCGTGGCCTTAATATGAGTGCCCCATTAAGGAGTCAGGCCCATCATCGGATGAGCAATAACGTGTTTGGCCCATTTATGGGACAGAAATACAAATTTTCCACAAGTTTGTAGTCAATGCATCGGAGTGATTAACAATTTGTGACAATTTTGTATTTCTGTCCCATAAATGGGCCAAACACATTATTCCTTTTCAGCATGACATCATGACCCACTGATGTTATTATAGTGCAGGATCATGTTGTGAGACTGAGCTTAGTAATGGCATATGTGTATCTTGTAATGACTAGGTCCATGTCAACATAATCAATCAGCCAGTTTTGGACCCAACTTCAGTGACTCAACACAGCCTCTCATGTATATAGGTGCTGTTGCTCACTCTTCTTGCTCAATGACAACACCATCAACACATCATGCCAGTACAGAAGAAGAAGCACAATGTTGTGCCTGATCCAATTTGGGAAAAGATTGTTGTTTTTGTCATGGATCAAGGACATACAAGCATGATCAGCACAATAGCCCTGAGTTGATTGCTGCCTGGCTAGCCTGGGTACAGGTGCTCCATGCACAGGGGCAGCTTCTTGATGAGGCTGTCTTCATGGATGAGGCTGGCTTTCACCTGCAGCAGACACACAATGTGAGCTGTGCTCCTGCTGGTGAATGGGCAATACAGCATGGCTGGCCATACAATCAGGGCCCCAACCTGTCACTCCTTGTTGCAGTTGACTGCCATGGCATTCAAGCCAGTCATGTCAAGACTGGAGCTTGGAATGCTGAGATCTTCCTCTGGAATCAAGTTTTTTCAGCCTTCAAAGGCCAACATTGCACTCTGTTGCTTGACAATGTGCAGTTCCACCACAATGAGGCTGTCATCTCAGCTAATCAGGTGTCACAGGACATAAAGTTGAAATCGATTTGAGATCAATGTTAGATGTGTCTTATGGTCAATCTCAGATGAAATCAACATTAAGAGGGTCTTATCATTGATTTCACATACAGAGCTGACCAATGCTGTGGGACAGCCACAACAGGCAATGACTGCAATGACATCATCCCAAATGGGTTAGGGTGATCAGTGATGGAGTCTATGGTATCTGGGGGATGTGGCACCAAGGTACTGGGCTGACCAGTAAGGTTAGGTAAGGATGCAGGGGCCCCTGGCCAGATAGGGGGACCTGTAGGTAGGGAGGCAGATCTCAACACTGGCTTGATGCCATGGTGAGCTGCCCAGAAGGAGAAGAGGAGAGGCACTTGTTGGATACCAGAGATGAGCCTCAAGGACAGCAAGGCAGGCCCTGACACTGGCCTGATGCTGGTGGCAGGTTGCTCTGGAGCAACCATTGCCAGCATACATATACACACTCACTTGTGCAAGTGGAGAGGCAGGGCCTCATCCACTCTATTATCCATTTACCTTTCAGTATGTTTAGTATTCTCACTCTCCTTGTCTCATAGTGTAGCAATCTTAGGCATTGCTACCACTCAGTGTGCCTCCATTTGAGTCAGAGTACATATAGATAGCAGTCAGAACTCATACTGGTGCCACAGGCATCATTGTCTGTGCAGGCAGAACCCTCACCACAGTCCTGGAACCTCAACCAGTACCATTGATCTACAACAACACCAACCAGCAGCATTGTACAGTCTCAACCATCATTCCCAACAATGGTGATGCAGTCCAATGGTGCCATTCACCTTCATGGTAGACAGTAAGTCCACTCCTGTCTCATGTTGGATACTTCAGGCTACCACAGACATGCTGCACTACCTCTGAATGGAGTGGCAATGGTGGTCAGTTGACATCAAGTGTAAAACAGAGTTAGCATCAATCTCAAGTGACTTCAACATTTACTGGGTGTTAACCTCAATCTCAAATGAAATCAATGTTTAGCTTGTGTTAACATCGATTTCCTGTGTCTGGTGCACAACTGCTGCCAGTAGACAGATGTGTATCATACACAAATCTGTGCATGATCACACCATTGTTGAAACCCCACCAAGTTGAATGCAGGGCCATTGTCACATACAAATGAACTGGGTTTACTGTATTGGTTGATGAGTGACTTGAAAAAGGAGATCACATCTGCCATTGTCTCCCCTTTTGCAACCATGGCTTTGCCTTGCAAGGTAGCATAATCAACTGCTGTAATGACCAGGGAATTGCCTGACTTTGACAGTGGCAGCTGGATGAAGTCCAGGCCCCAGCAGTTGAAAGCATCAACCTTTGACAGGGGATGGAGGCACTGTGGGATGGTAGGGATCCCATCATGAAGCTGACATATTGGACAAGTGCTGACTGCTGCCCAAATGATGGCCTCCATCTTTGGGAAGAAGACTCAGTTGGCTAAAGCTCTATGGACTGAGGGTGCCTGAGGGTGCCTGAGGGTGCCTGCTGATGGCCCATGTCCTGATATGCAGCAATTGCAGCAGCAGCTGCTGCTCCCTCCAGAGTCATCTGCACTGCCAACTCTTCTCCATCAGGTTGCCTCCAAAGAAGAAGTTGGCACTCTAGCTGAGTGTTTGTGGACCAACTCCTAGCCAAGCTGTGAGCTCCTTCTTTATCATCTACTTCAATTAATCTTGTCCATCAGCAATTGTCATCCAAAGCATTTGGGTTGCACAAGAGCTTTTTGAGGAGGACCATGGCTGTGAAGTGGAGTTCCATGCTTGCTCAAGTTGCAGCATCAAGGCCATGACAAATTCATTCTGCTGGAGACTTGATACCCAGTGATGGGCCAAAATCCTCCACATCCCAATGAGGTTTTTCAACCTCTTCCTCTTCGCTTTCACCCAGGAACAGCAGCTGGTTGGCCTGTGCTGTGGTTGGTGGAGCTGGAGGACCAGCAGTAAGGGCATTTAGGCATTGGCCAGTCATGGGCTGTTCCATTTGGGCTTCTGGGAGAAATGTTTCCTGACTAAGGATGTCAGCCACAATGTTGTTGGTTCCTTTCCTGTAGACTATCATTGGATCAAACCTCTCTTTTTCGTCAACAAACTTGAGCAGTCTAGCTGACTGATCCCTCTGCTGGCAGAAAAACTTCAGACTCTTGTGGTCTGTGATTACCATTACACCACCCAGTGCACCCTCAACAAGATAGCAGAAGTGCTTGACAGCTGCCAAGCAGCCCAGCATTTCCCTTTCTTGCACAGAGTAGTGAATCTCTATGCTTGTGAGTCTTCTTGAGAAGAAAGCCAGTGGGTGCAAAGAAGTCTTCAGGGGGATCATGGTGGGTGAGAAGTCCTCTGCCCCCTTCCAATCCTGTTGCACCTGCAACAGGATGGTGCCAATAGCAAACTGTGAGGCATCAGTTTCCAGGTAATAGCACTTGGAAGGGTTGGGGTGCCCTAAGACCAGTTCATTTGCAAGCACCTCCTTAAGTTTCTTGAAGGCTTCATCACATTCAGGAGTCCAGTTGATCAGAGTCCCTGGCTTTGGTGACTTCTTTAACAGATCTTGCAATGGTCCCAAAATCCTAGCAAATCCATTGATGAACCTGCAGTAGTAGCCCACCAGATTCAGGAAAGAATGGACATCAGTAACAGAACTTGGGGTGGGAATAGCAATGATCACATCCACCTTACCATCAATTGGTCACATGGCCTTGCCAGAAACTATATGGCCTAAGATCTTAGCTTCAGTAACACCAAATTGGCATTTGTCAATGTTCAGCACAAACCCATAGTGTTCCAGGTGCATGCAAATGAACTCTGTATGGGCAACATGCTCCCCCATCAACATAGAGTAGATTGAAATGTCATCAAGGTAGGTGATGATGAAATGGTCCATCACATCACCAAGATTAGCATTCATGCCTCATTGGAACATAGCTGGGGAGTTGCACATGCCCATTGCCATGACATTCCATTTGAAACTGCCATATCTACAGGAGAAGGCCATGTACTTCCAATGTTCCTCTTTGATGATGAAATGCCAGAATCCAGAGAGGAAATCTAGCAAAGTGAATTACTTGGCACCTCCAAGGCAATCCAGTGAATTGTCTGCTCTCAGAATGGGGTAAGCATCCTTAACTGTCTGAGCATTGAGAGCCCAATAGTCAATGGTGACACACTTGCCTCCATTTGGCTTGGGAACTATGGGGAGTTCTGACAACCATGGAGAGTTGCTTTTCTGAATAAGACCTTTTTCCAGAGAGGTATTTACAAATTCTGCAACGATCTTGTCATCTGCTGGTGACCTCTGTCTGGGAGGTAATTTGAAGGGTTTGTTGTCAGAGAGTTCAATCTTGTGGTACTGCTCCAGGAACTGCATTTGACATTAGACATTGATCTGTCCAGAGAAGAGGGTCAGGAATCTCTTTGCCAGATGGTTCCTGTTACAACATGGTCACCACCAACCTGGTGGAGGTGGTCCATGCCCAATCAAGGCAGCAGAAACCTGATGAGTGTGATGAGATTGGTGGACCTGGCTGAGTGCAAGATGAAAGAGCTTTGGGTCCATGATTGGCTGCAGTGACTGCCACAGGCCACATCGGTCCCAGTGGGGGGTTGACCAACTGCAGCAATTGACCAGAGGGTATTTAGGCCCTGGCCAGATGGCTGGGCCCCTTCCCTCCTGACTTCATCGATTGTATTTTACTCTACTCACTTAGTAGGTGGAATACTAGACTTTCTTAGCATTACCAGAATCCTTCTAGCCTGCCAGTGACATATTGGACACCACCATGCCCAATTACCTGCCCATGGCCTCTACTGACATCACTGTACCTGGTGAGCCCAAGGTTCCCAGACCCCACAAGCATAACATTACAATTGACCTCCCCATCACTGATGAGCCTGTCAACAATTGTTCACCATGCAAACTCGAAGTCACAGCACTTCTCAGCCACCCAGTCCTGGGGAGAGTCCTGGTAAGCTCTCATTGGAGTCCAGCAGCAACACCCAGCCTGAGGATGGGCTGGTGGCCACTATTGGTGGCCTCTGACACCTTATGGTCAACCTGACCCAGGAGATTTGCCTGCTAAGGGAGACTTGCAGCATCAAGCCTGCCAGGGGACCAGTGCCTAGTACCACCCCTGCTGGTGGACAGCTGGACCCCATCAGCTTGGTGCCTGACAACACCACTGTCAAGGGACCTGGAGGACCAGCTCCCATGCTCACAGGTGAGATGTCAGAGCAGTGATTCACTCAGGTGACCCACCAACTGGAGAACCCTCACCTGGAGCTGGTGAGCCTGCCTCCTGGATCACAGGGTCATTCCCCAGAGCCCTGGCTGCTGCCCAATGAGCCCAGTGCACCCCAGACCCCAGAGGTGCACATCACTGCACCCGCTTGGGATGGGAAACAGGAGGACCTCAAGGCCTTCCTGGAGCAGTGCAACCTGCACTTTGATCTCAATCCCACTCAGTACCCAACAGACAACTGCCAGATCCTGTGGGCACTCACCCACATCACTGGGGTCCTGAGGGAGCAGTTGTGCAACTTGCATCAAGCTTGGCATGACATGGCCCTGTTTCACCACTGGGAGCTGTTCAGCACTGACCTTCACCACACCTACAGCAATCCCAATCCCAGTCACACTGCCCAGGTCAAACTGCAGCATTTGCACCAAACCAGGAGTGTGAGCAGGCATGCTGTGGAGTTCCTGGCCCTGGTGACCAAAGCCAATGCCACTGACAACCAGCAGCTCCTGATGACATTCCAGTTGAGCCTTTGAGAAAGCCTCTGTCAGCAGTTGCTCCATGTGGAGATGCAGGATCTGCAAGAGTACATCAATGTGGCTATCTGGACCAAACAGTGGATGTATGAGATTGGTCTGTTCATGCTGGCCCCAATGAGTATGACTGCCAAGCCAGTCCCCTGACAGGATTCCCACCAGGACCAGCCTGGGGGCAGGGTCCCCACCACTTGCTGTGAAGGGACCAAACTGCAGAGTACCAACTACCAGCCACCAAGCATGGCAGCTGGACTCTCTGAGGAGGTTCATCATTACTGCTGAGAGAACAACCTGTGCTATGGCTGTGGCAGGCAGCACCCAGTGCAGGACTGCCCCAAGGCTGCACAGACAAAGCCCTTGTGTGCCAACACTGCCATCCTTGACACTGACACCAGCACCCTGCTGGTTCAGCTGGCCATCAGGCCCCCAGCTGACCCAGAGGTGCCAGGCGATGAGGGAGAGGATGATGAGGTGCATTCAGAATTATCCTATGATCCTGACTATGACCCCTTGGCCACTGAGGCCATGGAGGGGATGCCCCTCCAGGCCACATGGGCCTGGTTGGGGGAACCAGATGACCTGCTTGACCTGCAGGCTCACATTGGGTTGCTGATCCTGCCCATTGAGCTGGTCATCATCGAAGGGACAATTTGGATCCACCACCACCTGAGCATCCTGGCTTATGAGTGTTGGGCCACCCTGAATGGACAGTGGGTCAGAGCCCTGATCAATGGAGGAGCCACTGCATCATTTGTCGACCGATCCATCACCACTGGACAGGAGGAGGTGATGGAATGCCTCCCAACCCCAGTCAGGACCACCACATTTGACTCAAGGTCCAGTGAGATCACCTACCATCTCCAGGCCACCATCAGGCTCACTGGCATCATGGTCTCCCAGCACCACTGTTTCTATGTGGCCCCACACATCTCTGAGTAAGACACCATCCTGGGAATGGACTGGATCAAATCCACTTGACTGGTGCTCAACTACAAGACTCAGACCATGCATTTCCCTATCCTGGGAGATGACTGGTATGCCACTGCCCCAGTGATGAGTGCTGGACCTCCCATGATTGTGCTGGACCAGGGAGATCCCAGCGAGGCCTGTTTCACCATCCACCTGACCAAGGATCAGGTAAGTGCTGAAATGGTGGTCCCAGTGATACCCACTGAGTATGAAGAATTCAGGGACATGTTCAATGAGGCCAATGCTGAGGTCCTGCCACCTCGCTGGCCCCATGATCACCAAATCATGCTGCTGCTGGGTGTGCAGATCCTGCATGGGGCCCTATACTCACTCTCAGCCAAGGAGATGGAGGAACTCAAGGGTTATCTGGATAAGATGCTGGAGATCAGGTTCATCTGTCCATCAAAGAGCCCAGTGGCTGCCCTGATCATCTTCATTCCAAAGAAGGATGGCCAGTTGCACCTGTGCATCGACTACCAGGCCCTGAACAGCATCACTGTGAAGGACAAGTACCTGATCCCTCTCATTGCAGAGCATCTGGACTGTTTGGCCTGGGCACAGGTTTTCACGAAATTGGACCTCAAGGGCATGTACAATCTCATGCACATCGCACCTGGTGACAAATGGAAGACCACCTTCCAGACCTGGTACAGTAGCTATGAGTACCTGGTCATGCTGTTCAGCCTCTGTAATGCCCCATCAACATTCCAGCACCTCATGAATCACATGCTCCATGACCTACTTGATGTCAGTGTGGTTGTCTACCTTGACAACATCCTGGTCTACTCAGCAGACCTGGATGCACACACCAAGCATGTCCAGGAAGTCCTCCAGTGCCAGCAGTGGCACAAACTCTACTGCACACCCAATAAATGCGAATTTCAGGTCTGGTCAGTTGAGTTCCTGGGCTACCAGGTTAGCCTGGACAGCATGAGCATGGATCTGGGCAAGGTTGAGGCAGTCATCTCCTGGCTGGTCCCAGCATCCATCTGCAACAATCAAGTGTTCCTCGGTTTCGCCAATTTCTACCACTGGTCCATACACCACTACTCCCAGGTGGCATCACCCCTCACTGACTGGTTGAAGAATAAGGTGACTGGCCAGATCCAGTTGGAGCCCACTGAGGTTGCCACATTCGAGCACCTCAAAGCAGCATTCACCACTGCACTGATCCTCAAACATTTTGACCCCTCCCAGTTGACAGTGGTTGAGACTGACACAAGCAACTATGTTGTGGCAGCAGTCCTGTCCCAATGGTACCCTATCTCCAGGGACCCAGGGAATCAACCACCCTGGGTGACCACTCACCAGCTCCACCCAGTTGTGTACTGGTCCTGGAAGATGCAACTGGCTGAATGGAACTATGAGATCCACAACAAGGAGCTCCTCACAATTGTTGATGCCCTCACTGAATGGCAGCACTACCTCCATGGCCTCCAGGCACTGTTTGAGGTCCTTACCGACCATCAGGCACTCCAGTATTTTCAAATGAAGCAGCAACTCAACTGCTGGCAGGCCCAGTGGAGCATGGGCCTCAGTGAGTTTGACTTCAAGATCATGTATCACCTGGGCACCCAGGCCACCCAACCAGATGCACTCTCGCACTGGTCAGATGGGCATCCTAGCACAGCAGATCCAGCCAGCTGAAATGATCCCACCAATGTCCTCACCCTGTTGCCATCACATCTGTTCAGTGACAGACACCTTGAGCTGATGATGCTGGCAGCCCACTGAGGGGCCATTACCCCTACTGGATCCAGTGATGATGCCACTGGCCTGGTCCCCTCCTCACAGGAGATCCAGGAAATCCTGCAGTGCTACCACAACCACCTGATGGCCAGCCACCCTGGTGTCACAGCTATGGTGGACCTGGTCTGGTGACACCACCACTGGCCCACCCTGCAACAGGACATTGCCCAGTACATTGCCACATGCACTGCATGCCAATGGGCCAAGGCTCCAAGGCACAAGCCCTATGACCTCCTCCTGCCACTCCTGGCACCAGCCCAGCCATTTGCATCGCTGTCAATGGACCATATCGAGGGGCTACCAGCCTTGGTGATTGACAGCCAGCAGTATGACTCCATCCTTGTTGTGGTTGATCACCTTACAAAGTATGTGCTCTTCCTCCCAGCCCAGAAGGATGACACCATGCCCAATCTGGCCCAGTTGCTTGCTGAATGGGTGTTCTGCTACTTCGGCCTGCCTGATAACATTGTCTCAGACTGCAGCCACACCTTCATGGCCACTCTGTGGTCTGCTGTCCTCACTGCATTCGGTACTCAGGCCTCTCTCACCACTGCTTACCACCCCCAGACAGATGGGCAGACCAAGTGCACCAACCAGTCCCTGGAAGTCTTCCTCTGCTTCTATGTCAACTACCAGCAGGATGACTGGGCCACCTGGCTGCCCTATGCCCAGCTCGCACTAAACAACCAGATGTTGGCAACCACCAGGCCCCCACCATCCCTACCACTCTTCAGTTTCACCCCAAAGACTCTACTGGGCTCTCCAGCCCTCTCTCCAGACAGTGCACCTCTGTTGGCTGCCCATTTCTTGGCCCTGCTTGACCACTGCTGGCAGAATATCACCACTGCTGTGATCACCATGGCCAAATATGCTAACTGCTCCAGGATGGACCAGTCCTTCCACCAGGGTGACTGGGTCATGCTACAGACCCAACACCTCAAGCATGACCACCTGTCATGCAAATTGGCCAACCCTCTCACAGGGCCTTTCTGGGTGCTCAATGCAGTTGGAAGTTGGGCCTACTGGCTCAATGTGCCATCCCATTGGAGAGTACACCTGGTGTTCCATGTCAGCCTCCTTGAACCATACCTGGAGGGTACCCAGCCATCCTCTCATGCTCCACCAGCCTGGTCACTCAAGGATGACTGTGAGGAGTTCAAAGTTGAGGAGATTCTGGCATCTTGCCAGGTCTGCTGGGGCCTTCAGTACTGTGTCAAGTGGTTGGGATATGCCAACCCCACATGGGAGCTGGAGGCTAACCTCGAAAACAGCCAGGAACTCATTGCAGAGTTTCACTGGGAACACCCAGGCATACTGGGCCCCCAGCCACTTGCCTGATGGTGGACAGGGCACCCCTGCCCTGACTGCTGGGCCTGGGCATCATGATACCAGGCTGATAGCAGCCACCAGCACCAGCAGCAGCAGCAACCAGCACCATCAAGGCCACCTCCCATACACACATCAAGACACCTATCCACCTTTCCAAGGCCCAAGAGCACTGTGGAAGTGTCTCTGCTGGTAACAGTCATGTCAGCAAGCACTGCAAACACAATGAGGCTCCCTTCGTCTCATTGGCAACCCTACCAGGTATCTGTTTGCATGACCCCCATGGCCTGGCCATGTACCAGGCAATCGGGGTGTTCTCAGACAGGCCAGATGGCTGCCACACTCATTCACACCACCATGGCTCTCACACAGCAACAGACACAAGACAACATTTCATTCTGCAGGTACCCCCACTGGGTACCTGCCCACACTAACTACAAGATTTGAAGACCCACCAGGTGCCTGGGACCATTACTTGGTCTCATCCATGGAGTCAGGTGGTGGTGGGGCTGGCTGCCAGGGAGGTGTCAGCACCTCCTGGGCCCAGCGCTGCTGCTGCCAAGTACCAGGTGACAACAAGCAGTTGTGGAACCAGTGGACCTCCAGCAAGGGCAACTGCCCTCAGCAACATGAAGGTCCAGCCCTGTTGTTGGGCAAGGTCACCCAGCCACCACTTGGCCAGGACTGATGGGGAGACCAGGCCACCTCCCACAATTTCCCCTTACCCCTGGCCTGGCCACTGGGGTGCTGTGTGTTCCTGGCTGGGGCTGGTCACTGGGTCCCAGTCCCTGACTGGGCCACCTCATGTAGATGGGCAGAGGAGCAGGGGTGGACAGGCAGCAGGGGCGACAGCAAGGGTTCTGGCGAGGGCTCTGGTGACCCTGCCCATGTCGACTCTGCCAAGGACTCATCCAACAAGATTGCCTGCATCAGAGGAGGTGGAGGGGGCTGCCAGGATGGCCCCACCACCTGCAAGGCTGGGGGCATGGGCTTAGGGTCTGGGAGGGATGTTGAGGGCCCAGCCATGTAGCCTGGGGGCGCTGTCATTGGGTCCCTGAACCACCAGGAGGCATCCCAGGCCCAGCTGCTGTGGTTCAGCAGGAGGGTGGCAACTGAGCTGTCCCAGATGGACTAGGTTACTCCCTGTGCAACTGCCACCACCTGCATGTGGTGCAGGACCCACTCAGTAGCCAGTGCGCAGTCAGCCAGGTATGCCAGGGCCTGCCAGGTCCAGGCAATGTGGTCCTGGTACCTGTGCTCCAGTGGCAGGGTCCTGGAGAAGGCAGGCAGGGGGGGAGGCAGCAGCAGCTCAGATTTCACCCAGCCACAGTTCCTGCAGGCTCACTGGGCCACACCAAGGATGGAGCCAGCTGCTGCAGGTACCTGGAGCAGTACCACCAGGGCCTCTGGAGCCCTGGTGGTGGCATTGGAGGGACCAGCCCTGGGAAGGGTCTTTGACCCCTGATTCTCCTGTGTGGTGGCCTGGTCATGTGCATGCACTGCCTTGTACTCAGTGGCCAGCCCAGGGGACAATTCATCTGCAGTGAACTGGCACCAGGACATGATTGGGTTTGGCTGCTTGCCTGCCAGGTGCAACTCCAGGTAGGCCTCCTGCTGGAAAGCCCCCTTGCACTGCTTGAGCATTGTCAGGATCTGACCATACCAGTTGCAGAGGTAACCAGCATCCCAGCAGCACCAACAGGTGGTGGGCTGCCTGTCAAGTGGGCTCCCAGCTGGGTGCCACTCAAACTGGCTTGCCAGAGCAGTACCAGGCACTGTCAACATGCAGTCAGGCAAGGGTGAGCCTGGCAGCATGTGGGCATTCAGGCACCTGATACAGATGCTGTACTCAGTGTGCATCAGCATGGCCCAGACCTCCCACATCAGGGCATCCAGGTGAGCAGGATCACTGATGCAGGCACCACCCTGGTTGGCCAACAGGGCAGCCACCCAGGCACAGCAGGCTGCTTCCTTGTCCACTGGGCCCTCAGAGGGGCTAGGCCTAGACCTGATGGGGGGCACTACTGCCATGCCAGCTTCAGTGGGAGCACCACTGGACTCATCTGTGGTCCTGGTGGGAGCACCACCAGGACCCTCCAGGGTGAGTGACACAATGTCACCCTCTTCAGCACAGCCCAGTGGGGTGGTGCCAGACTCATTCACATCAGTGGGAGCACCACTGGACTCATCCATAACCTCAGTGGGAGTGCCACCAGACTCATCCACAACCATGGGTTCATCAGTGGTCAGCAGCAGTGCCACTGGACCACCAGGAGTAGGGGAGGGGGAGCTCAAGGGGGAGCTCATTGGGCACTGAGGGGGTGCCCAGTAATTGGTAGAGAAGGGAGGGGGCTGGGGGAGATTGTTGGGAGAAGAGAGAAGGGGGGTGGATGAATCCATCCAGACCCCCCCCCCCCCCCACCCCTATATATCTCTTCTGGAGTGCCCTTGGCAGGTTGAGTCAGCTGCACACCAATCCTGCCCACCTCTGCACAGCCCACACAAAGCATTGCACTGTGCAGTGACCAGCCAATCAGCATGCACACTGCATTGTGCTGTGGAACAGATACCAATGCATTGATGGATTAAGGTTTGGTCCACTGGGCAAAGGGGCAAGTGAGATACTGGGTGATGGGGACATGCACCTACCCCAGGGGGGGGGGGGGGGTAATGTTATGACATGGTCCCCACCGACCTGGTGGAGGTGGCCTGTGCCCAATCAGGGTAGCAGAAACCTGATGAGTGTAATGAGATCAATGGACCTGGCCAAGTTTGAGACAAGAGGGCTCTGGGTCCATGATCAGCTGCAGCAACTGCTGCAGGCTGCATTGGTCCTGGTGGGGGGTTGACCAACTGCAGCAATTGACCAGAGGGTATTTAGGCCCCAGCCAGATGGCCAGGCCCCTTCCCTCCCAACTTCATTGATTGTATTTTACTCTACTCACTTAGTAAGTGGAATACTAGACTTTCTTAGCATTACTGGAATCCTTCTAGCCCACCAGCAATGTATCAGACACCACCATGCCTGATTACCTGCCTGTGGCCTCTACCAACATCACTGTACCTGGTGAGCCCAAGGTTTCCAGACCCCATGAGCATAACACTGCCATTGCCACTCTGTTCAGAGGTAATGCAGCATGTTCATGGTAGCCTGTTAGTGTCCTACACAAGACAGGAGTGGGCTAACTGTCTCTAGTGTGGGTGTATGATGCCACTGGATGCGTTGCCATCATTGAAGAGGGTGTCCAAGACTGTATGATGCTGCTAGATGGTGCCATCATATGATAATAGTACTGGTGTAGGTTTCAGGACTGCAGTGTAGGTTCTGCCTGCACAGGTGAGGCCTGTGGCACCAGTGATGGTTCTGACTGATGCCTATATCTACTCTGACTCAAATGGAGGCACACTGAGTGATAGCAATGCCTAAGATTGCTACCCTATGAGACAAAGAGAGTAATGATACTAAATGTACTAACAAGTAAATGAATGATAGAGTGGATGAGGCCCTGCCTTTCCACTTGTGCAAGGAATGTGTATATATATGTATGTTGGTGGTGGTTGCTCCAGAGCAACCCACCACCAGTGTCAGGCCAGTGTCAGTCCTGCCTTGCTGTCCCCAAGGCTTGCTGCTGGTGTCTAACCAGTGCCTCTCCTTCTGCTCTCCACAGCATCAAGCCAGTGTCAAGGTCCATCTCCCTACCTGCAGGTCCCCCCTATCTGCTCAGGGGCCCCTGCACATTACCTAACCTTTGCTGGTCAGTCCAGCACCTTGGTCCCACATCTTCCAGACACCACCAGCGCCATCCTTGATCACCCCTGACCCATTTGAGATGATGTCATTGTCATCATTGCCTGGTTGTGGCTGTCTCCTGGCATCAGATTGCCCTGTAGGTGAAATTGATGATAAGGCCTGCTTACCATCGATTTCACCTGAGATTGACCATAAGATGCATCTAACATCAATCTCAAATTGAGTTCAACTTTATGTCCTGTGACAGAAAGTTTGCCACTGCCCAGCTGACCATGGAGGTTCAGCCTGCAGGTGGATGTGCGCAATGGCCACTGGGCCTGGACCACACCTGGTCCAGTCCAATGGACAAGATGAAGCTGTTGGGTGACCAATGGTGATTCATCATCCCTGCTGGTGAGGTGTGCTACCATATCACACACTTCCCAGCCATCAGGGAAGACATCAACCCCAACTTCATGGTTGTCAACCCCAGTTGCAGCACCTGTTGAGCCCACAACAAGATCTGCACCTTTTGTGTAGGTCTTGTGAAGAATGGACAATGGCATGAGCTGTCCAGAGGTTCCTGTGACCTCTGTGTCATCACCACAAAAATGTGCTGGGGACTTGGATACTCCAGCAAGTGAAGCTGCTGAGTCATGGTGGCCAAAGAGCTCAATGAGGCACTCCAGGAGATCCTTAGGGTGTGCAGCTCCATGATCTGCACCCACCTCACCATCCCTCAGCAGCCTGATCCAGTGGAGTTCCAGCCAACTCACATTTTCAAGCTTACAAAATGTGCACAAGAGCTCATCAATGAGCTCAAGGGAAACAGGAGGACCCCCAGCACCAATGAGGCTGGCCCCTCCATTTAGATTCTCACTCATTTAGGTATTGTTCACTTCCCTTCATCACTTTGCATGTGTGCTGCCTGTGGTGTGAGTGCTCAATGTGGGGGACTGTTGGAGTACATGGTACTCTACCAGTTCATCTCATATTTGGATACTTCACCATGGAAGCACACACCAACTGACAAATCCTCACAACCACCAGAGGATATTCACTTCAGTCCACATGCCAGACACATGGTATCCAACTTTCCCACTCACATGACTCCTTGCATGACCTTACACCTGACACAAGGAATGAATCACCACCACCAACACCAAATACACATGACCAGCCCATTGGTCTGGATCCAACCAAAGGATCACCTGACTCATCCAATGAGAACACTTGGTTCAACACCAAGATGAAATCTTCCTATGACACATACACACTCCAATGTGACACACCACATGGTGTGTACATGAATGGTTGGATGGAGACACATGTCAGGCAACATCACTTCTCACCAAAGGAACATAAACATTTGATGGTAGACACATTAACCAAACAGCATGGACTACACTAACCATTGCACTGAGTCTCCATTCCCCCTTGATTCATATATAATGTACATGCCAATCACACCTGTCACTGAAATATTATCAAATCTTCATCTTACTCATGTACTCTGAATACTCACCATTGCTTGGCCATACCAACCAACTGGTTCATGTATTTGCAGTGACTTTCCATTTCACTTCCAGCCTCTGCACATTCAATTGCTGGTGTTGATAAACAACCAATTGGTCTCATGGTATCATAACTCAGACTCTTGGTTGAATAACTTAGGATTTATGATGCATTACTCAAGATTGCAACTCAGGCATCATACATGGTTGATCTCACAGTCAACTGACTGGTGTCATACATCAACTGGTGGGTGTGCATGACTAACAATCACACACCATTGCTCAATAAGAAGCCATTTGATGTTCCACCTTCCATAGTGAGTATTTGGTGCATTGTCATCACTACCATCTCAGCCTTGGCTAAGGTGGTTCATGCATGTTGTGCATGAGCTGAGATTAAGTGAGTCAGCATTGATGATTTCTAGGTGTCATCCCCATCCTCCACCTGTACTAAAATGAGGAGGACAATGCCTTGAGAGGTTGTCTGAGGATTTTGTTTGGCTCCAAGTAATTAGCTCTTTCCACACCCAATTGCCAGCAGAAATGATTATTCAGCATTCAAAATGCATCATGTGGATTCCAAAACACTGTAACAAAGCTCAGTTGGGTCTGCGAGAGACAACTGGTGGTGTCGACCACTCTCCGAACAACCACCATCTCGACCACACCACATGCATCTCGGTTGTGTCGTGCATCATAGTGACGACGACGCACCGAAACCTCCCTAATACTCCCTCATTACGAAAAAGGTGTGTGGACCTACTCATCTGATCTCATATAAAGCATTGAGCACACGTTCCGAGCGGTGCGCCAATCCACCATCCGCCATCCGCCATCCACTATCCATCGTCCACCATCACCACCATTGCTCACCCACCTACTCACCTTGCTCGCCACCACGTGCTGCCTTGGATCGACGCCTGCTGCTTCGCTTACCTGCCCATCGTTCGATCTCAACCGAGGGCTGCAAGTTGGTGCTGCCTGTCCGATTGGCATTCCCAGATCGTGGTGGAAAAGGATGGATCTCGGTCAAGGCGCCGACCTGCAAGCCGCTGTTGATCGCGATGTCATCCAACTCATCGCGCAAGCCAGCAGCGAATCGGACCAATTGTCTCGTTACCATCCGATCATCGCCAACGCCTATCGATTCTTGATCGAGACGCTCCATCGCGGGCTTGATCAGCTGCCTCCGCTTGCCGTCCTTGCTCAGGCAGTCCAGAATCTTAATCGGCATGCAGCGTTGGCTCCTCGACCCTCGACGCCCCCTCGGCCCGCCTCAACGCATCATCCTGCGGCCGATGACTCACCCCGAGCCAAAAAAGCCAGAGTAGATGCGCACAACTTGCGCGCAAAGGTCGGCCAGGATTGGACCATCCTCTCGAGATCATGTAACGACCTCCGACATGACATGGAGGCCGGCGACGAGAAATTGATCGGCGAAAGCATCTATATTTTTTTTAACAAGCTGGACCGGTACAAGTCTAGCTTTATTCCCTACTTCAAGAACTTGCAGTCCTTTGATCGTCAGGACCGATCGCATCTGCAAGCCTGCGAAGAAGCTGTCCGCAACGTAATGACCAGTGTCTTGCGCAAGGACCCGCCCTTGAAAAGTGACGAAGCGCTGTATTACCTTCTGGCCTCTCTCCCGCGTCCGGCTGCATCTCAAATGCAACAGTTGGATCCCTTTGAGGAGCCCCTCCGCCAGCGTCTAGCCGAAGGCTTCAGCCACCGTTATCAAGGTGATGCGCATCGCCGTCTGCTTTCCTTTGCAATGGGGGTCAATCTCTCTCTGTTCAGAAACAAGCCAGAGGGCCAAAAGCCCTACTACAAAGGCACCACCATCGTTCAATCCAGTGGTACGGGCAAGACCCGGATGGTGCTCGAACTCGGTCGCATCGCCCCTCTCCTCTTTGTGTGTATTCGACCTGCGGCCGGCAGCGCACGCATCGGCTACCCGCTGGGCGATAAGCACATCGTGGATCTCACCTTGACCGAAATGGCGACATTCAGGTTGACTGACAACGAGAAGGCTTCCGTTCTACTTGCCGCTTGGTTCGACACGCTGGCATCCACCCTGGAGAGAGAAGCCAGCCAGATGGCAAAGTTTGAAGCACTGGTCGAGCTCAACAACTTTGGCACCCGCGAGCATCAGGATCGGCGCAACACGTTTTTCGAGGGCGTTGCCAGGGAGGCACGCAGTTTGGCCCACCTCGGCCCTGTCGGTGGAGAGTACAACGAGATCTTCAGACATTACCTTGATGCACCGGTGCGCCGCCTGAGCAAGCAGATCAAGCTGATACAGGAGCATCTCGAGCTCCGGGGCGTAGGAGCAGCGCGTGACACGCCGGTCTTTGTGGCGATCGACGAATGCGTCACGTTTCCACCCGGCTTGCTCGACAGCATCTGTCGTGCCTGGGCTTACATCGGAGAGCTGGAAGACAGGCAACGCCAACCGCCCCGGGAGAGGGAACAACTGGGCAAAAGCGAACGAGAGGATAATGGCAAAAGCGGACGAGAGGATGATCTGGTCTGCTTTTGGCTTCTTCTGTTGAGCACCAATAGCAGCGCCACCACCCTCGTCCGGCCTCAGTCGGAATACAGTTCACTTAGGCATCAGAATGCTGTGCCTTTGCCTACCTTTGTTGGTGTCGGCTTCGACGTGCTTCGGGTGGAGCTGGAACCGCTTAAGATGGCCCTGAACGTCGCTGATCAGACACACATCCAAAAATATGGCCGACCGTTGTGGATCTCGTTGGTCGAAGGCAACTTCTGGCCCACGGCCATGACCAAGCTGATGGGCACGGGCACTTTTGTTCGTGCTAAGCCCACGATCTGCTTCAACGTCCTCGCCTCGCGTCTTGCCCTGCGATACGTTCCCACCCGAGGCGCCGACAACCTTCTGTTTGGGGAACAGGCCACGTTTGCGCGCAATGCGGTCGATCGACACATGCGCATCCTCGACAGCGTGGATAGCGATGCCGTTCTCCACATCAGCTCGCCTTCGGAGCCCGTGCTTGCCATCGCCGCGTCGCTTGCCATGATGCCAACGCCCACACAGAATCTCGCCGATACCCCCGTTCCGCTTCAGAAGGCCGCCAACCGCTATGGCTCGATACTGGAGACCGTCAAGGGCATGTGTCTTGCCTCTGCGGATATCGACATTCTCAAGGGCGTCCGTGGCGAGCTGATGGCGCGCCTTTTGCTCATGACCGCCTGGGATGCGGCCAAAGTCAAAGAGCCTGGCTTTCAAACAAGCGAAAACTTGACTTGGAAGGCTCAGTTGCTTTTGCAGCCCGTTGCGTTGGAGTCGATCTTGGACGGGCTGGTCCAGCTAGACCAAGCAAGCTTCAACGCGGTACACAGTCAGATCGAACGCGTCTGCTCTCGCGTCCGAGATGGATCTCCTGCCGATGCCGACGTGCACGCCTGGACGCATTTTACACACTTTGACATCCTCGAGGTCAAGGTGCAACAGGTCTCGCCCGAATATCTGTGGTATTGTTGGAAGCGGGGTGTGGCCATCCAGATGGCGCATCCTCAGCATGGCGTCGATGGCATCATCCCCGTCTTTGTCGGCAACATCCGTCAACGTTTTGACGAGGGTGCGGGATGGGAAACGGCCACTGGGCTCAGTGACCGCCACGCCGGCGAGGCGCAGGCTGCTCGTCAGATGACGTACATAGCCTGGGAAGCCAAAAATCGTCGGATCACTTCTCCTGGCAAGGCAGATGAAGCTGCCAAGAGAGCTGCACATGCTGGACCGAGGCTCAGGTACGAGCAAGGAGCCGAAGCAGCGCTGACTGACCGCGGCATCCTGACGGTGCTTGCCGACATGGGTGCAAGAGATCAGCCAGCCAGGGTAAGAAGGATTGACGAGACCGAGTCGGTGCAGTTGTGGTTACGAGGCATCGGCGGACCGACCAACTACCCGTGTCTCGATACGCTCGGGATCCGCAACGTCGTTGTTGACTTCCTCAGCACTGTGGCCAACCGTGTGGACTACGAGGTCTACAATCGGATCCCTGACCCCATGGACTTGAACTCGGCCACAAACGCCGGCGATGACGACCAAGAAGGTTTGTCAGCTACGATTCAGCCACACGAGGAACACGGACAAGGCTCATTGCCAGACGAACCGATGGAGATTTGACTGGCTGAGCAAGCGCACATGGGTTTATTTCACATGCACTATCTACACCAGTTGAGTTTGGTGGGTGAGCTGACGTAGTCTTCGTTCCAAAAGTCTCAAAGTCCCATTCCCAAGATCTCAAGACCCATTCCCGTGTCTCAAGTGTCGGTTCCCATGTCGCAATCAAAATTGTGACTTTCATATGTAACGTAATTCATGTAGTATGGAAACGTCTGTAGTACAGGAACGATTTTCCAAGTTTGAAATTCTGATGGTAGTACTTTTCGTGATGGCAAGCAAGCTTGTTCTACATTTGTGACCAGCAATGAAACTGAGATTACGGTACCATGAGAAGCGACAATACATGAAGATTGTGTTTGAGATTACAGACAGTGATGAGAACTGCTAGCTTGAGGGACTGTGTTGTAGTAAGTGGATTCAGCAGGGTCATCATCCTTGATCATGCTGAGGGGCTCATCATCATCAAGGAGGTCCCAGAAGAGGTTCTGTGGTGGAGTGTGAGGAGCAAATGATGCTGAAAGCTCTTCATCACCATCATTAGAGTTGTCATCATCATTTGCTGCAGCAAGCTGCTCCTCCCTTCAGCAGCTCCTCTCCTGCAGCTGCTGGTTCTCTGGCTCCTTTGCCACCAACTCATGCTCAGCATGCTCATGAGTGATCATGTGCTCCTTGCTGAGGTACATTCAATCACCTGTGGTAACTCGAGGAACCTTCCTCCTTGCTACAAGCTTGTTATGTTCCTCCTGAGCTTGTAATACCACATTTTCAGCCTGCAGTGCCAAGTTCTCAGTGTGTGGTACCATTGGCAACTTCAACTTCAGACTTCAGAACTTTGACTGCAAAAAAAAGTTACAAAAGTTGTACAATTGTTGCAATTTTATTTGATATTCTGGGTCCCATTGGTACCCCCTAGGTTGTCAAACAATAAAAAAGGGGGGTGTTTTTTTTTTTCTTGGTGGAGAAACCCCTTGTAACCCCAAATACTGATTTCCACATGCAGTTCACCATAGGTGAGTGCTGTGCTGTGCTTGGATGGGATCAGGATTGCATTCTGCAGGGGCTGCTGCAGGCATGCAATCAGTGGCAACTTGAATTGTGGCTCAAAGTGGAAAACCACTTTGAGCTCAGCAAAATGCACCCAATCTTTGAACAAATTAATGTCCTCAAAATCAGGTGCACAGCTGACCAAAGAGACATAGCAGCCTGCAGGGAAAAGATGCAGGAGAATGGCAGGAAACACAGTCACTGCAAATGAATCCACATCATGATGTACTGGTCCACTCCAATCAGTGATGGGGGCCAGTGGAGGGATAGGCAGTAGCTGTGGCTGCTCAGCAGCTGCATCAAGCAGTTGGGTGGGTGCTGGGATCAGCTCATCAGTGTTGCCAGTGGCAGGCAAGAACACAACAATCCCATCTGTGGGCATCTTGGCTGGATCCAGCTCAAGTTGCTGAGCAGCAGGTGGGTCATGCTGGGGTTGGGCCAGTGTGTGCAGCTGCTCTTCTTGCAGGAGCTGTGGCAGTGTTTCTCCCTCCAGATCTGATTCTGGCTCAGCTGCTTCATCAACCTCTGCCAAATCTGAGCCTTGAGGCTCAGCATCAGGTAATTCCAAACTTGGAATTTGAGAAGGGGGAGGCACTTGACCAGAGGATGCATCAGTGTGGAAATTATTTTCCATTTCCACATCCTCCACCTCCAGAGCTGGAGCTAGCACTGGCTCAGCCTCAGCCTCAGCCTCAGCAAAGACAATGTCAAGATCATCATCCACAAGGGCAAGTGGGATGTCTTCAGAGCTGGAAACCCCTGCATCAGAGGGATTGGCCTGCATTGCCAGCTCCTCTGCAAGGATTGCAGGGTCCAGAACATGTGTAACCAAGCTGCCTTGCTGCACTGTGAATCCTGCAGGTGCTGATTCCACCTGCACAGTCTGAGACATGCATGCCTGAGGTGCCAAAACCTGAGTCTCAGCAGGGAGAGGAGCTGAAGCTGCAGGCACAGGCTGTGACTGCACACCTTGGCATTTGCAGATGCCCTGGTGCTTGCATAGTGCAACAGCATTCACAACCACCTGCCTGCATGTGCATGCCACCAGGCCCACAGCTGCTGCAGCCTCCTGGCTGACAGCCACACCACTGTGGGCCTTGCGCAAATGTTTGGTGATATTTGTTGCTGCATAGGCAAAGCAGCACACAGGGCAAGTGATCTGCAACATGCTGAAAATAAGGTCACAGAAAATAATGGTGCAGAAAATGGTGATCAGGGAACAGTGGTGGTGTGCAGTGCTGCTGTAGTAGACCATCTTGGATTTGTAGTAGACCATCTTCCAGGAAAATACAGACATGTCTCAAAATTGAAATGGACCATCTTGGGAAATTCCAATCAAATTCAAATGGACCATCTCTCTGAGGGAGTCAAATGCATCCAACCCATGGATTTACCACATTAGAACCCTAAGCCTGACATGGCCCTGTTCCACCACTGGGAGCAGTTCAGCACCAACCTTCACTGCACCTACAGTGATCCCAATCCTGGTCACACCACCCAGGTCAAGCTGCAGCAGTTGTGCCAAACTGGGAGTGTGAGCAGGCACACCACCAAATTCCTGGCCCTGGTGACTAAGGCTAATGCCACTGACAACCAGCAGCTCCTGATGACATTCCAGCTGAGCCTCTGGGAGAGCCTCCACCAGTGGTTGCTCCATGTGGAGATGCAGGATCTGCAAGAGTACATCGATGCAGCCATCCAGGCTGAACAGAATTATGAGATCCATGACAAGGAGCTCCTCATGATCATTGATGCCCTCACAGAATGGCAGCACTACCTCCATGGGCTCCAGGCACCGTTCGAGGTCCTCACTGGCCACCAGGCCCTCCAGTATTTTCAAACAAAGTGGCAACTCAACTGCTGGCAGGCCTGGTGGAGCATCAGCCTCAGCAAGTTCGATTTCAAGATCACTTATCACCCAGGTGCCCAGGCCACCTGACCAGATGTGCTCTCACACCAGTTGGATGGGCACACTAGCATGGTGGATCCATCCAGCCAAAATGATCCTGCCAACATCCTCACCCTGCTACCACCACACCTGTTCAGTGATGGGCACCTTAAACTGATGGTACTAGTGGCCCACTGAGGGGCCATTACCCCTGTTGAATCTGGTGATGTTGCCACCAGCCCAGTCCCCTCATCACAGGAGATCCAGGAAATCCTGCAGCACTACCATGACCACCCAACAGCTGGCCACCCTGGTGTCACAGCTATGGTGGACCTGGTCTGGTGACACCACCACTGGCCCACCCTGCAGCAGGATGTTGCCCAGTATGTCACCACATGTGCTGCATGCCAATGGGCCAAGGCTCCAAGGCACAAGCCCTACAGCCTCCTCCTGCTGCTCCTGGCACTGGCCCAGCTGTTTGCATCACTGTTGATGGACCACATTGAGGGACTACCAGCCTCAGTGATTGATGGCCAGCAGTATGACTCCATCCTCATCATGGTTGACTGCCTTATGAAGTATGTGCTGTTCCTACCAGCCTGGAAGGATGACACTGTGCCTGATCTTGCCTGGTTGCTTGCTGAATGGGTCTTCTGTTACTTCAGCCTGCCCAATAACATTGTATCAGACTGCAGCCACACCTTCATGGCCACTCTATGGTCTGCTGTCCTCACCACATTCAGTACCCAGGCCTCTCTCTCCACTGCATACCACCCCCAGACAGATGGGCAGACCAAGTGCACCAACCAGTCCCTGGAAGTCTTCCTTCACTTCTATGTCAACTACCAGCAGGATGATTGGGCTGCCTGGTTGCCCTATGCCCAACTCGCCCTGAACAACCAGATGTCTGCCACCACTGGGCTCCCACCATCCCTACCACTCTTCAGATTTACCCTGAAGACCCTGCCAGGCTCTCCAGCCCTCTCTCTGGATGGTGAGCCCCCATCAGCCACCATTTCTTGGCCCTTCTTGACTGCACCATGGTGACCATGGCCAAATATGCTAACTGCTCCAGGATGGACCAGTCCTTCCACCAGGGTGACTGGGTCATGCTACAGACCCAACACCTCAAGCATGACCACCTGTCATGCAAATTGGCCAACCCTCTCACAGGGCCTTTCTGGGTGCTCAATGCAGTTGGAAGTTGGGCCTACTGGCTCAATGTGCCATCCCATTGGAGAGTACACCTGGTGTTCCATGTCAGCCTCCTTGAACCATACCTGGAGGGTACCCAGCCATCCTCTCATGCTCCACCAGCCTGGTCACTCAAGGATGACTGTGAGGAGTTCAAAGTTGAGGAGATTCTGGCATCTTGCCAGGTCTGCTGGGGCCTTCAGTACTGTGTCAAGTGGTTGGGATATGCCAACCCCACATGGGAGCTGGAGGCTAACCTCGAAAACAGCCAGGAACTCGTCACAGAGTTCCACCAGGAACACCCAGGCATGCCAGGCCCCCAGCCACCCCTGCCCCAACCACTGGATGATCGCTGGGCCCAAGCATTGCAATTCCAGGCCGATTGTGGCCACTGGTGCTGGTAGCAGCAGTGACCAGCACCAGCAAGGCCACCCCCCCATACACACATCAAGATTCCCACCCACCTTCCCAAGACCTGAGAGCACTGTGGATGCATCTCTGCCAGTAACAGTTGTGTCAGCAAGCACCACAAACACAACAAGGCTCCTGTCATCTCATTGGCAACCCTACTGGGCACCCATTCACATGACCCCCATGGCCTGGCCACTTACTGGGCAATTGGGGTGTTCTCAGACAGGCCACACAGCTGCCACACTCATTCACACCACCACAGCCCTCACACAGCAACAGACACAAGACAACATTTCATTCTGTGGGTACCCCCACTGGGTACCCATCCACACTAGCTACAAGATTCAAAGACCCACTGGGTGCCTGGGACCATTACTTGGTCTCATCCATGGAGTTGGGCAGTTGGGGGGGGGGCTGGCCACCAGGGCAGTGGCAGCATCGCCTGGGCCCAATGCTGCTGTTGACAGGTGTTGAGTGACAATGAACAGTCACAGAACTGGTGGACCTCCAGCAAGGGCAGTCGCCCCCAGCAACACAAAGGTCCAGCCTCATCACCAGGTGAGGCCACCTGGCCACCACCAGGCCAGGCTTGACAGGGGGACCAGGCTCCTTCCCAGGATTTCCCCTTGCCCTTGGCCTGGTCACCAGGGCACTGCATGTTCCTAGCTGGGGCTGGTCGCTGGGTCCTGGTCCCTGACTGGGCCACCTCACACAGACAGGCAGAGGAGCAGGGGCAGACAGGCAGCAGGGGTTCTGGCAAGGGTTCTGGTGAGGGCTCTGGTGACCCTGCCTGCATTGACTCTGCTGAGGACTCATCCAACGAGATCATCTGTGCTGGAGGTGGTGGAGGGGGCTGCCAGGATGGTCCTGCAGCCTGCAAGGCTGGGAGGGTAGGCTTAGGGTCTGGGAAGGACATCGAGGGCCCAGCAGAGTAGGCCAGGAGTGTTGTTGTCAGGTTCCCACACCACTGGGAAGCATCCTGGGCCCAGCTGCTGTGATTCAGCAGGAGGTTGGTGACTGAGCTGTCCCAGACAGACCAGATTACTCCCTGTGCAACTGCTGCCACCTGTGTGTGGTGCAGGACCTGCTTGGTAGCCAGTGCACAGTCAGCTAGGTATGCCAGGGCCTGCTGGGTCCAGGCAATGTGGTCCTGGTACCTGTACTCCAGCAGCAGGGTCCCAGAGAAGGCTGGCAGGGGGGGGGGGGGGGAGGCAGCAGCAGATCAGATTTTGCCTGACTGTGGTTCCTGCAGGCTCACCAGGCAACACCCAGGATGGAGCCAGCCACTGCAGGTACCTGGAGCATGTCACAGGACATAAAGTCGAAATCGATTTGAGATTGATGTTAACTGTGTGTTACAGTTGATCTCTGATGAAATTGATACTAAGCAGGCCTTATCATCGATTTCGCCTACAGGGCCATACGATGCTGTGGAGCAACCATGACAAGTGACAACTACAATGACACCACCCCAGACAGGTTGGGGGAGACCAGTGATGGAGTTGGTGGTGTCTGGAGGATGCTGTTTGATGACTCTGGGCCAACCAGTAATGGTTGGGTAAGGCACAGGGGCCCCTGCACAGATAGGGGGACCTGCAGGAAGGGAAGAAGAGCTCGACACTGGCTTGAGGCCATGGAGCCAGCTAAGAGGTACTGGTTGGATACCAGTGATGAGTCTCAAGGACAGCAGGGCAGGCTCTGACACTGGCCTGATGAGGGCAGTGGGATGCTCTGGAGCAACTGCCACCAGCAGACATACATATACACATTCCTTGTGCAAGTGGAGAGGCAGGGCCTCATCCACTCTATCATTCATTTACTTGTCAGTATGTTTAGTATCCTTACTCTCTTTGTCTTGTAGGATAGCAATCTCAGGCATTGCTATCACACAGTGTGCCTCCATTTGAGTTGGAGTACATATAGGCATCAGTCAGAACCATCACTGGTGCCACAGGCCTCACCTGTGCAGGTGGAACCTACACCATGGTCCTGGAACCTACACCAGTACCATTACCATACAACGATGCTGACCAGCAGTGCCATACAGTCTCTAACACCAATGTCAACAATGGTGATGCAGCTCAACAGCATTGTATACCTACACAGGGGACAGTTAGCCCACTCCTGTCTAGTGTAGGGCACACTACAGGCTACCATGAATGTGCTGCATTACCTCTGAATGGAGTGGCAATGGTGGTCAGTCAACATCAAGCATAAGATGGAGTTAGCATCGATCTCAAGTGAAATCAATGTTTACTGGCCATTAACCTTGAGCTCAAACTAAATCGATGTTTACCTCGAGTTAACCTCGATTTCATGTGTCTGGCATGCAACTGCTGACAGAGCAGTACCACCAGGGCCTCTGGAGCCCTCATGGCAGCATCAGAGGGACTGGCCCCAGGAAGGGTTTTCAACCCCCAATTCTCCTGAGTGGTGGCCTGGTCACATGCATGTGCTGCCTCATACTCAGCAGCCAGCCTGGGGGACAACTTGTCCACAGTGAACTGGTGCCAGGACATGATCAGGTTTGGCCACTTGCCTGCCAGGTGCAATTCCAGGTAGGCCTCCTGCTGGAAAGCCCCCTCATGCTGCTTGAGCATTGTCAGGATCTGACCATACCAGTCACAGAGGTAACCAGCATCCCAGCAGTGCCAACAGGTGGTGGGCTGCCCATTGAGCAGGCTCCCAGCTGGGTGCTGCTTGAACTGGCTCACCAGTGCAGTACCAGGCATGGTCAACATGCAGTCAGGCAAGGGGGAGCCCAGTGGTACATGGGCATTCAAGCACCTGATACAGATGCTGTACTCAGTGTGCATCAGCATCACCTGGACTTCCTGCATCAGGGCATCCAGGTGAGCAGGATCACTGATGCAGGCACCACCCTGGTTGGCCAACAGGGCAGCCACCCAGGCACAGCAGGCTGCTTCCTTGTCCACTGGGCCCTCAGAGGGGCTAGGCCTAGACCTGATGGGGGGCACTACTGCCATGCCAGCTTCAGTGGGAGCACCACTGGACTCATCCATGACCATAGGTTCATCTGTGGTCAGCAGTGGTGCCACCAGACCACCAGGAGCAGGGGAGGGGGAGCTCAAGGGGGAACTCATCGGGCACTGAGGGGGTGCCCAGGGATCAGTAGAGAAGGGAGGGGGCTGGGGGAGGAATGTGGGGGAAGAGAGAAGAGGGGAAGGATGAAACCATCCAGACCCCCCCTTATATATCCCCTCTGGAACCCCCCTTCAGTGGGCTGAGCCTGCTGCATACCAATCCTGCCCACCTCTGTGCAGCCCACACAAAGCATTGTGCTGTGCAATGGCTGGCCAATCAGTGTGCACACTGCAGTGCACTGTGGAATGGATATGAAGGCATTGATGGATTAAGGTTTGGTCCACTGGGTGAAGGGGCAAGTGAGATACTGGGTGATGGGGACATGCACCTACCCCGGGGGGGTAATGTTATGACATGGTCCCCACCAACCTGGTGGAGGTGGTCTGCACCTGATCAGTGCAGCAGAAACCCAATGAGTGTGATGAGATCAGCAGACCTGGCTGAGTGTGAGATGAAAGAGCTTTGGGTCTGTGATCAGCTGCAGTGACTGCTGCAGGCTGCATTGGTCCCAGTGGGGGGGGGGGTTGACTGACTGCAGCAATTGACTGGAGGGTATTTAGGCCCCAGCCAGATGGCCAGGCCCCTTCCCTCCTGACTTCATCGATTGTATTTTACTCTACTCACTTAGTAGGTGGAATACCAAACAATCTTAGCATTACTGGAATCCTTGTAGCCTGCCAGCAATGTATTGGACACCACTGTGCCCAATTACCTGCCTGTGGCCTCTACCAACATCACTGTACCTGGTGAGCCTGAGGTTCCCAGACCCCATGAGCATAACAGTTCCTCAACCACTGCTGGAAGTTGTCCCGATCAATCTTATCCTCATCAAATGGCTC
Organism: Ustilago lituana; assembly: GCA_928869825.1. NCBI lineage: Eukaryota > Fungi > Basidiomycota > Ustilaginomycetes > Ustilaginales > Ustilaginaceae > Ustilago > Ustilago lituana. The sequence goes on from CAKMYA010000007.1 coordinate 999,160, forward strand.
CATGTGTTCTGCTGGTGTTCCCATGGCATTCAAGACATACAAGACATGCACATGTGCCTCCTGAAAGTCCTCCTCCCTAGAGGCCAGGTGATAGATGTGGTCACCGAGTGGTCTGTGTTGCTTAGCTGACAAAACAACCATCTCAAGATGATGTAACAGCACAATGTGTTCATTGCTATAATATTTCCTCTTCCTCTGAGAGCAGTTGCAAATGAGTATTTCCAGCTTCATCCTTGAAGAAGAGTGTGTTTGGCTCATTCCAGTCAAAGTTAGCTCTGCATTTCTTGATCCACTCATACCTGAGGATGAGGTCAAGCTCATGCTTGGTAAAGGGTAGAACCAATGCAGTGTGATCTTGACCATCAGTCCTTTTCCCATTGTGACTTTGAGCATCACATCCTTATTAGATATACCGAGCTCTCCTGTAGCCAACTTTACCAGCCTCTTGTCCTTCAGAACCTCCTCCAGGTCTTGATATGTGCAGTTGAAGGCCTTAATAAATCCTTGGGACAGATAGTTCTGATTTGCACCTAAGTCAACTAGGATGTGCATGGGCAGGTGATCCTGGCCACAACCTGCCATCGACTGCACAGTTGGGAGACCTTCAGCACCTCCTTGTGTGGTGTGATTGCAGAACAAGGTGTTCAACTGAGACAGGCTTGGAGTCTTGAGCAACTTAGTCTCGGAGCAATGGGGTTTCTTACAATCCCTAGCCCAATGACCTAAACTGCCACCATTGAGACATGTGTCACCTTTTCTGGACAAAACATCAGCAAGCTTCCCTGGTTTCCTCACCATGGGATGTTGGGCTGGTACAAAGGACACCATCTTGACTGTGGTGCCAGCAGGTGTTGGAGGGTGTGGCAGAGGATGCTGTGCTGGCTTGGTACCAGAACCTGAGACTGCACCTGCATAGCTGCAAGACATGTCCTCAGCATGATGAAGGCACTGTTCAAAAGTGAGTGCCTTGTTGAACAGAGCCATCACATCCTTTGCAGGCAAGTCCTCTTGCTGGCTCAGGAAGTCATTGTACCTCACAGGGGGGAGCTTTAGCAGGAAATGGTTTCACCATTGCTCCTCACTGTATTGTCCCAGGGGCATTTTTCACATGATTTCTTGGAAGTTCAGGACAAATTTGGTCATGTTGGTGAAGCAGAGTGCATTTAGCTGCTGAATTATCTTCTTGGTGATGTCCTTGGTCCTGAACTGTTTCCAGAAAAGCAGTCTTGAAAGTGTCCCAGGGCACAATATAATCATTTTCATAAAGGAGTGTCTTCCACCAAATGGAAGTGCACCTTGTTTGAAGCTTTTGGACAGGGCTGCCACCCAGTGAGCATGATCCATACCATTCATGCTAAGCTGGTAGATGCTATCATTCAACCACATTTCCATGTCCTCTCCCAGATGGAAGGGCTGCAACTTAGGCAGTTGGTGCATTCAGCATCACAGGTGGTGTGTTCCAGTCTGGTTTCTCCTCCAACCTTTCCTTAGATTTCTCCTCAACCTTTCTGGCAGGACCAAGGTCCCTTTCAGTCATTCCAGCCCAGTCTTCACCCTTCCTGCCACCTGCAGGATCCAAATTTTGAATTTGAGTTTGACTTGTGGTCAAGTCTGAATCCCACTGTCCAGTTGTGCCTTCTGATGAAATCATGGCATTCTGCCTGTCATCAGAAGCTTGTTTTTGGATGCTTCTGCCAACCTCCAGAGCTGCCAGATGTCTTTGGAAAATTGGTGGCCTGACTGTGAAGCTGGCAGGTAAGAACCTGCTGTGCAGAAACAGTCCTCCTCCATCCTCTTGTGCAAGGAGTCAAGTGCCTCAAGGTGAGTCTCCTACTTTTCGAATTCTTGCACCGTCTGGAGGATGATGTCATCAATATCATCTGCCCCAAATATGGTTAAGTCTTGCAGCATGACAGCCAGTCCACTGGAGGCAAAGGCTCTGGTGCAAGCATTGGAAATGATTGGATTCTTAAGGACATGCTTAAATCCTGACAACTTCTGCCTGATGTCCTCGAGCTTCTGCTCATTGAGGGTGAGCTTTTCCTTGAGGAGGGTAGGTTGGCCTTCTGCCAGGATGGTCATAATGCCACCCTCAGTCTATCCACCTTCCACTTCACCAAAGCTCCTGCTGGGGAGTGAGAGGGAGGGGATGCAACTCTTGCTGGACCCCTGTGGGCTCAGCATTGGGAACCCTGACTCTGAAAGCCGAGCCTCTTTCCTTGGTGAATCTGGACTTTTCAACCCCCCTAGGATAAAGATTGACTGGGTCCCAGCCTTTTTCCAGGCCAGTGGAATCTGTGGCCCATCTGTGCTGGCACAGTTGCCATTATCCTGTGAAACTCCCCAAGTCTCTGTACTCAAGATTCCCTGAATCTTGGTGTTAGAAGTGTCACAGGACATAAAGTCAAAATCGATTTGAGATCGACATTAGATGTGTCTTATGTTTGATCTCAAATGAAAATGATGTTAAGTGGGTCTTATCATCGATTTCACCTACAGGGCCATCTGACACTAAGGGTCAGCTACAACAAGTGATGACAGCAACCACAGCACCTTAAATGGGTCGGTGATGATCAGTGATGGCATCAGCAGTGCCTGGAGGCCACAGTTCCAAGGCACTGGACTGGCCAGCAAGGGTGAGAAAAGGCACAGGGGCCCCTAAGTAGATAGGGGGCACCTGCAGGAAGGGAAGCAGAACTCGACACTTGCTCAAGGCTGTGGAGAGTGGCCAGATGGAGAGGCACTGGTTGGATACCAGTGGCAAGCCTCAAGGATAGCAGGGCAGGCCCTCATCCACTCTAGCACTCTTTTACTTGTCAGTATGTTTAGTATCATTACCTTTAGTCTAGTCTCACAGGATAGCAATCTTAGGTATTGCTATCTCTCAGTGTGCCTCTGTTCAAGTCAGAGTACATTCAGACAGTAGTCAGAACCCTCACTGGCACCACAGGCCTCACCTGTGCAGGTGGAACCTACACCATGGTCCTGGAACCTACACCAGTACCCTTGTCATATGATGACACCAACTGGTGGCATTGTACAGCCTCAACCATCATCCTTCAATGACAGTGATGCAGCGCAATGAGCATCGCATACCTTACACAGTAGATGGTCAGTCCACCCCTGTCTTGTGTGGCACTCACACAGGCTACCATGAACATGCTGCATTACCTCTGAACAGGATGGCAACTAGCAGTTAGTTGACATTTGAGTGTAAAATGGGGGGTTAATGTTGATCTCAGGTGACCTCAACATTTACTAGCTGTTAACCTCAAACTCAAACAATAATCGATGTTTACCTTGAGTTAATGTTGATTTCATGTGTCAGGCATGCAACTGCTGGCAAGAAGCTCCCTGAGGCTTCAGCATCACTGGCTCCCTGAGCTGCTTGGATGTTCTTGGATCCTGGATCCTGTTCAGTGCCCATTGGCATGACTTAAGTAGTTTGTATTGGTGTACATGCACAAAGTTGGTCAAGAGTTTTGGTAAAGAAATGTGTAAACATGTTTTAGGTGGTGGTCCACACTTTGGCCAAAGTGTGTGCACATCAGAGTTGTTCAACTGAGGGAGTACTGAGGATTCATTGCACAACCTTGTGAGGGAAGAATATGTATATATACATAGATGTGTAAAAGTGCACCAAGGGGTTCAAGCATCAGGGGTAATTAGATCACATGTGCAAGGTTGGGGGGGGGCAGCATGGTGTAGATAGGTTGTGAAGGTGGATCTTGGACTCAAATGGTTGAGAGAGTAGTTCACGGTTCGAAAGCGTGTGTGTGTTTGGTTTTGCAGGTTGAGCGAGGGGGGTTTGTGTTTGGTCTACCCCCTCAGCTTGGGCATGATGCAAAGTGTCAAACCTACCTCTGGACAGTGTGTTGGGGAAAAAAAGAGTGATTGCAACAGCGGGTGGGGTGGTGTACAGTAGCCGAGTCTGTTTGTGCGATTCACTGGCTCGATGCATGCAAGCAAGGGGGAACCCAGCCAGCTGCACCTCTCTCACAACCAGCATGTTGCCACAGGTGTGTTGCCCAGCTATCGTTTGTACCTGGCACCCAACACGTCTCACGTCTTTAAGTTAATAGCACTGGCATCCTTCGATTTGTCACACAGCAGCAGCAGCAGGGGGACGGGCGCATGTTTCTATCTCGCGTTACGGGGGGCACACACAGCATTTGTGCTAAGGTACGAGAATGCGGGGGTGGTTGTGCATGGCTGGTAGATGAACAAATACAGATGGCATGGCATGGTATGGCAAGTTGAACGCGAGTGATTGTGGTGGGAACAACGACGACGACACAAGAGCCTTTTTGTTTCGGGGGGGGATTTAAGCCCCAGCTGCAGCCCTCGCCTTGGACCTCTTCCCCGTCATTGCCTGGAACCCACTCTTAATCGCACTAACCGATCTCTGCGAACCGCACTTCTCGCACGTCACAAAATAAATCCTATTCTCCTTCGTCAACCTCGTCTCCCACCTCTTGCACGTCTTGCAAATCACATACTCCATAATATACCTCCGCAGCACATTCTCGATCTGTTTCGGTTGGAATCTCCCGCGGATGACGAGACGTTGGGAGCCGTCGATGGAGCCGATGGTGCCGAGTTCGGCGAAGAGGAATTGGATGAGGTGGTCAGGGGGGCGGTGCATGCGTTTGGAGAGGTCGACGAGGTTGGAGAAGATGGTTTTTTTGGAGCCGTCGCGGGTGACGGTAGGGGGGATCATGGTGAATTTTTTAGAGGTGGTGGAGAGAGAGGGGTTGTGGGTGTGGAGCGTGGTGAAGATGCGGTGTAGGAGTTCGGGGTAGGTGTAGTCGCGGTCGGTGCCCTGCCATGCCTCAAAGCTGGGGGGGTTGGCAGCGGAGGAGGAGGGGGAGGAGGCAGAGTCAGGGGCGAAGGGGTTTTCTCCCAGCTCGTCCTCGTCCACTTCGACATAGGCAGAGGTGGAGGCGGGCTCTGCATCATCATCGTCGTCGTCGTTGTTGTCGTTGTCGGCGGCGGTGGCTTCTCCAATCTCCTTTTCGAAAGCGTCGAGGTCGAGCGCTACCTTTTTCTTGGACTTTTTCTTCTTCTTCAACTCGCCAAACTGCGCCCGGGGGGGGGGGAGAGAGCATATGTCAGCGAATGGTGAATGGGATGAAAAGCTGGGGTTTTTGCACTCACATTAAGCTCCTCCTCCTCTGCAGCGGGCGGCGGGTTGGACTGCTCGCCCTCCGCCTCGACAGCGTCCTTATCCTTATCCTTGTGGTCATCCTCATCGAGATCGAGATCGAGCTTCTTCTTGTCCTTTTTTTTCCTCTTCATGCCGCCAAAAAGGTCCGCAGACTCGTGGTGCTCGCCAAGATCAGCAGCGGCGGCAGAAGCAGCGGGTTGGATGTCGGCGTTTGACATGGTGGTGGTGGTGGTGGTAGTGTAGATGGCAGTGGGGAGGAAAGGCGGTCGAGTGGGGGCACTCCAACCAAACGAGATACTACTGTGTGTGCGTGCGAGTGGTGGTTGGATGGCAACACACGTGTTTGAGCTGGTCGACGTTATGGGTTGGTGGGGGTGAAGATGGCAGTGGTGCACTGCACATCCAACCAACCGCTTTTGCAAAGTGTTGCGCTGCTGAGCCTGGGTTGAGTTTGCAGCCAAACTCAGCCGCTTGCTTTTTTTTTATTCGTCCGAGTCGAGCTCACCCCGACCCGCCATTTGAAAATGCGTGATCGAGTCAGTCGGTCGGGCACGTTTTGGTATTGCGGGTTGGAATTCAACCCATCTGCCCAAGGTCTTAATCAGGTGGGGGCTTGCAATTCAAAAGTTGGAAATACACGCGGAGAGAGAGAGAGAGGGGATGCGGAACCGAGTTGAACCAGCGCAACTCACTCCGCGCCTGTGGGAGGGGAAGGAAGGAAAGCGCAAAGAATCGGTCGCCAACTTGGGGGGGAGGGGAGGGGGGATTGAGTCGAGGGGGACAGGACAACGTAAACGCCAGCTCGAACCCTCTCTTCCACCACCATCACCACCACCACCACCACCACCTGCTGTGCTCGTGTTTTCCAAAAATGGCGATGCTTCCTCGTGCTGCTGCTGCTGCGCGTCCTGCCCTGGCTGCGCTCAACTCGGCTGCTCGTGCCGGCTTCCACACTTCCTCTGCTCAGCTCGCGCCGCTTCGCGAGACCGAACAGCGCATCAAGTCGGTCAAGAACATTGAAAAGATCACAAAGGTACGCTTTCCCCCCCCCTCCCTGTTCGCAAACAGCAAGCATTGTCTGACCCCCCTAAGTCATCGTCGTGGTGGATGTACATTTTGGGCCAAACCAGTCGATGAAGATGATTGCGTCGACCAAGCTCAACAAGGCTCAGCGCGCTATGGCGGCTGCTAAGGCTTATGGCGCTGCTAACAATGGTAAGTTTTCCAACATCACATTCGAGGCAGCCATATTCCAATGTAGCAGTAGCAATAGCAATCGCATATAGCATATCGCTAACCAATCCTGCGTTTGTATCTATCGACCAATGCTTTGCAGAGATCTTTACCAACTCGGAGGCTGTTGCTCCTGAGGGGGGTCGGCAGCTGTTTATCGTCGTTTCTTCCGACAAGGGGCTTTGCGGTGGTATCCACTCGTCGGTCACCAAACGCACCAAGGCCGAGATCAACAAGCTCGACCCCTCCGCTGCTTCCTCCCCCACCCCTGCCGTTGTGATTCTTGGCGAAAAGTCCAAAGCCCAACTCTCCCGTGCTCTCCCGCACCACCTCGCGCTCTCCTTCAACCAGATCGGCAAAGACGTCCCCACGTTCGCCGACGCCTCCGCCATCGCCGACCAGATCATCAAGTCGGGCATCAAGTTTGACAAGGTCAACCTGGTGTACAACAAGTACGTCTCTGCTCTCTCGTTCGAATCCGATGTGGTGGAGGTTTTTGGAGAAGAGGCTTTGCGAAACGCGCCCCAGTTTAAGGTGTATGAGCAGGAGGAGGAGGTGACAAAGGATTTGGCCGAGTTTGCGTTTGCGAATGCGATTTATGCCGCGTTGGTGGAGGGCCATGCGGCAGAGATTAATTCGAAGAGGAATGCGATGGATAATGCGAGCAAGAATGCGGGCGAGATGATTTCGTCGTTGAACATGCTGTACAATCGGGGAAGGCAGGCGGCTATTACGAATGATTTGGTGGATATTATTACTGGCGCTTCCGCTCTCTAGAAGCATCAGCAATAGCAACAGCAATAGCAACAATAGCTATGGTGGGTGGAACAGACCCGGAGTGGGCGCCGTAGATAGTTGTCTCACTTGTTATGCAAATACAGATGATGCCAGCATTTGAATATCGTGCGTTGCTAGCGAGGGGTTGGGTTAACGTTGCAGTGTCGAGGAGGTCGAGTGAGGTTCGGGCCAAGCAAAGAGCGCTGGTTGCTAGTCGAAGCCCAGTTCTGAGTGTTACCACCAGGTGGTGGTGGTGGTGGTCGAGGCACCGGTTCCAGTGCCGCATCCTCCGCATCCATAACGACCCATGAGCAAAGCCTTACCTCTGAAAACTTGTGAAATATCACTGCGCCTAAGAGCTCAACCTCGCAAATTTGGGGCTCGCGTCACACACACGATCGCCTCGTTAGCGTAGTTGGATTATCGCATCTGTCTAATAAAAATGATGCCTCAGCATATGCCAGCTGAGTGAGTTTGGTTTGGTTTGCTTTTCAAACAGAAGGTCACTGGTTCGAGCCCAGTACGGGGCACTTTTTTTTTTTTTGCCGATTGTTTTTTTGTTCAAAGGAATGAGGATGATGCGGAGTGGTGGCGGTGCAACGCCACGCCATGCCATGCTGACTGATATTTTTTGTTCTCGGCTGGGATGAGCAGCAAAGGGTAGCTTGTCACACGAAAACATGCATCTCTCTTCGCTCTTTCACACCACTGGGTTGCATCGCATCGCATGGGAGCAAAAGCCTCTTTGTCATTGTGCACGGCGGCGATAACTATTAATACTGTACCAAAAGCCGAGGTTTGGGGGGTTTGCCTCGTGCACTGCACTGCACAGCTCGAGCCCGACGACGCACTTTGTACCTGTACTGTACCTGTCCAACTGATTCATCCCTGCTCACTTGATCCAGTGCGTCCGCTTTGGCAAAAACAAGCGAACCCCAAATCGTCACGGTGCAGCCACCCCCCCGGGTAGCTGGAATATAAAGGTCAGCGCCTTTATGGCTAAAGCGCAAGTTAACTTTTTATCGCACCCAACTGGATCTCTTTCCGTGTTCGTCGTCTGCATAGAAATGCTGCTGCGCTGCTGCGTTCCGCATCGTCTACCACAACAACTTGGATTTGCATCACCTACCATCGCTCGCCATCAGCTTCGAAGTATGGCGACCAACCAAAACAGCAAGCAAGAAGACGAAGGGGGAAATCAGACTAGTCAAGGGCACGAAGTCAAGCCAGCACCCTACAGTAAGCCTCTCTGCTCCGCTCTAACCCTCCCATCAAACATAGTGCGGTGATGATCCATGGCTGACACACCATTCGCATTGTGATTCTGCAGCTGGGTGGAAGGGTGCGATTCCAGCACGGGATGGGGGGAGGGAGGAGGGGTATTTGCATAAGGTGGGTTGCACACATACACCAAATCAGAGCACGGGTGCGTGGGTGGGTGGAGTGGAGGGTATTGTACATTGATTGCTGACCCTCGGGTTTTTGTTTGGCTGTCTTTGCAGCCACCCTACTGTTGGTACTCGGACGAATTTCAGGTCAAATACCGTGCAAAGTGCTGGTGTGGAAAACGTAAGTCCTCCCCCCCCCTCCCTTTCCCCCCTGCATTTCTCTTTGTTCTGGTATCTGACTCTCCTTCTGTGCAATGGGTCTACGAAAGTCGAGTTTGAATACCACGGCGACCCCATCGATGCCAAACACTGCCACTGCTCCCAATGCCAACGTCTGCACGGTGCACCCTTCCAATGGGCTGCGCTGTTCCACAAGACTTCGGTGCGGCTGGCGAAGCGGTGCGATCCGATCTTTCTCGACTTTTTCAGCACCCAGGAAGGGCATAGCGAGCATAGTGTACCGTGCAAGGTTAGCTGTAGGAACTGTCGAAGCCCCATGGCGTAAGTCTCCCCTCCCTCCTTTGTCCCATGCACAAACGCATACTGCAGAAGTACTAACGCACTGTTTTTCATTGCGTTGTTGGGTGTGCGGGGGAATAGAGATGAGGGTCGGAACATGGTGATGGCGTAAGCAAACTCCCCCCTTACCCCCCCACCCCCTGGTTGTGCTCGGGTTTGTGCGTGTCTCCCATCATCTAACCCAACCGCTTTTTGTTGTTGTTGTTGTTGTTGTTGGGGGGGGGCATACATCCGATGGGAACAGCTACCCATCGTCGTTTGTATTCAAGGACAAGCGCGTACCGCCCGCCTTTGCGCCCACTGCCCACATCTTCTACAGCGAACGCGTCATGGATCTCGACGACGACATCCCCAAGGTGAGCATCATCTTCTCTTAACGTATCTAGCTGCATTGCGGTGCACGTTGCTGATGCCGCATTAATTGTTCGATTGCTTGATTGATGCAAAATAAAAAAACAGTGGGCGGGTCACAAGAACTGCTCCGAGCAGCTCCCGCACGCGCCTAAGGACGATAGCGACCGGACAATGGGCAAGGGCAAACAGCACAAGGTCAACTTGGAGTAACAAACAGAGCACGGGGGGGGGAAAGCGAAAGTTGCGGTGCGTAGGAAGAGCACGGCGAAGGTGAAGGTGTGGTGCCAACAGCTGAAAAGCATCTCTCTACAGATACAAAGGGGGGGATGAACTTCGGTTTGCATTGGGTTAAGTCTTTCATCACTGGCATGTTGCCCCTGCCTCGCTCGCTCGCTCGGCTCGATGGCTCCCCCTGATTGCAAGAGCACACACACACCCCCAACCAACCCTTGTTCTCGTCCCCGCTACCATGCTCGCATCTCTCTCTCCATCTGAGCTTATGTGTGCGCCTTGCCTTGCCTTGCCTTGCCTTCCATCTCGGATCACCAGCCTGAACGCTTGTGCGTCGCGTGCTCCAACAACGTGGGGTCTTGCTCTCGCGCTAGCTATCTTCCCACACAATCTTGTGTTGCAACCCAGAATGTCGATCGATGGTCTGTCTGAAGGGTTAGATCAGGTGCAGGTACAACTATTGCAAAGGCCTTGGCTTACGCCTACGGTGTATGTGCGGATGTTGGGACAAAGACTTGGGGGGGGGAAGGGGGGATGGTTTGTTGTGCAAATTAAGGATAGAGCTGGTGCTGGTGCTGCGGAAGAGATGGGTCTGGGTGCGCGGGCACATCTGCTGCTGTCTGCGGCCGAGGTGTGTACATAGTGAGGGTTGGGAGGGGGGTGAACACCAGCTTCGCCATCCCATCCCTTCCCCCCACTGCACCCGCAACAGCCAGCTTGCTTGTTCTTCTCGAGTTGGGACCCATGCCTCATCGGTGGGTGTTATGGTTTCAGCTTGTCGACCAAGAGCTGGGTTTGTAGTTAGCATAACAGGTATCCTAGTTTGCCTCGTCCACATTTCTTATCGTGTGAAAAAAGATGTATTGTTGAGATGGATGGATGGATGGATGGCTTTTTCCAAATTGCTGCCGAAAGAGATAGATGGGGGTGGTGGTAGAGGATCACAAACTGCTTGTTGGAAGGAAAACACTGCCGTTGCCAGCGTTGCCGGCGTTGCGGTATAGAAACAACAAGAAGAAGTTGAACAACAACAACAAGAAGGATGGAATTGGCAAAACATCTCCCACTCTGTGCGTTTTTCTCCATGTGCACACTCGTCGCGCGCTCAGTCGGATGCTGAATCCATCACCCCCCCCCCCCCGCATCGAAAGTCAAAGGGGGTTGGGGTTGGGGTTGTGCAGCATCAAGCAGCAAGCGTATCATTGAGAATGGGGAAAAAAGTGGGCACCAATTCCGCCCCCTCTCCCCCACGTTGAAATCAGGCGGCTAACCCTCAAAACCCAAGGTCACACTGCAGACTGGGGTGCGCAAATCCAATGCTGTTGCAAAAGTGCAATGTGCAATGTGCGATAGATGGCAAGGGGGGGTTTCAATCGTCCTTGGATTTGGTCCAATCAATGCGAGCCTTGCGCTGTTCGAGACCGGCAGCACAACTAGACGACGGGGGGTGGTCTGGGGTTGGTGGTGTTGTGCGTGCTGGTGGGGGTGGAGGATATACAGGCGCAAGGCGTGATGATGATCTCAGGGGCGCTGTTTGGGGGAGAGGTGCAGGTTTGGATCGGATACCTTGCAACGCGTTTTGTAGCGCAGTTTCAACGCTGATTCTTCCACGAATGGTGTCATCGAGCAACTTGCCCAACCCGCCCAACCCTCCCCCACTGCTGCTGTCTTTGCTGCCCGACACACCACCACCACTGCGAGGAGCGCTCGGGAGCGAGTCACCAAACTGAATAGGCCGCGCCCACTTGCTCGCCGCTCCCGTATTCGCCGGCAGACCTGCAGCGAGATCATACAACAACCGATGCGACTTTAGCGCTTGGCGCCGCTGGTGGGCTTTGCCTCCATCATACGCTTTGGCCGGCGGCGGCGGGGGGGGGGCGTCGTTCCATCCCGCATACCGGCTTGAGCCTCGCGTTTCAGCTGCATCGCAACCAGAACGGCTGTGTTTGGCATTGTGCTGAGGAGATCGGGGTGGGTGGGAGGCGCTACCAAAGTGCCAAGTGTTGGGTTTCCACTCGTCCTCCGAGTCGTCGATGCCAGATGCGTTGTTCAGCGAGGCATCGCGGACCAAGTTGGGACGCGCAGCGCTCGCGGCTGAACCATTGCGCTGCTCAGGATTGGCGGCAAGCGCCAACAGGTCATCAATGCCGCTCTCGCCAGGCCCAAACTCAGCATCGCCAGGACCAGGCTTTGTGGATGATGCAGCAGAAGTAGAAGATGGGGCGTCGTTGGCAAAGAAGCGCAGTTGGTCGGCAGGCACCTTGGCCACGCGCAAAGGTTGGCGCGGCGGCACAAATCCTGAACTGGCCGCCGAGACAGAGGCGGTGACGCTGGGGGTGGTGGAGCCGCGACCGGCACTGCTTGGAGCGCGTTGGCTGCTCGAGCTCGAAGCTAGAGGCTGAGTGAGGCTGCCAAGTGCAGGCGTCAAGCTGGGCGGTTTGGCACCATTGGTGGAGCCAGTGCGCGTAAGGGATGTGCCAAAAGCAGGCGCCGAGTCAGTGTAGGCCTTGTTGGTATCCGGCATAAAGTGGCTCACGGGATCCGAGACGCGCATGGAAGCCAAGCTCTCAGCGACCAGGTTTGGCGGCGCCATCTCTGCGGTGGGCGTGCCGGTGAGCAAATCGTCGTCGTCTGTTTTGGGAACAAAGGCGAGCGTGTTGGCAGATTGGGACGAGACGGAGCCTTCTCTTGTGGCCAAAAGCTTGATCTCTGCATTGGGTGGCCGATGCTTGCAGCTGTCGATGGGGATGTAGATGACTTTGCGGATCTGTACGGGATCGCCTGGCCAGAGCTTGTTGGACTTGCGCAGCACGTGAATGTCTGCACCGTAATGCAGCGCCAACGAGGAAAGTGTATCTGTAGGTGCAACTGGGTGGATGAGGACGCGCACTTGTTCCCCACCCTCTGATGTTGCTGCGGAAGAAGACGGAGCTGCGTTGGGGCGATGCGGTGTGGATAAAGATGCATGGGATGTGGCTGGTTGCGGTTGTGGCTGCTTTTTGAGGCCGAACCAGTCTTCGAGACGATCTAGTGTGCTTTCGACAGTATTTGCTGGTCGACGTTTGCGTACCTCGTCGTCGTCGTCATCGTCGCTGTAGGTATGTGGCGTTGGATCCGCTGCATGTGATGCGAACTGCCGCGATGCTCCTACTGAAGAAGTTGGGATCGCGGGGTCAGCGGGCCATTGATAGCTGGAAGAGCTCGTAGCAGATGAAGAGCCACCAAAAAGACCAGCAAGGCCTGCACTGATGGCTTTCCATTCCGAGGCGACCGCAGAGGGTCTTCTAGGAGTGGCGCCGGGCCGGGTGCGGTTTGGAGACCCAGGGACGCCTCGACCGGGGGAAGGGGAACGCAAAGGATGTCGATCCACGACTTGGGCACTGGCGGCGGAAGAAGTGGCGAGAAACGATGGCGATGATTTGCGGCTGCGCAGCTGAGGCTGTTGACTCAAAGAGGAGGACGAGGCAGGATGAAGGTATTCCGCGTCAACGCTAGCCCAGGGATTGAAATCGTTGGAGGATGCCGCACTGGATGCGTGGTTGGCAGACGACGCCGAGAGCCATGGCGACGCCGACATGTTTAAGTTAGGACGAGAACGAATACCATCTGTACACCCATCAGCGCCAGAGACGCGGCGAACTCATCAAGCGGTAGCGTCGAGTGGATGTAGCGAGTGGATTGATTAGGTGGTGACAGTGTGTGGGTGACAGTGATGGAGTGTAAGCCAATCTATATAAACTCGAGCACTGCATTGTCACACCACTCACCATTTCCGCCTCAGTGAATCTAACACCCTTCCCTGCCAAAAAGGGTTGCCCTTCCCGCATTGCCAACTCAACAGAAAAAGGGCCGTGCAGCATGAAAAATCTGAACCGATCGCGTCTAGATCGTCTGAAATCGGCGCTTCTTTTTTCACACCGCCACATCTGCACGTCCCACATATCGGATCGATACATTTTTTCATTGCACCGTCAACATGCGCTTCCAACGAGCATTCGCGCGTGCCACGATTTGCCCTCAGCGGCGGTAGTCATAACCATGAGGCGGAGGAGGTGGTGGGTACGACTGATATCCTCCATATCCAGCTCCACCGGAAGGAGGTGGTGGGTACGCATACCTTCCATCCCGATACTCTCGCTCTCGTCCTTCGCGGTACGGCGAGTCACGCCGATCAGGATATGCTGGCGGATACGACTCGCGGCCACCTCCATAGGCGTGTGCAGGCGGCGGCGGCGGCGGCGGCGGCGGAAGCGGAGGCGCGTGTCCACTTCCACCATAGCCCACCTGCTGCGGTGCATAGTACGGCGGCGGATAGGGTAGGTTGGCTCCACTGGGCGACCCTCCGTAGCCATTGCCATAGCCTCGTCCGCCCAATGAAGGCTCCATCGACGTGCGAGGTTTCTTGGGGATGGGCGCATCCTGCAGCGGATTCACCTTCCGCTTGGTCTCAGTTGAAGCTGCAGCCGTGTGACTGCTGCCATTCTCGCTCGCTCCGTCCGCAGCTGGCTCCAACTTGACCCTCGCACCCGCACTCTGCGACCTAGCTGCTCCGCTGCCCGCTCCAGCCGCAGGCGTAGACGCTGATGCTGATGGCGTCGACGTCGCCGGTCCATTATTCATGACGAGCTTGTTGAAGATGGCTCGCAACTTGGACGGCCGCACCTTCTTCGGCCAGAAAAACGCAGAAAAGGCCCACAAGTGGTGGAACCATCGATCCTTTTCCTTGGCCGACAGGCTTGCAAACTTGGTCTCGAGCAGGTGATCAATGTGTCCACCGATCGAAGATAGGCACTCTTTGAGCACCGAAACCTTTTGGTCGCGCTCCAGATGGTCCGTTCCGTCCCTGAGCCGCTTGAGCGCCTTTTTGCAAGGTCGCATGAGCTCCTTGCACTCCGCCTCGTCCATGCTCGCATACTCGCTCTCGTCGGAAGAGTCGGAAGAGTAGGCGGGCGCAGGCCTTCGCTTGTCCGCTGCCCCACTTGCCGCTCGTCCCGACTTGCCAGCGGGCGCAGGCGAGTGGGTGGGCGAAGGGCTCTTTCGCGCCTTCTTGCTGCTCTTACTGCCGCCCTCCGCCAGGCTCTTCTGGTACGCTTTGGCATTGTCATCGTACTCTCGCAGCACCTTGAGTAGGTAGTCTCCTCGCCGCACAAGGTGGATGGCGTTGGGAATCGGACGAGGCTTGCCCTGAGGAGGACCCGAAGTGCCGCTTCGGGGTGCATCCTTTTCCGCTGCGTGTGGCTCCTGGTTGGCCTTTTTGCCTTCCTCCAGGAAAAACTTGCCCGCCATGCCGAGATCAGGATCCGCCTCGATCTGCTCCCAGGCACCGAAGCCGTACTTCCAGATCCCAACCAGCAGCATTGCATCATCCTTGGCATCCCATCCCCCTGCCCAGTTGAGCGTAGCCTTGAGATGTTCCGAAGGCACACGCCACTGCAGCGGCTCCTCGACATTGTCGAGCGTCTCGGCGAGCAGACGCAGGTCGTAGTGTCGAATCAGCACGGTTTCGGCATTGATACCTGTGATGCCACGGCAGGACACCAGCACGGCCTTCTGACGCAGAGCCGACGAGATCTCTTCGCCGCGCTCCTGCTTGCCCTTCATAAACGCATTGTGCTCAGCCACAGCGTCCTCGCACGTCCTGACTAACTCGTCGGAAATCTGGTACAGCACCTGCCGGTTCTTATCCTGCAACTTGCCCTCCTTGATGATAGGGTCCGTCTTGTAGCGAATGTCGCCCCATCTTTGGATACCACGGATGAGCACACGAAGATCACGCTCCTTCATCTCGACCGAGCGCTGTGCTGCCGTCTTTCGCGAACGCTTGCTGGCGGCGTCTTTGGCGGCTCCTGGCGAAGTAGCTCGGTCGTCACCTTCGCCATTGTCGTACGCACCTGGTGCGACCTGAGCAGCTGCGCGCCTGCGCGAAGAGCTGGCAGCGGCAGCAGCCTCTTCAACCGCCTTCTTGCGCTCTTCTTCCTCGACCTTTTGTCGCTCTTCGAGTGGGATAATGTCGTCCCAGCTAACGTCAGCTTTAAAGTCTTGTACCTGGGCAAACGACTTTAGGAAATCTTGACCACCGGTCGAGCTACCTGTGGGATCGGTCTCGGTCTCGTGCGCCTCTGCATGCGAGAGAATGTCGTCCAGATCCATTTCGTCGAGCTTTTTCTGCTGACCATCCTCGTTGTCGCTCTTGAACATGTTTTGGGCGCCAAACTTGAGAATGGCACCGAGCTCCTCTTTGCTGAACTGCTGCTGGTTCTTGGTAGATGCCTTGGGTGCAAAGTTGGTCCCCGAAGTGTCCATCTGATGGATAATGGCATACTCGAGCACCATCTTGCGCTTGGCCCTCTCCAGCACATCTTCCTCCACCGTGTCCTTGGTGAGCAGGCGGAAGACGCTAACGTGAAACTTGGAGTTGAGTCGATGAGCACGCGCCATGGCCTGCAAATCGTTTTGCGGGTTCCAGTCACTGTCAAAAATGATGACTGTATCGGCGGTCTCGAGATTGATACCCAAACCACCAGCTCGGGTCGAAAGCAGGAAAGCAAAGTCTGGCGAGCCCTCTGCATTGAAATGCTCAATCGCCTTCTTCCTGACCTCGGATGAAACAGTTCCGTCGAGCCTTTGGTGGATGTAACCGCGCAGCGACATGTAGTCGGAGAGGATATCGAGCATGCGCACCATCTGACTGAAGATGAGCACACGGTGTCCATCTGCTTTGAGGCGCGCCAGGAGCTTGTCAAGCAGCACCATCTTGCCACTGTGCATCACAAGACCTTTGAGCGTGTCTTCACGGTTGTCCGAGATGACCTCGGTGCCGTCGAAGAGGTAAGGGTGGTTGGACGCCTTTTTGAGCTCAATGGCAATGTTGAGCAACGAGAATTGCGCCGTGGTAGCGCCGCTGAGGAGCGAGTAGTTCCGGGTAAGGATGGCCTTGTACATGCGCTGCTGCATGGCCGACATTTCGACACGGAGGATTTTTTCCGACTTGGTGGGCATCTCCTTGACGACATCCTTCTTGAGACGCCGAAGCATGACATTGTCGAGCTTTTCGTGCAACTGCTTGATGACGGTCTGGTCGACATTGTTGATGTCAAAGTCGACCTCGAGGTCGAATTGGTCGGGTCGCAGGAAGTGGAGCAAAGCGATAAGCTCCTTGACGTTGTTTTGGAGAGGTGTGCCCGTGATGAGGAGCTTGCCGGCGGCGTGGAAGCTGTTGAGTGCTTCGTACAGCTGTGATTCGGAGTTTTTGAGGCGATGAGCTTCATCGACAGCCAAATATTGCCACTTGATCTGACCGAGCTCGGCACGGTCTTTGAGGATGAACTCATATGTGGTAACGAGAACGTTGAACTTCATCTTCTTGGGAGGGCCGAACTCGTATTCGCGGATCATCTCTCGACTGGCGCTGTTACCAATATATGCGATGGCGTTGAGGTCAGGAGCCCAGTGTTCGAACTGGTTCATCCATGCAGGCAGCGTCGAGAGCGGCACAACGACCAGGAAGGGACCATATTGATAGCACGAGTGGAAGAGGTACGAAAGGAATGAGACAGTCTGGACGGTTTTACCTAGACCCATTTCATCGGCCAGAATACCGTTCTCGTGCTTGCTCCAGAGATAGGCAAGCCAGTTGAGACCGGTCATCTGAAAGTCTTTGAGGGTTCCTGCGCTGATGTAGGCAGGTTGCTCAGTCATGCGCGTATACTTGGGACGGCCCTGTGAGAAGTTTTGAGAACGGAAAGGAACTGTGGCCGAAGTGGAACGGTTGAGGTAGGCGGCGATGGCGTCCTGTGCGATCTCCTTGATCTCCTCCTCGGCTTCCCAGGTACAATCGGCGTAGGGCAGCCCCTTCCACTTGACGAGGTAGGCGAGATGTTGATAGGGAATGTCCTTGTTGGCATCATTTTCACGCTGAGCAATGATGCGCTCGACGGTCTTGAAGCTCTCGATGAGCTCGGCTTGCCTCTCCTTTTCGATCTGCAATGCTTCAATGTCTTCACGAGAAGCGTTGGGGTCGGACAGCAAAGCCTTTTCGCGCTGGAAGACCGACTTGATGTAATTGTCAACACGCTTGAAGCCGCGGTAGCGTTTGAGAAAGTCGTAGGTCTCGTGCGTGTCGTGAAGGTGCGAGTAGCCTTTCCATTTGACGATGAAACGAAGGTTTTGGGTTGGAACGTCTTCCTTGTCATCGAGATGGTCTTCGTGGCGCTCGTGACCGACAATGCTTTCAATGACGTCTTCCTCCTCCATGCCAGCAGCGTCTTCGGCATGTCTTTGAGCTTGGATGTCGGCCTCGTCCTCAAAAGGATCGTCATCACCGAGATCGGCATAGTCGTCGGTGTAGTTGGGGATGCGTCTGCCGTTTCTGCTCGAGACGCGCGAGGCTTCGAGATCTGCTGAAGAGAGTCTTGCAGCTGCAGACCGCTTTGGCTTGCGCTTCTTCTTGGACTTGGCGGAGCCGAATTCGTCATCCTCGGGGTCGTCGCTTTTATCGTCCTCATCCTCGTCATCGCCTCCGTCGACTTCGTCGTCGTCGCTGGCCTGCACGGAGCTGCGTGCCGAGGCACGACCGCCCTTGACTAGGTGTCGACGTCGAGACGATACGGAGGCGTCCGCGTCGTCGGAATCGGCATCTTCATCGTTGAGATCAGTGTACGATTTCCTGCTGGCGCGGCCGGATCTTCGAAGACCATAGAGATCTGGATCATTTTCGGCTTCGAGAAGATGCTTGCGGTCTGGCTTGGCCGAAGAGCGGGAAGGCGTGCTGGTCCTGGACGAGTTCGGGGAAGCCGCTTTGACGCGATCGAGTTGCTGATGAGTGGGTTTGGAGTCTTGTGCATTTCTATCTTCATCAGCGTCATCTAGGTCCTGCTCTTCCACGTTTGCTGAGCGGGCATCGCCCTTTTGCGAGACATCGGACAAAGGGGAAGAGTCGCGACGTGGACGGCTGAGCTTGGGCTGCTCGGACCCTTCTGATTTGGCCGGAGCTGATGGAGGGCTGGGAGATTGCTCCGACTTGAGCGTGGAGGCGCCATCACGAGCTGGAGACGAGGATGGATCCGCCTCGCGCTTGAGGATCTCGTTTGTTGCTGTTCGAGTATGGCGAGCAAGGTAACAAGTCGATGTCAGCTATGCCGTTGCGGTCGCAGATGGAGCTGGGGGGCCGCAACGTCTGCACGTCATCAGACGAGACAATGGCAACGACGGCAAAGATGAAGATTGTACTTACCCGACATGACGCACGTTGAAGAAGTCAGAGATATGTGTCAGGTTGCGTGTTGTGCTCAGGGCGATGCTCGATGTTGTGGCTGATGATGTTGCTGTGGGTCGCTGTGAATGAAGGCTGTGGTGACAACAGGTTTCGATGCAGATGGTGGTGTCCAAGCTATCAGGAAATTGAGATGTCGAGTGAGCAATATGGGCTGTGCAGGGCCCGATAATGAGTGCTTAATGCCAAGACGATGAACTGTGTGTGTGTGCGCCAAGCAATTCGGGTATGAGTTGATGTGGTGATGATGAGTTACAAGAGCATGATGGGAGTGATGGTGCTGATGGAGACGGCGACGGCGACGCAATTCTAAACGATGCCGGAACGGCGCAGGAACAATGTCACTTCAGCGTCGAAGCGGATGATCGGATCTACCGAAGAGCTGGACGGTGGTCACGATCGATTCAAGTGCGTTTGTCGACGAAGCGAAAGTGGGCTTCGGAGACTAGCCGAGAGTAGAACGAGTGACAAAGCGACAAAGTTGAACCGTGCGTGCCAAAGGAACGTGACGAGGAGGCAAGAGGGAGTAGTTTTGGATAGAAGACAGTGATGATGATGATGATGATGATGATGAGGGAATGGTGACAATGATGCATGGGATCAAAGACCAGTATTGCTGGCGTTGCTAGCCAATGTGAGTCCCCAACTCACTCACTCACACACACACACACACTCTCTCTCTCTTTATCTCCTGAACTGTGTGAGTGGGGACGCGCCGACAGAGGAAATCAGTTCCGGTCGCGATCAGACATCTCGAGCGGGCCAGTGCCGGACGACGATGGGGTGACTTACCCTTTTTTTTTTTTCTTTTTTTTTTTCTTTCACTTGACCTTTTTCGAAATGGTCATTTGCGAGTTGCGTTGAAGTGGCGCGGTCACGATTACATTCGAAAGCCAAGCGCGTGTTGCGTGTGTCAGTGCGTCTGTGCTTCATTCGTTGTCTCTTCTTGCTCGCCCTGTGCCGTCGCTTCTCTTTTCTCAGATCACGCCTGAGCTGGCCTCGGAAGCACAAAAATTGCGATCAAAAGTCTAAAGTACAGCGTGGGCTGATATATCGCGCCCACCAAAGTGGTTGGTTGTCTTGGCTTCGATTCGTATTCAAGTTTGCGAGTCGCAGAATACAGTTTCGCTGCTGGCTTTCGGATTGTCCGTGTCCGCGTTGGCCATGTCCGTTGTCATTGACAAAGGCTGGGTTCGTGGCAGAATACTGTACATGGAATCGCGACGACAGGCTTTTACGGATTGATGGCTGAGCACATTGAATTCAAAAGCGCCGCAGCGGGACTATGCCGACTCAGCTCGATCCGTCCGTCGTCGGTCGGTTCACGCAAAAGACGATGACAAGGCGGCATCCGACACGACACTTTTGGGTGCGCATCACTACGCACACTCTCTTTGAAAAAGTCGATCTCAACGCTCGCAACTCTTTGGCGGCCGTCCGAGGATAGAGACGCTCGTTGTGATGCATGCAAAGCAAACGCATCCCCTTCTTCTCACGCACAAGGCATGCATAGGAGGCATCATTCATTCGGCTGTCCACTTTTTCTCGTGGGCTTGGTGCCTCTGTCCTGGACAACCTCGGGTGGGTCTTGCTGAGCGTGGTTGCCTCGGCCGTAGCGGAGACAAGTCAGTCGTATCTGACTTATGGACTGCGTCGAGCGAGGAATCGCGCATTGGGGAATGCAACCGCGGGGTGGATGATCAAGGGCAACCCCACATTGAGTGGGCGCACGTCGGCTTCGAGTGTGTGGTCTGGCAACTTTTGACACTCTTGTTGAATGCAGTGCGCACAACAGTGTGACGCTTGCAGAGATGGTCCGCAGCTGCAAGCAAGGTGAACCGGCGCATTGGGTGAATCAAGCCTTTTGAGTTCCAGCAACTGCAAGTCCAACATCTCGTGACTGGTGGAAGAAGCTCGAAAAGGCGCTTCGTCGCTGCGAATCTTTGGCAAAGGGTTCACATCACGCTCCTTGGAACCGAGGAAAGCGGCAAAAAAAAAGAAAGATGATTTCTGCCGGGTTCGAACCGGCGACCTCCTCCGTAAGCCCTAACGATCCGAAGAAGAACCGGAATTGTTAAGGAGACGCGCTAACCAACTGCGCCAAGAAACCATGATGTCTATTGCAGGGACCTAATGTGTTAATAATGGTTTGTCTTTCTTCATCTGAGAGTGCTTCAAAGTGGAGGACGAGAAGAAGTCGACGCGTGACATGCACAAAGTTGTACCGCGTAAATGACTTTCTGTGGCACCATTCGGCCCTTCCGCCAGGCTGAGTAATCACAGCACGCAACTTGGGCGACAGTGGCAACTTTTCCCACAACATTGCCACAGCATTCGCTCTGCACCCGCGCTTACCACCAGTGCCACACAGTACTACCTCCATCCTCTTTCCTCCGTCACA
Organism: Ustilago lituana; assembly: GCA_928869825.1. Lineage (NCBI taxonomy): Eukaryota > Fungi > Basidiomycota > Ustilaginomycetes > Ustilaginales > Ustilaginaceae > Ustilago > Ustilago lituana. The sequence goes on from CAKMYA010000007.1 coordinate 1,020,501, forward strand.
GCTATCCCATTGAATACCCGAAGATCGCGCTTCCTACGCCGCACTTGCTGCACACAATCGGAATAGCCCCGAATCCACTCTATATGCCATTCACCAAATCAAGCTGATAACCCTGGCACGAACACCACCACCGTCATCCGGCGACAAAGGAGAGCACTATGCAGACCTCGGTGGCCAGTCTCATGGACGAGGTCACCGATCCCTCGGACTGGAAGCATGATTTCACCATTCTCAGCAATCTCGACGCTTCGCTCCGCTGCGATTTGTGCTTTGTGTGTATCCCTCGCTCCTCCCGCTTCTCACTCGATCCGCACGCATAGCTGACGCCAACCCCTCCTCCCCTCCTCCCCTCCTCCCCTCCTCCCCTCCTCTCTTCATTTGATCATCGCTTTACAGGATGTCTACACTTCGCCCGTATCGATAAAAAGTTGCAATCACACGTTTTGCTCCAGCTGCATTCGCACTCACATCAATCAATCGGGCAACAGTGGCAGCTTCTGTCCCAAATGCAGGCAAACCAAAGCTTACGATTCGGAATTAATACCCCAACCCGTGCTCGAAGTCACCGCTCTCGAGTGGAGGAAAGCCCGCCCTTTCATCGCCCGCTTACAAGCTCAACACCAACAGCCACGTCAGCGTCAATCCACTCCACACGTCGCCGAATCCAGCCGTTCCGCAGCAGCAAACTCAGCAAAGCGAACACCGTCGAATCCCGGTAGGCACGCCTCAGATGCACTTTGGGCAGGATCGAGTCCGCGCAGATCCAAGCGTTTCAAGACAGATGTACGCAGCGCTCGGATCGATCCTCCCGCTGGCTCACGCTCATCCCCACTCACTATTGACGATGACAATGATGATTCTGTCGATGGCACCGACGATGAGCGTGAAGCAGGTTCCAGCGCAGTTGGCTCGAGTCGCGATGCAGGAGCTCAGCACCAAGATGACCGTGATGGCGACTATGTGGATGACGCGCAACGCTCGCGCTCTTCGCCTGCCAATCAACGCCATCGACGAGGCCAGGATGCGTCAGCAAGAGTCTCGGATCGCCACTTGAAAGCAGACGATCTAGTACAATGCCCCATCTGCAGTCACAAGTTTACCGTCACCGCCTTGAATCGCCATCTAGACAGCGCAGCCTGCTATCCTGGCTTCCCAGAGCCATCACCACAGGAGCGAGGTATTGCGCCGCCAAAACCTGCCAAATCCTCTTCATCTTGGTTCACCAAAGGTTCTTCGCTCTCCACAGGCGCTGATGCAGCTGCGAGCATGGCCAACGAGAAGAGGCTAGTTCGACCGCAGTACAACCTTCGATCCGAGCGCGAGCTGCGCAAGCTCCTCGAAGATGCCGGACTATCCACGTCCGGCGACCGCGAGAAGTTGGTCGAGCGCCATCGTCAATGGATCAACATTTGGAATGCCAACCTCGATTCGACCAAAGCAAGACGCAGCGCTGCACAGCTCAGAAAGGATCTCATAGCTTGGGAACGTACCAAGGCTTCTGCAAAAGATCACTCTGCGCACGTCGACCGACAAAAGACCACTTGGATCAGAACCAACAAGTCGCAGTTTGACGACCTCATTCAAAAGGCAAAGACGGGGGCTCTCAAGGACAAGAAGCTGCGCGACGCAGCTTCAAACTTCTCCAATGGCGCAAAGCAGCCAGCTACAGAATATTCACTCAATGGAGCCTCAGGCCATAGCGAGGCTGACCCACATGTCATCACTTCAAGCCCGGCAGCACCTGAAGCAAGACCAGAAGCCAGCAAAGCAGACGTAGTGGACGCGATTGGGCCACGTCCATGACCGGAGGTTTCACAATCACACAGGCGAAGTCGCGGAATCATGTAGACATGTTACAGAAGGGCAAAGATTCGGCACGGCATGAATGTATGACACAACCGCGCAGACCTGCAAAACTGAACACGGTTGTGGCCGAATCTGAGGCTTCAATATCACAGTAATGCCACAATCATTTCTCCAGCGACTTGTTTGAGCAAGGTTGATTGCTAGTTCATGCAAGGGAAAGGTGTATGTTGATAATAACATGCAGGAAAGGGTGGAACATGAGCAGCAGCAGCAGCAGCAGCAGGAAAGGAAGAAGGCAGTTCCCACAACCAGTAGAGCAATCAAAGAGCACCACTATTGCTAGCTTGGACAATGCAAATCTCAAAGTTGAGTGGGCACTGACATGAGAGAAGGAATGGTGTCAAGGCAGTCAAGATTGCAATACTGCAAGTCTATCATCAGGGTGACAATATGCAATGTTAGTGCAACACCTCAACAGATTTTATTGGCCAAGAAGCTTGTATTGTCATGCTCTGGTACTGACCCTTGGTATTACTTATTCTCTGTCTCACCCAACAGAGGTTTGCAGCAGACCTCTGTTACATGTATTACTTTGTGGCTCTGATAGCAAGGTAGTACTGTGCTCTGTCTCCCAGCTGAGAAGCTCTGCCAGCATACCCTCATGAATTGTTGACAGATAATCATCATTCTGAGAAATAGCAGGGTATCAGGTCCACACAGAGCACCAACCTAGGCAACAAGAGACTGATCATCTCATTGAAGTCCACACCAGCTTTCTGGTCAAGGAGCTGCACAATCATGTCACACAGTTTAGCCAAATGTTGCTGCTTGTCCAGAAAGTAGACAAATGCAGGTGGAGGCTTGGAAAAAAAAAAAAAAAAAAAAAAAAAAAAACTTGATCTTTTTGCCAAGCTGCCTCAAGTCACACAGAATGGCATCAGCATACTTGGTGGTTGCTGTGCTGGTGGTGTTGCAAGGCTTCTGCACAACTAACAGCTGCTGAGGCCTCACTTCAGCATCAGATAAGCTCTTGTCTCATCCATGGTAGTCAGGAGGAGCCTTGTTGTTGTCAAGGTCCTCATCCCACAAATGATCATCATCATTGTCACTCTCACTTGGGTTGTCAAAAGGTTTGTAACTGTCATAGCTCTGTTGCACCTGCTTTGCTAGCTCATGCACCATCTGGTTGGACTGGAGGCCAGTGGTGAGGTTGAGAAGAGCAGTGAGCAGAATCAGCTTGCACAAGTTTGGCTGGATGTCAGGCCCAGGCCCAGGTACTGTTGTTGTTGCTGCTGCTGGGAAGGAGAGCTTGCCTGGCTCAAAGTATAGATAGTATGCATCATTCCCACCAGAAGACCAATCAACAAAGAGAACAATGGCAGCAATGCCTGATGTGATGATACCATACATTTGGCCATAAAATACAAGGTACCTCCAGAGTTGAGCAGTGGTTTTGCAAAAGTATCATGCACAAGGTGAAATGATGGGCAGCTTGAGATGGCTGAGGTTGGTGAGAATTTTCTGAACAGGGACATTGCCATGCTCTTGACTGTCCTTCAAGAGACCAGGATGTGCAGCATTTTGTAGCTTGTTGATTGCCTGTTTGAGGTTCTGCAGGCAGGACAAGTCTTTATTCTTGGCTTTGACAACAACAAATTGATAGAGATCATGATGGCAATCCAACTGGCTGGCTGGTGTTATGACATGGTCCCCACTGACCTGGTGGGGGTGGGCCATGCCCAAAGAGGGCATTGGAAACCTGATGAGAGTGATGAGATTGGTGGACCTGGCCAAGTATGAGATGGAGGGCTCTGGGTCCAAGATCAACTGCAGCAGCTGCCACCAGCTGCATCAGTCCTGATGGGGTACTGACTGACTGTGGCAATTGACTGGAGGGTATCTAGGCCCTGGCCAGATGGCTAGGCCCCTTCCTTCCTGACTTCATCAATTGTATTTTACTCTACTCACTTAGTAGGTGGAATATCAGACATCCTTAGCATTACCAGAATCCTCCTAGCCTGCCAGTGACATATCAGATACCACTGTGCCTGATTACCCACCTGTGGCCTCTACTGTCATCACCATACCTGGTGAGCCCAAGGTTCCCAGACCCCACAAGCATAACATTACAATCAACCTCCCTGTCACTGACAAGCCTGTCAACAAACATTCACCATGCAAACCTGAAGTCACAGCACTTCTCAGCTGCCCAGCCCCAGGGAGAGCCCTGGTGAGCTCTCATCAAAGCCCAGCAGTGATGCCCAGCCAAAGGATGGGCTGGCAGCTGCTATTGGTGGCCTCTGACACCTCATGGTCAATCTGACCCAGGAGATTCACCTGCTGCAGGAGACTCATGGTGCTGAGCCCACCAGGGGACCAGTCCCACCAGGGGACCAGTGCCTAGTATCACCCCTGTTGGCAGACAGCTGGACCCCACCAGCTCAGTGCCTGACAATGCCACCATCAAGGGACCTGCAGGACTGGCTCCTGTGCTTGCAGGTGAGATGTCAGAGCAGTGATTCACTTGGGTGACCCACTGACTGGAGAACCCTCACCTGGGACCAGTGAGCCCACCCCCCAGATCACAGGGCTGCACCCCCAAGCCCTGGCTGCTGCCCAACAAACCTGGTGCACCCCAGACCCTGGAGGTGCACATTGCTGCACCTGCTTGGGACAGGAAATGGGAGGACCCCAAGGCTTTCCTGGAACAGTGCAACCTGCACTTCAACCTCAACCCCACCCAGTACCCCATGGACAACTTACAAGGGTGTGCTATTTTTTATTGAGTTAGGGTTGATTAATAAAAGTTGTAGATTTACCCCAAATATGCATGTTTCATTAAGTAACCCTACTCAAGTTAAGTAATAAAATTTTCTGTTATGGACCATCGAAGTTTGGCCCAAGTCAAATTGGGTCATCAAAAAATCAACTTTTCAGGGATGTGTTCATAATGAAAGTTGGTGCTAATGACACCCAAAGAACACCCTAGAAGTCTCATGGCTGTTGCTCAAGTGGTCATGGAGCTATGGGCAACCTTATGTTTTTTGAGATTCTGGCTGAGGCTCCAATGGTCCCCCCTTAGGGTTATTAGTATATCTGCTGGGAGGCTGAAAAAAACTTGCAACTTTCTTTGTCTGACAACCTCAGTTGGTCCATTTGCTTCCATTTGAGTTACATTTGATGGTAAAGTTTACCCCTTCCTGCTGAGTTATGGGCTGTCAAAGTTTTCAGATGGGATATTGAAACTACTATTTGATTGAGCTGCTGATGGCTTGCAGGCATGCATTGGACCCTCTAGATGCATGAATGAATAGCAAGAGAGGTTTATATTTGGTGGTTGAAGTTGTACACCATCATTCAATGTTGCTGAGGTTGGCAACCTCCATAACCTTGAAAACAACCTCCACAACCTGGACAACCTCCAACCTCAAGCTCCACAACCTAGACAACCTCCAACCTCAACCTCTGTAACCTCAACAACCTGGACCTCAACCTCCAACCTCAACCTCCCTAGGTTGTCAATGCTGGCTATGTTCATGCCTCAACCTTGTGATGTTTCCAGGTGCAACCTTGACAACTGGAGGTTTGATGCACCCACCTCTGGAAGTGTTGGAGGTTGAGACTTGGTCAATTCTGGTTTGACAACCTCAACCTCCAGACCATGTTGAAGCTTGCTGGCCAGCCTGAACCTTGTGAAGATGTTCAAGTTGGAAGGGTTCATGGTGATCAAGCTTGAGCAGGGTGGATTGAGCTTGGGCAACACTGCACCAAGGTTGGGCAAGGCTGGATTGAGGTTGAGGGATATGTACATAGGTTCAGGAAGCTTGGCAAAGGTTGGGTGGTCAGATCTCTTGCTTGACCACCACTTCATAATGTTCACCATTGTAATAGAAGGCATGCCACTGCACCTCTTCACCCCTAGATGCAAGGTGGTTGCTCTCAACCTTGAAGTAGCTTCCATCCTTGCTGATGATAAGCAGGTGAAGCTTCAAAGCTTGGCAGGCAGCAGAGAGGGTTGCATCATCTCCCCAGGTTCCCTCCTTGGCCATCATGGTGATGTACTCCTGTGGTGTGGTACAGTCTTTGCACTGTGGAGAGATGACATCTGATCCTAGCAAAGGTTTGATGATGTCCATGTTCTCCTGAAGATACTGGAGAACCTTTCTTCTGACCACCTTGTGCCTACCTTGGTTGCCATACTTTGCCCAAGCCAAGGCTCTGAACTGGCAGTTGCCATCAGCTTGGATGTACTTGTGGCTGATCTTGATGGTAGAGGTTCCCCAAAGGTTTGACAAGGTGACTGAAGCTGGCAGAGAGGTTTCATCCCCAAGGTTGAACCTTTGAAGCTCCAGGTCAAGGTCTGCAGCTACTGCAGGAGCTTGGACCACTTCACCATCCTCAGTGAAAGGTTGCTTGGCAAGGTAGCACTGGGTAGACCAGTCCCTCTGGTACCTTTGCCATATCATCTTGACTACCTTATCCTTGGTGTTGTCTGCACCTCCAGTGATAGGTTGCCTATTATTGTCAAAGATCATGTACCTCCACTGTGAACCTCTCTTGTAGATCTTGACACACCTTTCAATCTCCTTGAGGTTGGCCTCCACAGTGATGGGGTTGAGAAAGCCTCTGAGGGAGGTTCCTGAAGCTTGAGGAGGAGCATCAACATCACCAACAAAGGTTCTCTCCCACCAAGGTAGGGTGACAAAGCTTGTGATGGGTTGCAAAGGTCTTTGAACCTCAGTGGAAGGTCTGGCAGCTCTGGTAAAGGGTGGAGGAACTTCTGTGGAAGGTTAAGGTTAAGGTTAAGGTTATACAAGGGTGTCTGGATTTTTGACCAAGTAGGGTTGATTAATCAAAGTTGTAGATCTACCCCAAATATGCATGTTTGATTAAGTAACCCTACTCAAGTTCAGTAATAAAATTTTCTGTTATGGTCCATCGAAGTTTGGCCTGAGTCAAGTCAGGTCATCAAAAAATCGACTTTTCAGGGATGTGTGCATAATGAAAGTTGGTGCTAATTACACCCAAAGAACACCCTAGAAGTCTCATGGCTGTTGCTCAAGTGGTCATGGAGCTATGGGCAACATTATGTTTTTCAAGATTCTGGCTGAGGCCCCAATGGTCCCCCCTTTGAAAAGTGGAAAATGGACCCCCTCCAATCTCTGCACAGCCTTAATGGGAGTTGTTGGCACATGCTAGGAGATGCATATGCCAAAGTTTGGGAGAGTTTCCATGGCTGGTCACAGAGGTATGGCTGCTCAAGTATATACCAACCCTGACCCTACCCAACACTTGTCAGACCCAGCACACACACAAGTTGTTGGCCATCTACACAGTTGTTTCTTTGGGCTTTTTTGTGCCAACCTATGCACATACAGTCAGGTGGCATTCCCATCACAGGCTGAGGATCTCATAGTGGTTTCCACCAAGGTGGATGAGTCCCAGGTAGGGCCCAGCTGCTCCACCAGGGTAGGTGGAGTTGTGTCCATGCTGGTCAGAGTAGACCCAGAGGCTGGTTCCATAGGCCTCTGCCAGCCCCAGGATGGGCAGCTCATCCCCCCAAGTGCCTGGCTTGGCCATCTGAGCCAGCCAAGCCTTGGCTCCCAGGTGGCCACTGCCCTCAGCTGCAAAAGCCTGCACCAGGAAGGGCTTGGTGTGGAGGTGAGCAACTGCCTTGGCCCTGACCTCCAAGTGTCTGTGCTGTGTGCCATAGATGTGGTGGCTGATGGCCCTGAAGAGACAGTTGCCATCCTTGGCAATGGTGGTGGACTGCTTGAGCCCAGGGAAGGCAGGTACTGGCAGCATGGGCTCCAGAGGGACCACTGAGTCCAGCATGGGGAGGCCAGGGAGCTCAATGAAGGGTTAGGGTTAGGGTTACAAGGGGTTCTTCCTGAGGACTGATTTTAATCCAAAATCTGTACTAATGAAAGTGATAGAGCTTGCCAAGAGCTGCCAGATGCAAGTGAGTTTGGGTTAAAGTTTAATCTATTGGCTGAGATATGGCTGTTCAAAGTTGTCAGCCAAGATTCTCTCGGGGAAGAAAAAATAATTTTCAAACTTCCAAATTGGCCTGTTGCAGGGTGGATATACATAGAAGAACCTATACAGGTACAGTATATACACAGGCAGTGAGGAAATTCCTGACCACTACAGAGCCAGAGGGGTTCAAAGTCTGGGCAAAGGGACCTCAAGGGTACTTCCAAAGTACCTTAGCTGAGGTTCCTGAACCTCTGTCAACCTCACCCAAGGTACAATGGTGGTACTTGAAGCTCAGTCAACCTCACCTCTGATGGTACTTGAACCTCTGTTCCAAGATCAAGATCATCTCAAGTGTGCATTGCAGGAGGGTTGGGCAGAGGGTGACTGAAGTTGAAAGGTACTTTTGGTTGAGGTTCAAGTACATTCAATGGTGGAGATCAACTTGAACCAAGGTACCTTGTTGATGTTGGACAACCTGCATTGAACTAGGAATAGGTACTTCATCTGAGGTTTTTTCATCCCTCCCTGGAGGGGTTTTTCCTCACAATGAAGTCCATGGAAGACTTCAGAAACTATGTACAGGTGGGGTCAAAGTATGTACAGGGGAGGTTCAAGGTACCTAGGCTCTGGGGTTAAACTTATATACAAGTTCATAGTGGTTGCCAGTGTAGTACAAAGCATGCCACTGAGGGGGGTTGGGAACTTTGTTGACCTCAAAGTAGGTTCTGTCTGGGTTGATGATGACCAAGCTCAACTTGAAGATACTTACTGCTGCACTTAAAGTGGCATCATCCCCCCATGTACCTGGTCTTGCCATCTGAGTAAGGTAGGTTCTGATGGTGAGAGCCTGGCCATGGGTGAGGAAAGGATGTCTGGGAACTTCCTTGGTTGCCAGCACAGCTTCTACCATGTTCTGGTGAAGTTCAAGGTACTGAACTACCTCTGAACGTACCCTGAGGTGGTGGCTCTGGGTACCATAGATGATCTTGGAAAGTACCCTGAACTGGCAGTTGCCATCCCCCTTGATGTAACCTGAGGTGATCCTATAGTGGGTGGTGCCTTGAAGTTCAGTGAGGTTGGTACCCTCAGGAACCAAGTGGGAACCTAGGAGATGGTACTTTTCCAGGTCTTGATCCAGCTTCTTGGGTGGTTGGGAGGTACCTTGGAGGGTACCTTGGTCATCTTTGAAGGGGTCCTTCTCCAGGTAGCAGGATCTTGGTCCAGTCATGTTTGAACCTGGACCAGATAAGTTGAGCTAGCTTGAACTTGGTTTGAGCTGAACCAAAAGGTACCTTGGACCCATGTTCATTGTAGATCATGGACCTCCACAAGGTACCTCTCTTGTACATCTTGACACACCTTTCTATCTCTTGCAGGTGAACTTGCTCTGAGAGTGGATCCTTGAACTTGAGGTTGTGGGTAGGTTGAAGTTCCTCTGGTTCATCAATGTCCCTAGTTGAAGGTACTCAATTCCACCATTGAGGTTGCTTGTAGAGCCACAGGTTGTGCTTACAAGGCGATGCCCAGGAGGCCCCTCCACAACCAAGAATCTGTACTAATGAAACTTGTAGGAGTATGCTAGAGTAAGCCATGTGCAAAGTCTGATGTTACCATGTAACGAGGTCATGGAGATATGGGACATGAAAGTTGTGGGAGGCAAGTTCAAGTTCAACTTCAGCAACTTCATCTTACAAGGTACTGCCCACACAGGGATGACCCCAGTTCTTTGCAGGAACCTGTAGAGGGATGCATGGGGATCAAAAGTCATGCTGACCCCTAAGGCTGGAAGCTTATAAAAATTTTGCTTGGGGGCCATCAGAAGTTGACCCCTAAGGCATAGGGGTCAAAAACTTTTTTTGGGTTACAAGGTGATGCCCAGGAGGCCCCTCCACAACCAAGAATCTGTACTTAGGGTTAGGGTTAGGGTTAGGGTTAGGGTTAGGGTTAGGGTTAGGGTTAGGGTTAGGGTTAGGGTTAGGGTTAGGGTTAGGGTTAGGGTTAGGGTTAGGGTTAGGGTTAGGGTTAGGGTTAGGGTTAGGGTTAGGGTTAGGGTT